>CM056053.1:34011071-34611071 GCA_029574335.1 Rana kukunoris
TCCCAGTAAAAAATCGCAGATCGCCGCCATTACTAGTTAAAAAAAAATAATAATAAAAAAAAAATCAATTCTGGTCCCCATTTTGTAGGCGCTATAACTTTTGTGCAAACCAGTCGCTTATTGCGATTTATTTTTTTTTACAAAAATACGTCGAAAAATACGTATCGGCCTTAACTGAGAAAAAAAAATATATATATTTTTTTTTTAAATGGGATATTTATTATAGCAACAAGTAAAAAATATATATATATTTTTTAAATTGACGCTCTTTTGTTTATAGCGCAAAAAATAAAAACCGCAGAGGTGATCAAATACCACCAAAATAAAGCTCTATTTGTGGGGAAAAAAGGACGTCAATTTTGTTTGGGAGCCACGTCGACACGGATCGATGCCGCGCAAATGTCAGTTTAAAGACGTTGCACGTGCAGCAGTGCCGGAAGCTGAAATTTCGCCTGGGCACGAAGGGGGTTTATGTGCACAGTAAGCAAGTGGTTAAAGACCAAGCCTCTTTCTAACACTTTTTTTTCTTTACAAGTTAAAAACTGTTTTTTTTTTTTTTTTTGCTCAAAAATTACTTGGAACCCCCAAACATTATAAAAAAAATTCTAACACCCTAGGGCAGTGATGGTGAACCTTGGCACCCCAGATGTTTTGGAACTACATTTCCCATGATGCTCATGCACTCTGCAGTGTAGTTGAGTTCCAAAACATCTGGGGTGCCAAGGTTCGCCATCACTGCCCTAGACTAGAGCAGTGGTCATCAACCATTCCTGCAGGGCCCACTAACAGGCCAGGTTTTATGTATTACCTTGGGGAGATGCAGACTGGAATACTGCAATCACTGAGCAGCAAATGATATCACCTGTCATGTATTCCAGTTATCTTGCAAACCTGGCCTGTTAGTGGGCCCTGCAGGACAAGGTTGATGACCACTGCCCTAGAGAATAAAATGGCGGTTGTTGCAATACTTTGTCACATCGTAGTATTTGCACAGCGGTCTTACAAGCACACTTTTTTGGGAAAAAATACATTGTGAAGTTAGCCCAATATTTTTTTATATTGTGCAAGATAATGTTATGCAGAGTCAATTGATACCCAACGTGTCGCGCTTCAAAATTGCACCTGCTCGTGTAATGGCGACAAACGTTTACCCTTAAAAATCTCCAAAGGTGACGTTTCCAAAAAAATTCTACAGGTTACATGTTTTGAGTTACAAAGGAGGTCTAAGGATAGAATTATTGCTCTCGCTCTAACGATCGCGGCGATACTCATGTGTGGTTAGAATACCGTTTACATATGTGGGCGCTGCTCACGTAAGCATTCGCTTCTGCACACAAGCTCGTCGGGACAGGGCCCGTTTAAAAAATAAAAATATAATATACATTTTCTTTCTTTTACCTTTTTTTTTTTTTTAAATTGAAACGCTTATAAACGCAAAACGTTGTTAAACGCGACATGTAAACACGGCAAATTGTACGTTTTGAGCATGGCTTACTATCTGTCAAGTTTAATCATTTTGGAGCAGTTGTAAAAGCGTCCCGTGTACATGGAGCCACTTGCCCCTTTTCTTTTCTTTTTCTTCCTTGTCTTCACCCCCAGACTGGTTATCTGTAGTGTGGGAATTTAGAGGGGGGGGGGCTGTAGATGTAAAGACCTACTCTCAGGGCCCCTTCCTATTTTAAATGTTTTTATTGGTTGATTTTGATGGGTAATCATTCTCCCTGTTAGACATTTGTATTAGTTTGATATGCATTACCTGAAATTTACCATTAAAAACCAGTAAATATAATCTCCCTTCCGATCTATTTACTAATGATGGCAGGAGGATTGAAAATAGTTCATGTTGATAGAGATAATTTAGTTCCCCTTTAATTTTTTTTTTTTTTTTATGGTTCCCATATTTTGACACTTTGCATCCTCCCATTTCCTAGAACATTCATGTAAACCTTTGTTCTTGGAAGCCTAATGATTACCACGTGGGAAGAGAACCTGTTGTGTTTAGCAGCTGAGAACAAGCGTCACCCTACACCGGTCAGCCGTCTAGGTACAGCCCGTGCTGCATTGTCTGATGGATCGGGGTTCAGAGATCCGGGATTTGTATTGTGCCGTGACCTGAATCGTCTTGCTGTCAGCGCTCCGGTTGTGTCATTTGGCTGGATGGACAAGTGTGTGTGTGTGTGTGTGTGTGTGTGTGTGTATATTCTACAAGCTCCAGAGAACGCTCCTGTCTGCTCTATGATACGGAAACTTCACAACATGTTTACCTGTCTCTCCACTGCGACTAGAAGAACACAATGTCCTGGTGTCTCCTCAGTCTGCATGGACATCGTCACCCATTGCATTGCTGGCTGGATCCCTTCTTATAGCACAGCTTTCATCCAGGTACCACACCTGCAGGGATTCAATGGGCTTTTATTCTTAGAGAATGGGTGCAGGTACTCCCCCCCCCCCCCTTTCTGAGTACCCCATTGTTTTTGTCCCCTAGCCACCTGTGAGCATGGTCCTCTGCAGTCAGCAACAATAAAAACAACAATCGACCCCCCCCCCCCCCCCAGCAACAAACAGATATAGCAATACAGTAGATCTCCCAGCAGGCAGCATCACACACTCAACAGGGTCAGCAATAGACCCCTCCCTCCACAGTAGATCACTCCCATCAACAATTGACCTCCTAGCAACATAGGTTCCCCACCAGCAAAAAATAGACCCCCCACCCCAAACAACAACAATACAGTAGATCTCCCAGCAGCCAGAAACAATAAATCTCTCCCAGAAACACTTGACCCCCCCCAGCAACATAAGATCCTCCAGCAAAACTAGACCCCCCCCCCCCCAACAACGATACCGTAGATCTCCCAGCATCGAAGGACCCTCCAGCAGCCAGCAACAATTGACCTCCCTAGCAACAGAAGATCCTCCAGCAAACATACATCCCAATCGGCAACAATTGACCCCCCCCCCCCCCAGCAGCAGAAGATCCTTCAGCAAAAATAGATACCAATCGGCAACAATTGATCCCCCCCCCCCCCAGCAACAAAATGCACCCCCCCAACAACAACAACAATGTAGTAGACCCCACTAGCAACATAAGATCCCTGCCAGCAACAATAGACCCCCCACAACAATACAGTAGATCTCCCAACTCCAGCATTGATGGACCCTCCAGCAGCCAACAACAATCGCACCCCCTCCCTCAACAAAGAATACAACCCAGCAACATAAGATCCTCCAGCAAAACTAGATCACCACCAACAATAGATCCCCCCAATCGGCAACAAAATCTCCCCCAGCAACCATAGATATAGCGATACGGTAGATCTCTCAGCAGGCAGCATCAACAGACACCACCCCAACAGGGTCAACAATAGACCCCCTCCCTCAACAGTAGATGACTTCCAGCAACAATTGACCCCTAGCAACATAGGATCCCCGCCAGCAAAAATAGACCCCCCCCCCCCAACAACAATACAGTAGATCTCCCAACAGCCAGCATCGATGGACCCTCCAGCAGCCAGCAACAATAGACCCCTCCCTCAACAACGAATCCCACCCAGCAACAATCCACCCAGCAACAGAAGATCCTCCAGCAAAACTAGATCACCACCAACAATAGATCCCCAATCTGCAACAAAATATTCCCAGCAACAATGGATATAGCAATACAGTAGACCCCTCCCCTACAACAATAGATCCCAAGCAACAATGGACCCCTCCACCCACAACAATACAGTAGCTCTCCCAGCAGCCAGCATTGATAGACCCCCCAGCAGCCAGCAACAATTGAGCCCCCTAGCAACGCTAGATCGTCCAGCAAAAATAGATCCCATCCCCATCAGCAACAATTAATCAACCCCCTACAACATAATTCCCCCCAAAAACAATATATATAGCCATACAGTAGATCTCCCAGCAGGTAGCATCAACAGACCCCTCCCTCGACAGTAAATCACTCCCAGCAACAATGGACCTCCTAGCAACATCAGATCCCCACCAGCAACAATAAACCCCCCCACAACAATACAGTAGATCTCCCAGCACCAATGGACCCTCAGCAACAAGGGATCCCACCCAGCAACATAAGATCCTCCAGCAAAAATGTATTCCCCCGGTGCACCCCATCACCCTATTCACTGCTGGAGGTGACGGAACTGCGTTCCTGCTGGGTAAAAAAAAAAGATCTAATATTTGGCTTTCCAGCTTTTACCGCATCACTCAAACAGTCATACAGGAATCCTGAAATATCCTTTGTCGGCACATTTTGATCTTGCCATCATTGAATCAACCCATTGTGTTGGAAAGCCCTTAAAGGGTTATATTAAACTAAGTCACACTAATTCAGGAGATCAAAGGCACCTACATCCCAAACTGGAAATTTATTGTGAGAACTGGAGGAGAAGGGAATTTTTATGGTGCCACAAATATGACAAGGTGTGTAAAATTAAATTTTTTTTTTTTTTTTAAGTGAAAATATTTAAAAAGGGTGAACAAATGTTGACTCTCAAACATATTATATAATATAGTTGTCCCGATACCGAGTGTTTGCCGGAGTACTTGTACTCCCGCAAATGCTCCCGATGCTTCTGCCAATACTTTTTTTGTGTTTATCAACATGTTCTGTGAAAATACTTTGAGTTGTAAAACAATAAATTTGATTATACAAAAAAAAAAATAATAATTCTTTGAGTTTATAAATAATTTTTTTTTTAATTTTTACTAATTTTTATTCTTTTATAATGTCTTGAGTTAGAGTTCTTCATAATTCTAAGGCTGCATTCACACCTAGGCGTAGGCGGTATGCGGCGTATTGCAGCGACATGGATTCTGCGTTTTGTCCCCGTGATTTGCGGGGGACAAGTCGCCTCTTTGTTTTTCGCTGGAGGGGTGATTTTAACATTGTCGGCTATGTCCGAACGCCTAATACGCCTGAAAAAAAGGGTCCGGTACTTGTTTTGAGCTTCAGGCGTTCGGCGTAGAGATGTGAACCATCTCCATAGCCGACAATGTTAATTCGCCCCTCCAGCGTATCTCAGATAAACGACTAGGTGTGAATGCAGCCTGAAGAAAATATCCTTAGTCTGTATTGTGGTTTGAAAACTGTCACATGACCTTTAAAAAAAAAGTATCGGTATCGTACTCGTACTTGTACTCGGTCCTAAAAAAGTGGTATCGGGACAACTGTGTGTATTTGTTCCTCAACATTTGTTCATTCTTTTTAGAGCCGGTTCACACGGGGGCGGCACGACTTTGGAGGCGACTCAGCAAGGTGTCCTGAAGACGACTTCAGAGGCGACTTGCAAAATGACTTTTTCTAAGTCGGAGTGACTTGCGTCGCTCCTATTAGAACGGTTCTATTGAATAGAATGGGACGCGACTTGTCAGGCAGCTGAATCGACCCAGTGTGAACCGGCTCTAAAAGGGGAGTTCCACACACAATTTCACTTTTTAAATATAAATACCCCTGTAATACACAAGCTTAATGTATTCTAGTAAAGTTAGTCTGTAAACTAAGATCCGTTTTTGTTAGGTTGTTACAGCATTTAGATAGTTTATAATCTAGAAATAGATCTGCCATCTTAAGTGTGGGCATCATGAAGCCAGACCGTATGACTGGATTTCAGCTTTACATATCTCGCACATGCTCAGTGCTGCACAAGCAATGTAATAGGTTTCAGTTAGGTTTGCAAGGACTACTGGGAAACATGATGCCTATCCCAGAAACCCTTGCAAATAGCCTTGTGACTTAATAGCCTAGGCTAATAAGAAGGAGGAAGTAATGAAGGACTACAAAATAAAGGTATTTACAGGCAACAAAATAAATAAAAATTGTCCATTCTGAACACTATGAGATTAGGGCATGCAGCACAGACAAACACAAAAAAATGGGTGGAACTCCACTTTAAATATTTTCAAAAATATTTGTTATTTTACAAACCTTGTCATATTTGTGGCACCATAAATATCCCCTTCTCCAGTTCTCACTATAAATTTCCCTTAACCACTTCAGCCCCGGAGGATTTGGCTGCCAAATGACCAGGCCACTTTTTGTGATTCGGCACTGCGTCGCTTTAACTGACAATTGCGCGGTAGTGCGACGTGGCTCCCAAACAGAATTAACGCCCCCACCATATATAGAGCTTTCTTTTGGTGGTATTTGATCACCTCTGCGTTATGGCAATTTAAAAAAAAAGCTATATTTTTACTTTTTGTAAATTATGTTATTATAATAAATATCCCCCAAAAAAATCTGTAAAAAAAATAATATAAAAAATTCAGTTTAGGCCGATATATAATATTCTACATATTTTTGGTAAAAAAAAAAAATCGCAATAAACGTTTTATTGATTGGTTTGCGCAAAAGTTATAGCGTCTACAAAATGGCTTTTTTTTTTTTTACTATTAATGGCGGCGATCTGCTTTATTTTTTTTTTTTTTTTTTTTTATCATGACTGCAACATTATGGCGGACACCTTTTGACACTATTTTGAGACCATTCACATTTATAAAGCGATCAGTGCTATAAAAATACACTGATTACTGTATAAATGTGACGGGCGGGGAAGGGGTTAAGTGTAACTTGGCGAGTGATTCTAACTGTGTGGGGGCTGGGCTACAAGTGACACGACACTGATCCCGATGACAGGGAGCAGAAGATCAGTGTCGTGTCACTAGGCAGAACAGGGAAAGGCCTTGTTTACACTGGCCTTTCCCTATTCTGCAGGTCTGTGACACAATCGTGGGACACCGGCAGACAGTGAGTCCGCGTGTCCTGCAGACACGGTCACGGAGCTCACGGCAGGGGCACGCGCCGGCGGTGTGAAAAAGTGACGTAAATATACGTTACTTTGCGTAGCCCTGCCATTCTGCCGACGTATATCTACATGGCGCGGTTGGCAAGTGGTTAAAGGGTCAGTTCACCTTTTAACAAAAAAAATGCCTAAGCATCTGTAGATAAAAACCAACTGCACAGTTTTGAATGAAGTTGGAAATGCCCTTGCTACAAGTATTGACCAAAACTCCCAGAGATGGCATTATACCGTCCTGCCATGTTTCTAGGACATTGCTGAGACACTCCCAGCCATTACTGCTCACCGCCATCATCACAGGAGAATCTCAAACCCCAGAACATGCATGCTTTATTATTTCCCCTTTTGCAGCGTCCCTAAACTCAGAGCTACTATGATGGGGGGAAAAGACAGCGCATTCAGTACAATGCAATCTGGTGCCCGAAAACGCACTGTATTTGTGATCCGCCTTTGTGGTGGCGCTAACAATGTATTGGCACCTGTTGAAGATCGCAAAGGCATTTAGTTTTGAACATGATGTGGGAAATGCACATGGAGCATGTCTTTCCAGCACTGTGTTCCGGTGTGAACTGCCCCTAAGAGCAGCTGAAAGTAGCTGCCCGCTTTCGTATGAATAATAGATGCCCATAGCTGATTCAGTATGGCAGGTTAGCTTTAAATGCCTAATGCCTCGTACACACAATCAGGTTTCCCGGCCGACTTTTTACCGCCGGGAAAGCCGAGAACCGGCTTGGCATCTTTTCCCCCCTACACAAGGCCGGTTTTCCTGGCAGGAAAACTATCACGAGAGCTTTGGTCGGGGAAACCTGGCCATGTGTATTCTCCCCCATACGAAAACTGGGCAGTTAAAAACCGGCGGGAAAAAGGAAACATGTTTTTATTAGGGCTGTGGAAATTTAACTGTTAAATTCTCGATTTAATCTTTTGATTCAATCAAATTTTTTTGTTCTTTTGACTGGTACTCGCCTCTCCACCGGCTTCCGGGCCTTTAGGGAGTTCCGTCGGAGATCCGGTGACTTTACGGACACCAGCGGGGCTTGCTGTGTCCATCTGAAGGGCTCCTTTGCTGTGCCTTCATATCTGCATGCCGGCGGGACCTTCCTATCTGCCACACGCAAGGGCTGTTACACTTCCCTCGATCCCTTCCCTCGATCCCTTCCCTCGATCCCTTCCCTCTATCCCTTCCCTCTATCCCTTCCCTCTATCCCTTCCCTCTATCCCTTCCCTCTATCCCTTTCCTCTATCAACCTGGGATTCTACAGCCATTCACTGGGAGTTGTGATAGTTCCCTTCACGGGACATCTACATGCCGACGGACTGATGTTAACTTCTCCTTGTCTGGATTCAGCAGTGGTATCATTGTACACATTTTTATACCAATATCATACTTGGCTACATGTTTTCATAACTGCTTTTGCTACCGTTTGGTATTACTCGCACCATTTTTACAGTTTATGTAGCTACATCGATTTTATCTCCAGTGCGATATTTATTTTGTTACCTACTTCTAGACTATAAAAGTTTTAATGTTATTCCCATTGAGCGCTGCCTTTGTGTGCTTTTTGTATCCTGCTATCCATTTTTCCAGTGGTTGGGAGCTGCACTGGGAATCAGCCTGCAAGGAGATCAGCTAAAAGTAGTTGGATCTGTATGTGCGTTATAATTAATCGAAATTAGTCGATTAATCGACTTAAAAAGAAAAAGATTAATCAAACACAAAAATTTTAATCGGTAACAGCCCTAGTTTTTATTTTTCCTGGCAGTTTTCCTGTCAGGAAAACTGTCATGGAGCATATACATGGACAGTTTTCCTGGCCAAAAGCCCAACGGGAAAACTGGTCGTGTGTACGAGGCATTACTTTTTTTTCGACTGTTGTACTTTTAATAGCCTCTGTCAGGGCATCCTTCACCATCACTCAAGGGCAGTCAGGTTTAAAAAAAAAAAAACAATTGTAGGATGTGTCTCATCATCGTAGCGACAAAACTCCTTTTTGTGCCTATGGAAAGGACGGACCTCTATGGAGGTGTAATGAACAGAGAGGACAATTTCCCCTTCTGAGGATGTGCAACCATGTCGCCTTGCCAGCGGCTCCGGAGTAATTGGGTAAATTCATCCAACAAGTGGGCTGACTCTGACGTGATTTGATTTGGTCGGTACTGTAGTCAATTCTTTGACAAAAATCTGCCTGGACAGCTTTTCCTTCCTGTTACCGGCTCTGTGAATGAAGAACATTTGGGATGATCATGGTAACGGCCGCTTTCCCATAGATACGAGATGTAGAAGAGAGCTGAAAACTTTTAATGAGGTGTATGTAAGAAATGCTGGTAATGCGACCAAGGGCTTACATAGAGGTATACTACAGTACTGGGTGAAAAGGGTCGGGGTCTTGAAGGGCATGCTAGGAACAAAGTCTACCTTGTAGTTCCCTAATGTGGGCATAGATGGTATGCACAGTGCCACTTCCCGTGTATAGCTAGCCTAGTGTCTTAGTATTTAAAGAACTATTATCCAAATGTTTTTTTCTCACTGTTCTGTCTTCTGCAGGACAAAGTAAGTGAACTTCTTTGTCACTTGTCATCATTTGCTTCCTAACCATAGCTAGGAGGTTGGACTGGGTGCCTCATCTTCCCCTGTGGAAGTCTGACAACATGGCGTGCAAGGGTTTAGCTTCTTTTCTTGGCTCTGAGCACTTTCCTGAAACAAGCAGTGGCAAGAGGAATGCAGAAGACGAGGGAGCTGTTGATCTCCCTACCCCTCTGCTTTCCTCTTTCCGCAGCTTGTCTCAGAAAAGTGTTTGAAGCCAAGATAAGCAGCCGTTCTGAAGTGGCCTTCTTACAATCCCCCCACCCCAGAAGAACACTTCATATGGCCACTTATCTTGGCTCCAAGCACTTTCCTGAGATAAACGGCCGTAGAGGGCAGGGATTCCCACAACGAGACTCATGTTGTCAAATGCTTCCTAACCCCAGCACGGAGGTTGGACTGGGTGCCCCATCTTCCCCTGTGGGACCGTCTGACAACTTGGCTAGGAATGGTTTGGCCATTTCATAAGGTCTGCTACTTTTGGCTCTGAGCACTTTCCTGAGACAAGCAGTGGCAAGAGGAATGCAGAGGAAGAGGGGGCTGTCAGTCTGCCTTCCCTCTGCATTTCTCTTGCCGCCCCTTGTGTTAGAAAAGTGCTTGAAGCTGAGATAAGCAGCCAGTATGAAGTGGCCTTCTTGTGTGCCCCACACCCCAGAAGGAGAAGCATGCTTTAAGTTGTAGTAAACCGTTGGAAAAAAAAACCTGCAGGATAATGTGCTAGTATGCATGGCTATTAGTACATTATGAAATGCTTACCTTAGAACAAAGTGGCCGGTCACCGCTGAGGGGGCTGACATGTTCCTTTGGCGTTTCTTCAGGGTTCGCAGGCTTAAGCGATGTGAGTGGCCGGAGCCAGGATGGCGCCACTCCCGCGTTTCTGCAAGAAGCTCTGGCAATGGTTCTTCACTGTGGCGCCATCATCGATCGTGTGATCCCTTTTATAGGGAAACCCAATCGATGACGTCACACCTACAGCCACACCCCCCTACAGTTGTAAACACAAATGAGGTCACACATAACCCCTTCAGCGCCCCCCTTGTGGTTAACTCCCAAACTGCAATTGTCATTTTCACAATAAACAATGCATTTTAAATGCATTTTTCGCTGTGAAAATGACAATGGTCCCAAAAATGTTTCAAAATTGTCCGAAGTGTCCGCCATAATGTCGCAGTCACGAAAAAAAATTGCTGATCACCGCCATTAGTAGTAAATATTTTTTTTTTACCAAAAATATGTAGAAGAATACGTATCTGCCTAAACTGAGGACCGCGCCATTGTTAAAGCGACACAGTGCCGAATCGCAAAAAGGGGCCTGGTCCTTTACCTGCATTTTGGTCCGGGTCTTAAGTGGTTAAAGAGCGCACACAGAAGTAAATCGTCTTGTTGCAGAATTAGATAAAAGATGCAGTACATTTCTGCAGCCAAATATCTGAATTGAGACTAAAAACATGTAAGTTATTTTAATGCAGGCCATGGGTGCACAGTGACTCATCAGGACCTTGTCACTGTTTGCTGCACATGATTGATGGTCTGCTGGCTAGGATTGCATTGGTTAAAACACAGGCTGCCAGCTCTGGCAATATATAACCGGGCCGAGCAGCAGAGGCGGGCCGGCTCTGGAAGAGTAAGGTGACTGGCGGATGATACATTTACTGCGGCCCGGGCAACACTTGTATTATTAATGCATGCTTTGTTCTTGGTAATCTTCTGAAGTCATCTTTTCGCTGCCTGCGCTTTCCTGCTTCAGTAACTACTTAATAAATAAAGGATGTAATATATACACAAATCTGTATTCTATATGTTCTATAAAGGCCTTGTACCATGTGGTCATCACATTATATGAGAACTGCCATAAGTATGGGGAGGTGACAGTTAAAGCGAACCTTCTCCCATTACATGAACCTGCTCTCTTCTGTAGCCAATCTGCATAATAGCAGGAGAATGTAAAGGGCTCTCTATGGAGCCGGTTCACATCTCTCCGGTGCGAATTTGCACAGGAGCCCTGTGCGTCTTTTGGTCCTAATTCAGCCCAAAATTCTGGCTTAAATCGGACCTGAAATGGTGAGCCAGGATGCACAGGACTCTGGGAGCCGCATTGGAATCCAGTGTGAATGGAGCCTCAAGACTGTGTGATCCTCCCCTTCTTCCACTGTCCCCTGTGGGACCAAAAAATAAAAGACAGCAGCTACAAATACTGCAGCTGCTGACTTTTAATAAAAGGACACTTATCTGTCCAGGAGTCCAGCGCTCCGGCTTCACTGCCCGATTCCCTACGGCGCATGCGCGAGTCACGTTTCACCGTCCTCACTGGTCCCTGTTGTGGTTGAGTGTTTCCCAGAACACAATGGGTGGGTGCGGGAAGTGACGAACTACCCACAGGAGGACTTCCGGCCGTGGGTGCAAATACCTGTCTTAGACAGGTATCTGCACCCCCTGAAATGTGTCAAATGTGACACCAGAGGGTAGGAGGGTTCCGATGAGAAAAACTTGAAAGTTGATTGGTTTCTGTGCAGAGCTGCACCTTATTCTGCACTCTCTGGTTTTGGTAAATTAACCCCCACAGTGACATTTTATTAAAGAAGTTGTAAAGGAAGAAATGATTTTTGCTGAAATGACTGTTTACAGGGTATAGAGACATAAAAGTTAACTGATTCCTTTTAAAAATTATTAAAAACCGATACAAATCAATCATATAATGTACCTGCAGTTCTAGTTTCGTTTTTTTGCATGCTGTTTCCTGCTTGTGTGATGTACAGAGCCAGAGAGCCAATAGAGGGCAGTGATGGTTTGTAAAACGTAACTGATTGGTGCTGAGGGGTTTTAGACACACAGTAATCACACCTTGATTAGTGACCACAGTGAGAAAGCTCCCAGTACTGTGGCCATCAGGAAACAGACAACCAGGAATTGTGGAGATCAGAGAAGGATTACAGCAACTTGAGAGCAAAAAAATGAACAATGAGGACCTGAAAACAGCACTGCATTAAGGTAAAGGAAGCTATTAAGATAAAGAAAAAAAAATTCCTTTACAAACCCTTTAAGTTCTATCAGCCGCAGCAAGGTGCAAGGCTGTGGATTGCATCGTGCTGCCCTGAAAAAAATGTAATGCAATCTGTATTTTTTTTTTTTTTATCAGCGCCAGGTAGGAGATGAGGCATTTTGTCTTGCAGTCGGACTGCGCAGGAATGGCTGCCCAACATAGTCTTGCCACACCTGATGTGAATCGGCCTTAAAGTGGAATTCCGGTCAGAACTGAACCTTCCCTCTTCCACATTCTAAAACCACTTTCACACTGGGGTGTGTTTCAGGCGCTTTAGCTTTAAAGCCATTTCACACTGGTGCATTTTTGCCGTGTTTTCGCGGAAAAAATAGCGCTATTAAAACGCCCCCCTCCATTGAAATGAATTAAAAACGTGGTAAAATCGTGGTGTTTTACAGCATTTTTACCGCGTTTTTTAATTCATTTCAATAGAGAGGGGCATGGGGAGCGTTTTAATAGCGCTATTTTTACTGCGAAAACGCGTCAAAAACGCACCAGTGTGAAAGGGCCCTTAAAAAAAAAGCGCCTGAAAGAAGCCCCATCAGCAATACCAATGTGAAAGCCCGAGTGCTTTCACACTGAGGCGCTGTGCTGGCAGGACATAAAAAAAAAAAGTCTTTGCAGCGCTTTAGGAGCATTGAATACACCGCTCCTAAAGCCCCCTTCCTATTCAGGGAAATTTTTTTAATGCCAAAGCGCCTGATAAATGCCCCAGTGTGAAAGGGGTCTTAGCGGAGCTTTACCAGTGTTTTTCGGGTGCTGGCAGTGTGAAGGGGCTCTGAAAGCACTCTGGCTTTCACATTGGGATTGCAGATGAGGCGCAATTCAGTTAAATCGACGCAGTGCCAAATCGCAAAAAGAGGCCTTGTCCTTTAGCTACAAAATGGTCCGGGGCTTAAGTGGTTAAATCCTTACTCGATTTGTGATTGTTGTCTCGCAAACTGAGCAGGATTCAAACCTTTGCGGTGTGCAGTACCCCATTTGACCTGAGGTTCTGGGTCGCCGGAGCCTTTCGGAAATACTCAGTTTCCGAGTTCAGCCAAGCTGTCCCAGAGTATTTCCGAGGCTCCCCCCCCCACCTCTGGCCACATGCGGTATTGCATGCCATCAATGCAGAACAAATTATTTTCGTTTCTATTGACTTCTATGGGGAAACTCACTGTCAGTGCTTTGGATTACAAGCATTCTCCTGGAACGGACTATGCTCGTAATCCAAGGTTTTTACTAGTATGCTGCAGCCAGTCTGATTTTTACATTACTTTTCTTTTTCCACCAGACATTGTCTGTCTTTCTTGGATGTAAAGCGAAAGCAACAATCTATAATATATGCATCACGGATCTGATAAAGCCAAAGTTCACCCAACTCACTGGTCAGGTGATTTCTGAGCAAGTAGAAGATCCCCAGACACAGGTGTTTTTCTGACATGTTTGGAGATAAATGAATTTCCTATTTAAAACACCCTAAAATATTAGTAGGGGGATGGGAAATTTCCTAATTTGATCTAGAACGAAAACCTTTTCATTTATTTTGGACAGAGAAGAGTAATTGGAACACTTATAATTTAATTTTAATTTAGGGAGATTCACCCATCTATTTGTCCTGTTTACCATTATAAACCAAAGTGAAAAAAAAAAAAAAAAAAAACTTTTTTTTTTTTTTTTTTACCAGAACAGGAATAGAGGGGAAATCCTCCAATGGGGACAGTAGTTCTGGTGACACACACCAGGATTCCCTCCCTTTTGAGGGATTTCTTCTAAATTCCTGTTTTTGCCAGAAGTGAAGGTGAAATCCCTCCAATGGGAAACGGATGACCCAAATTAGGGAAATGGCAGAAAATCCGGCCTCTGACTGTAAACACTTTGGGCCAGATCCGCAAAAAAACGGCGTATCTTTAGGTGGGCGTAGCGCATCTCATATGCGCTACGCCGCCGTAACTCAGAGTGGCTCGTTTGGTATCCACAAAGAAGTTGCTCCCATATTTGCGCCGGCGTAACGTAAATCGGCCGGGATAAGGCGTCGTAATTCAATGTAGGCAGGTAGGGGGTGTGTTGTATTTAAATGAAGCGTGACCCCATGTAGATGCATGGCCGAACGAACGGCGCATGCGCCATCTGTGGACGTATCCCAGTGCGCATGCTCTAAATTACACCGCAAATACATTGGTTTGACGTGAACGTAACTTACGCAAAGCCCTATTCGCGATCGTTTTACGTAAATGACGGAAAATTTGACACTGTCCCGACGTCCATACTTAACATTGCGTACGCCTCTATAGAGCAGGGGTAACTTTACTCCGGAAAAAGCCTTACGCAAGCGATGTAAAAAAAATGCGGCCGCAAGTATGTTTGTGAATCGGCGTATCTAGCTCATTTGCATATTCGACGCGGAAAATCGAAGGAAGCGCCCCTAGCGCCCAGCATAAATATGCAACATAAGATACGACGGCGTACTAAGACTTGCGTCGGTCGGCTCTATGCCACATTCAGGCGTATCTTGTTTTGTGGATACAAAACAAAGATACGAGGGCGCATCTTAGAACTTACGCGGCGGATCAAAAGATACGCCAACGTAAGTTCTTTGTGGATCTGGCCCTATGAATCTATTTCTGCCCTGATGACAGTGGTCACAGGAGAAGTAGTGGGATATACAGATGGCAATTAATAGATTCCTGACCAGGTCTCACAGATATACTGTGGCACAATGTCTCTCCTGGGCAATATCCCATACGGGTACGTCCTACCTGTTTTCGGCCACCAGAGGGCACGCACCCGCTGCACGGCGGGGAGACCTGCTGCGTGTGGCCTGCCACGCCTGCCGTACATGTAGGAACAGCGATCTGTCATCTCTCCTAGTCAGTCCTGTCCCCACAGTTGGAACACATACTGTGAACATACAGTTAACACACTTGATTGCCGTCTAGTGTTAACCCCTTCCCTGTCATTGACATACAGTAATCGGTGCATATTTGACAAAAATGTGTCAAAAGTGTCTGCTCTGTCCATCGCAATGCCGCTAAAAATTGCAGATCACCACCATTACTAGTAAAAATAATTAAAATGGCATAAATCTTTCCCATAGTTTGTAGACGCTATAACTTATGCGCAAACCAATCAATAAATGCTTATTGCAAGTTTTTTTTATTTATTTTTTATTACCAAAAATAGGTAGAAGAATGCATATTGGCCTAAACTGATGAAGCATTAATATATAATATATATATATATATAATATATATATATATATATATATATTTTTTTTAGGGGGGGGGGGCATATTTATTATAGCAAACGTTTAAAAATATATTTTTTTTTTCTAGCGCAAAAAATAAAAACCACAGAGGTGAAAGGACGCCAATTTTGTTTGGGTACAGCATCACACGGCCGCGCAATTGTCAGTTTAAGCGGCACAGTGCCGAATTGTAAAAAGTGCTCTGGTCGCGAAGGGGGTAACATTTTTCAGGGCTGCGGTGGTTAACCACTTGTGTTGGTTCCCCTTAATGTATCTTAAATAGAAAACCATCTTTTGGATAGATTTTTTACTCCAAAAAGCATGTTATTAAAATAAATTTGATAAAAATCAAATTAACTTAAATCGGATTTAAATGAAAAAAAAAATCTGATCTCTATAGAGAATGATTTTAAATGCAATTTTTTTTTTTTTTTTTTTTTTAAATCAAATTTATATTAAAACAAACAAAAAAAAAAGCATTTTATATAAACATTGATTTATATCCACCCTGCAACTGTCAGTCCCTGGCTGTTAAAGTAATTTGTAGTTAAAAAATACAGATTTTAGCTTGTGTGAAGAATGTTAAAAATCGCCCTGGTAACCAGTGGTTAAAGTGTCGGCATGCAATGAATACATAACCCAGCGGGAGGTATTTGCTGCTTTAACTTGGGATTCAGTAATGATTGGCAGAGTGACTGCTGAATTCCGGGATCATTGACTGCAAATTTGTATGAAATTCCAGCACCGCCGTCTATGGCTGTTACAGATAAGAGCCCCCCCAGTTCTGAGAAATTTCACCCACTACAGGGGCTGTTTTATTTGACGCTATTATTACGTTAGGGCCATATCAGATTGGCAATTTATTTGCTATGGTCTTCTTTTTTTTTTTGGGACCCATTTGTACCATATGCAATACGCAATGTTGTCCAATACATCCCTAACGCAGGGCAGGGCATGGCATGGCATGGCTTTATGTCCTATTCCCATTTGCACCATCTCGGCACTGAAAAAATGTAGGTACCCAGCCATACTGGGTACCTAAAGCAGTTTCCAGCTAAGGCCCCTTTCAAATTTTTGCGACTTTGGGCATTACAAGTCCTACCCCATGATAACCATTCATACTTGTGTGATTTCAAGTCGCACAACTTCAGACTAGTCCCTGTACTACTTTGGTCCAACTTTGATGCGAGTTGAGGTCCATAGACCTCAAGTTTACACAGGCATTCCCTGAAAGTGCATCCGCAAAATCACACAACTTTCATGTCGCGGCAGTCTGAAAGGGGCTTAAGTAACTTTTTTTTTTATTTGTCGTCCAATAAAATCTAAAAAAAAAAATTGTATTTCTTTATAGATTTTGGCCAATATGTATTCTGCTACGTATTTTTTTTTTTTTTTTTGTAAACAAAAATCCCAATAAGCGTATATGAATTGGTTTATGAATGTTCTAGCGTCTACAAACTATAGGATATGTTAATGAATTGTTTTGTATTTATTCTTATACTAGTAATGGTGGTGATCAGAATTTTTTTTGCGACAGACAAATCTGACACTAAGTGGCACTCTGTGGGAACCAGTGACAATAATACAGTGATCAGTGCTAAAAATATGCACGGTCACTGTACTTGTAACACTGGCTGAGAAGGGGTTAAACATTTAGGACGATCAAAGAGTTAACTGTGTGCCTAGCCAGTGTTTTTGTGTACATTCTGTGCTGATTTTACTAGGGAAAAAGACTGATTCTAGTTCCTGCTTTGCAGAAACACAAAATCCATCCCTTTCCCGCTGTCAGAACAGTGATCTGCCTGGTTTACATTGCAGTTCCCCATGGGATTATAGGCAGGATGCCTGGACACACCAAATAACTTAAAACCACACCTAACTTACTCTTTCAATTACTTTAATAATAAATAATTAACTCATAAAACATTTATAATATATTTACATTTTTTTATTTTTTTACTTCATTTATTTATTGGATCAAATGTGGCCGTGGCATCACTATTGGATTTAAATAGTATAAAGCCCATTAACTCAGAAACACATATTCACATTACTCAACCAGATTGTTCAAAACTAAAATGCAGCTCAGCCACTATGACTCGAGCTGAATATGAAATGAACTTAAAATAATTAAACTATCCCCTTTGCTCCTGCAAAGAGATTTATCCACATAGCTATAGCCACGACAAAGGGGGGAGGGGGTTGGGGTGGGAAGCTCTGCTGAAATGGTCCTCCTCAGGAGCGGCTGGCCACGGACCCCCTCAGACAGCTCCTTAAATAGGGATTTTTAAAATTCCAAAAGGTCAGATGACCCTAGCTGCCCTATCGGGTACCCTTAAAAGTCGAAATTTTCCCCAGTAACCCAGCTAACTGAACCAATCACTATCCTTCCCGCCTAAGAAACCTAATGACCTATCCTGGCCCTAGAATTTCCCTCAGCAACAACTGCCATCTACCAATCCCTGCTGTTCCCGCTCAAACAGACAAAGAAGGTGACTTGGAACTTCCCCTGCCATGAATCCCATAAGGAAAAGGGGGGCCTTGAAACAGACCTATCCCCTTTTCCCCCCATTCTGTGTTGTTTAGGGATGATCAATGGGTGCCAGATGACATTGAGTGCCCTGGCACCCGCAGATCGTCTATGAAATATCGCAGCAGAGGCACCATGCCGGTGATGTGTGTCTTTATACGTGATCCTACGCAGAGCTGCCGCCCTGTAGCAGCAAACTATGGTCAGCAAGTGGTTCAAATACAGACACGTTGATTGTAAACAATGCACTGCCTTGCAATGCAAAGTGGAATCAATTGGCTGAGAGAAGTTCTGCATAATGCTCTGGCAGTTACTTGACATGTAAACTTTGCTGTGGACACGAGGCAGCCATCAAATGAGGCGGGCTGTGTCTGACTTGCAGCTTCTAGTGAACACACAGAGAAGCTCGCAGTGTCCAGTAAAATCTGACATTTCAGGAGAGGAGCCTGTACAACTCTGCAAGGTGTAAAGTAAGGTTGGAGTACAGCTTTAATGGTTTCTGGAGTTGTCCTACATCTTCATGGTAAAGAACAAGAGGGAATAGGCAGAAAGTCTCCCTGAGAGCAGCTACGGACACGCCCACACCGCTCCTGACTGCCATCCGGATGTGTTCCAATTGCATGGATATCCGATGTCTTTGAGCCCTTAACGGCACATCTGCTGTGTCCTGTACCGGTGCCATGTCTGCCTCCTATTCTGCATTCTTCTGCCTCCCTTTACGTGACCCCACCAGCTCTGCGGGGTTAAAGAAATTCCAAACAGTTCAGAAGACAGTGCTTTGCTATGAACCGGCAACAGAGGACTTATTTATTGAATATTTGCTGTGCCTTGTGCAAATAGCAAAGTGACAGCTTGGCAAGTGACAGCGATTTATTGATATAGGAGTTTGTTCACTTCGGAAAGGGCAGCTCTGTGCTGTTTTAGGACCCTGACATCGAGTATACCATCAAGACTGCATCCCCTGTAGCGCTATACAGGATACATCAAATCTGCCATGGGCCTCTGAAGTTGCTGAGAGAGTTAAGCTGGCCATACACTAGACCAGTGGTCTCCAAACTGCGGCCCGGGGGCCAGATGCGGCCCTTTCCTTGCATTTATCTGGCCCTTGTGGCACCATTTCATCCACTGATACTGCGGGGCATAATCCCTCCCAATGACACCAACGATGGGGCCCAATTTCTACCAATGGCACCGACAATAGGGCACGATGACGCCAATGATGGAGCCCAATATTTTCCTATGACGCCAATGATGGCACTCTATTCCTCCCAATCAACAAAGGGGCACAATTGCTTCCACTGACACCAAAGAAAGGGCATTTGTTTTTTTCCCCCACTGACATCAGGACCTGTTCTACGCCTAATGATCATAGGCCAGCCCCCCTAATGTCTGAAGGACCGTAAACTGGCCTTTTGTTTCAAAAGTTTGGAGACCCCTGCACTATACAATCATAATATACAATCTCCTTTAGATCTATTAAAACAATGTAATATGAGGTCAAACATTAACAATCCATTCAATCAGGTAGGCCCTTGCAGTACGTAGTTGATGGTACAATTCCAGGTATGGAGACATAAGGCCGGGTTTACACTGGTACGACACGACAGTCGTACGATTGTGGATCTGACCTTGCCCTGCAACTTCAATGAACGGATCCGACTTTGATTCTGGTATGAATCTTAAGGTGAAACTCCACGTCAAATGTAAAAAAAGGGGCTTAGGTTCTCCCTCCAAGACCATACCATCAACCCATGTTAATGAGGACAAGGGCCTCTTCCCAACAACCTTGGCTGGTGGTTTTTAGGGTCTGCAGACGGGGGGGGGGAGGCTTATTGGAATCTGGAAGCACCCTTTAACAAGGGGGGGCCCCCAGAGGCCTATGTGAATGAGTTGGTCTTTCTCTTTCTCCTCTCCTGTCCTCTCCGTTTTTGTTTCATTATTTTCTAACAAATTCCAAAATCTTCAACGATTCGTTTTTAAATGTTTTGAAAATTGATCGACCTGATTCAAATTCTGTGTAAAGAATATTTGGTTATGGGAAACTGGCCTCTGTGTCATTAACAACCAATGGCTCATTGCGAGTCTCCCCACAAACAAGGTGTCTTGGGGGTGGGGGGCAGAGCAGACCAAAAAAGGTCTTGCACCATTTTGGTTCGAATGTGATGTAAATTCAGCTATACATATCTATATGGCTAAATTCGCATTGCACAGACATGGCATGTGATCTGCACAGCAATGCGGTGCAAATCGCATGCAGTGTCTTACAACGCACCAGTGTAAATCCAACTTTAACCCCTTTATCGTCCCCTATGTTGTCCCAGCCAGTGTCATAAGTAGAGCCACAGTGCATATTTTTTAGCACTATATTAGTGTCGCTGGTCTTCAAAAAGTGTCAGTGTCAGATTTTTTTTCTTTTTTTTTTGTCTGCCGCAATATCGCAGTCCTGCTGTAAGTCACTGATCACCTCCCATTACTAGTTAAAAAAAAAATGCCATAAAAACATCCCATAGTTTTGTAGATGCTATAACTTTTGTGCAAACCAAATATACGCTTATTGGGATTAATTTTTACAAAAAACATGGCATATGTTTTTTTTTTTTTATAGCAGAAAGTAAAGGGGGGTAAATCTTCCAGAGGTCAAGTGGTTAAGCCCCATACCACCCCATCACTGCCAGGGAGGCCAGAGCCTGTTTTTCACTGGCAGCTCTGCGGGTGCTTTGTTAGGCCGCTCTACCCGCCGCTCTACCCGACGTGCCAATCTCCATTCAGCCACACAGGCATAATGCATAGACATGAGACCATCCATTGTGTTGAGCAGGGCACGTCCCATCATCACCTCACCTCCAAACGCACGGCGCATGTTTTCTGCATCAGCCGGTGTCTCAAGTCTAAATCCATGAAAGCGACGTTGGAAATGTGAGGGAGGGGGATTATGTAAAATGGAGTTAGAAACTGAGATTTTAGGCACAAAAAAATGATTATTTCTCCGACTGCAATTACTGATTTCCATAGGTTTGAATTAGTTTGAGGTCTTCTGTCATTGCTGGATACATTAGCGGCATGGCACCGCGCCAGCCTCCTCCTGCCCGAGATGGATGCAATTGTTTCTCCTGCTGCCACGAAATAGAATAATTGTTCACTGTAACCCGGCTGGCTGCAAGTGTTCTACATGGAGATTGCCCTTTATCTGCTGCATTTTAGTAAGGACATTATTTTGGCTTGGATTGTGTGAAAAGGAAAACGGTGGGTATTTTTTAACCACTTCAACTCCGTAAGATTTACCCCCTTCATGACCAGGTCTTAACTTTTTTGGCACTGCGTTTAATTAAATTGCCAATTGTAGAGACGTACGACACTGCACCTGAATAAAATTTATATCATTTTTTTTCTGCATCAAATAGAGCTTTCTTTTGGTGGTATTTGATCACCTCTGCGGTTTAAACGTTTTGCACTATAGACTAAAGACCACTTGATTTTGGGGGAAAAAAAACAATATTTTAGATTTTCTACTATAAAACTTTTTTTTTTATATAAAAATTAACACACGTATATTATTATTATTATTATTATTATTATTATTTTATTTTTTAATATACTAGTAATGGCGGTGATCAGTGACTTCTAGCGGGACTGCGATTATTGTTGCATACAATCGGACACTGACACATTTGACACTTCAAATAAAGTATAACTAAAGGCAAAACCCCTTTTTTTTAATTTTTCTTTCTTTTAGTCTTGGCTAGAAGAGTAAAGATTGGGATGACTTTGTGTGGACTTTTATTGTACCGTATATTAACTGATTATACAATCAAACTTAAATTGCAAAAAGATTTTATTACAAAATTAATATATATATATAACCTATTCATAGAATAGAAAAATTTATCGTAACAATCGTGAAGAAACTTTATTACAGCCTATCGTTGCACAATAGAACATTGAAAAACATCCACAGAAAATACTAATTTTTTGCTCAATATGTTTCACAGGTTTAGCCGCTTCTTCAGGAACTTTTATTGTATATGGGATTGTCATCTGACTAAAATAGAGAAATCAGTCCAAGCAGCGTGTCATCCTGACTTGGGAAGTCTGGATCCGCCGCTGAGAGGTTGAGACGACCGCTCCTCACCACTCCATACTCACTGGAGAGCTGAGATGTGGAGAAGCAGAGCAGGAGAGCTGCGGTTTGACAGTAGCTCTCGGCTTGGTGAGATGAGAGAACAGAGCCATCAGCGATGTTTGGTAGCTCAGTTCTTAGTGAAGAGGCGATGGGGGACAGATGCAGCATCGGTCTGATGCTGCATCCAGCTAAGTATGAATTTCCCAAAAAATAAAAACCCCCATACTCAATTTTATTAAAGGCTTACCTGTAAATATGACCATGTCCTGTCACATGCCAACACTGACTATTTCTATGACCATGCATAAAACAGTATTTGAAACAAAACACATGGTTTTGGTGTGGAGGAACTTCAGTGGAGGAATTTTCTTGGCTGAATGGGCTCAAATTGTCACAAACACACTCTTGTGGAAGAATTAGTGTAGATGCTGTTTTAGCCATAAAAGGGCGACTAACTCCATATTTTTGGCCATGGTTTTGGAATGGGGTGTCCAACAAGCTCAGGTGTGATGGTTCATGTGTCCACGAACATTTGGCCCAATAATGTATTATAAATGATAGTTGGGATTCTCAGACTTTTTTTTTTTTTTTAATGTAGCGTCGCCCCCGCAAGGGCCGCTGGTTTGATGATGGGATCGGCATGTTGAAGTTACCCTCACTTGTCTAGGGATGCACCAGAGAAACACTCCGCAGTAAATTGAATGTCCAGATAGGCAATAAAGATTTTTCTCAATGCTTTAATTTTCCAGGCCAACATAGCCGAACATCAACTCGATAAAAGGACAGGTTGATGAAGAGAGATTCTTAATGTCAGGCCTGGATAAATGCACAGCGAAACTCGGCCATTAATGGCGCCAATTTGCACACGTTGCCGCTCTAATGCCTACTAGGAGGAACGGGTCTCCCTCACTGACCCATCTCTAGGCCAATGTAAATTTAGATAATTTTCTGAAGTCCGAACAGAGCAGATTCTCCCAGCAGCTATCTGTGCATCCGGCACCATGTGACAGCAAAGCGTACCTGTCTTGACTTGGGTGCCGGATCCTCTTGGTGGCGCTCGGGACCCCAGTCAACCACCGGAGTCCCCTCAGATTCGTCTCCGACCGAGACTCGGCATAGCCTGGAACTGGCCAGGCGGGCCACACCGGCGGGGTCCCTGGGTGTGCACACCCTAAGGGTGGATGCCGCACCCTGACTCCGGGGACCTCTCGCAGGAGACGCCAAAAGAACCCTGAACACCTGACCTTATCCCAGATATACCCGTGCCCAGTGGGAGGGGAAACTCTCCAATTGGCTGCTGAGGAAAGGTCAATCCGCCGGAAATCCCTCCAGCTCCCACTGCCGGCCAAGGATGACTCGCATCCCCAGAATGCAGTCCGAGCCAGTGGACCTTTCCAGAACGACACAGGTTACAAATGCAACAATCCCAATTGGGAGCAAAAATAACTCTCCCAATAACGTATACTTTTTGAGCGCAATACCCGTGTTACACGCAAGGGGGCGCTACATAAACGTGAGACAAATGACCACGATTGGATGCTGTACAAACATTTAGCGTTCCTCAATGAGACCTTGTATTTGTGACTGTTCTTGGCTGCCATTACTGACCACAATGACTGGACACTTTTATATTTTCATGAGATCATGGCTTAAGATAGCGGTGTCTTTTATTATCTGCTTTCTGGGAGATGGGTCTCATGAGAGCACTCTCCGAATCGTCATTGTAAATGTTATTTCTCTGTCTGGGAAACTGTCTGAGTAGTTGTTCCTGAATTAATTTCTTAGGCAGGCAGCCATTTTTATTGCCAGCAATATTTGGGCCTTAAAAGTAACACAAAGCAAGCAACCTTACCAAAGAGTCCAAATAATAGTAAGGGAAGAATTGGGACTTTGAGCGAGGCTGCAGACAAGGTGCGGGTAATAAAAAGAAAGTACAAATTTTATTATTCATGGAAATGCAAGCATATATCAACATACAGAAAAACATGTAAATGAAAACATATATATATTTCAAATCAAAGGCATGACTTTTATATTGGGAACACGTGGTATGTGCATATACAATAAGTGCAGCAACAAGTGCAGTAATACCTGGCCAGGTGCCACATGCTGTTGTGCATGGATAAATGGAAGCATAGAATGACAATATATGTACAGAGGTCATATTAACAGTTATAGCGAAATGGTTACAATTGTAAAAAACTGGTAAAAAGCATATAAACTACCAATACTAAAATATAATATCATGGGGTATCTGTAGCATCCATACTAGCCCAATGCGTTTCGTGTCTATAAACACTCTTCCGGGGCGGATGCTTGAATTATCGAGAAAGGGTAGAACATAATTTATAAATAATTTAATGGATTAATAACCAGTATGAGATGGAAAAAATGTCCACCTAGGCCACTCGCATGGAATATAAGGTAAAAAGACATGGTATGTATGGAGCCATGGCCAAAAGGATATGCCCGTCGGGGCAGCTGTGGCGGCATTACAGCGCACGCAGGGCAGGGGCAGCAAGGAGACCTCCCCAAGCAAGGTAAGCAAGTGTGCGTATATGGTGTGGACCAAATAAGGTAGCCAACTGGAGTCTAAAAAAACAATAAAGTAAAATAAAATATAGATCCATAGGTTTGGGGCCAAACAAAAGACAGCCAACCCACACATGAGGGTAGGTAAAGTAACCCGATAGTGGCGTCCAGGGCTCCTATGACATCCAGAGGAAAAAATGGCATGGTATGACCTGGCAAAATATTGAGCAAGAAAATACAGGGGGAGGGACTTTATATAGCCGCCCTACACAGGTGCACGCTAGTAAGCCGTCAGCGTCAGGTGGGGGCGGGAAGGAGGACGGGGAGGGGGCAGCACACAAAGCGCGTCGCAGCTCCCGAGATGCAGACAGATTAAGGCAGTGGACATACAGGGAACCATATCAAAAGTACCAGACCCATAGCATCACGCTAAAACATTGTTAATCTCAGGAAATATCCTAAATGGGCTCCGTCTGGGCTAGGGATTGGGACCCAAAGAGTCCCTCATTCTCTCCCCTCTACCCTGCAGCGCTCGGTATGCTGGTCACAGGCCTGCAGATGGGCAAGTGGAACCTGGGAGCCAGGGGGTGGGGGTAGCACTTACCCGCGTGTGTGGCATGGCTGCCCGAATGCTTCCACCTGTCAAGTGAGCCCTGCTGCTTGGCCTCAAAAACAAACACCTGTCCGGTGCCCGGAACTGCATGTCTTGGCCGTTGGCCAAAACAAATTGTGCATTCCTGCAACAGTGACTGGGCTGACAAAAGCTCAGGCACCAGGGTGCAGTTTTTAGTTGCTATGGCAAACTGGTGCCTGGGATTGGTCAAGCCCTGGTTTAAAGACGTTTAGAGAAGGATGGAGGGATATAACCACGACCCCAGAGTTTTCAGCTTCAGCAATGGCGGCTTTAGGACCTGTTCACACACAGTGCAGTGACTGGCATTTTACCGCACTAGAATTATGCCAGTCATGGCTAGGGTTCATAGAAAACAATTGTTTTCTACGTGCACCCTTCGCACGGCAATGCTCAGTGTATGCCCATCTCATGTAGCATACTCCCTAGGGGCTGACAATCTCTGTTGTAGCATGCTTATAGTCTCGGACCATCTGCAGCAGGTTTAGTCTCTGGCTGTCTCTTGTAGCATGCTCACAGTTCATTCTCTGACCATCTCCTGTCACATGCCAACACTGACTATTTCTAACATGTAACATGCACACAGGCTTTGACTATTTACTGTGCTCACCATCTCAAACCATCTCCTCTAGCATACTCCATGTCACTGGCGATCTCTTAGCATGCTTACAGTCTCTGACCATATTGTGTAGCATGCTGACAATGCTGTGATGGTTCCATATTTCCTGTAACGTACATACAATCTTTGACTATCTCTAAAGCGGCATGTTCAGTCTATTACAACTTCCTTTTTGTTACATCCACTTCACTTTATAAACTCCCTCCTTCATATCAGAGGTGCCTCCTTCACGTCAGAGGTCTTGTCTTCTCCTCAGGGGTGCCTACTTCAGGTCAGAAGTCCTGTCTTCTCCTCTGTGGTGTCCACTTCACATCGGAGATTCCACCTTCTCTTCAGATCCCACTTCACCTCAGAGGTCCCCTCTTTTCCCCAAAGCTGCCACTTCATGTCAGAGGTCCCACCTTCTCTTCAGAGGTGCCCCCTTCACGTCGGCAGTCTTATATTCTCCTCAGTGGTGCCCCCTTTACTTCAGAGGTCCCATGGTCTTCTCGGGGCTTCCCCCTTCATGTCAGAGGTCCCATCTTCTCCTCAGAGGTGCACCCTTCACCTCAGATGTCCCATCCTTTCCCCAAAGCTGCCCCTTCACGTGAGAAGTCTCAAAACTATTCAACAAAGTCTCCCCATCACCACATTGCCCTTGATCAGAGATGGATTAGAGGACTAATTGGGTCTCGTTTTTTTGTAGCCCCCCCAGGGAAATCCAAAAAGAACACTAGGATTCTGCAGCACCCTGGTTGATGTAAAAGGCCTGAACACCACATCTGTCATCTGTAAGAAGTATAGACCCACTATTTTACTGCATGAAACTGACCCATTTTGTGTGTAGGGGTAGTGGGAGTTGTGATTTTATACAAATAATTACACATTTTTACTGTGGATTTCTCTTTACAACAAAAAATAAGTTTCTCTTAAAACCCAGTGCCCTTGATGCAGGTGGCATCTATGCCACATATTTCTAATCGTTAATTTGCAGATTATAGTATTTAGGAAATGCTAATTACTGTTATAAGCCAAAAGACTTGATATGAAACTATGAAATAATTTTACCATGATGATTGCTGTGTGCATAATACACCACTAATCCGGTCTGCCAGGTGCTCGGTAATATCGGAATATACAGTGAATTCAATTATCGGGATACAGCAGAAGCTTAATGCCTAGTACACACAACCGTTTTTTCCGTTGAATAAAAAAAGATGGTTTTCCAGACAGAATTCCTCTCAGCCTGCCTTGCATACACCCGCAAAGTCCGCCCGTCCAAAGCCCGTTTATGTACAACACGTACGAAGGCACTATAAAGGGGAAGTCCCATTTCAACCTTCGCCACTCTTTGGGCTGCTTTTGCGGATCCTGTTGTTTATTAAAATTTGAGAGACGATTCGCGCTTTGCAGTGTGACGAATGTGATATCTCTATTACGAACGCTAGTTTTACCAGAAAGAGCACTCCCGCCTCATACTTGATTCTGAGAATACAGACGACTTCTTTCTTTTTCTTTTTCTTTTCTTTTTTTTCTTTTCTTTTTTTTCTTTTCTTTTTTTTTTTTTCTTTTTCTTTTCTTTTTCTTCTTCTTTTTCTTTTTTTTTCTTTTCTTTTCTTTTCTTTTTTCTCCTAAAAAACTGTGATGGAGCATACACAAGGCCGGGATTCCCGATGAAAAGCTCTCATAATAGTTTTCT
This sequence comes from Rana kukunoris, assembly GCA_029574335.1. Classification (NCBI taxonomy): domain Eukaryota; kingdom Metazoa; phylum Chordata; class Amphibia; order Anura; family Ranidae; genus Rana; species Rana kukunoris. Next base: position 34,038,838 of record CM056053.1, read on the forward strand.
CGGGGGGAGGGATTGTGCTATTATCATGGTGGTTGCTACAAAGTGTTTTTTTACCTTAATGTATGCTACAGGAGCCCCCCCGAGCCTGATCCAGTGTTGCGCACGAGAGGCTCTCGCCGCTCTCTCCCTCCTCATTGGGAAGATTGATAGCAGCGACAACTGTTGGCTCGCGCTACGGTCAATCAAATGCTGTGACAAGGGAGCAGGTAGTGGGGCTGAACAAGCATGAACAGAAGCCACTTTCCGTGGAGGCACTTGTCGAAGAGGAGGAGCATAGGGCACCAAAGCGGGGGGGGGGGGCGAGAAATGGCCCACCAGCGCTCCAGGCCCCTCCTTTTTGGCGATTGCCCCCATTGAGCTATAAAACACTCAAGTGGGAATGGGCCCCAAAGAGCAGATCCAGCCAGAAAGTAAAAAAAAGGTAAATATTGCTTTGCAGACACTTTAAAGTGGATTGAAGGAAACATGTACCCAATATAATGTGAACGTTGTCTTCTTCTGATAGTTCTGGTCACCTGGCTATCCCTGGCTTCAATACATTGAATCAGTGATCTGGAATAAGCATGTAGAAAGCCAGGGTGAGAACTTGGCAAACAATGTGTCAGTGCTCCAGGCTGTGAATGAGGTCTTGTCGTGGGTGCAATGTGTCCCTTGTGCTGCTGTCCTCTCCTCCACTGATCTCCTAATTCCCACTGCTGTAATCTTCCAGTGCAGTGGGAGTTACTAGAACCAACAGCATTGGGGCATATAGTCAAATCAACAGCAAGAGTGCCTGACTATGCCTGCCCTTTACACCCAGTTCCTCCATTCATAGATTATGTAGTACGGCTTCCATGTATAGAGGAGGGGTGGACCTTCAAATCATCTGCCTGTCCTCCATTCATAGATCATGTATTTACAGAAGCTGTAGTATGACTTCCATGTATGGAGGAGCTGGGTGCAAAGGGGAGGCATAGTGGTTGGTTCTACTAACCCCCAGTGCACCAGAAGATTACAGCAGTGGGAGATCAGTGGAGGAGAGAACAGCAGCACAAGGGACACATCCTACTATAAGGCCTCGTTCACATGATTGTACTACAGCGTACACCCGTACAGGGTGCACATGTTGTTCTGTGCATCCCCATGTAAGCAGCCTAATTTATATCCGTTGGTGCAGCAGCTGCATATACAGTGCCTTGAAGAAGTATTTATACCCCATTGAAATTTTCATGTTGCAACAAAAAACGTAAATGTATTTTATGTGATAGACCAGCACAAAGTGGCACATGATTGTGAAGTGGAAGGAAAATGATAAATGGTTTTAAAAATCTTTTACAAATATCTGAACAGTGTGGCGTGCATTTGTATTCAGCCCCCCGTTACTCTAATATTCCTTACTAAAATCTAGTGGAACCAATTACCTTCAGAAATCACCTAATTAGTAAATAGAGTCCACCTGTGTGTAGTTTAATCTCGGCATAAATACGGCTGTTCTGTGAAGCCCTCAGAGGTTAAAGAACCTTGGTGAACAAACTGCATCATGAAGGACAAGGAACACACCAGACAGGTCGGGGATAAAGTTGTGGAGAAGTTTAAAGCAGGGTTGGGTTATATTAAAAAATATATATATCTCTATCCCAAGCTTTAAACATCTCATGGAGCACTGTTCAATCCATCACCCGAAAATGTAAAGAGTATGGCACAACTGCAAGCCTATTAAAACATTGCCGTCCACCTAAACTGACAGGCCGGGCAAGGAGAGCATTCTTTAGAGAAGCAGCCAAGAGGCTCATGGTAACTCTGGAGGAGCTGCAGAGATCCACAGCTCAGGTGGGAGAATCTGTCTGTATGACCAATAGGACAACTATTGGTCATACAGTCCACAAATCAGTCCACAAAAGAGTAACAAGAAGAAAGTCAGTGTTGAAAAAACAAATCCAGTTTGTGAGAAGCCATGTGAGGGACACGGCAAACGTGGAATAAGGCGCTCTGGTCAGATGAGAGCAAAATTTAACTTTTTGGCCTAAAAGCAAAATGCTATGTGTGGCGGAAAACTAACGCTGCACATCACCCTGAACACACCATTCCCACTGTGAACCATGGTGGTGGCAGCATCATGTGGGTATGCTTTTCTTTGCCAGGGACAGGGAAGCTGGTTAGCGTTGATGGGAAGATTCATGTAGCCGAATACAGGGCAAGATTAGAACCTGTTCGAGTTTGCAAAAGACTTCAGAGGATCACATTCTAGCAGGATAATGACCTTAAACATACAGCCAGCGCTACAATGGATTGGTTTAGAATTTAGATCAAAGCATATTCATGTGTTAGAATGGCCCAGTCAAAGTCCAGACGAAAATCCAATTGAAAATCTGTGGCAAGAGGAGCTGTGGTGGCTCAACGTGATTGGCACTGCGCTGACAAGCCGTTCACCTCTGCAGCCAAGGGTTCGGATCCCGGTCTCGGCTACATGTGAATTGAGTTTGGTGGTCTCAGCCCGGCTCCCGGTGGGTGTGCTATGCAAGGTACGCCTGTGCTTAGTTCGCCCACCCCCCCCCCCACAAAAACCACCACACTTGCACGCACACAAAATTGGTTTAATACGCACGCACTTTGGCCATGCGGTCTCCTAAAGAGAGGCGAAGGACCTACGGGGCTGGCTTGGTGGGTCGGGCCCCCTCACTCCCTCATAGGGGGGGTCCCTCTGCCCCGATGGGGTCCTGTTGGGCCCCAGTTGGGCTCCCAAGTGGAGCAGGTAGGGCGGGGTGAGTGGGAGGCCCCCCCTCACACCCGCCATTGCCACCGGGGGCATGGAGAAGGATGGCGATTGCCTCCGGGGGGAGGGTCTGCCTACTCCCAACTCCTGCAGTCCGGCTCCTCTCTCTCGAGTTCACGCACAAAATACACTTTAAAAAAAAAAAAAAAAAAGAAAATCTGTGGCAAGACTTGAAAATTGCTGTTTAGATGCTCTCCATCCAATCTCACAGAGCTTGAGCTATTTTGCAAAGAATGGGCAAAAATGTCACTCTCCTAGATGTGCAAAGCTAATTGAGACATCCCCAAAAAGACTTGCTGCTGTAATTGCAGCGAAAGGAGGTTCTACAAAGTTTTAATATGGGGGGGCTGAATACCAATGTACCCCACACGTTTCACATATTTATTTGTAAAAAAATAAAATAAAAAAACATTTATCATTTTCCTTCCACTTCACAATTATGTGCCACTTTTGTGTTGGTCTATCACATAAAATCCCAATAAAATACATTTAAGTTTTTGGTTGTAACATGACAAATTGTGGAAAATTTCAAGCGGTAATGAATATTTTAAGGCACTGTATTGTGCCTAAACTTGGGCTTCCTAGGGCAGGAGTGTCTAAACAGTCCGGCCTATTGTGACCGTCGGCACTGTCTAACCGTTGTCTGTTTAGTCCACTCACCGCTAATTGAAAAAGGTTTTTGGTTTGAGTTGGGGAGTAAAATGTTCCCCGCTGGACTCCTGTGGTGTGTGGCCATTTCTCCTCAGGATAACTCTTCCACATGGGTTTTATCAGAACCGATGAACCTGTGCTAAAGTTTACTTTTTGGTCAGAGCTATATATACCTTTTACAATTCTAATTGCAGACATATTTCTGTAAGCTATGAGAGGAATTCACTGACATCATTTACAGTATTGTGACAGGAAATGCTATGTTTATCTGACAGAAGTATGCCATGTTCCGCTCTACAAAAACTAGTGCATGAAGGCGAGAGTCGTGGTGCATGTTGGGGTGGCAGGGCTCAGTTTCTTGTTAGGGGTCTTTTGACCCACATTTTACTAATGAGCGCAGTCAGTCAATAGTTTTCTTTTTCTTATTTTTTTCTTACTGTTACATTGAGATTTAAATTCCTGACCACCTTGAAGTTTGGGTGTTTGTGCCCACCCCTCCCATAACAACATTCTCCATAATATGAAAAAAAAAAGGCGGCAAACCTGTTACAAATAGAAGGTGCACACTACAAATGTAAGCTTCCATTTTCAGCATGCCGCCCTTCCCAACACAAATGTCTTTAACCACTTGCCGCCCACCCACAGTACATTGGGGCAATTTTCCTCGTACATCTCCACCTGTTGGGGGTGTGCATGCCCCTACATGAGCTTACTGTGATTGGACACCGTATGAGTTTGTCAGCAGGTTCCAGCCAATGATTTTGGTTTTATACCTGCCGCTAAACACAGCACATTTAAACTCTTAGACCCCTTTCACACTGGGGCGTTTTTCAGGTGTTTTAGCACTAAAAATAGCGCTTGTAAAAAAGCGCCTGAAAGAAGTCTCATCTGCATTCCCAGTGTGAAAGCCTGAGTGCTTTCACACTGAGGCGCTGCACTGGCAGGGCGTAAAAAAAAGTCCTGCAAGCAGCTTGTTTGCAGCGCTTTAGGAGCAGTGAATACACTGCTCCTAAAGCGCCCCTTCCCATTGAAATCAATGTGAAGCGCCTTGGCAGCGGCGCTTTTAACCCTTTATTCGGCCACTAGCGGGGGATAAAAAAGCCCCGCTAGTGCCTAAAAAACATTAGCAGCGCTTTACCAGCGTTTTTTGGGCGCTGCCAATGTGAAAGGGCTCTTAAGCCTCGCACACACGATATGGTTGTTGGCAGGGGATTATCCGTTTTAAATTCTTATCATTTTAGTACGCTCCTTTTGACAATTGTTGTCTAACTTTCGGCCAACAAATGTTGGATGACAGGCTAGTACATTTTTGGCGGACAGCGGCTGCACGTCTGATTTATTTTATTTATTTTGTATGGTCACACTCGGTACACAAATCCATCACACAAAAGTCGAAAGTACAAACCTGCATGATCGGATTCGATGATCACCAAACATGAAATTGGCAGAAGGGGCCCAAAGGATGGCGCTCAAGCTGAAATTCCTCGTAGTACGTCATTACGCTCGTGTTTGTGGCACGACCATTGTATAACGTTGGTATGCAAGACAAGATCCTGGCACAAGCACTTTTGACAAAAATCAGACGCTCGATTGGCCAACAATCGTACCGTGTGTACGAGACATTCGGCCCTTTCACACTGACGGACTGATCGGGTCCGCCTGTCGGTTTTTTTAGGGGGACCCAATCGGACCATCCATAGCTCTCTATGGAGCAGCATCCAATCGGGTCTGCTAAAAAACAGACGGATGGGGATCTGGCAGATCGGATGACTGTCAGATGGAAACGGTCCGTTTTCTATCCGACCGTCGCATTGAGAAGAGCGGGCTTTAAAGGCACATGAGAGAAGCATGGGGGCTACCACTGCTAAATCCTCCTTGAGCAAATGCCAGCTGCCTGGCTCTCATGATGACCTCCTTGGCTTCAATGACTTTCTTCTGAAACGTATTCAGATAAGGAATGCTGATTTTCCTGATCTGCTTTTTTTTTTTTTTTTCATGTCAGCAGCAATGAAATCAGAGAAGTTGCATAACAACCAAGCAATTGGCATGTTTCAGGAAGTGATCAGCAATGGCAGCCCCCTTGTTTTTAAAACATGGTAGTATAACTGTGACCTAAAAAGGTTGGTAGCATAGAAAGTCCAGGTTAACCGTATTTTGGATACGTGTGAATATTATCCAAACGTCTTCAACTTTGCTGTGCATTTTAGAAACGCGCTGCAAATGCTCTTGACTCGCCATTGAATGTTAATGACACCCGAAGCGTGGGAAGTGGCCACATGTTTTGTCCTGCGACATAAGTACTGTGCGGTTAACGTGCCACATTCCTCTGAGAAAAAAAAAAGCACAGGAGCTTCTCTGGGGCATTTGTCGTGCTGTGCTGCCCAATACATGACATACACGTTGGCGTGTGAAAAGCATGCAAAAAAAAAAAAAGCGAGTTCCTGCCAGTCATTGATGTTAATGGGGCCTTAGGCAAGGCCATCTTTTAGGGTTACTGCTCCTTTGACACAAGCAGCCTTCCCAATTTAATCACCAGGCAATCGTTTGGGTTATTTTACTTTCCAGGCATTCTGGGAGGCCCGGTGCCCCATTGCCTGACCTCGTGATACGGTTGTGCTCTTTGTCGCCAGATTTGCAGACTGGTGCTTTGTTTGTGGCTGTCATCTGGAGCAAACCACAACCTGCCCTGCGGTGCTTCTGGCCCCACCATCTGCCTGCAAGTCTGCCGGGGTGAAGCTTTAATGAACTGGCAGCTCTAAGCAGCTTCGCTTCTGCCAGTCTCATCCTTTGTGCCCCGCTCTGCCATCTTCTGCAGCTGCCTAGTGGATGCCAATCTCGGCAAATACAAAGAAATGAAGCTTTTGCTCATCTGCTGGCAGGTCTGATGCCGTATGCTGTTAAAGGGGACACTGTAATGGGGTTTGGTTTAAAAGTTTCTTTTTTAACGGTTTTGTATTCATTATTTAAAACGTAGATTTTTTTTTTATTTTTTTTAAGTAGACCTCCTTAGTATTTTTTAAAATAAATTTGAATACATTCCTTATATGTCATAATATACTGCAACGGTATCTTATTTGTAAACCTTTTGATCATTAAAACAGTATTTAACTACTTCCTTCCCTGGCACTTACGCACCTTCCCGCCCAAGCCAAGTCGCACTTTGGGTACAGTGTAGCAATTGTCATTCAAACAAAATTGACGTCCTTTTTTTCCCCCCACAAATAGAGCTTTCTTTTGGTGGTATTTGATCACATCTGCAATTTTTTTTTTTCGCAACAACTAAAAAAAGACTGAAAATTTTGAAAAAAAAGTATTTTTTTTCTGTAATTTTTTTATTTATTTTTTTGTAAATACGTTTTCTCTTTCAATTACGGGCACTGATATGGCGGCACTGATGGGCACTAATAGGCGGCGCTGGTATGCGGCACTGATGGGTACTTATGGGTGGCACTGATAGGTGGGCACTGATGGACACTGAGGGGGTGGCACTGATGGATCCATTTGTGGGCACTGGCATTTTTTTTTTTTTACTGCCTTTTTTTTTTACTGCCCGTCTCTGGTGGTCCATCAACGGCTGTTCCTGTTTACATCGTGATCAGCCGTGATTGGACACGGCTGATCACGTGGTAAAGAGCCTCCACCGGATCCACTCCGCATCACCGATCCCCGCGCTGCGCGCCCCCACAGGTGCGCACAGGCATGAAATCCTGCTGGACGTCAATAGACGTGTGTGTGTGTGTATGTGTGTGTGTGTGTGTGTGTGTGTGTATGTATATGTATATATATATATATATATATATATATATATATATATATATATATATATATATATATATATAATATATATATATATATATATATATATATATATATATATATATATATAAATTCTATATTTGTGTGTGTGTGTGTATAATGTTTTTTTTTTTTTTTTTGTTTATGGGCCAAAAAATAAAAATCGCAGAGGTGATCAAATACCACCAAAAGAAAGCTCTATTTGTGGGGGGGGGGGGGGGAAAGGGACATTAATTTTGTTTTGGTAAAGTATTGCACAACCACGTTATTGTCAGTTAAAATAACGCAGTGCCGTATCGCAAAAAATGGACTGCTCGGGAAGTGGTTAAATCCTTCCGGGGCTGAAGTGGTTAAAACAGTTTATTGATAATAATTTATTATTTTAAAGTGATACTAAACACACGGGGGCCAGATTCACGTACAGAGGCTTATCTTTGTGCGGGCGTAACGTATCTCATTTACACTACGCCGCTGTAACTTTGAGAGGCAGGTGCCGTATTCACAAAGAACTTGCGCCCAAAGTTACGGCGGCATAGCGTGAATGGGCCGGCGTAACCGCGCGTAATTCAAAATAGGCAGGTAGGGGGCGTGATTCATGCAAATGAATCGTGACCCCACGTAATTGACGCTCTTAACGGACGTATCCCAGTGCGCATGCTCAAAATTACACCGCAAATACTCATTGGTTTCGACCTGAACGTAACTTACGCAAAGCCCTATTCGCGAACGTTTTAGGTAAACGACGGAAAATTCAACACTGACCCGACATCCATACTTAACATTGCGTACGCCTCATATAGCAGGGGTAACTTTACGCCGGACTTGCGCAAAAGGCGTTTAAAAAATAAGACCGGGCGCAAGTACGTTCGTGAATCGGCGTATCTAGCTCATTTGCATATTCAATGCGTAAATCGACGGAAGCGCCACCTAGCGGCCAGCGTAAACATGCAACTAAGATACGGCGGTGTAAGAGACTAACGCTGGTCGTATCTAAGCAAAATTCCGGCGTATCTTGCTTTCTGAATACAGAAAATAGATACGCCGACGTAACTTCTTTGTGAATATGGCCCTCGCTGTTTAATTTACATTGTACATTTGGATGATGTAATTATTTTAATTTAAAAAAAAAAAGTACTTTTTTCCTACTTGATATACAGCTGTCACATGACCCAGCTCTCTCCTAGCCTGTCTGCAGGGAAACATAAGCAGGAGGAGCTTCTGGTCTTCTGCTGCTGGTCACATATTCAACATAAAAAAAAAAAGTCTTTGTAAGAGGATCTGGACTGTTTTGCACAGCTCACACATTTTCCTTTGTGTTGTCCCCCTGAAGAGCTATTCACAAATATATTCTGCACTTTTTAGAATAAGTAAATATAATGCGGTAATCCCTCTCTTTTCACCGTCCACCAGCTGACGATTACTGGTGGTGCTAGACTGGGGTCTGGGTCCTCTAAAAGTCTTTCTTTTCTAGGTTTCAGCTGTTGGTGCGGTCATTGTGATCAGATGTCTGTGCCCGTGTGTTATGTGTGTCGGGTAGACGGGACGTGAGTACAGTGTGTCGCAATAACTTGTTTTTGGCCTATGAGGTGCGTCATGTGCTGATAAGTCAGCTGGTCCAAGTCAGGAGCAGGACAGACGGAACAAAAGGCGGTGTATATAACTGATGGGATGCATGAAATAAAGCAGACCTTGTGCTAGAATGGGGTTATCTTCTGTAACCAGTGCAGTGTCATAAAAGCCTGTGTATATACTGTCTGTGTATGTTTAACCGATTCAGTCCCGGAAGATTTTACCCCCTTCCTGACCAGAGCACTTCTTACAATTCGGCACTGCATCACTTTAACTGACAATTTGCGCGGTCGTGCGACACTGTATTAAAACAAACAATCTCTGCGGTTTTATTTTTTGTTTGTTTTTCTTCGCTTTAAACAATAGGACAGTGAAAATTTTGGAAAAAAACGCAATATATTTTACTTTTTGCTGTAATAGATATCCCAATTTTATTTTTTTATAAAAAATATCCCAATTGCATGAAGCACTTCCGGTGTGTCTCTTTTCTCCCTCACGCTGGCTGCAGTTCTACATCGAGCTGTTCAGTAAGACCCCTTTCACACTGAGCCGCTACTATTTTTACCACCGACGCTATGGGTGGATTTGCGGCGCATAGCGGGGGGCATTTAACCCCCTTCTAGCGACAGAGAAAGGGTTAAAACCGCCCATTGATTTCAATGGGTAGGAGCAGTATACACACCACTCCTTCACTGCTCTAAAGATGCGGCTAGCAGGACTTTTTTACCGTCCTGCTAGCGTAATGCTCTAGTGTGAAAGCCCTCAGGCTTTCACACTGGAGACAATGGAGCAGCATTTTAAGGGCGAATTGCAGGTACTATTTTTAATGCTATAGCGCCTGCAATATGCTCCAGTGTGAAGGGGGTCTAAGACATACCTCCCAACCGTCCCGGATTTCGTGGGAATGTCCCGCGATAAACCCATGGCTCTGAAAGGGCACAGCGATGGCCCTGAGCTGGGCACCACCTCGCAGGGGATCGCCGTTGCTCTCGGCTCCAGTTCCCCCCTCTTGACTGGAACTCCCGGTCTGAGCTGCCCGAGAGCCGCTAATTTGTGCACAGCCTTTGTGAACATCTACTGTATTGCTGCCCATCAATGCTGCCTCATCAGTACAGCCTCATGAGTGTCCCATCAGTGTAGCACAATCGGTGTCTCATCGCTGCACATGAATGAAGAAAAAAAATTACTTACAACATTTTATAACCAGGTTTTTAAAATGTTCTGTCCTTTTTTTTTTTTTTTCATGTGTTTAGCAAAAAATAAACCTAGTGGTGATTACATACCAAATGCTGTGAGTAAAAGCAGCAAGCATACACTTGTTAGGCACACATTTTTAGGCACACAGTTAATACCCCTTGATTGCCCTTCTGATCACCCCTGTAGTGTCGCAAGTACAGTGTACGGCAGAGCTTGACAAAATGATTGGCTGTAACCTGCTGACAAACTTGTGCCTTTTCCAATAACGGCACTGATCAGCAGGCGCATGTTCACACATCTCCGAAAAACCAGGAAGTTGATTGTGATGTACCTGTACGTTGGTAAGCCTGGCTGTGCCGCCCACTAGCAGTAGATGTACTAGGAGTGGATCGCGACGTACCTGTATGTAGCTGTGCCGCCCCCTAGCAGTAAACTTGCACAAAAGTGGATTGTGACGTACCTGTACGTTGCTGTGCTGCCCCCTAGCAGTAAATGTACCAGGAAGTGGATTGTGACGTACCTGTACGTTGCTGTATCGCCCACTAGCCGTACAAATCAGATTATAGCGCATACATTCCTACTCTGCACACTCCAAGTTCCAGGAGCTTATCCTGTTGGGTCTGAAAGAGTGACCCTCCCCCAGGGCGAGAACTGTCCCAGTAGTAATCGGCGCACGTACCTACCAGTAGGACGTGTGGCTCCTGGGCTCCAGACAGGCAGGGTTTTCCACCCCCCCGCCCCAGCAGGCCTTCTCATCCGCCTTCTCTGGCTGCTTCTCACCCTCCAGGTAAGCCCCTGCTACTCAGGGCGATCTACACCTCCCTAGGACCCGTAGGTGGCCGTCCTTGTTAGGACAGCCACGGCGGCAGCCTAATCTCCCCCAGCGGAGATACAACTCCCCCGCGATCCGCTTCCTCCAGCTCCGGCCCCCCCCCCAACAACCAGCCGCTCCTTCACTCTGGTCCATACGCCCCCCATACAGCCATCACCATTCAGAGGCACCTACTTGCCACCTCTCCACGGCAATTTTCGCCATTCGTCGTTTTTCGGGACCTCCGCGCCAGGCCTCTCTCATACGCGGAGCCGCGATCCAGGAAAGTCCGCGGCTTCACCTGCGGCCTAACACCGCGCCGCAATTTCACACACAGAATCCCCTCCAAGCCACCAGAAACCTCCCAGGAGTTCGCCCCCAGCCCCCTGCAGGATTCATCCACCCCTCAACAACCAGTCCCCCCCCATCCCAGTCCTTCCAGCTGACTATACATCAGCCTGGGTCCCTGGTCCTGCTCCCGGTCGGCGGCCATCTTGGTACACCCCAGCAGCAGTGACAGCTCTCACCCCCCTGTTTCATAATTTAATAATACTTGATCCAGGGGCTTCGCCCGATCGCCATTCAGGGATCAGGAAGGAATTTTTTCCCCTACCAAAGCAAATTGGCACAGCACGGCTAGGGGTTTTTTGCCTTCCTCTGGATCAAGCTGGGAGGATTCACTGAATCCTCCCCCCATCGTCACCAAAAAATAACTACTTTGCCCCGGTGATTGGCTACCATGGCTAATCTGCGGTACTCTGCAGAAACCATTTGGGATCTGAGGAGTTGCGCCGCAATACTGCCAGCCATCACCAAAAAGACCCTAAGAATGGAGCAACTTTTGAGGATCGATCGACGATCGACCATCAAAAATTTTAGCCGTTTACCCCAGCCCAAGCACATTTTATGTGCTTTGATCAACACAAGATCGGCAGTAAAACATAGACTTGAAATCCATGACTTCATTCTACAACACGATTTAGACTGCCTCTTTATTACAGAGAGCTGGCTCGCAGCCGACTGTAACACCATTCTAGGAGAACTGGTGCCAGAAAACTACCGTATTATCACAGAAAACAGAAGAATAGGGCAAAGAGGGGGAGGCCTGGCGGTGATCCACAAGACTCATCTTGCGATCACAAAAACAGCCCTTCAAAACCCTCTTCCATTCATGGAAACCCTTACTCTGCAACTGCAAGCAAATTCAAAAGAGACCGTCCACATTCTGCTCTGCTATAGGCCACTGGGCCCAAAATCGCAGCTGCTATCACCATGGACGGATTTCTTCTCCACTTATACCCTCAACATCAAACACCTGTTGCTGTTAGGGGATTTCAATCTCTGGGCCAACTCCTCACAAGACATCGTTGCGGATGCCTGTATTGACCACCTGGAAGATTTAGGGTTACAGCAACTAGTATGTGGGCCCACACATGCTTCAGGCCACACACTTGATCTTATTTTCAGACAAGATCTGGAAATAAAAATTTTGGAAAATGAAAAGTTGCCATGGACAGACCACCATGCAATTAAATTCATTTCCACAATCCCCCCCACAACAAAAACATCAAATCCAGTGACAACACACTGGACTAGATGTCAGAAGAAGCTCCACTCGGAACTCTTCAGAACGACTTTAAGGAAAAAAATAGAAACAACTCAGCCGCATCAAACGGCCGTTGAAACATTGGAAGCCATCAACTCGGCCATGCTACAGTCAGCCGATTTGGTAGCGCCGAAACGAAGAACCCGCATTCGGAAAAACAACCGCAGCTGGTTTAACAACCAGCTGTCGTTACTGAAGCAAGAACGCAGAAGGGCAGAATCTGCCTGGAAAAGATGTTCTTCAGAGCTAAACCTATCCATCTACAAGGCGACAACAAGAAAATACCACAAAGGAATTTTCCAAGCCAAGAAGAATTATTTCTCGGAGGCTATCAACGGGGCCCTTAACCGCCCCCGCGAACTCTTCAAGATGGTCACCCAGACCATGAAACCAGGATGTATTGAAGCCCCCAGTTCTGACACACAAGAATTTTGCAATGAGCTATCGGATTATTTCGTTGATAAAATCGAGGCAATCCGTGAAAGCATTCAGCAAAACTTTTCTCCCCTCAGCCCCCCCTGTAGCCTCTCACACAGCACCCATAGCAATTCTTCGATATCAGGTAAGTTCACCCTGGAACCCATCTCCGTTGAGTCCACTAAAAATGTCATTTGTACTCTGCGCAATGGCGCAGCGCCAAATGACATTATCCCCACAAAACTGCTGAAGGAATGCGCCGACATCCTGGCTCCTCCCATTACGCAGCTTATCAACCAGTCTTTCTTGGAGGGCATAGTGCCCTCACAGTTGAAAGAGGGTATAATCCAACCCATCCTGAAGAAACCCTCCCTGGACCCCAAGGACCCACTCCACCGCCGTCCCATAACAAGCCTCAACGTATTCTCTAAGATAATGGAAAAAGTAGTGGTACAACAGCTGCAACAGCATCTAGATACCCACAAGCTACTTGATCCATTGCAATCAGGCTTCCGTCCCAGACATGGGACGGAAACAGCATTGCTGAAAGTATGGGACGATGTTCTCAAGGCCGCAGACGAAGGAGAATCTTGTCTCCTGGTTCTGTTGGACCTAAGTACAGCTTTTGACACTGTAGACCACAATCTGTTACTGACTCGGCTTACTAAAGTAGCCAGGGTCGCAGAAGGCGATTTATCTTGGTTCTCCTCTTTTTTGGAAAACCGATCGCAAACAGTGAAGCTAGGACCGTTTACGTCTGAAAAACGCACAGTAACATGCGGAGTCCCTCAAGGATCGCCTCTGTCACCAGTGCTATTCAACATCTACCTTCGTCCTCTTTTTGAGATTATTAGCAGCCAAAAACTGCTTTATCACTCTTATGCAGATGACACGCAACTGTATTTCCGCATCTGCAACAGACAGGATCACCACCTCAATCTAGAGACATGCCTCTCTTTGATAGAGGATTGGATGACAAAGAGTTATCTTAAACTCAATGGAGCGAAAACAGAACTTCTTCTGTTTCACGCCAAACGTAGGAATCAACTTTCAACAGCGTGGACCCCCCCGCCTATTTTGGGCAAACTCATCACCCCTAGCGCCAAAGTCAAAAGCCTAGGGGTCATTTTTGACTCCTTTATGACAATGGACGCACAAATAGGGTCAGTGGTCAGCGGATCTCCCCATCTACTGCGCCTACTACGCAGACTCACTCCGTTCATCCCTAAAGAAGACCTAGCGGTCGTGGTGGGAGCTATTGTAAACTCCAGGCTGGATTATGCAAATGCCCTTTACCTCGGCCTCCCCAAGTACCAAATCGCTCGTCTGCAAGTCGTTCAGAATACGGCCGTCAGACTTGTGACTGGGAAAAAGCCCTGGGAATCCATCTCACCTTCACTGAGATCCCTTCATTGGCTGCCAGTTAAAGACAGAATTGCTTTTAAAGCTCTCTGTCTTACGCATAGATGTGTCCATGAGAGTGCCCCCCTTTACTTATGCGAATTAATAAAAGCGCATAATCCAAATCGCGTTTTGCGATCCACGAATCAGAACCTGCTCCAGGTTCCGAAAGCCAACTTCAAGTCCAAAGGAGAGAGAAGATTTGCGATCCAGGGTCCCAGACTATGGAACGCTTTACCAACCAGCATTCGGTTGGAGGAGAACCACCTAGCATTTAGGAAAAAGGTCAAGACTTTTCTCTTTTGATATCAAAGGAGACAGGAACAACAAGCGCCCAGAGGCGATTCAGTTCGCATGTGCCGCGCTATATAAGTTTTCATTCATTCATTCATTCATTCATTCATACATGCAAAAATGACATTTATCCTGCAAGGCAAGTTAACTGCTTAAGGACCGCCGCATGTACATATACGTCGTCAGAATGGCACGTACAGGCACATTGGCGTACCTGTACGTCCCTGCCTAGACGTGGGTCGGGGTCCGATCGCTCCCCCCCGGTACTTGCAGTGGTCCGGTTTGCTGGGAGCAATCCGGGATGAGGGGACGGCTGTTCGTTTTTGTCCGCCCGCTCCGGATCGCTCCCAGCCAATGCGCGTCCTCCCCGCCCTGCACTTCCTCTGCCTGTGTAATGTAAACACTGGCAGAGGAAGTGATGTCGGCTCTCCTCTCGTGGTATTTTCAATCCGGCGAGAGGAGAGAAGACATCACATAGTAAGTCGCACTAACACTACACTGACACCACACACATAGGCACAATAACCCCTTACGACCCCCCACCCCCCTGTCACACTGTCACTGATTGCAGTGATCATATATTTACTGATCACTGCATTTAGTGTCAGTGTGACAGTTACTGTGACAGGCAGTTAGTGTTGGGTCCAGGGTAGCCCCCTACCCCCCCCCCCCTTAATAAAGTTTTAACCCCTTGATCACCGCCCTAGTTAACCCTTTCACCCTTATTGCCAGTGTCACTAAGCAATCATTTTTCTGATCGCTGTATTAGTGTCACTGTTGCCGCTAGGTAGCTATTTTTTTTATTGGGTTTTTTTTTTTTTTTTTTTTGTGGCTGAATACATTGTGGCCTAAATGTTTGACTAAAATGTATTTTATTCGATTTTTATTATAACAAAAAGTATAAAATATTGTTGTTTTTTTTTTCAAAAATTTCGCTCTATTTTTGTTTATAGCGCAAAAAATTAAAATCGCAGAGGCAATCAAATACCATCAAAAGAAAGCTCTATTTGTGGGAAGAAAGGGACGCAAATTTTGTTTGGGAGCCACGTCGTACGACCGCGCAATTGTCAGTTAAAGCGGCGCAGTGCCGAATTGTAAAGACGCCTCTGGGCATTTAGCAGCATATTGGTCCAGGGCTTAAGTGGTTAAAAAACACCTGAACATATTCAAAAATACAGTGGTTTGGTCACACTATATGGTCATATAGTGCTCAGCCTACTTACTGCGACAAAGTACCCCGAATTAGTGGGTCCTAACCTGTTAATAGAATGAAAGAACCTGTATCTCAACCTTGGGAGATGAACGCCTCTGTATAGGAGAACTGAAGGGATTCCTCCTATGTGCTGGGGCCACTAATAAGAAGTAATGAGGAGGGGGTGCTCCAGCCCAAGAGAACCTGGTCAGGGTCTATACAACATACAAAAACAGTACAAAACGTATTATAGCGCCCACTAGCAGTAAAAGCACCAGGAAGTGCGTCGCCACATACCTGTACATTGCTGCATCACCCATTATCGGTAAATGTACCAGGAAGTCGATTACATTCCTGTGCCGCCTGATGGCAGTAAACGCACCAGGAGGTGGATCGCGATTTACCTGTATGTTGCTGTGCCGCCTATTGGCAGTAAATGTTTCAGGAAATGGATTGCATGCACCTGTACTTTGATGTGCCTCTCGCTAGCAATAAATGTACCAGGAAGGGGATTGCGACCTACCTTTACATTAGCAATAAACGTACCAGGTGGTGGATCGCAACCGACCTGTACGTTGCTGTGCTCCCCGCTAGCAGTAAACGTACCAGGAAGTGGATTGTGACCTTCCTGTACATTGCTGTGCCACCCATTAGCAGTAAATGTACCAGGAAATGGATTGCATGTACCTGTACGTTGTTGTGCCTCTCGCTAGCAATAAATGTACCAGGAAGGGGATTGCGACCTACCTCTACATTAGCAATAAACGTACCAGGAGGTGGATCGCAACCTACCTGTACGTTGCTGTGATCCCCGCTAGCAGTAAACGTACCAGGAAGTGGATTGTGACCTTCCTGTTCATTGCTGTGCTGCCCATTAGCAGTAAATGTACCAGGACATGGATCGTGATGTACCTGTATATTGCTGTGCCTCCCTCTAGGCGTAAACGTACCAAGAGGTGGATTGCAACCTTTCCTGTACGCTCCTGTGCCTAGAGTTGCCACCTCATCCCTTTAAAACTGAACACATATGAATTACACGGGTTCTGTGGCTAATTAAGGTGGTAATTAAACTCACTTGGTGCTTTAGCTGCATTAAATTAGCCACAGAACCTGTGTAATTCATATGTGTTCAGTTTTAAAGGGATGAGGTGGCAACTCTACCTGTGCCGCCCACTAGGAGTAAACGTACCAGGAAGTGGATTGTGACCTACCTGTACGTTTCTGTGCCCGCCACTAGCAGTAAACGTACCAGGAAGTGGATTGTGACCTTCCTGTACATGGCTGTGCCACCCATTAGCAGTAAATGTACCAAAAGGTGAATCGTGTTGTACCTGTATATTGCTGTGCCACTCGCTAGGCGTAAACGTACCAGGAGGTGGATTGCAACCTACCTGTACGATGCTATGCCCCGCGCTACCAGTAAATGTACCAAGAAGTGGATCATGACTTTCCATGTACGTTGGCGTGCCTGGCTGTGCCCCCTGTTGGCAGTAAATGCACTGTTAGCGGGCAGCAAGTGGTTAAAGTAATGTGTTTGTACTGTTCTGAAATTCTGTATAATGCTTAAGCACTTTACCCGTAGAGTAAACCATCCATCTGAAACGCAGTCACACCTGACTAAAACGTTCTTTGCAGCTGTCCTCTGCTCGGCTATTATATCTTTTATTTATTTTTTGGAGATAATATTTCTTCCTTGAGGAGCAAAAGTATTTCTGCGTTAAAAAAAAAAATCAAGAATTTCAGACATCAAAACTATTTTCAGACCGTTCTTCCAGCCGATGACCTGCGCTGTCTGGATCCGTGACCTTTAAACATCAGTAGGACTGGAGCGGTGGGAGGAAGAGATTTCACCTTCTTAAATCCCCCTTTCTGGCAAATAACATATCAAAAATCTACAAAGTTTCAGACGTTTCCATGCGGTTATGTATAGTTTGATGACAGGAAGGCTTTGATCCGTCCTCCTTTCTCTGGATACGTCCAAATTATAGGTTTGTGAAACGCTGTGTCTGCCCCGTTGGCCTGGTGGGGAGAAGAATTTTACACTTGAGAAGTTGGTTAAAGTTTGATTGAAGTCTTCTGCTTTGTGTTCTAAAACCGCAAGGCTGAGCGAAGGAGCGTTTCTCAAGGAGGTCTTTTTCTGCGTTGTACAATATTTTATTTTTTATATATATAATTTTTTTTTTTTTTTTGTGTTTTGTAGGGTGGATGGAATGTTGTGGATTCTCTTGGCAAGAAGCTGAACGAAGGGGGTAGACAAGTGCCGGTCTCTAGACTACCATGGGAAACGCCACTACAAAGTTCCGCAAAGCCTTGATCAACGGGGACGAGCACCTAGCTTACCAAATCTACGAGAGCAGTCCACAGCTAAAAGAGTCCCTGGACCCCAACACATCCTACGGGGAGCCGTACCAACACAACACTCCGCTGCACTATGCCTCTCGTTATGGCATGTCACGCCTCATCAGGTCAGTGGCGGCTTGGACTTTGTACAACAGTTTGCGTATTTGCATGTCTACTTTACATCGCATGGGTAACATCAGTTCTTTTTTTTTTTCTTTTTTTTTTTTTATGTACATAAAGCAAACTTCTTTTTTTTTTTTTTTCTGGCAGAATCTAATGCTGCATACACACGATCATTTTTTGGGTTGTAAATTTTTTTATTTTTTTTTTCATTAAAAACAATCGTGTGTGGGCTTCAGAGCATTTTTCGGGTTCTGAAAAACTGGGCAACATTTTTTTTGAAACATGCTCTATTTTTTTTAACCACTTAAGACCCGGACCAAAATGCTGCTAAAGAACCTTGCCCCTTTTTGCGATTCGGCACTGCGTCGCTTTAACCGACAATTGCGCGGTCGTGCGACGTGGCTCCCGAACAAAATTGGCGTCCTTTTTTTCCCCACAAATAGAGCTTTCTTTTATAAAAAATAAATAAATAAATTCCCTCAGTTTAGGCCGATACGTATTCTTCTACCTATTTTTGGTAAGAAAAAAATCGCAATAAGCGTTTATCGGTTGGTTTGCGCACAATTTATAGTTTACAAAATAGGGGATAGTTTTATTGCATTTTTATTAATTTATTTTTATTACTAATGGTGACGATCAGCCATTTTTTTTTTTTTTTTTTTTTTTTTTTCGTGACTGCGACATTATGGTGGACACTTCGGACAATTTTGACACATTTTTGGGACCATTGTCATTTTTACAGCAAAAAATGCATTTAAATTGCATTGTTTATTATGAAAATTACATTTGCAGTTTGGGAGTTAACCACAAGGGGCGCTGAAGGGGTTATGTGTTCCCAAATGTGTGTTTACAACTGTAGGGGGGGGGGTATGGCTGTAGGTGTGACGTCATCGATTGCGATTCCCTGTATAAGGGATAAGCACATTCATCACTCTGTAACAGACAGAAAAGCCCAAATCGTCTTTTACCAACACAAAATCGGCTAAAGCAGCCCCAAGGGTGGTGTCATCCACATGGAACTTCCCCTTTTATAGTGCCGTGGTATGTGTTGTACGTCACCGCGCTTTGCTAGAGCATTTTTTTTTTTTTTCACGATCATGTGTAGGCAAGGACGTTTTTAATGATCGGGTTGAAAAAAACATTGTTTTTTCTAGAGCCTGAAAAACTTTGTTTTCTTTCAACCCCAAAAATGATCGTGTGTACGCGGCATTAGAGGCAGCCATTGCTGACCTTATGAAAATGCCAGTTGCTTGACTGTTCTGCTGACCCTCTGACTCAAAGTCACTGACCCGAAAAAACAAGCTTGCAGATCTAGAAGTCCACAACTAGCCAGGTTAGTTAACCACTACAGCCCTGGAAAAATTTACCCCCCTTCCTGACCAGATAATTTTGGCACTGCGTCGCTTTAGCTGACAATTGCGCAGTCATGCAACATTGCGCCCAAACAATTTGCGTTTTTTTGTTTTTTTTTCGGGACTGCGGCATTATGATGCACACATCGGACTCTTTTGACACTATTTTGGGACCATTGTCATTTATGCAGCGATTGGTGCTATAAAAATGCACCGATTACTTTGTAAATGACACTAGCAGGGAAGGGGTTGAACACCAGGGGCTTATGAAAGGGTTAAGTGTGTCCTAGGGAGTGATTCTAACTGGGGGGGGGGGCTACCACTGACATGACAGTGATTACCGCTCCTGATCATAGGGAGCAGTAGATCTGTCATGTCACTAGGCAAAACGGGGAAACGCCTCTCCCCGTCCTGCCTCTCCATACCACGATCCTGGGACACCAGTGGACTCGCGGGGCATGATCACAGACTAGGTGGCGAGCACGGCGGTAAATTCAAAGGGACTTGCAGGTACGCCCATTTGCCTGTACAAGCCCTTCTGCCGACGTACTGTGTGTGCTGGTCGGCAAGCAGTTAAAGCGAAAAATCCCTACAGCCAGGTAGCCAATGCACTTCAATCACTTGTAAGTGCTTTATAAATAATGACTGGTAGTAAAGGCTTACATACTCCAGATTGGTATGGCAGCTGTGACTGTGTTTACTACTGCCAAGCCAGTTGTCAGAGATTGGAAATGATTTGTGCTGTAAAGGTGCCAAATCAGTTTAACTCCCCCCCCCCCCCCGCCCCCCAATAAACTTTTGGGAATAGCTTCCTTGGGATCCATAGATGACACTTGGTCTTGGTTCACACTAGGGGGACTTGGTCGCCTAAGAAGTCGCACTCTATTCAGTGCAATGGAAACTTTCCAGTCAAAGCGACTCAAGCCGATTCGATTTAGAGAAAGTTTCCTGCACCACTTGGGGTGACTTTGAAACGGTTTGCATTGACTTCTATTAAAGAAGTAATTTGCAAATCGCGCTGTGTGGGGCGGCTTCAGAGACTGACACCTTTGACCCCGCCCCAGTGTGAACCGAGCCTAAGGGGTTGGCTTACAAAAGGCAAAAGATTGTGCACTTTGCAAAGTGCAATTGCGCTCTTAGGCCCGGATTCGCATACATCGGCGCATATTTATGCCGGCGTAGCGTATCTTATTTACGTTACGCCGGCGCAATGCAGAGAGAGAAGCATGGAATTCACAAAGCAAATGCTCCCAACGTTGCGCCGGCGTAACGTATGTTCGGCAGCGTAAGCCGGCGCAAGTCACAGTAGGTGGAAGTGGGCGTGATACATTTAAATGAAGCGTGACCCCATGCAAATGATGGTCTGAGCTTCAGACAAGTACTTAAAGCGGATGGTTCACCATAAATAAATATTAAAAGCCAGCAGCAACAAATACTGCAGCTGCTGACTTTTAATATTAGGACACTTACCTGTCCTGGAGTCCAGCGGCGTCCGCAGCAGAGGATGAGCGATCGCTCGTCACCCTGCTGCTCCCCCCTCCATCCACGGCGAGGGAACCAGGAAGTGAAGCGCTCCGGCTTCACTGCCCGGTTCCCTACGGCGCATGCGCGAGTCGCGCTGCGCCCGCGATTGGCTCCCGCTGTGTGCTGGGAGCTGAGAGTTCCCAGCACGCAACGGGAAAAGCCCGTCTTTTGCCCGAGACTGCGGGCCGGAAGTGGGTGCGGATACCTGTCTTTAGACAGGTATCTGCACCCCCCTCCCCCCTGAAAGGTGTCAAATGTGACACCGGAGGGGGGGAGGGTTCCGATCAGCGGATCTTCACTTTAGGGTGGAGATCCAATGAACTGCGCATGCGTCGTACCTTGGATGCATGCTCACAATCATGTCGAAATAACTGCCTAAGATACGTCTAATCACTGCCTACAACGTGAACGGAACCTACGACCAGCTCCATTCACATACTACGTAAAAATCGGCGTCTGTTCCCTGGTCCATACCTTTGCATGAGTTGTGCCTCCAATATGGGGAATATTCATCCGCCGACACCCACAATCTCTTAGGGATCAATGTATGTCCCTTTTTCATCCGTAAACGGATGGATGAGAAAGTGAACATACGGTGCACATGCGGTGTCAAAGACCCCTAACTGGATCTGGGACCTGTTTTAGACTGTCACACAGGAGTCTTTTATCTACAGTTCTATTTGAACTGGCAAAAGATTGGTCTCAGAAGATCTCTCAGGAGACAGCAGGAGCAAGGAAGAAGATAAAAGGTTCTCTTTGTAAACTTGCTTGCTTTACCCAGATATAATTAGGCAGCTGTGTGTTAGAAGCGCATTTATTCTTCAAAATATTTTTTTTTCCTCCGCAAAGGATCCCTGTGTGGTTCTTTTGAAGGTCTGACATGAATTTTTAATTTCCTCCGTACGCGGTTGTTCAGTTTATCGCTACAAAACGGCGGTTCCGTGTTTTTCGAGATCTCTTCTAATCATTTTTATGTAAGCACGGGGGAGAATATTGTCATGGAAGACGTAATGTGATCGTGGCTGACAATTCGATGGGAACGGAGCTGCAATGACTCCACACTACTCATATTTTTCAGATTAATAAATTATAAAGTATAATCACATCAGGTTGTCGCTGGTTGTCGGTGTGTCTGGTACCATCCGTGAAGCATCATTCACAAGCCAGGTTTATGTCTGCTGTGCTGGAATAATATGCTAATGCAATCTGTCTCTCTGCCGCTGAAGTGTTTGCATTTACTTCTCCAAACCTCACATTTCAGAGACCTTTTTAGGGGAACCCGGAGCGCTGCTGTGTGTTGGAGAAAATGGTTACGCGGCACATTTTGTCTGCTGAATAAACTTAAAGGGGTTGTAAAGGTAAAAAATGTTTCCCTAAATAGCTTCCTTTACCTTAGTGCAGTCCTCCTTCACTTACCTCATCCTTCTATTTTGCTTTTAAATGTCCTTATTTCTTCTGAGAAATCCTCACTTCCTGTTCTTCTGTCTGTAACTCCACACAGTAATGCAAGGCTTTCTCCCTCGTGTGGAGAAAGCCTCTTGAGGGGGGAGGGGGCGAGCAGGAAAGTCGGGACACTCTCTACTTTGCAGCTAGAGAAAGGAGCTGTGTGTTAGTGGGCGTCCTGACACTCCTGCTCGCCCCCTCCCCCCTCAAGAGGCTTTCTCCACAAGAGGGAGAAAGCCTCGCATTACTGTGTGTAGTTACAGACAGTAAAACAGGAAGTGAGGATTTCTCTGAAGAAATAAGGACGATGGATGAGGTAAGTGAAGGAGGACTGCACTAGGGTAAAGGAAGTTATTTAGGGAAACATTTTTCTTTTTTTACCTTTTACAACCCCTTTAAAGCACCATTAAACAAAAAACTAAATTGTAATATATTATATTATAGCTTACCAATCATTAGATGTGGTGCCGGTATTCGTTTTTCTTTTCTTTGGCTGTTTTCATCTGGTAATCTGGCCAGTACCAGGTCTCTTCCTGTATTAGCGAGACACAATTCTGGGTGAAGGAGCACAGGCTGCACAGCAGGCAGCAGCAATGTCAGGGGAGGGGAGCTTTGGATGTACTCGCAGATTTAGATACACCAACACATTGAAGCCAAACTCTAAACTCACACTTATCAATCTGTTGCAGCAAACATTTTTTTTCTCCTTTTTTGGGATAAAAGTTTTGCATGAATAAATAAAAGCTGATTAATTTTTAAGTGGTTTGTCTAATGCATGTAAACTGATACATTCTGCTAGAGAGCTTGTGATTTTGAAAATCAGACTTGCTGGTTGTTTGCCGGATGAAAATAAAGGAAAGAAAGCCTACAAAACAAAACAAATGCTCTGGACAGTGATCTGGGGAGAATATACAAGTATTGGGATGGTGGCGCTGCTGTATATGTCTAGTGAGTGAGACGTGAATATTCTAAGTAAAAACTAGTGTGTTAGTGAACC
The DNA here is from genome assembly GCA_029574335.1 of Rana kukunoris. NCBI lineage: Eukaryota > Metazoa > Chordata > Amphibia > Anura > Ranidae > Rana > Rana kukunoris. The sequence goes on from CM056053.1 coordinate 34,062,302, forward strand.
AAGTGTTGGGTAACCTGTATAAAGGGGAATCCCAATGTTGGGGGATCCCTTTTAGAACCGCTCAAAAGGAGCTTTTGTGGTTACCTCGTTAATGATATGGACTCTCTTGGTGTCCTGATTGGGTGGGTGTTGGAGTAGACTACCACCACTAGATGGTGTCTAAGGGTGTGTATAAAGTGATTCCAAATAGCTGGTCGTGGTCAACCAAGAAAACTAGAATTGACCAAAAACACGGATTGGTCAGGACTCTGTGCAGGTAAATGAAGGAAAACCCTACAGTGAAAAGTGTTCAAAATGTGACTGGTGTGCCAAATGCAAAACCTGGTATCCCAAGAGCGTAGGCCTGGGGCTGGCCAAACTAAATACTTCAACTAACTAAAAAAACTGAAAAAGCAAAAATCAAAATAATATCAAATCAGAAAACAGTGGTGTGTACCAACCCACAGTGGTATGGTGGACCACCAATAATTACCCAACGTGTATAACTTGTAGTTCCTAAGTATAACCTATAATGCAGGCCACAGTAATAAATGCTGTAACCTTAGAAAGAGATGTATACCAAACACAATATGGCATCAAATGTGGATGTAATACATCTCCCTTAGGCAGGGATTTCGATGATATATATATATATATATATATATATATATATAGCACCTCGAATGTAGAAAGTCATTGCAAACTGTGAAAACCTGAAAAATAATAAATAAATAAATAATCAGAGTCTATGAGTGACTTGGTGTGTTTTTTTTCTACTGGGATGCTGCTTCGTGACTTCAGTGCTCCCCCTCTTAGGTCCCAACTCACCAGTGTGGGTTGGTACACACCACTGTTTTCTGATTTGATTTGGTATTATTTTGATTTTTGCTTTTTCAGTTTTTTTTAGTTTGTTGAAGTATTTAGTTTGGCCAGCCCCAGGCCTACGCTCTTGGGATACCAGGTTTTGCATTTGGCACACCAGTCACATTTTGAACACTTTTCACTGTAGGGTTTTCCCTTCATTTACCTGCACAGAGTCCTGACCAATCCGTGTTTTTGGTCAATTCTAGTTTTCTTGGTTGACCACGACCAGCTATTTGGAATCACTTTATACACACCCTTAGACACCATCTAGTGGTGGTAGTCTACTCCAACACCCACCCAATCAGGACACCAAGAGAGTCCATATCATTAACGAGGTAACCACAAAAGCTCCTTTTGAGCGGTTCTAAAGGGATCCCCCAACATTGGGATTCCCCTTTATACAGGTTACCCAACACTTGGTTCACTAACACACTAGTTTTTACTTAGAATATTCACGTCTCACTCACTAGACATATACAGCAGCGCCACCATCCCAATACTTGTATATTCACCACTTGATCTCCTAGGAGATCCCCAGGGAGGCAGCAGCTACATCTCACATCCTAAGCGCGGATCCTTTATTTTACATAGTGATCTGGGGAGGCCTGTAATGCTGCACAGTGCTCTGGGCGGTGGTCTGAGGAGGCCTGTAATGCTGCACAGTGCTCTGGGCGGTGGTCTGAGGAGGCCTGTAATGCTGCACGGTGCTCTGGAGGCCTGTAATGCTCAGTGCTTCGGGGGGTTTGAGGAGGCCTGTAATGCAGGTGCTCTTTATGGTCGAGATTTGAGACTGTGGAGCCCTGTAATGCACAGAGTGTCCTGGACAGTCTTCTGAGGGGACCTGTAATGCTGCACAGTGCTCTGGATGGTTCTGAGTTGAGACTCTGTGGAGCCCTGTAATGCACATAGTGTCCTGGACAGTCTTCTGAGGAGATAGTCATATCACCACAGAGTGGAACTGTGGATATGAAAACTAAGTACACAATGCCACGTCCCAATAGATTGAAGTGTTAGAGGATAAGTTGGCAATGATCGACTTTATAGACATAACACAGATGTATATAAAAAATATAAATGTTATTACAGAAAACATACAAAGCAGATCATAAAAATGCATTAACTATTTATAAATATGCCCCATTAAAAAATAAAAGGCCACCTACAAACCAGATGTGGTATAGTGTACTTAGAAATGAGGACCCAGATTGATCTATTGGCATGAAAAATAAGAAAGGCAGTGTGTCATAATGCAGCTTAGCTCGACATGTTGTGCGTATTCAAAAGACCCTTCTTCAGGAGGTTATGGCGTATTCTACGAAATACAGAATTTACAAATGAATTTCTAATAACTAATAACATAAACATATAAAAAATGTCTTTGCCTTGATGCAATTGCTAGGCAAAGAATTTTTTTTTATATGTTAAAGTCCATCTGCCAACTTATCCTCTATCAAGTCTTCTGAGGAGACCTGTATTACTGCACCTCTGTGCAGTATAAGGAGACCTGTGGTCTGAGGAGGACTGTAATGCAGAGGTGCTCTGGATGGTTGTCTGAGGAGTAAGGTGACCAGATTTTGAAAATTAAATGCGGGGACATATTTTTTGTTTACTCGTAATGGCAACAATCAGCGACTCTCTGCCCATTGCCGCCCGCCTCACAGCCTCTCAAGTCTTACTCTTCGTGCCTCGGCTACTACTGGGTGGGGAGCGGAGAAGGATCACTCCCCCAGGGAAGGCAAGGAGATAAGTTAGGTGGCTGGCCAAGATTTGTGCCAAGGCAGAAGAACATGTGAGCGAAGCTAAATGGGCATGTGCTCGAAACTGAAGAAATATTCCCTCCACTCCGACCAGCACATGATCATCAGAAAGGGGCACAGATGATGGGGAAAAATACAACCCCCCTATGCTAGTAGGCACGGCGGAGCGGGGGGGTGTAATTCTAATTTTTTTTTTTTTTTTTTAATTATGCACTGACTGTCTTTGAAATTGCCCCTGCCCCCTATTAAATCCAATCTGGGGACAAAACCAGGGACAGTCTTGGTCCAGGGACAGTGTCCTCAATCAGGGGACTGTCCCCTGAAACTGGGGATGTCTGGTCACCCTATTGAGGAGGCCTGTAATGCAGGTGCTCTGGATGGTTGTCTGAGGAGGCCTGTAATGCAGGTGCTCTGGATGGTTGTCTGAGGAGGCCTGTAATGCAGGTGCTCTGGATGGTGGTCTGAGGAGGCCTGTAATGCAGGTGCTCTGGATGGTGGTCTGAGGAGGCCTGTAATGCAGGTGCTCTGGATGGTGGTCTGAGGAGGCCTGTAATGCAGGTGCTCTGGATGGTGGTCTGAGGAGGCCTGTAATGCAGGTGCTCTGGATGGTGGTCTGAGGAGGCCTGTAATGCAGGTGCTCTGGATGGTGGTCTGAGGAGGCCTGTAATGCAGGTGCTCTGGATGGTGGTCTGAGGAGGCCTGTAATGCAGGTGCTCTGGATGGTGGTCTGAGGAGGCCTGTAATGCAGGTGCTCTGGATGGTGGTCTGAGGAGGCCTGTAATGCAGGTGCTCTGGATGGTGGTCTGAGGAGGCCTGTAATGCAGGTGCTCTGGATGGTGGTCTGAGGAGGCCTGTAATGCAGGTGCTCTGGATGGTGGTCTGAGGAGGCCTGTAATGCAGGTGCTCGGGATGGTGGTCTGAGGAGGCCTGTAATGCAGGTGCTCTGGATGGTGGTCTGAGGAGCCCTGTTATGCAGGTGCTCTGGATGGTGGTCTGAGGAGCCCTGTTATGCAGGTGCTCTGGATGGTCGTGAGTTGAGACTGGGAGGCCTGTAATGTACAGTGCTCTGGATGGTCGTCTGAGGAGGCTTGTAATGCTGCACAGTGCTAAGCATGCCGCACCCCTAAGCGCGCTATGGTCGCTACCTTGCTCACTGGTAGGGGAAGCATTCATGGGCTTTATAGGTGGAGCTGCAAGGAAGTTCTTGTAGGTAAACTTCTCTCCTTCACATTTTCATTCCGTTTTCGTTTGTTGATGGAAATTTTATTCTTTGTCATCATAGTTCTCGTCAATTGACAAGGTGGGGTAATTTTATTTTCGGAAACATGGCGCTGACGAAAATCATGCCGCAAATGTTTTTGTCTACGAAATGAACACTGCTCCCAATCCCTATCCTCACAGACACCCTTTAGTGCTCTCACCAAAACTTGACTTGCCAGCCCAGCTGTCATATATAGCTTTCATTTATAGAAGATTTATTGAAGTGTGATGGATGGAGCTGCCAGGGAACATTGCGGTTTTATTACTTGCTGTAAAGTCTGCTTTGGTGCCGATAACCAAAATACAGTTCCTCAATTTAGCACGGCTTTGTGGCAGACATGTCTCCGTCACTCGCCGTCTCATATCGGTGTAAAGAGGAGGTCTGGATTCACCCACCTACCTACCATCTGGAGTGAAGAGGGGGCTGACGTGAACTGTCAGTATGAGGCGTGCTATGATACCCATCCTGACAAATGCTGGAGACCATTTCATAGCCATTCGATATAGAGGAAGAGGTACTGGCTGATCCAATAACATTTGTATTGGCCACATCCCTAGGCAACATATAACAAAAAGAGAGCATCTCCCCCTGGGTGGGATTTTAAAGGCCCAACACCGTATCGAGGTAAATGATCTTTAATGGGAAATTTAGTACAAAAACTGGCACTTGATGTTGAAGCACACAGTACGCACCCACAGTGCATGTAAGAGCGAACGAATGTACAAATACAAAAACAACAATAAAACAGTACATATGCCACAAACAATGGCAAATAGGCAACAAAGCACTCTCCTAGTGGATAATGTGTGTATGCCCGACGCGTTTCTGGTTGTCAACCGTCATCAGGGGCCACGGTGAAAGAGTAGTGCAAATCGTAATTCAAACCACGTAATAAACTGGGTGTGGACCTCCTTTTTTTTTTTGTTATAGAGTTGTGTGGGGATGGAGTAACGTCCAAGCGTCCCTCATAACCAGAGGAGTGGAAAGTAGAGGGGCCCAGAACCTTCCGGTGTATAACTAGCCGGGTCACGTCCTGCCCAATTCCAAAAACTCGCCGCTGTCTGAATCCCCGTTTTGCGTCTAAATAGACCCAATGACTTGGGTCCAAAGGTGAAGTGTGGAGTGGCGTTGTCCCAAGTGAATAGGCACCTACGATTTGCACTACTCTCCCTCCGTGGCCCCTGATGACGGTTGACAACCAGAAACGCGTCGGACATATACACATCATCCACTAGGAGACTGCTTTGTTGTCTATTTGTCATTGTTTGTGGCATATGTACAGTTTTATTGTTTTTGTATTTGTACATTTGTTGCTCTTGCATGCACCGTGGGTGCGTACTGTGTGCTTAAACATCAAGTGCCAGTTTTTGTACTAATTTCCCATTAACCACAGGACCGCCTCCTGCACATATACGTCAGCAGAATGGCACGGCTGGGCACATGTACATCCTGTACTAGTACCCAGCCGTGGGTCATGGGCGCGCTCCGGGACCGTGGGACTCGCGGACCCGATCGCCGCTGGAGTACGGCGATCGGTCCCTGGAGCTGAAGAACGGGGAGAGCCCTGTGTAAACACGGCTTCCCTGTCCTTCACTGTGGCGGCGTCATCGATCGCGTGATCCCTTATACAGGGAATCGCAATCGATGATGCCACACCCCCTACAGTTGTAACCACACATTAGTGAACACATAACCCCTACAGCGCCCCCTGTGGTTAACTCCCAAACTGCAAATGTCATTTTCACAATAAACAATGCAATTTAAATGCATTTTTTGCTGTGAAAGTTGTCCCAAAAATGTGTCAAAATTGTCCGAAGTGTCCGCCATAATGTCGCAGTCATGAAATAAATCGCTGATCGCCACCATTGGTAGTAAAAAAATAAGAAATTAATAAAAATGCAATAAAACTATCCCCTATTTTGTAAACGCTATAAATTTTGCGCAAACCAACCGATAAACGCTTATTGCGATTTTTTTATTTATTTATTTTTTTATACCAAAAATAGGTAGAAGGATACGTATCCACCTAAACTGAGGGAAAAATGTCAGTTTTTATATATTTTTGGGGGATATTTATTATAGCAAAAAGTAAAAAATATTGAATTTTTTTCAAAATTGTCGCTCTATTTTTGTTTATAGCGCAAAAAATAAAAAACGCAGAGGTGATCAAATACCACCAAAAGAAAGCTCCATTTGTGGGGAAAAAAAGGACGTCAATTTTGTTTGGGAGCCACATCGCACGACCGCGCATTTGTCAAAGCGACGCAGAGCCGAATCGCAAAACCTGGCCAGGTCCTTTAGCTGCCTAAAGGTCCGGGTCTTAAGTGGTTAAAGATATTTTTTACCTTGATGCTTTGTTTGGCCTTTAAAATCCCACCCAGGGGGAGATACTCTCGTTTTGTTTCATAGCCATTCTGTTTTCTCTAAGGGGACTTCTACCTAAAATCTGAAATTTGGAACTTAACTTAAAGTGGAACAGAACTTAAAGTGGATGTAAACCCCACAATGTAGAGTATAAGATTTCCTATCATCTGTGCCCAGTCTTGCCACACAGAGTTAATCCAGCTCTGAGGAATCCTCATAACAAGCTAGATATGTAAATAACCTGTCACTCAAAGCAAGAAGAGAGAAACTGACTTTTTATTTAGACAGGTTTTTATCTGGAATTCTGTTAATTTTCACTGAACAATAAAAGAGCATTACTCAGCGCTGGATTAACTCTGTGTGGCAAGACTGGGCACAGATGATAGGAAATCTTATACTCTACATTGGTGGAGTTGCCCTTTAATCCTCCACTGCTAGGAAGAGAAGGACATCAAATGAAAACGGTAGGAAAAAATGATAGTCAATGTATTATTATTATTATTTTTTTCCTTGTTGATATGAACTCGTGCCCTCTTCCCAAACACGCCAAAGCCGCGCTTTATGTAATAACATCCAGGGCTCCAGTAGCCAGAATCAATTACCCCGGGCTCATTACATTATTGTGCATTATTACATTGCCAGGATTTATTTCCTGCTTATATAATTGCATCCTTTCCTCATTTAATTACAGGCTTTCTGCTTCTCGTCTTGGGAAATGATTAAAAGTGCTTAAATTTGCAGCGCAGGTACACAAGGCGCGCTGGCAGTAAGACGTTCAGCCCTTAAAGTGAACCTGTACCTAAACCCAAGCAGAGAGCTGTGGTAATGCTCTTGTTGGGACTAGCCTGCCTGTACTAGTCTGTGATATTTTTATTTATTCTTTTAAAGCGGAATAAACCGAAAACCAAAAATGTAATATATTGCAGCTTAGAAGGAGTTGTAAAGGAAACTTTTTTTTTTGCCTAAAATGAATGTCTGCAAGGTAGACAGACAGAATACTGTAATGATTCTGTTAACTACTTAAGCCCAGAGCCTGTTTTTCAGATTTGGTGTTTACGAGACTAAAACATTTTTTTTTGCTATAAAATTACTTAAAAGCCCCAAACATTATATATATTTTTTTCTAACACCCTAGAGAATAAAATGGCAGTCATTGCAATACTTTTTGTCACACCGTATTTGCGCAGCGGTCTTACAAGCGCACTTTTTTTGGAAAAAATTCACTTTTTTAAATAAAAAAATAAGACCACAATAAATTTGGCCAATTTTTTTTTACATATTGTGAAAGATAATGTTACGCCGAGTAAAATGATACCCAACATGTCACGCTTTAAAAATTGCGCCCGCTCGTGGCATGGCGTCCAAACTTTTACCCTTAATCGCGATAGGCGACGTTTAAAAAATTCTACAGGTTGCATTTTTTGAGATACAGAGGAGGTCTAGGGCTAGAATTATTGCTCTTGCTCTAACGATCGCGGCGATACCTCACTTGTGTGGTTTGACCACTGTTTTCATATGCGTTCGCTTCTGCGCGCGAGCTCGTCAGGACAGGGCGGTTTTTTAAAAAAAATTTTGTTTTGTTTTCGGATTTATTTTTATTTATTTTACCAATTTTTAACACTGAAATAATAATAAAAAAAATAGCACTTTTATTCCTATTACAAGGAATGTAAACATCCCTTGTAATAGAAAAAAGCATGACAGGTCCTCTTAAATATGAGATTTGGGGTCAAAAAGACCTCAGATCTCCTATTTAGGCTTAAATGCAAAAAAAAAAAAAAAAAAAAAAAAAAATGTAAAATGTCATTTTTTCAAATGACAAAAAAAAAAAAAGGCTCTTTAAGATGCTGGGCGGGACTGACGTTTTGACGTCACTTCCGCCCAGCAGAGCTATGGGGACGGGTGAGGGACATTTTTCCCTCATTCGCATCCCCACTGAGCACGGGAGAGGACCCGATCGCCTCCGCTGCTACCGACGGCTCCGGTAAGCGGCGGAGGGCGCGGGAGCGCAGCGGGAGGCGGGGGCCCCTCTCCCGCCACCGATAACGGCGATCTCGTGGAACCGCCGTTATCGTTTGACCGACCGCCCACCGAAGAGATGGATATCTCGGCTGTGGCAGCAGCTGCTGCTGTTACCGAGATATCCATCTTTAAAGTGCTGACGTATAACGACGGTGGGCGGTCGGCAAGTAGTTAACAAACCAGTAAATCCCTATTAAATTTCTTCATCTATATCACCTCCGGCGTTCTAGTTTCTGTTCTCTCATTCACTTCCTGGTTTGCATCACTTGTTCATGTAAGAACTACATTTCCCAGTATGCATTGCAGCACGCCCAGTAATTTACACCTCCTTGAAGTCTCTAACACATAGAGTGTCCTGCCGCACAGATGTAGTTCCCAGGAGGGGGCGAGCACGTCACTGACCACCGCAGTAAAGTCTCCCTTTACGGTGGTCAGTAACAATCACACAAGCAGAATCAAAAATTATGTAAAAACAATAACTGTGGAGGGATATTGAAGGTCGGACTGTCGAGGCCAGAGAAGTAATGTAAAAATATAATTTTAATATAATTCATAAAAAATGGAACAATTGTACATATACATAGAGATAGAATTGATACATGAATAAACCACCAGATATACAAAAACCAAAGTCGCCGACGCGCGTTTCGCCGTGAGGCTTCTTCAGGGCAAAGTTTTTGAAGATTTTCGTACAGAGATGTATAACATTAGTTATCTGTAATAATACATGGTTACACGTTATTTGTGCTGCCAGCATCATAATCAAGAACATTTAAAATATAGAACAAAACAGAACATACAACAATGAGAGAGAGAGATATTGTAGATATATTTACATGACAGATGACTCTGTAGTCAATGCAGGATAGAACGCATATCACAATCGAGTATTGGATATTAAGCACTGTGGTGAATTCCAACAAGGTCATCAAGGCATCATATGGACCTATAGAAAAATGTGTATATATATATATATATATATATATATATGTATACATATACACACACATATGTATATTATCATGTATTTGTTCTCCATACATCCATTCTCTGTGTTTATTGTAGGTTTTTAGGGTACTGGCAAAAAAGGTTGTGAAATGAAAGGGATGGAAGAGGTGCAAGAATAGTGAAGTAGTATGTGAAGAGTACACAAGAAAAAATACCTGTGGGTTGACGGTGAGGTCAAGGATAAGAGCTTTTCCAGCATAAATAGAAAAATATATATAAAATTATAAAATAGTGCTGCTACCAGCCATCGTTCTATATGAAAAGTAAAAGAGAAAGGATTAATTGTTTATAAGTGTAAGTGAATGTAGCAAATACAAGAAAGTATCCGGGGTATAAAGTGTAAATTTACCCTTAATCAGGAATCATACATCAAGCTGGGACACAGGACCAGCCGTTTGATGTCTTATGTTTCAGACACACTGAGGGTATGAGATTACCAATCAGTGTTTATGGTCTAGGCCTAAGAAACGAGCCCACCGATCTGTATGGTAGCAAATGAAGGGATATTATGAGCAAAGATTAACTTTGGCAGCATAAATATCGAATGAACAGAGAAAACAGTGATAGATTCTATATAAGGTATCTTACCAGGGGGATGAATCGTACGGGCGTCCGTGTCCCAGGGTGTACATCTATGTGCCACACGACACAGAATGTGAATGAGGGCTTTAAATACCCTGTGACGTTTTGCTCACGTGTAGCGTCATTATGTGATTGATGTGCGCCATTCACATCGGGAGGCGTATCAGTAAGGAAGAAAAGTAGTGGGGCGGGAGTGAGTGGAAACATCCAATGATATCTAGTGCTAACGAGTCAGACGCAAGTCGCGTCATCACGTAGCGGTGTTCGTCAGGGCAAGCGTCATCCGCTTGCAGCTGATACCAATAGGTAGATGAGTGCAACGTGGCTGCATCATCGGTGTGCGTCAAGTGCGTGGAGGCGCATAAACACAAAGGTGTGTGATGGCGGAAGTGGGGAAAATGCCCATACATCATTCCGGATATGACGTCATCATAGGAAAGGTGTCACAGAAGCGATAGCCATAGGCCCGTAGCAGCCATAGAGGGAGGGAGGGGGAGACATGACCCAACCCTCCCACCACATCCACCCCACACCAGGACGTGCATAGGCGAAACAAGAAAAGACACCCATGTCCCCTCCACGGAGCCAGTCAGCGATATTTACCAATAAATAAACGAAAGAGAATGGAGTGAAGGAGCCTGGGAGCAAAAGATAATTCATGTTGGAAAGCTGCTGCATATTCATGTAATAATGTATTAAAATTTCTTTGTGGAGAATCATCGAAAAAGCATGCAAATAGGACAGCATCTCTCTCTCTCATATAATTGCATGTATATACACACAATTTTCACGGCATTTACATAAAAAAAATTAATGAATAAATAAAAATTACTTCCTAAACAGATTTTAATACAAATATCGCGGCATCTTATATATATACATAGAAAAATATATGATAAAAATTAAATTAAAAAAGCAGGGAAAGAGAGAATTATTTTGCATATACTTGTATATATATAAATAAATATATCTCTCTATCAATTTGGTTGTGCATAGTCTCTGTATATTATAACAGGGAGAGGCACATGAACCATTCAATTTTAGTCTGTTTACATTTTGAATGGAGATATCTGTATCATATCAGATTTCTGGGTATGGATTACACTTACCCATCCTTTGTAATTTGGTCACCTCCATTCTAATATGGGAATGATAGATTCTATCGACCTCCAAATATACTATAGAAATGGTAAAGTTGAGCCAAGATAATGACAAAAGAGTATTGAAAATAAATAAACTATAATTAGACATTTAGAAAGGACTTGAAACTTAGGGATTCATTCAGGCCCGGGGCTTGATTGGCCCTCAGGCGATAAATCCATTGGGTCTCACGTTGTAGGACCATCTGGTCAAAATTACCGCCTCTCTTGTCCTCATGGACGCAGTCAAGGACTGCGAATCTGACAGGAGGGATGTTGTATTTGTGTATAAAAGCTACATGGTGGCCCATAGTTTTATTTAGCAGACCGTTGGTAATGTAGTACATGTGGTCTTTAATACGTTTCCATAGTGGGCGAATGGTTTTACCCACATAGAAACTGCCACATGGGCAAAAAATGATGTAAATCACTCCTTTGGTCTGGCATGTTATATGTGTATGAAGTTTGTGTATTTCCCCATTCGGAAGATGGATGTTAGGTCCTTCATTGAGTAGATGGCAGTAGTTACAATGGCCACATTTGAATAGGCCTGGTGTCTCTCTCACATTTGATCTAGGTTTTTGATAATTACTTTTAATTAACCGATCCCTAATAGATATGGATCGTCTAAAAGTGATATTTGGGTTAAGGCCTACATATTTCGATAAAGTAGGATCAGCAGTGATGAGATGCCAATGTTTGTTCATTAGAGATCGAACTTCGTCATGCTGGTCAGAATAAGTAGTGATGAACCGTGTCACATCCTTGTTGGATTGCTTAGTGTCACTTTTAAGTAAAGTAGTAGCTCTTTCTTTGCCTGAGACTCTGTTGTAGGCCTTTTTTAGGCAGGACCTGCTATATCCTCGATTCAATAGTCTCGTATATAACATATCCGATTCTATTTTGAATTTTTCATTGTTCGAGCAGTTACGGCGTAGCCGAAGATATTGGCTGTATGGTATACTTCGAATAAGTGGGGCCGGGTGGGCACTAGCCGCATGTAACAGCGTGTTTCCGGCCGTGGGTTTCCGATATAAAGATGTTTGAATGCCATTAGCCTCATCGACATAAATTAAAATGTCGAGGAAGGCAATGGCGGACACATTGAAGTTCATGGTGAATTTGAGATTATAATTATTATTGTCCAAAAGTTGCATAAACTTGGCCAGATCCTCTGTTGATCCTGCCCATAACATAAACACATCATCTATATAACGGAACCAGCCCAAAATGGGTAAAAGCAAATGATGTTCCAAAGAAAAAAGTTCCCGTTCCCACCCCCCCAGGTACAGGTTCGCATAGGATGGCGCACAGGAGGTGCCCATAGCGACCCCCTGTACCTGGAGGAGGTGGGACCCATCAAAGGAAAACACATTTTTGGTAAGGATGTGGCCCAATATCTCTAATACAAAACTATTCATTTTGTCCATTTTTGGACCTCTTTCTGTCAGGAAAGTAGAGACTACCTGTAATCCTTTATTATGAGGGATCGATGAATAAAGGGCCTCCACATCAATAGATACAAGGAGGCACCCAGGGGGTACAGTAAGGCCATCTAAGGCTCTTAATAAGTCGGGTGTGTCTTGTATATAGGAGGGCAATGAGGTCACATGGGGTCTCAAATATTGATCGATCAATCTGCTAGCACGCTCAGTCAATATATAGAAGAGACATTGAAACACTAGAAAGAGCTGTAAAAAAGAAGTCACTCAATTTCCCCTCATTACACACCAATTCGAATGTGTGGGCGTTCCTCGTCCAGACCATCAAGGAAGTAGAAAACATCCCACTCGCTAGACTCAACAACCAGAAATTTAATTCCATACACTCTAGGGCCCTTGACACACTTAGTAAAAAAGCAGAAGTCGTTATAAAACCATCAGATAAAGGGGGCAATGTGGTTATCATGGATGATCCCAAATATAGAAACATGTGCTGGGATATACTTAAAAACCGAACCTGGTACAGACCCATCAATGAAGATGTAATAGACAGGTTCAATAAACAGTTTAATGACATACTACAGGCAGCTCTAATGGATGGCTCTATCACCAAATCCATCTTCGATGGTATCTCAGTTCCTCATCCAAAAACACCCACATTTTATGCATTACCAAAGACACATAAAAATCTGACAGATCCTCCTGGACGCCCAATAGTGTCCGGTATGGGCTCTAAGACTGAGCGTGCTAGCAGATTGATCGATCAATATTTGAGACCCCATGTGACCTCATTGCCCTCCTATATACAAGACACACCCGACTTATTAAGAGCCTTAGATGGCCTTACTGTACCCCCTGGGTGCCTCCTTGTATCTATTGATGTGGAGGCCCTTTATTCATCGATCCCTCATAATAAAGGATTACAGGTAGTCTCTACTTTCCTGACAGAAAGAGGTCCAAAAATGGACAAAATGAATAGTTTTGTATTAGAGATATTGGGCCACATCCTTACCAAAAATGTGTTTTCCTTTGATGGGTCCCACCTCCTCCAGGTACAGGGGGTCGCTATGGGCACCTCCTGTGCGCCATCCTATGCGAACCTGTACCTGGGGGGGTGGGAACGGGAACTTTTTTCTTTGGAACATCATTTGCTTTTACCCATTTTGGGCTGGTTCCGTTATATAGATGATGTGTTTATGTTATGGGCAGGATCAACAGAGGATCTGGCCAAGTTTATGCAACTTTTGGACAATAATAATTATAATCTCAAATTCACCATGAACTTCAATGTGTCCGCCATTGCCTTCCTCGACATTTTAATTTATGTCGATGAGGCTAATGGCATTCAAACATCTTTATATCGGAAACCCACGGCCGGAAACACGCTGTTACATGCGGCTAGTGCCCACCCGGCCCCACTTATTCGAAGTATACCATACAGCCAATATCTTCGGCTACGCCGTAACTGCTCGAACAATGAAAAATTCAAAATAGAATCGGATATGTTATATACGAGACTATTGAATCGAGGATATAGCAGGTCCTGCCTAAAAAAGGCCTACAACAGAGTCTCAGGCAAAGAAAGAGCTACTACTTTACTTAAAAGTGACACTAAGCAATCCAACAAGGATGTGACACGGTTCATCACTACTTATTCTGACCAGCATGACGAAGTTCGATCTCTAATGAACAAACATTGGCATCTCATCACTGCTGATCCTACTTTATCGAAATATGTAGGCCTTAACCCAAATATCACTTTTAGACGATCCATATCTATTAGGGATCGGTTAATTAAAAGTAATTATCAAAAACCTAGATCAAATGTGAGAGAGACACCAGGCCTATTCAAATGTGGCCATTGTAACTACTGCCATCTACTCAATGAAGGACCTAACATCCATCTTCCGAATGGGGAAATACACAAACTTCATACACATATAACATGCCAGACCAAAGGAGTGATTTACATCATTTTTTGCCCATGTGGCAGTTTCTATGTGGGTAAAACCATTCGCCCACTATGGAAACGTATTAAAGACCACATGTACTACATTACCAACGGTCTGCTAAATAAAACTATGGGCCACCATGTAGCTTTTATACACAAATACAACATCCCTCCTGTCAGATTCGCAGTCCTTGACTGCGTCCATGAGGACAAGAGAGGCGGTAATTTTGACCAGATGGTCCTACAACGTGAGACCCAATGGATTTATCGCCTGAGGGCCAATCAAGCCCCGGGCCTGAATGAATCCCTAAGTTTCAAGTCCTTTCTAAATGTCTAATTATAGTTTATTTATTTTCAATACTCTTTTGTCATTATCTTGGCTCAACTTTACCATTTCTATAGTATATTTGGAGGTCGATAGAATCTATCATTCCCATATTAGAATGGAGGTGACCAAATTACAAAGGATGGGTAAGTGTAATCCATACCCAGAAATCTGATATGATACAGATATCTCCATTCAAAATGTAAACAGACTAAAATTGAATGGTTCATGTGCCTCTCCCTGTTATAATATACAGAGACTATGCACAACCAAATTGATAGAGAGATATATTTATTTATATATATACAAGTATATGCAAAATAATTCTCTCTTTCCCCTGCTTTTTTAATTTAATTTTTATCATATATTTTTCTATGTATATATATAAGATGCCGCGATATTTGTATTAAAATCTGTTTAGGAAGTAATTTTTATTTATTCATTAATTTTTTTTATGTAAATGCCGTGAAAATTGTGTGTATATACATGCAATTATATGAGAGAGAGAGATGCTGTCCTATTTGCATGCTTTTTCGATGATTCTCCACAAAGAAATTTTAATACATTATTACATGAATATGCAGCAGCTTTCCAACATGAATTATCTTTTGCTCCCAGGCTCCTTCACTCCATTCTCTTTCGTTTATTTATTGGTAAATATCGCTGACTGGCTCCGTGGAGGGGACATGGGTGTCTTTTCTTGTTTCGCCTATGCACGTCCTGGTGTGGGGTGGATGTGGTGGGAGGGTTGGGTCATGTCTCCCCCTCCCTCCCTCTATGGCTGCTACGGGCCTATGGCTATCGCTTCTGTGACACCTTTCCTATGATGACGTCATATCCGGAATGATGTATGGGCATTTTCCCCACTTCCGCCATCACACACCTTTGTGTTTATGCGCCTCCACGCACTTGACGCACACCGATGATGCAGCCACGTTGCACTCATCTACCTATTGGTATCAGCTGCAAGCGGATGACGCTTGCCCTGACGAACACCGCTACGTGATGACGCGACTTGCGTCTGACTCGTTAGCACTAGATATCATTGGATGTTTCCACTCACTCCCGCCCCACTACTTTTCTTCCTTACTGATACGCCTCCCGATGTGAATGGCGCACATCAATCACATAATGACGCTACACGTGAGCAAAACGTCACAGGGTATTTAAAGCCCTCATTCACATTCTGTGTCGTGTGGCACATAGATGTACACCCTGGGACACGGACGCCCGTACGATTCATCCCCCTGGTAAGATACCTTATATAGAATCTATCACTGTTTTCTCTGTTCATTCGATATTTATGCTGCCAAAGTTAATCTTTGCTCATAATATCCCTTCATTTGCTACCATACAGATCGGTGGGCTCGTTTCTTAGGCCTAGACCATAAACACTGATTGGTAATCTCATACCCTCAGTGTGTCTGAAACATAAGACATCAAACGGCTGGTCCTGTGTCCCAGCTTGATGTATGATTCCTGATTAAGGGTAAATTTACACTTTATACCCCGGATACTTTCTTGTATTTGCTACATTCACTTACACTTATAAACAATTAATCCTTTCTCTTTTACTTTTCATATAGAACGATGGCTGGTAGCAGCACTATTTTATAATTTTATATATATTTTTCTATTTATGCTGGAAAAGCTCTTATCCTTGACCTCACCGTCAACCCACAGGTATTTTTTCTTGTGTACTCTTCACATACTACTTCACTATTCTTGCACCTCTTCCATCCCTTTCATTTCACAACCTTTTTTGCCAGTACCCTAAAAACCTACAATAAACACAGAGAATGGATGTATGGAGAACAAATACATGATAATATACATATGTGTGTGTATATGTATACATATATATATATATATATATATACATTTTTCTATAGGTCCATATGATGCCTTGATGACCTTGTTGGAATTCACCACAGTGCTTAATATCCAATACTCGATTGTGATATGCGTTCTATCCTGCATTGACTACAGAGTCATCTGTCATGTAAATATATCTACAATATCTCTCTCTCTCATTGTTGTATGTTCTGTTTTGTTCTATATTTTAAATGTTCTTGATTATGATGCTGGCAGCACAAATAACGTGTAACCATGTATTATTACAGATAACTAATGTTATACATCTCTGTACGAAAATCTTCAAAAACTTTGCCCTGAAGAAGCCTCACGGCGAAACGCGCGTCGGCGACTTTGGTTTTTGTATATCTGGTGGTTTATTCATGTATCAATTCTATCTCTATGTATATGTACAATTGTTCCATTTTTTATGAATTATATTAAAATTATATTTTTACATTACTTCTCTGGCCTCGACAGTCCGACCTTCAATATCCCTCCACAGTTATTGTTTTTACATAATTTTTGATTCTTTACACGGATGTGGCCTATGTGAGTGCAGTTCCCTTGTTTTTTCTCACCCCCCTATTACTCCCCTTTCCACCCCGTCCTTCCCCCTATCATTCTTGATTTATATTTATAATCACACAAGCAGGAAGTGAACAGAACAGAGAAGAAATGGGGCAACTTCTGAGCAAAAACGAACAATGAGGAAGTGAAAAGAGGAATGTCTGCAGGTAAAGGATGCTTAGTATGAAAAAAAAAAAATCCTTTTACAACCCCTTTAAACAAATGCAGCCACCACATACTTATTTTCCACCATAATTTGCAAATAAATTCTTTCAAAATCGGACAATGTGATTGCCTGGATTTGTTTCCACATTTTGTCTCTCATAGTTGAGGTATACCTATGATGACAATTACAGGCATCTCGCATCTTTTTAAGTGGGAGAACTTGCACAATTGGTGGCTGTAACGACACCCCAAATGGGACAGGGGTTAAAGCCATTTAAGATATTCCATTCTCGAACACAAGGCAGCTACCGACACTCCACAATCAGGTGAATGCGACTCATAGGAATTATACAAGACACAGCTCTGTATGAAGTTCAAGCAGGTCTGCCAATCTTTATTGAGAAAGCAGGCTCTTAGATACACAAAAGGAATACTGCAGTAACCAAATGAACAGTGGCACAACTCCACCCACAAAATCACACAATGTTTACCTAATGAGCCCCAATTCATATCCTTCTCAATACATCTTTTAACAGACATCCTGACTTCCTCTCCTGACCTAAGTTACATGTGCTAATTAACTACAGCTGATGACTCATACACCTGACCTTTAGGCTGTCTGCTAACTTACAATACACATTACCATCAATAGACCTTCACCCAATACAGGGTCAATTAGCACAAGCCACAATGCAAGATCCTTAGAAGTTAGTCTGGATTCAATACACATTTATCACAGTAGCAGACTTCATTACCACAGCAAACTTTATACTACACAACAGCCAACACACAATATATATATATACAATGTATACCGCATTAAATCTGACTAGCCCAGACCATAGTGGGGTTCTCATTCACCCTGTGCCCCTATTGGAGACACAGGGTGATCTACACTGTATATTGGACACACTGGTTGCGCCATTTACTTGTATTAAAGCTGAAAAATCGTCTGGACAGGAAGGGGGTTCAAGTGCCCTGTATTGAGGTGGTTAAAGGGACTTTAAGTTCCCTGTCCCAACAAGTTTGTGCGTAGAAGCGAGCAAATATACGTGAGCAGCACCCTCATATGAAACCGGTGATCGCCGCGATCGCTGGAGAGCGAGAGCAATAATTCTAGCCCTATACCTCCTCCGTAACTCAAAACATGCAACCTGTAGAATTTTTTAAATGTCGCCTATAGAGATTTTTAAGGGTAAAAGTTTGTCGCCATTCCACAAGCAGGTGCAACTTTGAAGCGTGACGTGTTGGGTATCAATTTTCTCGGAGATATATATATATATATATATATATATATATATATATATATATATATATATATATATATATATATATATATATATATATATATATATATATATATATATATATATATATACACAGTGTATATATATATACACAGTGTGTATATATATACACAGTGTGTATATATATATATATATATATATATATATATATATATATATATATATATATATATTTATTTATTAATGTTTGGGGGTTCCAACACACTAGAGAATAAAATGGTGGTACTTTATGTCACACTGTATCTTACAAGCGCACTTATTTTAATAAAACAAATAAGACAACAGTAAAGTTAGCTATAAGACCCCACTGACCCCACTGCTTTACTTTACTAATAAGCGCTTGTTGTATCTTACATAAATGTAAGTGCAATTATTTTTTTAATTAAAATTGGTAAATTTTGATATACAGAATCACGCTATGTGCACTTTTTATTTTATTTTTTCCTTTGGCAACTTAACCCATTACCACTCATGGTAATCACTTTACTTGAGTTTACACGTCTGTAACCAATCCAATGGTTTCCGTGGATTCAACGTACCATCTATGAGGATACTCCAGAAGTTTCATCTTGAATATATAACATCCATAACTATATCCTGATTCCGGATATCGTTTGAAGCCTTATTTGATCTGATGAGTATATGCTTACTCAGATCCTTGTCTTCCGGTAAGCCTCAAATGTTTCACTACACTGGTGGCGGATCCTCTAACACTCGCCTCGTTATTTATTGAGTCACTACTTGGGGTGACTGAAAGGTTTTGGATTGACAATATGAACTTTTTTTTACATTTTGGACATTTCATTTGTTAAAAGGACTATATTAAATATTAGCCTTTCTTATTTTTAGCGCTACACTTATTCTTTGTTTGTATGTTTTCAAAATTGATCTATTTTGTAGTGTTGGCTGCTTACATTTGTGACATTTGAACAGCGCGGTGATATATATACTACGGTATATACCTTTTTTTTCTAGCTATAATTTTTATATATATATATATATCTCTAATAATTATAGCTAACTTTACTGTTTGTCTTATTTGTTTTATTAAAATAAGTGCGCTTGTAAGATACAGTGTGACTTAAAGTACCACCATTTTATTCTCTAGTGTGTTAGAACCCCCAAACATTATATATAATTATATCATTTATATATACATTTTTTAAGCAGTTTTTAATTTGTAAACAAATATCAGAAAGCGGCTCAGGCCTTAAGTGGTTAAATGTCGGTCAATATCTGTCAAGTTAAATAGTTCAGGAGAGGTTGTAAAATGTCCCGTGTACATTGAGCCACACATTATAAGAAGATCGAGGAAACCTTCTTATATTTTTTTTTTTTTCTCGTTGTTTCACAGCAAATCGGAACTGAAGAAAGAGACGCTTCGTACAAAAGTCCTTATGAATATTCTTGTGTGACAAAGGCTCTTTTTTTTTTTTTTTTTTTTTTTTTTTGTGTGTGTGTGTTTCTGATCATGCGCAGTCTGTCTTTTCTGATTTTTTCATAAGCAAATTATGTTCCTATACCCTATTATAAATCGGTATCCGTCCTTAAAAGACTGCAATTGATACCCACAGAAGAGAAAAGAGAGGGGGGGGGGGAGTAGTACATTTTATTGGAACAACATTAAAATCATGTCCCTAAAGTCAATGGGGGCAATATGTAATTCATTCAACAGAAAAAAATGAAAAGAGCTTAAAGCAGGGGTCTCAAACTGGTGGCCCTCCAGCTGTTGCGATACCTCAAGTCCCATGAGGCATTGCAAGGCTGACTGTTACAAGCATGCCTCCCACAGGCATGATGGGACTAGTTTCGCAACAGCTGGAGAGCCGCCATTTTGAGACCCCTGGCTTAAAGTGTTACTAAACCCAGAACCCTGCATTACCCTTTATCTGGTCTCCCACAGTACACAGAACATGGAAATGTAATTCATTTTGTAAATATAAACTGCTAAATACCTTTTCTCATCAGCAGTATATACTGTAGCAGTCCCGTGACTTCTATTAGTGTCTGGTTAAAGCTTGTAGGAAAAGTGCTCATTCTCCTCGGATTGTCTTATAAGGCCACAGACCCCCCTGACCCTCTGTCTGGACTGTGCTGATCACATGCACTCTCCCAATAAAATAAAAACTCTCTAGCAATACACACCAAACTGACTGAGCACGTGCATAGTAACCCCAAGGCTCTGTCTTTCCAAGAGATGGATAGGGGATAGTAGAAGAAGGGGAGGATCACAGAAGACAGGATCAAACAGCCTTTTTACACAGTGTGAACCTGGTTCCACAGTCAGTATAGCAAGCATGCATTAACAGACTGATTTTACTGTCGCGGGTTTAGTAACACTTTAACTGCTTGCCGATCAGTCGCCGCAGTTATACGGCGGCAGGTCAGCTTGTATCTTGCCGTTCAGCCAATAGGTGCACCTGATAACGACGCGCGGGCGCGATCACCCTTGGGAACCAGCGATCGCTTGTTACAGATCCGGGAGCTGTGTGGGTAAACACCCAGCTCCCGGTCCTGTCAGGCGGAGAAATTACCCATCGTCTGTTTATACAATGTATGAACAGTGATCTGTCATTTCCCCAAGTCAGTCCCATCCCCCCCTCAGTTAGAACACACCCAGGGATCACAATTAACCCCTTCCTCGCTCCCTAGTGTTAACCCCTTCTTTGCCAGTGGCATTTTTATAGTAATCAATGCATTTTTATAACACTGATCGCTATAAAAATGCCAATGGTCCCAAAAATGTGTCAAAAGTGTCCGGAGTGTTTGCTAAAATGTCGCAGTACCGATAAAAAAATCACTGATCGCCACCATTACTAGTAAAAAAAAATATATATATATATATATATATTAATAAAAATTATCAAATTATCCCCCATTTTGTAAACGCTATAACTTTTGCACAAACCAATCAATAATCGCTTATTACGATTTATTTATATATTTTTAAAAAATTTACGAAAATGTTGTAGAATACATATCGGCCTAAATTTTTTACAATTGTTGCTATATTTTTGTTTATAGCGCAAAAACTAAAAACCAATTTTGTTTGGGAGCCACGTCGCACGACTTCACAATTGTCAGTTAAAGCGACGCAGTGCCGAATCGCAAATAGTGGCCCAGTCATTGACCAGCAATACGGTCCGGGGCTGAAGTGGTTAAGCTGTATATAATATGAGAATATCCCAGCAATGTAGATGGTGGTCTCGGATGTACAGAAAACCAAAGGACTGACGTGTTTCAATCAATTAAGTCTTCTTTAGGGGTACCGATATCGTAAAGTCCCCCTCTTTTCCCCTCTGCAGGTATCAATTTGCATATCATTTTTACTGAGGGCTAAAAATTGAAAAATCGTGTTCTTGGCGCATAGTTCTTGCCGTAGTTTTTATTCGACAACCCCATCGGCATTCAATTCTGGAAAAGGTTGTTTTTATGAAAAGATGTTGTAGTTTTTTTTTGCTCCTTTTAGCTAATTTTGAGGAAAAAGCATCAGTAGAAGCTCTGTAATAATTTCACTTTTTACAAGTCATACAAATGACTCACTGTGGCCTTTTTATCATTTTACCATGTGTTTATCCTCAATTATGGGTGGTGGTCATTTTTGGCAGTTGTATATAAGTAAGGCCCCTTCCACACGTGCGGACCGTATGTCCGCATTTTCATCCATCCGTTTGCGGATGATAACGGGACATACATTGGTCCCTATGTGATTACGGGTGTCGCTGCATAAACATCCGCCGACACCCGTAATTGTCCGCATTTATCCGATTTTTCGGACGGAAAAAAATCCTATTTTTCTTCCGTCTGGTGGATCGGATGAATACGGACATACGGTCCGTGTTCATCCGATCCCCCCCCCATAGGGGAGAGCGGAGGAAAGACAGGGCGGTCCCTGCACAGTGTGCGGGGACCGCCCTGTCGGCCGACGGCTCAGCGGGGATTTTACGGAGGATCCCTGCTGAGCTAAAGCGGACACACGGAGGCGGATCATTAAGATCCGCCCCGTGTGAAAGGGCCCTAAGGAGGGTAGTTTCTTTCTAAAAAAAAAAAAACAGCGTAATATAATGGCAGGCTAAGATGAGCTGGGGGCCGGGTATTCATTAAACCGGGGAAGTCACGTGTCGGCTGTTCTGTGTATCGGCTTGTGGAATGGCTCCGCGGCGCTCGCCGTAGACTGGTCTGCTTTGTTTCACCATGAAGCCTGTTTTGTTACAGCTATTTATTGTGTGTGATTCACTCAACGTGCGTTGATGTTTCCATGTTTAGTCATGCCGATGTGCCCTTTGTATCTCCACGGGGGGGGGAGATTTATGACATTTGTGGGCCGAAAATCTGTCCGGTTCCTGCTGTTTTGCGTTTATTTTTACTATTTTGTTTTCTGATGCTTTTTATAAAATGGAGAACTGCCTATCTTTTCTACTACGTATATCTTTATTGGTGAAACAGTATGCAAAATCACATAAGACTAAGATAGTTCTTCATACTAAGTAAGGACACCGTGCACCTGTCGCTGTGTTTTTTTTTTTTATTAGGTACATGAATTGGTTTTGGATCTGTACATGCTGACCTGTAATATTCATTATAGCTGTTCTGTCTCTAGCATTTAATTCTAATCACTCGCCCTAATAGGAGCGTGTCATGAATGAAATCTGCAATGTTCAACTGCTGACCACCTTCTGAAAATGGCACTTGCAAAAAACTGTAGGCCAGTCCTGGATGACATCTCCCACCAGCATGACTCGGTATTTTCTCATGTTCAAGAGGATGGATGTCTGTTCTTTAGCTCTGCTCTGTAAAAGATTACCGTATATACCTAAGTATTCGCCAACCCGAATATAATGCGAGGCGCCTAATTTTACCACAAAAACCTGGGAAAAACTGACTCTAGTATAAGCCTAGGGTGAGAATGCAGCAGCTACCATAAGTGGAAAAGAGGGTCAACAGTGCCCATTTTCAGCCTCGCAGTGCCCGTTTTCAGCCTCGCAGTGCCCGTTTTCAGCCTCGCAGTGCCCGTTTTCAGCCTCACTGTGCCCATAAGCAGCCTCACTGTGCCCATGTACCTTATCTCAGTATTGATGAGGCAGGAAGGAAACCCATATCACGCAGTACATTGTCCTAGGGCCGAAACAACTAATCGATTATGAAATGAATCGATTTAAATTTTCATAATTGATTACTTCCTATACATACAAAGCCGCTGTGAATCGGAGACCTGAAAAAGACCTTCATCCAAGCTTGAGCTCTCAATTGTGCTTCATCTTTCCCTGTAAAATGCACGCTCCACAAGGTCTGAGTCTTTTGCGTTTTTTGACTTTAGGACTCAATTTCCAAAATTGTAGCACTGTCTCCTGGTTTTCTGTTCACATGTTCTCCAAGTTTCTACTTGGTGGATGTTCTGGACTCGTATTCTGCCAGCTTCAGGTCTAAGGTACTTAAATTGTTCTGTTTTTTTTTTTTTTTTTGCTGTTACATAGTAGGTGAAGTTGGGGGACGCACAAGTTCATCAAGTCCAACCTATGTGTGTGATTATATGTCAGTATTACATGTATGTTGTGGTCATCTAGGTGCTTATCTAATCATTTTTTTAAACCATCAATGCCCCCTACTGAGACCACCGCCTGTGGAAGGGAATTCTACATCCTTGCCACTCTTACAATAAAGATCCCTCTACGTGGTTTAAGGTTAGACCTTTTTTCTTCTCATTTTAATGAGTGGCCACGTGTCTTGTCAAACTCTCTTCCGCAAAAAAGTTTTCATTAGTCCCTCAATGGATGGGAAGGAAAATAAGATTTTTGTATTTTTATTTTTATTTTTTTTCTTTGAATCCACTGAGCCCAAGACATCTTGCTGTATTTATGATCATGCTCTCTGTACCAACAAAATTAAATCAAATTAATTGCCAGCCGTTACCCACCCGACATCCCTCAATCGAAAAAAAAAGAGCTGGGCTGAAAATCGCTGGCTGAAAAGTGGCTGAATCCAGTCACGTGCACCTGCTTTTTAGTTTTTTTTGAAAGCTGGCTGTCACAACAGCTGCATAGACGTCAAGAAACCGAGGGCACCTATTTCCATATCCTGGAGGGGCTGCTGTGTGATTCCACCATTCTGGAAGACTATATTCCTCTCCTACAATTCTATGTGTATATCAGATATCCAGCTTTCTCCTGCTATTGCCCTGATGTTGATGATTCCTGGATCCATCTCCAAAATGGGAAAAAGTGCATGTTGTGGCACTGCCTACTGTTGGCCCAGGTCGCCATTTCCCGCCACTGGAAATCTACCCAACCCACACACATTTTGGAATGGGCCCAGATACCTACTGAGATCATTGGAAACTCTGGGGGCAGAAGAAAGCCTTGACCCTGAGAAAGTACCCGCCACATGGATGTTCTGGCGGACCTATAGCGACTCGCCTGCCTTTTGGGCTTTATTTGCGAATTAACTGGTCCATCCCTCTTGAGGCTTTTTAAAGTATTTTAGGAATCTCTTATCACCCTCCTTTCCTCCTTTTTTCCTTCTTGATACTACTCCCTTTCTTAACAACTAACCAGCTATAATTTTTGGTTATCCTAGATTAGTGATGGCAAACCTTTTTGAGCCCGAGTGCCCAAACCGTGCTGCAAAACCAACTTATTTCTTTCAAAGTGCCAACACAGAACTAAACCCACCAGCGACTCTGTACAGAAGATGGGACTGATCATCCTTCTCTGAATGAGCCTCAAGAGGTCAAAAACGTACGTGCCAGATTCGCTCAAAATGCAGGGTTAAGGAATGCATTGTGCTCAGAATGCACTGTGCAACATGCACTCGCCTGCCTGACACATGTAATGACACCTATGAGGTCCAATGACTTCAATGATGGGGTACAAGGTTTCCCAATGATACCAATAATGACGGGGCACAATTTCTAAGTTGCTGTTTAAAAGTGTGTGTGTGTGTGTGTGTGTGTGTGTGTGTGTGTATATATAAAAAAAAAATTCAATGAAGAAAAACGATAATTTCATCCAACAAAGTTTATGACAAGCAAGTGTATTGGCAAAGAGAAAATCTGCAAAGGCACTTTCTGGAGAGATTCCCAGGAAATCTTTTATTTTGGGGGTTAATCTGGATCCTAGACACAGGGCCAGGATGAAGGCGGTGAAGCCAGACAGGGAGGAGTTGAAGGGGAAGGAACCTACCCTACCAGCAGTTGGTATAGGTATTGCATGACTCCAGTCAGCAGGATATACCGGATGTACCAGTAGTCGCAACAGAGTCCGCCTGGTCCCGCCAGCTCAGCAGGAGATCTGTCTGCAGATCTCTACTGAGCCGACGGATGACCAGCTCCTCTCTGCTCACTGAGCGAGGAGGGGCTTGTCGGGCACCACTGATTCCTATAGAGCGATCTGATGAAAACGGACAGCATGTCCGTTTTCATCAGATCTTACCCGATCCGCCATGGACAGATGGGGACGTGCCCCCCATACGTCTGTTTTTAGCGTATCGGAACGGGTCGGATGTCAGCGGACATGTCTCTGCTGATATCCGACGAACCATAGGGGTGCATGGAGCGGCCGTTCAGGTCCGCCGTCAAAACTGACAGGCGGACCCGAACGGTCCGTCTGTGTGAATGAGGCCTAAGAAGCAGGACTCCACAAACAGAGCTGATCTACACATAGGCCCGGATATACAAAGCACTTGCGCCGACGTAACTCGCCTTTTTCCGGCGTAGCATAAATATGCGCCCGGCGTATGTGTGCACCAGAGTCACAAACCAAGATACGCCTAAAAATAGGCCATCCTACCCTGACGTATCTTACTTCTCCCATTGATTAGGCATTGACATATGCAAATGAGGGAAATACGGCGATTCACAAACGTACTTGTGCCCGGCGCATGATATAAGCGGTTTGCGTAAATTTTCCGTTCGGCGTAAAGTTATTCCCCTTAGATGAGGCGCAACCCATGCAAAGGTATGGACCAGGGAACACAAGCCTAATTATTGTGTGTTGGACGTCTGTGAATATGGGCCGACGTGGGTCTGGCTGGGCGTAGGTTACGTTAACGGCGTACACAGTGATCCGGTGTATCTTAGGCGTATCTTGGGCAGTTGTTCCGACGTGGTTGTGCGCATGCGCACGGGGATACGTCCACGTCTCGACGCATGCACAGTTCATTTTAAGTACTTGTCTGGCGCCCGGCCCATCATTTGCATGGGGTCACGCTTCATTAGCATGGATCACGCCCACTTCCACCTACGCCGGTTTACGCCTACGAAATATACGATACACCAGTGCAGAGTTGGGAGCATCAGCTTGCTGAATTCTGTGCATGCCTCTCCACGCTGAGCCGGCGTAGCGTACTATGTGTGCGCTACACCGGCGTAAATATGTGCTTATCTCTGTGAATCCGGGCCATAATGTGCACATCTCGCCTATCTCCAGTGTCAGTGTCTCCCAATCCGATTCCCGCCCGCACATCACCCCTAAATCCAGCCGCATGGGAGCCATGATCTCTGTCATGCCCACACCAGACACATCACCGCTGGCCCTAGAAACCTGTGGGATGTGTAGTTTGAGGGGGGGGTGAATCAGTTTCTATAGATGGATGGCCAGTCAGTGTTTGTTCTTCTCCTGGCGTGCCCACAGAAAGGGCTTGACGTGCCGGTCTGGCACGCGTGCCACGGGTTCGCCATTACTGTCCTAGATGTTCCCAGACACTGTTTTTTGTTGTATATTCACTGTATTGTGGTTATAGATTGCCTGAGCAAATGTGCGATCTACTGTAAGACTTCATATGTACCTTCTGTGGGGTACGAAGTGCTCATGGTACACTCAGTTATACAGTGACTCCATGGCAGACAGGAACTATATTTTTAAAGTAACTCCACTTGCATGGAAAAAAATTGCAAATAAAAAAAATAATGATGATGTAGGGTATACAATTGCGACACAATTTTGTAATTGAATGTTATTACCCTGGCAAACAGATGATACCAGAAGTCTGAAAAAACACAACCGTGCTCTTGAGCGCCAGTGGCGCAAGAGCAAGTCCCAGGAAGACTTCGTCCAGTATAAATTGCCCTCCAAATATACAATTCCAGCCTCCTCACTGCCAAGCAGACCTATTTCATCACCCTCCTCACTGCCAAGCAGACCTATTTCATCACCCTCATTAAAAACGTATCATCCCGTTCCCGTCAACTCTTCTCTACCTTCAACTCTCTACTTCGTCCCCCACTGCCTCCACCCACCAACTCAATAACTGCCCAAGAGATCGCCAATCACTTCAAACAGAAGATTGATACAATTCGCAAGGAGATCTCTATTGTTCAGATACCCTCCACACTTCCCACCTCATGCCCACAGGTACAATCTTTACTTTCCTCTTTCAACCCCACCACTATAGGAGGTCGCTAAATTACTTGCCAACGTCCAGCTTACCACCTGCGCTCTGGATCCTGTTCCCTCGCAAATGCTACGTTCACCCTATGACTCTATTCTACACTCTCTAACCCACATCTTCAATCTCTCACTCTCTTCTGGCATCTTCCCTAACTCTTTGAAACAGGCACTAGTCAGCCCTATACTTAAAAAGCCCTCACTGGACCCATCCAATCTTGACAACCTACGTCTCATCTCCTTGCTCCCCTTTTTATCCAAACTCCTTGAACGTCTAGTCTACAACCGACTAAGTGTCCACCTTGCTGATAATAACCTTCTTGATCCCTTTCAGTCTGGATTTCGTCCTCAACATTCCACAGAAACTGCTCTCCTAAAACTAACAAACGATATACTAACGGCCAAAACTAAGGAACACTATTCTGTGCTCCTTCTCCTGGACCTCTCTGCTGCCTTTGACACGGTTGACCACCCACTCCTCCTTAAAAAAAACTCCACACCTTTGGCCTCTGTGACTGTGCTCTTCGCTGGTTCTCTACTTACTTATCCAACCATACCTTCAGCGTTACTTACAATTCTACTTCCTCCTCTCCTCTTCCTTTCTCTGTTGGGGTCCCCCAAGGTTCTTTTCTTGGACCTCTCCTATTCTCAATCTACACCTCCTCCCTGGGTCAGCTGATGGCCTCCCATGGCTTCCAATACCACCTTTACGCTGACGACACTCAAATTTATTTCTCTACCCCTCAACTCACTCACATATCACTAATTTACCAGATATCAGATATATCAGTTTGGATGTCGCAACACTTCCTCAAACTCAATCTATCGAAAACGGAACTTATCATTTTCCCTCTCCCACGTGTCTCTTCCCCTGATCTCTCTGTCAAAATTAATGGCACAACTATCAGCCCATCCCCACATGCCAAGGTCCTAGGTGTAGTCCTGGACTCTGAACTGTCAAACCTCAAGTCCAATCACTGTCCAAATCATGCCGCCTCAACCTTCGCAACATCTCCAAAATACGCCCCTTTCTAACCAATGACACCACAAAGCTCTTAATTCACTCCCTGGTCATCTCTCGCCTCGATTACTGCAACTCCCTCCTCATTGGATTACCTCTGCATACTCTATCCCCCCTCCAGTCCATCATGAATGCTGCTGCCAGACTGATCCACCTTACCAACCGCTCTGTCTCTGCTTCTCCTCTGTCAATCCCTCCACTGGCTTCCATTAACCCAAATAATTCAATTCAAACTACTAACAATTACCTACAAAGCCATCCACAACTCTGCCCCCAGCTACATCACTGACCTAGTCTCTAAATACCAACCTAATCGTTCTCTTCGTTCGTCTCAAGACCTCCTACTCTCTAGCTCTCTCATCACCTGCTCCCATGCTTGTCTCCAGGACTTTTCCAGAGCCTCTCCAAGCCTATGGAACTCCTTACCCCAATCTATTTGCCTATCTCCTACTTTATTAGCTTTTAGAGGATCCCTGAAAACCCTCCTCTTCAGAGAAGCCTACCCTATCCACACTTAACAACTGTATTTGCATTTGAGTCCATCTGATCATCCCCCACAGCTACTACCCTTTGTTCTACTTGACCCTCATTTCTGGACTGTAAGCTCTAACGAGCAGGGCCCTCTGATCCCTCCTGTATTGATTTGTATTGTGACTGTACTGTCTTCCCTGATGTAAAGCGCTGCGCAAACTGTTGGCGCTATATAAATCCTGTATAATAATAATAATAATTAAAAATGACCTTTCCTTTTCAATCTGCAGGTCTGTAAATTTTCTGTAAAATGCAATATGGCTACCTGGAGATGTCGTAGCAGAATGTGTAAGAACGCCCCCCCCCCCCCCCCCCCAACCCCCCCCCCCCCCAACCCCCCGAAGTCAGATTTCAGGCATCCCCTGCAACAAAAATTGCATTTTTGGTGAGATCCTTTCAATATGAAATCACGTCTAAAGGAATCCAGACCCTGCAATTATCCTCATTAAAGCCCTACAGCTAAAGCTCTTGGCGCTATATAAATCCTGTTTATAATAAGAGGAAAGACAGATAATAACCACAATAAATGCGCCCTGATGGTTATTGCCGCTGCGCTAAGGAGTAAGTAAATAAACAGAAGTTCGCAGCTGCTGTTTTAAATAAAGCAAATTGTGAAACAGTGTATCTAGTGAATTCAACTAAAAAGTTAAATGCAAATAATACAAACAGCGCTAATATGTAGCTGAACCACACAAGTGAACAAATATGAAATGCAGAAATAAATAAAAGTAATTGAAGAGACCCGTGAATAAATGAGTCAAAAAAAGTTTAAGGCTTCATTTCCACTGGCGTTTTTACAGCCACTTTTCTGAGCGTTTTTTACAGCTTAAAAACGCCTGTCCATGTTTATTTTAGAAAAAAAAAAATTATTTTTATTTTTTGGAGCTGGAGCTTTAAAAACGATGCGGCCGCGTTTTTGAGCGTTTTTTAATGTCTGGCGTTTTTACAGCTCTATTGCTGGAGCTTCAGAACGCACTGGTCTCGCGTTTTTTTTTTTTTTGCAGCTTAAAAACGTCTCAGCCATCTACAGCTCAAAAACGTCATGGTGGGCATGAGGCCATAGACTAACATGGACAGGCGTTTTTAAGCTGCAAAAAACGCTCAGAAAAGTGGCTGTAAAAACGCCAGTGGAAATGAGCCCTAAAAGTTCATAAAGTGTCTGAAGAAATGTAACTTCTGTGTTTCTCCAAAGGGCAGTCCTCCACCACACCAGTGTGTTTCTACTCCTCCACCAATAAGATTGGCCACTCACCAGAACTAGTAGCCTTAGGCGGTGTACACACGACCGAGGTTCTCGCTGGAAACCAGCGAGAACCTCGCTGGAAGCTGCATTCCAGCGAGAACCTCGGCCGTGTGTACGCTGCTGGCTCGCCCTGCCCGTCGGGAATCCCGTCGAGCGAATAGAGAGCAGGCTCTCTATTTGCTCGACGGCCCGCCTGGATGAATGGCTGGTTGCCATTCCCGACGGGCGGGTCACCGATTTCGACGGCCGGCAGAGAACCTCGACGGGCGGAACGATGTGTTCTGCCCGTCGAGTTTCTCTGCCGTGTGTACGCGGCTTTACACTCACGTGTTTGGCACAGCAAGCATGTAATACAATCCTCAAATCAGTGTTCAGGATTCATATCCAAAAAATGCAGAGGTGAGATCCACATAAGTGATAAAAAACAAAAAAGTAGAATAGTGTGATATCGCTAAAACAATTTATTGACACACTACAATGGTTGCACTCACAAAAGCAAACTCAAAGACAACCGTGAAATAAATCCAAGCAAACTTCCTCGATATTCACAGGCTGATAAACTGTGGTCACGGCGGACCTGTGCAAAAAAACAGGTATTTCTCACCACTTCCCATTCAATGTAACACTTCCTTCTTGTTAAAAACTGTATCCTCAAACGCTGGTCACTAGCATGAAAAAACTTCCAGGCTTGTTTCACGTCGGTCTCATACGATCAAACGATCATTACTGTAGCCACGCCCCCGACATGTTTCGTCATAGATTGACTTATTCATGGGATTGGAATAAGTCAATCTATGACGAAACATGTCGGGGGCGTGGCTACAGTAATGATCAGTTTTCATGTTCTCATTGTTCGTTTTTGCTTTGAAGTTGCTGTAATTCTGCTCTGATCTCCACACTTCCTGCTTGTCTGGCTCCTTATGAAAAATCTCATGGCAGCTTTTCACTGTGGTCTAAGCTGTGTGTCTAAAACTCCTCAGAACCAATCAGATTCATTTTAAAAACAAAACACTGCCCTGGATTTGTTTGTTTTTGTTCTGTGTGTCTTCTGTACTTCACAGAAACATGAAACCAGTTTAAAAACGAAAGTGAAACTAGAGGCACATTATATGATTAATTTTTATCTATTTTTAATCATTTTTTAAAAGGAATCCGTTAACTTTTATGTCTCTATACCCTGTAAACAGTCATTTCAGCAAAACATTTTTTTTCCTTTAGTGACCCTTTTAGCAAACTAAATGCCATCCAGTTAGGGTTTACATTTAGTTTATTAGCCCCCATGGATGGGGTTGCAAAGACATCTCTGGCATTGTAAATCCTAGAGCTGCTTTTATTCATATTGTAGCCTCTCCCGGGGTCAGGAAACCAGAGCGCGCATTGATACAATTCTATCTTGCGATTTTAATACCCCCTTATTGTAGTCTATATACAAACCATCACTTAGAGCACGGTTGTTCTGTTCATGCGGGTTTTATATCATTTCCACACATAAAAGACACTCACTAAGTCATTGCACAGAGATGGCTTCTGGTTTGATAGAATGTTTTTTTTTTCCCCCCTTTGCCAGCTCCGTGTCGCTTTGGGAATTAAAGACACAACCAATCCGAATAAGATTAATTAAAACCGGCAATCTTGCCCAAGGTTAACAAATAAGTCCTTTGTAGGCCGATTCTCTTGTCTGATGGGAAATCTAGCTTATCTGGAAATCCCTGGAAACCGGACGTTTAAATAGGACCAGGCTACTGTGAGTTTTCTCAAATAATAAGACTGAAAGCGCCAATTTAGATTTACAATGAAGTCACTAAAATTAGATAAAGCTTGGCTCTGGCTGGGCAGCTGAATACACAGTTGAAACACAGATATATGAGCTGTTTTCTGTAACACAAAACAAACCGATCTCTACCATGATGAAAACCTGTGTAGCTTCCAATATTACCTCTCTACCCACTGCCTGTGATTGGACAATTAAATAGCAGAATTATGTTGCCTCTCCCACCCCCTGCCTGTAATTGGACAATAAGGGAGCAGAGGTATGTTACTGGTATACCCTTGCCTTTGATTGGACAGTGATGGAACAGAAGTGTGTTACCTCTCTGCCTGAGTGAGTGAGTGAAAAACTTATATAGCGCTGCACATGCGAACTGCATCGCCTCTGCCTGTCATTGGACAATAAGGAAGCAGAAGTATTTTATCTCTTGGCCCCCTGCCTGTGATTTGATAATAAAGGAGCATAAGTATGTAACCTCTCCCCCTGCATGTAATTGGACACTAAGGGATCAGAACTCTGTTACTGACCTGCCCCTGCCTGTGATTGCACAGTGATGAAGCAGAAGTGTGTTACCTTTCTGCCACCTGCCTGTAATTGGACAATAAGGCCCCTTTTACATAGGGCAGCGGAGGTACGGTGGCGGTATAGCGGCGCGATTTTTATCGCCGATAAACCGTCGTATTTACCACGATATTCGGCCACTAGCGGTGTGGTTTTTAACCCCCGCTAGCGGCCGAAAAAGGGTTAATAGCGCCAGCAATGCGCGGAAAAGGATTACCGCGGTTTCCCATTGATTTTAATGGGAAGGAGCGGTAAACACCCTGCTCCTATACCACTCCAAAGATGCGACTAGCAGGACTTTTGGAGCGGTCCTGCTAGCGCACCGCTTCAGTGTGAAAGCCTTCGGGCTTTCACATTGAATATTGCAGGGCACGATTTTTTTCAGGTGGTATAGCAACATTAATCTGCATGAATCACTTCTGACAAGTTTTCCTGACACCAAGAGAAAAATGGTGACAGGGGCCTCCAGCTGATTGACAGCCTCAGCTCTGTTCCTGTGTGGAGGGGGGAGGGGTTTGTCTCTTCCCTCCAATCAACTCTCGGAGCTCTCTTCACTGAGCTCTGCAGAGTGTAACTTTAGCTCTCCACCCTTTTTGTTTTTGACAGCTCAGACCAGCTCGATAACTCAGCACATTGAACATATGTAGGCCCGGATTCACATACATCGGCGCATATTTATGCCGCCGTAGCGTATCTCTTTTGCGATCTGCCAGCGCAGCGCGAAGAGGGAAGCATGGAATTCACAAAGCAAATGCTCCCAACTCTGCGTCGGCGTAGCATATATTCGTAGGCGTAAGCCGGCGTGGGCTGGAAGTGAACGTGATCCATGCAAATGAAGGGCCGGGCGCCAGACAAGTACTTAAAATGAACTGCGCATGTGTCGGGACATGGACGTATCCCCGTGCGCATGTGCCCAACCACATCGGAACAGCTGCCTAAGATACGCCGGATCACTGTGTACGTCGTGAACGTAACCTACGCCCAGTCAGATATGTCGACCTATATTCACAGACGTCAATGTAAAATACGTAGTCATGTGTTCCCTGGTCCATACCTTTGTATGGGTTGCGCCTCATCTATGGGGAATAACTTTACGCCGGACGTAGAACTTGCGCAAACCGCTTAAATCATGCGCCGGGCGCAAGTACGTTCGTGAATCGGCGTATCGCCCTCATTTGCATATATGAATAGAAAATCAATGGGAAAGCCACATGCGTCCAGCGTAAATATGCACCCACTCTACGCCGGCGTAGGCAAGTTACGTCGGTGGGATGAAGTCTGTTTTTAGGCATATCTAAGTTTGTGGGTTCAGCGCACAGATACGACAGCGCATATTTGTACTTACGCGGCGTATCTGTGAATCCGGGCTGTAGTGTAGATTGCAGGTAAAACTTATGTAGAAGGATTTGTTTCATCTCTGTGTATCACCTGAGACCAGTCACTGGATATATGTAAGGGTTAACCACCACTTTAATTATGAACGGTAAAGAAAATCGACGGCTCCAATCTGATTGGTTACTGTTGTCCCATCTTCCAGTTTTTATAAATCATCTGTTGTCTTTTGTATTTCATAAAAGTTCCACAGTTGCTAGGCAGCGGCAGAGGAACCGGTGACAAATCTATAACGCTCCCAGATTAAACCTAAGTAGATCTTTTCACAATGTATTTTGTCTTCAGACATCTGCAGCGGTTTTCAGCTGTCAGTAGGTTTTGTTTTTCCGCCAGTCCCTCCCTTGCTGTATGTACTAACATGAGTGTGTGGCCAGCAAAGCAAATGTCAAGTGTGATGTGCGCTCTCAATGGCACTGCCGGTGAATTATATTTGTATAAGCCTTAACTCTCTAGCACCGGCAGGGCTCCCGGCACAGCTGGTTTGGGAATATTGCACGCAAATATGGGGCTTCTTGGCCCAATGGCCAAACCGCCGAGAGGCTTTCACTTGTAAAAATCAGTATTTATTGCTAGAAACTAACTTGGGATATATATATTATATATATATATATATATATATATATATATATATATATAAAATATATATATATATATATATATTAATATATATATATATATTTATTTGGAATAATTATATAACATTTTTTAGCAGAGACCCTAGAGAATAAAATGTTGGTCGCTGCAATATTTTATGTAATACTGTTTTTGCGCAGTGCTTTTTCCAATTTTTTTTTTTGATAAAAAAATACACTTTATTTAATTAATGAAAAAAAACAATATACCGTATTTATCGGGGTATTGCGCGCACCCGCGTAAAGCGCGCACCCCCAACCTAGAAGGCAAAATCCTGAAAAAAAAAAAAGAATATACTTACAGTTTAGATGCCCCTCGTCGGTGTCTTGCCCGGCGGCCTTGTCCTGTCCGGCATCCGTCTTCGGCCTCGGTGGTGTCCTCCTCGCTGTCTCCGAGTCGAATGCCTGCTTCCCGCTCTTAGTTTGAACGCTGCCGCCGACATATACCAAGCGCAGTAC
Organism: Rana kukunoris; assembly: GCA_029574335.1. Lineage (NCBI taxonomy): Eukaryota > Metazoa > Chordata > Amphibia > Anura > Ranidae > Rana > Rana kukunoris. Next base: position 34,097,879 of record CM056053.1, read on the forward strand.
ACTCGGGCACGCTCGGCTTCTCACGCATAGAGGCTAGGAGCGTGACCGCGAGTGAAGCCGAGCCTGGCCAAATGTACCTGAGTGTACTGCGCTCGGTATATGTCGGCGAAGGCGTTCAAACTAAGTGCGGGTATCGGCAAATATCGCGCACCCACGATTTTCCTCTTATTTTAAGGGGGAAAAAGTGCGCGGTATACGCCGATAAATATGGTATACCAAAATGTATCGTAAATTATGAAAGATGATATTAAGCCGAGTAAATAGATACCCAACATGTCGTGCTTTTTAAAATTTCACACACGCTCATGGAATGGCACCAAACTACAGTACTTAAAAATCATCAGTACTTAAAGCGGAGTTCCACCCTTAAAACCCCTTTCTTTCATCCCATCCAGCATACTGGCGTCAGCGCCAGCATGCTGTTTTTTTTTTTTTAAATCCATGTACTTTATAATAGATCATTTAATTTTGGGCGCACCGCGGTGTATGTCGCCGCTATAAGGCGTCACGCCTTCCGGAAACAGCCGACTAGCGTTCGGCTCTTCTCGGCGCCTACACACAGACCCAGAAGCTGACTGCGCAGGCGCCGAATATAGCCGCGTCACGCCTTCCGGAAACAGCCGACTAGCGTTCGGCTTTTCTCGGCGCCTGCGCACAGACCCAGGAGCTGACTGCGCAGGCGCCGTATATAGCCGCGTCACGCCCTCCGAAAAAAGCCGAACTAGGACCAGCTATTTACGGCGCCTGCGCAGTCAGCTCCTGGGTCTGTGCGTAGGCGCCGAGAAGAGCCGAACGCTAGTCGGCTGTTTCCGGAAGGCACGACGCGGCTATATTCGGCGCCTGCGCAGTCAGCTTCTGGGTCTGTGCGTAGGCGCCGAGAAGAGCCGAACGCTAGTCGGCTGTTTCCGGAAGGCGCGACGCCTTATAGCGGCGACATACACCGCGGTGCGCCCAAAATTAAATGATTTATTATAAAGTAAGTACATGGATTAAAAAAAAAAAACAGCATGCTGACGCCAGTATGCTGGATGGGATGAAAGAAAGTGGTTTTAAGGGTGGAACTCCGCTTTAAGAGAGTTGACCATCACTGCTCTATATCATGACAGTTGATCGCCATAGATGTAGACTAGGGGGTGGTCAAACTTTCTGAACAAAGAGCCAGTTTACTGTCTTTCAGACTTTAAGGGGGCCAGACTGTTGCCAATGGAAGTAGACGGGATCCAGTGCTTGGTGGTCAGTAGGAGTAAAGAAAATGATAAACCTCATGTGGTCATTAGGAGGATGAATGGAGCCCCATTGTTGTCACTGAAAGGAATAATGCTCCATCATTGTGGATGTCAGTGGGAGGAATGGTGGTGTCAGGGGAAGGACTAGAGACCCATTGATGTCAGGGGAAGGACTAGAGACCCATTGATGTCAGGGGAAGGACTAGAGACCCATTGATGTCAGGGGAAGGACTAGAGACCCATTGATGTCAGGGGAAGGACTAGAGACTAGGGCTGCGCATCTTCACCGATCTCCCGATTCGATGCGATTACGATTATCAAGTCCACGATTCGATTCGATTCGATTCCGCGATGCATCACGATTGCAGCGCAAGTGCGCATAGCTCTCCCCCCAAAATACTAAAGGAGATGGATCAGAGACTGCAGACCTAATACAGGAGATGATCAGAGACTGCAGACATAGTACAGGAGATGGATCAGAGACTGCAGACATAGTACAGGAGATGGATCAGAGACTGCAGACATAGTACAGGAGATGGATCAGAGACTGCAAACAAAGTACAGGAGATGGATCAGAGACTGCCGACAAAGTACATGAGATGGATCAGACACTGCAGAAATAGTACAGGAGATGGATCAGAGACTGCAGACATAGTACAGGAGATGGGTCAGAGACTGCAGACATAATACAGGAGATGGGTCAGAGACTGCAGGCATAGTACAGCAGATGGGTCAGAGACTGCGGGTATAGTACAGGAGATGGGTCAGAGACTGCGGGCATGCTACAGGAGATGGGCAGAGACTGCGGGCATGCTACAGGAGATGGTCAGAGACTGCGTGCATGCTACAGGAGATGGTCAGAGACTGCATGCATGCTACAGGAGATGGTCAGAGACTGCGTGCATGCTACAGGAGATGGTCAGAGACTGCGTGCATGCTACAGGAGATGGTCAGAGACTGCGTGCATGCTACAAAAGAGGTTGGTCAGAGACTGCGTGCATGCTACAGGAGATGATCAGAGACTGCTTGCATGCTACAGGAGATGGTCAGAGACTGCGTGCATGCTACAGAAGAGGTTGGTCAGAGACTGCGTGCATGCTACAGGAGATGGTCAGAGACTGCGTGCATGCTACAGGAGATGATCAGAGACTGCTTGCATGCTACAGGAGATGGTCAGAGACTGCGTGCATGCTACAGAAGAGGTTGGTCAGAGACTGCTTGCATGCTACAGGAGATGGTCAGAGACTGCGTGCATGCTACAGAAGAGGTTGGTCAGAGACTGCGTACATGCTACAGGAGATGGTCAGAGACTGCGTGCATGCTACAGAAGAGGTTGGTCAGAGACTGCGTACATGCTACAGGAGATGGTCAGAGACTGCGTGCATGCTACAGAAGAGGTTGGTCAGAGACTGCGTACATGCTACAGGAGATGGTCAGAGACTGCTTGCATGCTACAGGAGATGGTCAGAGACTGCGTGCATGCTACAGGAAATGGTCAGAGACTGCAGAAATTATACAGAAGATCAGCAGGTAAGTATGATTTTTATTTTAAAAGAAAAAAAGAATACCCTTTAGTATCACTTTAACAAACCCATTGAGTCTTTTGGCAGCAACTTGCATAGTAAACAGCTCAACATCACTGCACAAATAAAAAAAAGAGGCATTCCAATCAGCAAGAAATATACTGTTTGCAGATCAGTAGATGGTTCCAGAGGGGAGAGATGATAGGGAAATCACAGGAAGAAATTAGACACTAAAAGTTTGTGCAGCCCCCAATGTGTTAGGCACACAGTACACACACACTCAGGATAGCTGCAGCAGGGAAGGGGGGGGGTGTACCACCTTTACACTCACCCATATATCAAGCATGACAGGCTTATCTCACCTCCGGAGCACTTCCATCCCCCCCCTGCTCTCCTCACAGCTCGTTTGTAGTTTCCAGAAGCCAACTTTATGGCTCACGGATGTTACAACAGCTGCAGTGTGAGCTCCGTGCAGTGATCTGTGTGTCTGGTCTCTCAGCTCCTCGTGCAGCTCGGCACCGCCCATCGGGGAGATGACCAGTGTCACTGTCCAGTCAGAGCTCCAAATCACAGAGGAGGGGGAGATCGTGGGTGGGGGCAGCAACGAGGCTCAGGGCTACGTTGTGTGAGTTAAGGAGGGGACAGTTCCAGGCGCAGCCAGCCGATCAACGGCATTTCTTTCTAGTAAAGACATTGCTGTGCGGGGGGGAGGGGGAGGGGCCGCGATGACGTCATTAATAATCGATTATTGCCCAATACCGCATCGATGCAGAATCGGGCAGGGAATAATCTCGATGCATCGATGCGGCGATCATTTTCAACACCCCTACTAGAGACCCATTGATGTCAGGGGAAGGACTAGAGCCCCATTGATGTCAGGGGAAGGACTAGAGCCCCATTGATGTCAGGGGAAGGAAGGAATAGAGCCCCATTGATGTCAGGGGAAGGAAGGAATAGAGCCCCATTGATGTCAGGGGAAGGAAGGAATAGAGCCCCATTAATTTTAGGGGAAGGAAGGAATAGAGCCCCATTGATGTCAGGGGAGTAGTGTCTCGTATCAATGGGAGGAACCGTATCAAGGGATGGATTAGGGCAAGCAAAGGGCCACATCCATCCGATGGGCCACAATTTGGAGACCACTCATTTAGAATCACAGGCGGGGGCAGATTTAGGACCACTTGTCCTCAGTCTAATAGACCGCATCATTAAGTCCACTTACTCTGAGCCCATCTATTGGCAGAAAAAAGTAGTGTTGGGGAAATTTCTGGATTAAAGAAAAGTTAATGAACTAAACAGTGGTTTTGTTTTTATATTTTAATGGGCTATTCTTTTTAGTCTTGTTGTTTTTGGCTGCAGTTCTGCTTTGACTCTTCACTGAAAACACCTGAACTCATTTGTACGGGTGTCACTGTCCACGTACTTTGGCCATATATTTTATAATCAGGTAGTAGATCATGTTCTCCTTCAGGATTATGGTTATTGCACAATTCATATCTGGTTTTTCATGTATCTTTGCCCTGCAGATAAACAGAAGACTTTATCTATTCTATACTCCTATCAGTTTGGCCTTTTATTGAGTTCTTGTGATCTATCTACTTAATATTCATGCATTCATTTATTCAAGAAAGCACTATATATCCCGGCCGTGTGATTTCAACGTCCAAAAGTCTGGATTTTTAGAACTTGGATTACAATTTTTTAATGGGCCAGGGAAGGGTTTGATGCTTTGTCCAATATTTAAAGTAGAAGTAAACCTTAATTGGTTAATTTTTTTATTTTTTTTCTAAAGCACCAAGTATTATCCTATAAAACATCTCTAGTCACTTCCCGTATACATGCACTTGATTCTGTGATGAACGCACAGCATGTCATTGGACAGGCTGTTGGTGTCAACACATAATGCAGGGGCGTAACTACAGGGGTCACAGGGGTTGCCATTGCGACCCAGCCCCATATAGCTCCCTTCTACACCTGGACAGGAAGGGCCACGTTTTAGAGAAACCAATGCTCTTTATGTCTCTCCTGCAGCCACTGAATGTTTGCTTCTCCTCCTCGCCTTCCCGCAGGCATTCAGCGGCTGCAAGAGAAACACGGAGAGCATTGGTTGCTCTAAATGCTGTCCCTCCTGTCCAGCTTCCTTCTGCTGCCCACAGGCACCCCTGATCTTCTGAGTCCCCCCCTGCTCTTTTCGGGTCCGTTTCCCCCCCTGCTCTTTTCGGGTCCGTTTCCCCCCCTGCTCTTTTCGGGTCCGTTTCCCCCCCCTGCTCTTTTCGGGTCCGTTTCCCCCCCCCTGCTCTTTTCGGGTCCGTTTCCCCCCCCTGCTCTTTTCGGGTCCGTTTCCCCCCCCTGCTCTTTTCGGGTCCGTTTCCCCCCCCTGCTCTTTTCGGGTCCGTTTCCCCCCCCTGCTCTTTTCGGGTCCGTTTCCCCCCCCTGCTCTTTTCGGGTCCGTTTCCCCCCCCTGCTCTTTTCGGTCCGTTTCCCCCCCTGGTCTTTTCGGGTCCGTTCCCCCCCCCCTGCTCTTTTCGGGTCCGTTTCCCCCCCCCCTGCTCTTTTCGGGTCCGTTTCCCCCCCCCCTGCTCTTTTCGGGTCCGTTTCCCCCCCCCTGCTCTTTTCGGGTCCGTTTCCCCCCCCCTGCTCTTTTCGGTCCGTTTCCCCCCCCCCTGCTCTTTTCGGTCCGTTTCCCCCCCCCTGCTCTTTTCGGGTCCGTTTCCCCCCCCCTGCTCTTTTCGGGTCCGTTTCCCCCCCCCTGCTCTTTTCGGGTCCGTTTCCCCCCCCCCCCTGCTCTTTTCGGGTCCGTTTCCCCCCCCCCTGCTCTTTTCGGGTCCGTTTCCCCCCCCCCCTGCTCTTTTCGGGTCAGTTTCCCCCCCCCCCCCCTGCTCTTTTCGGGTCAGTTTCCCCCCCCCCCCTGCTCTTTTCGGGTCAGTTTCCCCCCCCCCCCCCCCTGCTCTTTTCGGGTCAGTTTCCCCCCCCCCCCCCTGCTCTTTTCGGGTCAGTTTCCCACCCCCCCCTCTCTTTTCGGGTCATTTCCCCCCCCCCCCTCTCTTTTCGGGTCAGTTTCCCCCCCCCCTCTCTTTTCGGGTCAGTTTCCCCCCCCCCCTCTCTTTCGGGTCAGTTTCCCCCCCCCTCTCTTTTCGGGTCAATTTTCCCCCCCCCCCCCTGCTCTTTTCGGGTCAGTTTCCCCCCCCCCTCTGCTCTTTTCGGGTCACTTCCCCCCCCCCCCCCCCCCTGCTCTTTTTCGGGTCAGTTTCCCCCCCCCTGCTCTTTTCGGGTCAGTTTCCCCCCCCCTTCTGCTCTTTTTCGGGTCCGTTTCCCCCCCCTTCTGCTCTTTTCGGGTACGTTTCCCCCCCCCCCTTCTGCACTTTTCGGGTCCTTTTCCCCCCCCTCCTGCTCTTTTCGGGTCAGTTTCCCCCCCCTCCTGCTCTTTTTCGGGTCAGTTTCCCCCCCCTGCTCTTTTCGGTCAGTTTCCCCCCCCCCCTGCTCTTTTCGGGTCAGTTTTTCCCCCCCCCCTCTCTTTTCGGGTCAGTTTTCCCCCCCCCCTCTCTTTTCGGGTCAGTTTCCCCCCCCCCCCCCTCTCTTTTTCGGGTCCGTTTCCCCCCCCTGCTCTTTTCGGGTCCGTTTCCCCCCCTGCTCTTTTTCGGGTCCGTTTCCCCCCCCCCTGCTCTTTTCGGGTCCGTTTCCCCCCCCCCTGCTCTTTTCGGGTCAGTTTTCCCCCCCCCCCCTCTCTTTTCGGGTCAGTTTTCCCCCCCCCCCCCTCTTTTCGGGTCAGTTCCCCCCCCCCCCCCCTGCTCTTTTCCGGGTCCGTTTCCCCCCCTGCTCTTTTCGGGTCCGTTTCCCCCCCCTGCTCTTTTCGGGTCCGTTTCCCCCCCCCCTGCTCTTTTCGGGTCCGTTTCCCCCCCCCCCTGCTCTTTTCGGGTCCGTTTCCCCCCCTGCTCTTTTCGGGTCCGTTTCCCCCCCCTGCTCTTTTCTGGTCCGTTTCCCCCCCCTGCTCTTTTCTGGTCCGTTTCCCCCCCCCCCTGCTCTTTTCGGGTCCGTTTTCCCCCCCTGCTCTTTTCGGGTCCGTTTCCCCCCCCCTGCTCTTTTCGGGTCCGTTTCCCCCCCCCCCCCTGCTCTTTTCGGTCCGTTTCCCCCCCCCCCCTGCTCTTTTCGGTCCGTTTCCCCCCCCCTGCTCTTTTCGGGTCCGTTTCCCCCCCCCTTCTGCTCTTTTCGGGTCCGTTTCCCCCCCCTTCTGCTCTTTTCGCGGTCCGTTTCCCCCCCTTCTGCACTTTTCGGGTCCGTTTCCCCCCCCCTCCTGCTCTTTTCGGGTCCGTTTCCCCCCCCCCTCCTGCTCTCTTTCGGGTCCGTTTCCCCCCCCTCCTGCTCTTTTCGGGTCCGTTTCCCCCCCCCTCCTGCTCTTTTCGGGTCCGTTTCCCCCCCTCCTGCTCTTTTCGGGTCAGTTTCCCCCCCTCTCTCTTTTCGGGTCAGTTCCCCCCCCCTGCTCTTTCGGGTCAGTTCCCCCCCCCCCCCTGCTCTTTTCGGGTCAGTTCCCCCCCCCCCTGCTCTTTTCGGGTCAGTTTCCCCCCCCCCTGCTCTTTTCGGGTCAGTTCCTCCCCCCCCCTGCTCTTTTCGGGTCAGTTTCCCCCCCCCCTGCTCTTTTCGGGTCAGTTTCCCCCCCCCCTGCTCTTTTCGGGTCAGTTTCCCCCCCCCTGCTCTTTTCGGGTCAGTTTCCCCCCCCCCCTGCTCTTTTCGGGTCAGTTTCCCCCCCCCCTGCTCTTTTTCGGGTCAGTTTTCCCCCCCCCTGCTCTTTTCGGGTCAGTTTCCCCCCCCCTGCTCTTTTCGGGTCAGTTTCTCCCCCCCCCCTGCTCTTTTCGGGTCAGTTTCCCCCCCCCCCCTGCTCTTTTCGGTCAGTTTCCCCCCCCCCCCTGCTCTTTTCGGGTCAGTTTCCCCCCCCCCCCCTGCTCTTTTTCGGGTCCCCCCCCCCTGCTCTTTTCGGGTCCGTTTCCCCCCCCCCCCCCCTCCTGCTCTTTTCGGGTCCCCCCCCCTCCTGCTCTTTACGGGTCCGTTTCCCCCCCCCCCCCCTCCTGCTGCTTTTCTCGGTCCGTTTCCCCCCCTCCTGCTGCTTTTCTCGGGTCCGTTCCCCCCAGCCCCCCCCCCTGCTCTGCTCGGGTCCCTTCCTTGTCTGAAATACAGAGTTGGTGATCCATACCAATCAATGACTCTGTCCAATATAACTGAAGTGTAGTAAACTGTGTTTCCTATGCTTCAGTTTGTGAATGAACGGAAAGCTCTGTATAGAGTTGCTTGACACAGACAGCAAAAAATGTAAAAAAAATTAAAAACTTTGACTGTGTCATTACCAACAAAGGATTTTGTACAAAGTATTAACCGCTTGCCGACCGGCTCACGCCGATATATACGTCAGAATGGCACGTACAGGCAGATTAACGTACCTGTACGCCTCCTTTTAAGACGCGGCATTGTAGGCGCGAGGGTGCGCCCTCCATGACTCAATACTCGCGATCGTCTCACAAAGAGGAAGAATGGTGAAATGCTGATGTAAACAAGCATTTCCACATTCTTCCTAGTGACAGGACACTGATCACCGCTCTCTGTAATTGGGAGCGCTGATCAGTGTCGTGTCACACATAGCCCATCCCCCCTGCAGTTAGAACACATCCCTAGCACACACTTGACCCCTTTCAGCGCCCCCTCCTGGTTAACCCCTTCACTGCCGGTCACATTTACACAGTAATAAGTGCATATTTATAGCACTGATTGCTGTGTAAATGTGGTCCCAAATCAGCGCCAAAAGTATCCGATGTGTCTGCCATAATGTCGCAGTAACGATAAAAATAGGTAGAATACGTATCGGCCTAAACTGAGGGAAAAAAACGTGTGTGTGTGTGTGTATGTATGTATGTATGTATGTATGTATGTATATGTGTGTGTGTGTGTGTGTGTGTGTGTGTATATATGTGTATATATATATGTGTGTGTATATGTGTATGTGTGTGTATATATATATATATATATATATATATATATATATATATATATATATAAATTAGGGCTGTTACTGATCAAAATTTTTGTGTTTGATTTAATCGTGTTTTTTTTTTTTTTTTTTAAATCGACTAATTTTGATTAATTATAACGCACATACAGATCCAACTACTTTTAGCTGATCTCCTTGCAGGCTGATTCCCAGTGCAGCTCCAACCACTGGAAAAGAGGAAAGCAGGATACAAAAAGCACACAAAGGCAGCGCTCAATGGGAATAGCATTAAAACTTTTATAGTCTTCAAGTAGGTAACAAAATAAATATTGCACTGGAGATAAAATTGATGTAGCTACATAAACTGTAAAAATGGTGCGAGTAATACCAAACGGTACCAAAAGCAGTCATAAAAACATGTAGCTAAGTATGATACTGGTATAAAAATGTGTACAACGATACCACTGCTGAATCCAGATGAGGAGAGGTTACCATCAGTCCGGCATGTAGATGTCCCATGAAGGGAACTATCACAACTCCCAGTGGATGGCTGTAGAATCCCAGGTTGATAGAGGGAAGTGTAACAGCCCTTGCGTGTGACAGATAGTAAGGTCCCACCGGCATGCAGATAGTAAGGCACAGCAAAGGAGCCCTTCAGATGGACACGGCAAGCCCCGCTGGTGTCCGTGACGTCACTGGCTCTCCGACTGAACCCCCTAAAGCCGGCAGAGAGGTGAGTACCAATCAAAAGAATATATAATATTTATAATAGAAAAAATATTGCTTTTTTTTTTTTTTTCAAAATTGACGCTCCTTTTTTTTTATAGCGCAAAAAATAAACACCACAGGGGTGTTCGAATACCACCAAAAGAAAGCTCTATTTGTGGGGAAAAAAGGATGTCAATTTTTGTTTGGGAGCCACGTCGCACAGCGCCAAATTGCACAAAGTGCTCTGGTCTTTGGCCAGCCAAATGGCCCGGGGCTGAAATGGTTAAATACATTTCAGTTGGCGTGTTCAATACTTTTTTCCTGTGTCATTCCATTTTATTACACATAACTTCATTTCTGAACTTATTTGTTTTGGTTTCTTTGTATGTAAGGGTTGTTACTGACATGTGGTGATAATTTCTCATCAATAGCACCTTTAGCCCTGGTTCGCACTGGGCTGCGGGGAGTGAAGCCGCGCGAGTGTCAATGTTAATCGCGGCCTGAAATCGCAAAAAGTAGTACAGGAACTACTTTTTGAAATCTGTGCAGCACCGCGGCGTCGCATGGATTAGGACGGTGTCATTGCCGGAAAATGCTGCCGATTTGAAATGCGATTTCACATATGAAATCGCATCTCAAATCGAAGCAAATCATACCCAGTGTGAACCTGGGCTTAGAAATCAATTTTCCTAGAAAAATAGTGACAACTTCAATACTTATTTTACCCGCTGTATCTGCCTTGAGCTTTAGCTGCTCTTGTATACCACCCTCTGGACACAGAATGTTCACTCATGTTCTTGTACCATTCGCCTTCAATCATCCATCTTTCTTTTTGTTACAGAGCCTTTCTTATTGGGAAGGATGGGAATCCCAACAAACGCAACATTCACAATGAGAGTTCTATGCACTTGCTTTGTATGGGATCCGATCTACGGATCTCTGAAGGTGCTCTAGACCACCGCTTGCCCCGGCCAGTGGATGACGACCGCAGGAGGTCCGAGTGTTTACGAATGTTTCTGGAGTGGAAAGGAGCCAAGCTTGACCATGGCGAGTACGAGAGGGCTGCGCTCGACGCCACGGACAACAAGAAGAACACACCTTTGCACTATGCTGCTGCCTCAGGGATGAAAACTTGTATTGAGGTAAGGTGATGGGGAAATAAATGGGAAGTTAGTAGAGCAGCATGAACTGAGATCGGTGAAATAAATTACTGACTTGTTGTATCTCTAAAGCCCTGTAACACACGATCGGATATCTGATGGAATCTAATCAGATGGATTTTTTCATTGGATATCCGATGAAGCTGACTTTCACGGCGACGTAAAACACTACGACGTGCTGAGAAAAACGAAGTTCAGTGCTTCCGAGCATGCGTCGACTTGATTCTGAGCTTGCGTGGATTTTAGATCGATGGACTTCCACACAGACGGTAGTTTTTTTATCCATAATAGGACAATTTTAAAACAAGTTCTATTTTTTTTCCATCACTGGAAAACAAACCGATTGGGTCCCACACACGATCGGTCTGTCTGATGAAAACGGTCCATCAGTCCGTTTTCATCAGACAAAACGATCGTGTGTACAGGGCTTTAGAGACCATGATGAAGATCTTTAAAATTGTTCTTTTTTGGGTTATGTTGCGCTTTAATTCTGAAAAAATCTGTGTTCTTTATAACAGCTACTTGTGAGGAACGGAAGCAACCTCTTTGCCGAAAATGATAACAAGGACACCCCCTGTGACTGCTCTGAGAAACAGAACCACAAGGACCTAGCACTCAAACTGGAGTCTCAGATGGTGTTCTCACGGGACCCAGAGGCAGACGACATTGAAGCAGAGTACGCCGCCTTGGACAAGCGAGAGGTAGGTTATGACTTATGTTGGCGTTAACTGTCTGTGTACTGAACTATGCTGGAACTGTCACACCGATAAGGTATTAGTAAGGGCCAGTGTTGGGGGGTCTTTTGATCCCTTAAAGAGGAGTTCCACCCAAAAATGGAACTTCTGCTTTTCGGAACCCTCCCACCATTTGGCACCTTTCAGGGGGGAGGGGGGAGCATATACCTGTGTAATACAGGTGTGTGCTCCCACTTCCTGGCATAGGTCGCCACAGCGACCTACGCCACATCCGGCACCTTCTTCGCCCCCCACACACACACACAGGTCCCAGAAGACAGCAGGGACCAGTGGGATCAGGCAGCGTGATTCGCGCATGGGCAGTAGGGAACCAGGAAGTGAAGCCATAAGGCTTCACTTCCTGATTTCCTTACCGAAGATGGTGGCGGCTGAAGGACAGATCGACTTCCAGGCGTCCAGGACAGGTAAGTGTCCATTTATTAAAAGTCAGCAGCTGCAGTATTTGTAGCTGCTGACTTTTAAAAAAAAAAAATCTGGTGAAACTCTGCTTTAAAAACGTGCTCTCTCCCCACGAGTCTCTGGGGAAGTAAATGCAGCTAAAGTAAGGTCCGCTACACCTGTCAATGAATTCTGATTGGTCAAAGCATCTAAAATAAATGACATTAGGGCCTTCAAAGTCCATCAACCCTGGCCCCAATGATACTTTCAGTCTAAGGGCTCATTCACAGATGCACCAATCCAAGCTAAGGACTGTCCTTGCCTACGTGACCTATCCTATGCATAGGTGATTTGTGCATCCGCATGCAGGCGGTCTCATTCATGTCTATTGGGAGCTGCACGGACACAATCGTTTTTCCCAGTTTGGCAGCTGTATTTATGTGGGTTGAAACAAATGGATCGAAGAGAGGTGGCAAGGAGCCCCATATAGTGTAGTAAGTTGATTTAAAAAAAAAAATATATATATATATATAGTAAAAACCGTATGATTATGCAGTCGCATGGGTGAAGTAATGATCAGCATGTCATGGTGGGAGCAGTGGTGTATCTATGGTATGGCAGCCATGGCACTTACCAGGGTCTGAGGGTCTTTTCTTCCCTCCTCCCGAGCATAGGCAGGATCCCCCTTTCAGCACCTTTGCTAATGGACAATAGCTTTATACGAAAAAGGGGGGGGGGGTTGACATCCGGGCCCTGGGGACCTCTGGGTCCTTTATAAAAAGAAATAAAAAAAATATATATATATATAATTTTTGATATATATAATATATATAATTTTTGAGATATATATATATATATATATATATATATATATATATATATATATAATGTGTATATAAAAAGGGGGGGGTTGTTATCCTGGGCCTTGGGGACCTCCGGGCCCTTTAATAAATAATCGGTGTGACTGCAAACTTCAGCTTTAAGAGTGTCTAGATATGTCACCTTACTTTAGGTCCATAATAATGTGGCCCTCTATGCATTCACACACACTGAATCTGGCCCCTAAGTGGAAACAGGTCGCTGACCCCTGCTCTATCATGTGTGCTTGTCTCACTTACGAGCATAAGGGGTTGATTTACTAAAGGGAAATAGGCTGTGCACTCTGCAAGTGCAGCTGCTCCAGAGCTTAATAAATGAGCAGAAGCTCTGCTAACTTCCATCATCCAATCGCGTGCAAGCAAAAATTCAGTTTTATTTGTTTTTTGTTCCTTGCATATGGGTATTTTTCCAAAGTGAATCTTTACTAAGCTCTGGAGCAACTACACATGGAGAGTGCAACTGCACTTTGCAAAGTGCACAGCCTAATTGTCTTTAGTAAATCAACCCCTAAGTGTCATTTCGGTCTGCTGCCTCATTCCTCTGCTATCGGCATAAGTCACTTCTGACAAAAAAGGGTGAGGCAGCGTACACACGGCAGAGAACCTCGACGGGCAGAACACATCGTTCCGCTCGTCGAGGTTCCCTGCCGGCCGTCGAAATCGGCGACCCGCCCGTCGGGAATGGCAACCAGCCATTCTTCCAGGCGGGCCGTCGAGCAAATAGAGAGCGTGCTCTCTATTTCTGCTCGACGGGCTTCCCGACGGGAAGCTCGCCGAGAGCGTACACACGGCCGAGGTCCTCGCTGGAATGCAGCTTCCAGCGAGGTTCTCGCTGGTTTCCAGCGAGAATCTCGGTCGTGTGTACGCCGCCTGACAGGGGAGGGAGCACCAGCTGGTTGACAGCCTCAACTCTGTCCCTGTGTGCTGTTTTAAGGAGGGGGGGTGTCGCTTCTCTCCCCTCCAATCGGCTCTAAGAGCCCTCCTCACTGAGCTCTGCAGTGTGTAACTTCAGCTCCCCCTTTTTTTTCTTGCCGCTCAAAAAGGCTTTATAAATTCTGGACTTTGCACAGATGTAGAGAAGAAAGGGCTTTGAATAAACGGGTACAACTTGTGTAGGAGGGTTTGTTTCATCTCTGGCCAGTCACTGCATTGATTACATAAGGGTTTGTAACCACTTTAAAGGACCCCAGTACTGCAAGACAGAAGTGCTAACCACTAAGCCACCAGTGGAAGCATCCTCCATGGACTTTCAGGCCCTGGTACAGTTGCCCATCCCAGTTTCTCACATCTCCTGTGATACTTGATGAGGCAGCCATCTATGGCGTGCTCTGTAGAATATCTTACAATGGTCAATTTTTACGATGGTAGCCAATTAACCCACTGGCAAGTCTTTAGAGCAGTGTTCTCCAAACTGCGGCTCGGGGGCCAGATGTGGCCCTTTTCTTGCTTATATCTGGCCCTTGAGGCACTATTTCATCCACTGATACCAACAATGGGGAAAAGTTTCTCCTACTAACACCAACAATGGTGGCCCAGTGACGCCAACAAACGTGGCCCAGTGACGCCAACAATGGTGGCCCAGTGACGCCAACAATGGTGGCCCAATAACATCGATAGGTCACAATTCTTCCCAATGAAACCAACGATAGGTCACAATTCTTCCCAATGAAACCAACGATAGGACACAATTCTTCCCAATGAAACCAACGATAGGACACAATTCTTCCCAATGAAACCAACGATAGGACACAATTCTTCCCAATGAAACCAACGATAGGACACAATTCTTCCCAATGAAACCAACGATAGGACACAATTCTTCCCAATGAAACCAACGATAGGACACAATTCTTCCCAATGAAACCAACGATAGGACACAATTCTTCCCAATGAAACCAACGATAGGACACAATTCTTCCCAATGAAACCAACGATAGGACACAATTCTTCCCAATGAAACCAACGATAGGACACAATTCTTCCCAATGAAACCAACGATAGGACACAATTCTTCCCAATGAAACCAACGATAGGACACAATTCTTCCCAATGAAACCAACGATAGGACACAATTCTTCCCAATGAAACCAACGATAGGACACAATTCTTCCCAATGAAACCAACGATAGGACACAATTCTTCCCAATGAAACCAACGATAGGACACAATTCTTCCCAATGAAACCAACGATAGGACACAATTCTTCCCAATGAAACCAACGATAGGACACAATTCTTCCCAATGAAACAAATAATGGGGCGTTAATTTTTCCCACTGATGTCCGGACCTTTTCGACTCCCACTGACCATTGTCCGGCCCTCGTATACTCTGAAGGACAGTAAACTGGCCCTTTGCTTAGAAAGTTTGGAGACCCCTGCTTTAGAGTGTGGGCAAAAGCCTGAGTACCCGGAGGTAACTGCACAGGGAGAGCATGCAAACTCCATGCAGATGTCCTAATGGGACTTGAACTGAGGACCCCATTAGTACTGCAAGACAGACGTACTAAGCATTAAGCTACCAGTGGAAGCATCCTCCATGAACTTTCAGGCCCCCGGTACAGTGGATCACCCCACCTTCCCACATCTCCTCCAGTAGTTTCGCCTTATCCTGACAGCGCTGGTTGTGAAATTCCGCTTTGTTTTGAAGCGCTTTGCAAATGAAAGAGAAATCTTGAATGGAAGCAGCAAGCAGAGTTTACAGACTTCCCCATCTTTTCTGAATGAAGGAAATGGCCACTTTTAAAGGAACCTCATTTTACTCTCTTCTTATCTGAATTGCACAGATGAATTGAGTAAATATTGTTGGTGTTGGCTGAAGGTCGCAGGTCAGACGCAAAGTATAGGTTGCGGACTCGAGGCAGATGTGGAGATGACGTCGCCCCATCAAATGTGAAATCAATAGTGATTTAGAAAATGCAGGATGTGGAATATGTAGGGTATAAAGCCGAAGCCTCAAATTATGCATCTATGTCACAAGCTGCCACCGGCAAAATATAGGCTTAATGATGATCTGCTGACAGCAGCACAGAAGTGTCTGACTCCTCACATGAAAGGAGGACGACATCACTGGGCTCATTTTGGAAAATCCGCTAGCCAGGCTGCTTACTGAGAACTTGTATAGCGCCAGGGAGAGGTTATAATAGACTTTTATTCCAAGACTGATTTAGATGGCATTCTGCTAAATTAATAGATAATAGGAATGATAGAGCAGAAATTACAGCCTGGCCTTTACTGTACAACACAAAGGTAAAAATATATTGGTTTGAGTAAAGGAAAGCTACAGTACATGTTCTGCAAATAAAACACCTTGCGTTATTTTAATATTTAATTGAAAGCCATTTCCTCTGTACTTTCACATTTTTACTTGCTGTTCCGTATTTTGGTTACAGATTTGTAATTGCGCCCTCTAGTGCTTATTTGTGTATCAGCAAGTAGATTTAGCATTCCTGCTAAAGGCTGAACTCCAGGTATGATTTTATTTGCTTAGTTACTTTGGGTCAGCTTGGCACAATGTAAATAAGCATTATTCATACCTGATGGCAAGAAGGAACACTAAACAGGCGCTCTGGTCTGGGGCTAAAGGAAGTTCCACATAAAACAGTAATGTCCGTGAAAGATGCCAAGTTTATTGGAGTTGTCAAATACATCTCATAATGCCGAGCAGTACTGGAAATTTAGCAAGTTGAGAGCAGATGTAGTGTGTCGATCTCCAGTCAAATATCAAACGAGGACTGGGAGATAGATGGCTGCCAGCCACAATGGGGAAGCTCCAATAGACTTTAACCAGGAAGTGATGTCACCTGAACCCGGAAGTCCTCAGCCGCTTACCTGGAACAAACTGCCCTTTATGAGAAAGGGGTATGCCCCAAATCATGTCCTGTAACCAGCTTAGTGTACTGTTACTTAGTGACTTCCGGGTTCTGATGACGTCACTTCCGGGTTCTGATGGCGTCACTTCCGGGTTCTGATGACGTCACTTCCGGGTTCTGGTGACGAGAGACTCTAACCAGGAAG
Organism: Rana kukunoris; assembly: GCA_029574335.1. Lineage (NCBI taxonomy): Eukaryota > Metazoa > Chordata > Amphibia > Anura > Ranidae > Rana > Rana kukunoris. The sequence goes on from CM056053.1 coordinate 34,114,491, forward strand.
TTCTCAGCCGCTAACCTTGAACAAACTGAAAGGACACCAAGGAACAGTACACTAAGCTGGTTACAGGACAACATGTTTGGGAATGCCACTTTCTAAAAAAAGGCCATGCCCCCAAACATGACGTATTGTTCCTTGGCGACCCTTCAGTTTGTTCCAGGTCAGGGGCTGAGGACTTTCGTGTTCTGGTGTCATCACTTCCTGGTTAGCGTCCATTGTCACCAGAACTTGGAAGTCCTCTGGTGCTGAACCCGGAACAAACTAAAGGGACACCAAGGAACAGTAAACTTGCAGGACGTCATGTTTCGGGGCATGCCCTTTTTGAGAAAGTAGCACGCCCCGAAACATGTAGTCCTGGAACCAGCTTAGTGTACGGTTCCTTGTTGTCCCTTCAGTTTGTTCCAGGTCAGTGGCGGAAGACTTCTGGGTTCTGGTGACACCACTTTCTGGTTTGAGTCCCTTGGAGCTTCCCCATCGTGGCTGGCAGCCATCTATCTCCCTGTCCTTGCTGGTTGTTTGTCTGGAGACCGGCACACTACATCTGCTCTCAGCTTGCTAATTTTCCATCACTGCCTGGACTTGGTGCTCAGCAAAAAAATATATATTTAAAAAAAAAAAAAAAAAACTGTTGTATTATTAATAAGAAACAAACATAATCACTGGACTCAAAGCATGTGTACACAGTCTAACTGGGCACTCGAGAAAAGGAGGAGCCAGGAGCGCTGCTGGGGGACCCCAGAAGAGCAGGATAGGGGCCACTCTGGGCAAAACCAACTGCACAGAGGACGCAAGTATGACATGTTGTTTAAAGAAAAAAAAAAGGAACCTTTTAGTTCTCCTCCTTTAATAAAATACAAGGAGTTCTGTGAATGGAGGTGGTGCCGGGCAAGCGATTTCCCTCTGGTCAACGTGCAAAGGGACAGCCATAATCTAGTAATGTCCTTGCAGGCTCTGTGCACAGGACGAAAAGATCCTGGTGAACACTGTAGTGCCAACTACTACAATGATGGTCAGTGAGGTATGAAATGATGGCAAACCACAGCCACTGGAGGTGCTCACAGGGCTGGAGGAGAGGTTCTGGAACCCCCTTAGGTATAAGGCCAAGGTGATGTCAGCTTGGAGACGGACCGCCGGACATCTCCTCCAGCGGCCGTGGTTTGCTATCATCAGTGGGACGAGAACACTGCAGATATTGATTTGACGAAATATTTACTTTGTGAGTTGTTATAACCTTCCACTAGATCAGGGGTCTCCAAACTTTCTAAACAAAGGGCCAGTTTACTGTCCTTCAGACTTTAGGAGGGCCAGACAGCGGCCATTGGAAGTAGAAAAGGTCCCCGTGTCTGTGGGGAAAAAACAAAGCCCCATCTTTGGTGTCAGTGGAAGGGATTGCACTCCCCTTTTTAAATGCCATTGGAAGGAATTGTGTCCCATCAATGGTATCACTGGGCCCTATTGTTGTTGTTGGAAGAAAGTGTGCCCCATCATTGGGATAAATGATCCCCCATCATCGGTGTCATTGGAAGAAATTGTGTCCCATCAATAGTATCTCTGGGCCCTATCGTTGGTGTTGTTGGGAGAAATTGTGCCCTATCATTGGGAGAAATTATCCCCCATCATTGGGCCAAAAGGGGGGGGGGAATAGGGTGGCACTTTAGATGAGGCATATGATGGGAACTACCACAGGCCTCCATCCCTGTAAATGGATAAAAGGGGGGGGGGGGGTTATAGGACTTTAAATGTATATCTCTAAAAAATGTTTCCATAATAGCCAGGCTCAAAGTTACCAACCAAAAAAGCACTAAACCACCAAAAGCCCCCCCCTTTCATCCCCCATCATTGGTGTCTTTAGGAGGAATTGTGCCCCTTCATTGTTGTCAGTGGGGAGAATTTTGAACCATTATTTGTATCAGTGGATGAAATTATACCTCAAAGAGCCAGATAGAAGCAAGCCCCCGGGCAACAGTTTGGAGACCACTGCACTAGATGGAGCTCAGCTTTCTTTATTGGGTTCTCACACACAGGAGCTGTGGGGGACTTTGCATTAGATTTGAACAGGAATCGCACTGCATTCCTATTTAAATTGCATGCGATTCTGCACCCATTTATTTCGCTGGTATCGGTGCATCCCTAAAAAGCAAGATTATGATCAGTTCCCTTTTAAAAACCAAAACCTGAATGTCATCCACTTTTGTGATAAAAAAAAAAAAAGATTCCGAATTGTCATTAATTATCTGAAGTCTTTAGATACATTTGCTGAAAGCTAAAGCTGCCTTTTTTCCCCTTTCTTATGAAGTATCCTTAATGGCATTTAATGTCTTTCTTTGTGTGATCTCTCCACCTAAAGCCATATGAAGGACTTCGTCCGCAAGATCTGCGCCGTCTGAAGGACATGCTGATTGTGGAAACGGCTGACATGCTGCAGGCCCCCCTGTTCACTGCAGAGGCATTGCTCCGAGCGCACGGTAATTATACTCCCGCCATTGTGATGTACCATCTGAGGATCTAATTAAAAATGGGATATTGTACTGCTGTATAAATAGTCCAGTACAAGCTCTGCTGATGTCTAGGAAGCCTTGTGATGCATGTAGGGAGGCCGTGTACTATTCCTTTCATTATCTCAGACTTTATGATTCATCATCGCACCCTTTTCCTTTCACTTTCACGCTGATACTTAAAGTGAAACTAATTTTATTTTTTTCCAAGAATAATTCCACTTTAGCATAAAGATGAATCCCAGTTATGGATATGTTATACAGTTACATATGTATATACTAGGGTTGTATCAATACCAAGCATTTGCACTCATACCTGACATAGACACCTTGTGCAATTTGAGCTCATATAATATGAATGGGTCAAATCGCACTATAAACCATCGCATTTGGGTCTGTCTGAATCGCATGCGGTTTCCCCTTACTGCTTCTGTGTGAATCCAGGCTTGTCCTAGTGACTTCAGCCTGGATTCACACAGGAGAACTACGGGAAACCCCATGCGATTCTTTGCAGTGCGATATGCGCCCATTGATTTCATATGGGCTCTAATTGCACCAAAAAAGACCCCGTCATCAGTATCGGCGAGTACTTGAGCACAAGTATTGGTACTGGCTAGGGTTGTCCCGATACCACTTTTTTAGGTCCGAGTACAAGTACGGATACTTTTTTTCAAGTAGTCACCGATACCGAATACCGATACTTTTTTTAAATGTCATGTGACAGTTTTCAAACCACAATACAGAATAAGGATATTTTCTTTAGAATTATGAAGAACTGTAACTCAAGACATTATAAAACAATAAAAATGTTTTATTTGCTTGTCTTTTACATGATCAATATCTTTTACATGAATAACATTAATATTTAATTATTTAGAAATTACTTAAAATACAGAGCTTGTACTTTAGGAAGTTGTATTCTATGTGACTCCATTTTGAGTGACACAGAAAGAAATAACATGCAGTGCAGTGACTGAGAACTTCAGGCAGTGGCAAGGCAACCAACTACACATAGCTTGCCTCTGTGTGCACTACTGTATTACAATTTACTAGAAACTCGGTATTCTATTCAATTCATTCAGTTTATCACTGTCTCACTCTCGAGTGTCTACAACTTCGAGGTCTACTTTCTGCGAGGGCGAGACTGCTGACTGCCTCCTCGTCCTGGTCCTGCTCTCCGCCTGCTCTCCTCCCTCTCTCCGCCCACTCTCCTCCCTCTCTCCGCCCACTCTCCTCCCCTCATAATTTAGCAGCACGAGGCGAGGAGGAAAACGAACAACTATTGGCTGCTCTTTGGCGCTCTCTCCACCCCTCAGCTGCTGCTGCTCTCCGCCCCCAGTATGCACGCTCGAGTGAGGTGAGTTAAAAAAACGGCACATGGACATACCTCCAAAGTTTGCCGCCGCTCTATCCAGTGTCCACCCCTTGTCAGCTGCCACTATTACGCTGCTTACCAGGAACACAGTTACATACACAGTAGCAGTGCAACCAATTAGAATATCGCTGCCGCTCGCTCCAACCCCTTCTAAACTGTTGCAACCAATTAGGATGATCGCTCGCCAGTCCCCACCCCTTCTAAGCTCCCGTTCTAACACTCAGCAGCCTGCTCGTTGGAAAAAAAAAAAAAGTATTCTATTTAGGTATCGGCGGTATTTGCGGGAGTACGATTACTCCCGCAAATACTCGGTATCAGTCCCGATATCGGTATCGGGACAACCCTAGTACTGGCCTATAAAAAAAATGGTATTGGTGCAACCCTACTATATGCCGTACCTGGCCGATGCCCCTGGAAGCTGGAAATTACTGATATAGGCATTCATACTCCACTGATCTGTGCTTACTTCTGGGTCCCGGGCTGAGCGGCCAACCTGCTGTGTTGCCAACCTACCAGATTGAAACTTACTGACACAACACCCAAAACTTACTGGCACAGCCACGTTTTTACTGGCATTTCCAAAAATTAGTTTTAAGTGCAAATTTTGTATTTATGCTAAAAACAAATACAATATGCAATTAGCAATATGATTTAAGGTAGATAATAAGGCAAAAAACATATTTCTTATTTTATTTTCGATATAGTAAGTAAGTGGCTCAGGTACCGGCCTCAGGAGGGCAAGAAATTAGAATGGGCGGCACACACACATAAAATTGACTCTCGGTGACATTGACAGCAGTGTGCAGCCGCACAGATGATGATGAGACCTCAAAGACACAACACGTCCCCTCCTGAGTCACAGTGACAGTGTCTCTCCAAGCCAAGTGGTCCCTCCAGTCCACTCCAGTCTAAACAGCACTGATGGTCCCAGTCCTAGCCTGCCATGCTCCCATACTGCAGACCCGCACACGAGGCTCTGGCCGCTCTGCTTGGCTTCATTGCACCATAACATCACACAATATGCTCAGGCACTGCCTCTGCCAGAGCCACCCGATAACACTGTAGCAGGCGCTCCGGACCAAGCCGAGCATCATAGCTATATTTTTTTTACTGGCAACCTTTTACTTTTACTTGCAGGAGAAATTTCCTTGTTTTTTCCTGTCTGCCAGTAAAAATACTGACGGTTGGCAACACTGCCATCCTGATGCATTATAAACACAGGAGGTCACCCACTTGGCACCATGGAGAAAATGCTTTGAATTGCCTGAATGAATGCAATGTTCTCTGATTGGACAAGGTGAAAGGTGTGATGGAAGCACCCCTCCTCTACACCTCATCCAAGGAGAACACTTTGTATTAATTCAGAAAATGCAAAATATTTACTGAATGGCATCCAGACCAAGAAGCTGAGCTTCTTAGTTCACAGTGCATCAGGCTGGCCATTTAGCTCAGGGTCCAGGAGGAGATCTGTGGAGTAGCTGTGTCTGCTTCAGGAATTTTCATCTTCCAGGGGGGATCACCCAGATAAGGTGTGTATTTACTTTGACACAAGCTGGACCATGTAACACTGGGGGTTATTTACAAAAGGCAAATCCACTTTGCACTACAAGTGCAAAGTGCACTTGAAAGTGCAGTCGCTGTAGATCTGAGGGGGACACGCAAGAAAAAAAAAACGCATTTTAGCTTGCACATGATTGGATAATAAAATCAGCAGAGCTTCCCCTCATTTCAGATCTTCCCCTCAGATTTACAGCGACTGCACTTCCAAGTGCACTTTCAGCGCAATTTCAAGTGCACTTTGCACTTGTAGTTTGCACTTGTAGTGCAAAGTGCTTTTGCCTTTCGTAAATAACCCCCCCATGTCTAAAATATCTTGGTAATGGTGGTGCTGCGCTGTAAGCGCTCCGATAATTTGTGTGAAGAAACTAAACTAAAGGGTAAATGCAAATATACATGAGAGAATAGAGTAATAGTGCAAAAACTCCAATAAGTGCAGTGAGTGGTCTGTAATAAAATGCATGTACAAATGGAATCCTAAAAAACAGTGACTCAAGGTAAATGCTAAAGTACAAACAGTGCCTGTGCAATCCTGAAATTCATACTTAACGGTGATGGTTGGAGTAAATGCAACAACCTCCTGGGTTTGTGTAACCAACAAACAAAATTGTATAACGGTCCCAAAAAACAGACTAATGCAGGAACACAAAAGAAAAAATAATGAAAACTTCCAAAGTTGATATTTAGTGATGGTTCCATTCACAGTCAATAGTGGGACAAAACGGCCGATGCCTGGCCAATCCAGACTGAGGCGACGCCTTACTAGCCCCTCACCTTGCTGCTCTAGGATTACACCAAATAGTCCCTCTTAGAGTGGACACGCCAGTGGACCTTAAAAATGGATACAGCCTCCTCCAGTACTCCTTGGAATGTGGATACAGCCTCCTCCAGTACTCCTTGGAATGTGGATACAGCCTCCTCTCCAGTACTCCTTGGAATGTGGATACAGCCTCCTCTCCAGTACTCCTTGGAATGTTGATACAGCCTCCTCTCCAGTACTCCTTGGAATGTTGATACAGCCTCCTCTCCAGTACTCCTTGGAATGTTGATACAGCCTCCTCTCCAGTACTCCTTGGAATGTTGATACAGCCTCCTCTCCAGTACTCCTTGGAATGTTGATACAGCCTCCTCTCCAGTACTCCTTGGAATGTGGATGCAGCCTCCTCTCCAGTACTCCAGTACTCCTTGGAATGTGGATGCAGCCTCCTCTCCAGTACTCCTAGGAATGTGGATGCAGCCTCCTCTCCAGTACTCCTTGGAGTGTGGATGCAGCCTCCTCTCCAGTACTCCTTGGAATGTGGATACAGCCTCCTCCAGTACTCCTTGGAATGTGGATACAGCCTCCTCTCCAGTACTCCTTGGAATGTGGATGCAGCCTCCTCCAGTACTCCTTGGAATGTGGATACAGCCTCCTCCAGTACTCCTTGGAATGTGGATACAGCCTCCTCTCCAGTACTCCTTGGAATGTGGATACAGCCTCCTCTCCAGTACTCCTTGGAATGTTGATACAGCCTCCTCTCCAGTACTCCTTGGAATGTTGATACAGCCTCCTCTCCAGTACTCCTTGGAATGTTGATACAGCCTCCTCTCCAGTACTCCTTGGAATGTTGATACAGCCTCCTCTCCAGTACTCCTTGGAATGTGGATGCAGCCTCCTCTCCAGTACTCCAGTACTCCTTGGAATGTGGATGCAGCCTCCTCTCCAGTACTCCTAGGAATGTGGATGCAGCCTCCTCTCCAGTACTCCTTGGAATGTGGATGCAGCCTCCTCTCCAGTACTCCAGTACTCCTTGGAATGTGGATGCAGCCTCCTCTCCAGTACTCCTAGGAATGTGGATGCAGCCTCCTCTCCAGTACTCCTTGGAATGTGGATACAGCCTCCTCCAGTACTCCTTGGAATGTGGATGCAGCCTCCTCTCCAGTACTCCTTGGAATGTGGATGCAGCCTCCTCTCCAGTACTCCTTGGAATGTGGATGCAGCCTCCTCTCCAGTACTCCTTGGAATGTGGATGCAGCCTCCTCTCCAGTACTCCTTGGAATGTGGATGCAGCCTCCTCTCCAGTACTCCTTGGAATGTGGATGCAGCCTCCTCTCCAGTACTCCTTGGAATGTGGATGCAGCCTCCTCTCCAGTACTCCTTGGAATGTGGATGCAGCCTCCTCTCCAGTACTCCTTGGAATGTGGATGCAGCCTCCTCTCCAGTACTCCTTGGAATGTGGATGCAGCCTCCTCTCCAGTACTCCTTGGAATGTGGATGCAGCCTCCTCTCCAGTACTCCTTGGAATGTGGATGCAGCCTCCTCTCCAGTACTCCTTGGACTGTGGATGCAGCCTCCTCTCCAGTACTCCTTGGAATGTGGATGCAGCCTCCTCTCCAGTACTCCTTGGAATGTGGATGCAGCCTCCTCTCCAGTACTCCTTGGAATGTGGATGCAGCCTCCTCTCCAGTACTCCTTGGAATGTGGATGCAGCCTCCTCTCCAGTACTCCTTGGAATGTGGATGCAGCCTCCTCTCCAGTACTCCTTGGAATGTGGATGCAGCCTCCTCTCCAGTACTCCTTGGAATGTGGATACAGCCTCCTCTCCAGTACTCCTTGGAATGTTGATACAGCCTCCTCTCCAGTACTCCTTGGAATGTTGATACAGCCTCCTCTCCAGTACTCCTTGGAATGTTGATACAGCCTCCTCTCAGATTGGTCCACTCAGGATGGTGAAAATAGAAGGAAGATCCCAGATAATATAATACTGTTTGGACTAATATTTTATTAAAATTGCATAGAGATAATACACTCACTCTTATTAAACAATGCTCAGGTAACACTCCACAAGCTCGTCCGCTTGCGTCACTTGCGGTTTACGCCTATTGCTCCAGTCGGCGCGTATCCTCACATCACGTGACTTCATCAGTCATGTGACAATACACTCACTTTTACCATGTGTCACTGTTTTTTATGATTTATTCAAGGTCCATTTGTACATTCACTTTATTACAGATCACTCATTGCACTTATTAGCGTTTTTACATGGTTACTCTAATAAAGTATATATTTAGTGCAGTGGCGGCCCGTCCATAGGGACGCACGGGCGCCCCCCCCCCCCGCAGTCACACACAAAAAAAAACGGGGCCTTTAAGAACTTTTTTATTCAGGTAAAATGTCATTTTGACATTTTAACGGCAGTTCTGGCGGCCGTCTATAGAGGGCGCTGCAGCGCCACCCTCTCTCGCAAATAACGCACATTCAATGCAATGCATTGAATGTGTGTTATCATTGTTGCCAGCTGCCTGGTCTATTCATATAACCGGACATGGGTCGCGGGTTACTCGAATAGCGGCAGCTGGTTGGCTGAGGGGAACTGCCTATCAAAGCCAGCGGCTCTCATAGGCTTTTCCAGTACCGCCCTCCGGCTCTCGGATGTCTATACTCGGAGCGCAGGCAACCTGCGTTCCTTGCATAAGACTGACGGCCGTTTCAGCCAATCAGATTCCCTGATTCTGGTTATCAGGAACCTGATTGGCTGAAGCTTCACCACGGCGGCAGAAGACATCGAGGGAGGACATGGAAGCTTCAGGTAAGTGCTTTTTACAGGGAAAGGGGCGACAATGGGCACAGTGGCATCATGGGGCACAGTGGTGACAATGGGCACAGTGGCATCATGGGGCACAGTGGTGACAATGGGCACAGTGGCATCATGGGGCACAGTGGTGACAATGGGCACAGTGGCATCATGGGGCACAGTGGTTACAATAAAAGTGCACAGTGGTGACAATAAAAGTGCACAGTGACATGCACAGTGGCATCAATGGGCACAGTGGTGAAAATTGGCACAGTGGTGACAATTGATGGCACAGTGGCTGCGTTTGATGGCACAGTAGCTGCGTTTGATGGCATGGCACAGTGGTGACAATTGATGGCACAGTTGCTGTGTTGCATGGCACAGTGGTGACAATTGAGGGCACAGTTGATGTTTGATGGCATGGCACAGTGGTGACAATTGATGCCACAGTGGCTGCATTTGGTGGCATGGCACAGTGGCTGCATTTGATGGCACAGTGGCTGCATGTGATGGGCACAGTGAGGCTGCAATTTTTTTTTTCTTTCGTTTGTGCCCCCCCAAAAATTTTGAGCACCAGCCGCCACTGATTTAGTGTATATTTGCCCTTTATTTTAGTTTAATCACACTAAAAACCAGAGAGCCCACAGCGCAGCACCACCATTACCTATTTATCTCGCTATCTGCTAAGGATCAGCTGACCAGGTGCCTGCTGCATTAGGCCTCTGGTTCCATTTAGTAGCTGACAGCAAGGGAGTCCCACCTTTTTAATATGTTTAAAATATTCATACCTGGGATTAAAAAATAAATAAAAATACTGTGTGTATTTAAAGAGAAATAGTGGGATTGTTTCCAGCTCCAAATGACATTATCTCACAATCCCATGGTTAGAGACAATAAAAAGAAAAAGAGAGATGGACGCTCTTCCAAATTCAGGGATTTTTAAGTCAGAGGTGTCAAATGTTGTAAAAAGGCAATTGTGTGTGTGTGTGTGTGTGTGTGTGTGTGTGTGTGTGTATATATATATATATATATATATATATATATATATATATATATATATATATATATATATATATATCAATTTTTTTTTTTTTTAATTTACATTTTTGGAATTGAATGCAATTTTTTAGAATGCATACTTTTAGGTTGCTGCCATCATCTTTTTATTTAATTTAAACATTTTTTTTTTTTTTTTTTTTGTGTGTGTTCATTATTATATTTTTATTAAATGAAATGGTGTCTTTCGTGCTAATCAAGAGTAAAATGTGAATGTAACTGAAGGCAAAGTGTTCAATGGCTGCAAAAAATGTTATGCCGCATACACACGATCGGTTAAACCGATGAGAACGTTCTGATGGACCGTTTTCATCGGTCCAAACCGATCGCATGTGGGCGCCATCGGTTATTTAACCATCGGTTAAAAAAAAGCCAACTTGTTTTAAATTTAACCGATGGATTCCTGACAGATAGTTAAAAACCCATCGTTAGTAGGCACCACCATCGGTTAAAAATCCACGCATGCTCAGAATCAAGTCGACGCATGCTTGGAAGCATTGAACTTCATTTTTTTTCAGCACGTCGTTGTGTTTTACGTTACCGCGTTCTGACACGATTGTTTTTTTTTTAACCAATGGTGTGTAGGCGCAACGGACCATCAGTCAGCTTCACCGGTTAACCGATAAGAACGGTCTGATGGACCATTTTTATCGGATGGACCGATTGTGTGTACACGGCATTAGTGTTCACCTTACACGTGGATAGTATGGCCCAGATTTACAAAGCACTAACGCCGACATATAGCACATTATGGCAATGTAAGTGCATGTGTGCGCCAGACCCACAAACCAACATACGCCTAAAAACTGGCCACCCTACGCCAACGTAGCTTGCACACGCCGGCATAGCGTGGGCGCACATATGGGCTGGACGCATGTTGCTGCTCCCATTGATTAGGCATTCAAACATGCAAATGAGGGAAATACGGCGATTCACGCACGTGACTGCGCCCGACGCATGCTACGCGAGGTGCGCGTACGTTTTATGTCCGGCGTAAAGTTATTCCCCATAAATGAGGTGCAACCCGGCAACAGACATGCAAAGGTCTGCACCAGAGAACACAGGCCGGCGTATTGGGCGTTGGACGTGTGTCTGGCTGGGCGTACGTTAAGTTCACGGTGTACGTAGTGATCCAGCGTAGCTTAGGCAGTTGTGCCGGCGTGGTTGTGAGCAGGCGCATAAGGGTGCTGTGCATGCGTCCACGTCACGTAGCATGCACAGTTTGTGATACGCCGGGCATAAAACACTGCACCATGCTCGGACCATCATTTGCATGGGGTCACGCCCACTTCCACCTACGCCGCCACTTCCACCTACGCCGGCCTGCCCCCTCGAGACATACTCCACGCTGACGTAGCGTTGGGAGCAATATCTTGCTGAATGCAATGCTTGCTTCTCCGCACTACGTTGGCGTGGCGTACACGCTACGGCGGCGTAATGTGCGCCCACACTCTGTGAATCTAGGCCTATGTATATAAATGATCTTGCGCTAAAGAAAATTACAAACAATGTGCAAACCGCAATATAAGTAAGGTGCAAAATAAATAATTCCTTCAAAAGACTTAAAGTGCAATAATGGTATATGAAAAGCCTGACACATCCATATATGTTCCAAAAACCAACATGAAATATATGAAACCGTAAAAAGAGGTCAATCTTGTGCAATAAATTCAATAATGTGCATAGTTCACTATTGCAACTAATGTTGATGGGTGAATATAAAGTCCTAAGAAGTCCCATACAGATATCTCAAGTGGGAGTCCAGTCCTCTAATGCAGGGGCCTCCAAACTTTCTAAACAAAGGGCCGGATAACTGTCCTCCAGACTTTAAGGGGGCCGGACTGTGGCCATCAGGAGTACAAAATCCCCAATCATTGGTGTCGTTGGGAGGACTCTGCCCCCTTCGTTGGGAGGACTTCTGCCCCCTTCGTTGGGAGGACTTCTGCCCCCTTCGTTGGAAGGACTTCTGCCACCTTCGTTGGGAGGACTTCTGCCACCTTCGTTGGGAGGACTTCTGCCCCCTTCGTTGGGAGGACTTCTGCCCCCTTCGTTGGGAGGACTTCTGCCCCCTTCGTTGGGAGGACTTCTGCCCCCTTCGTTGGGAGGACTTCTGCCCCCTTCGTTGGGAGGACTTCTGCCCCCTTCGTTGGGAGGACTTCTGCCCCCTTTGTTGGGAGGACTTCTGCCCCCTTTGTTGGGAGGACTTCTGCCCCCTTTGTTGGGAGGACTTCTGCCCCCTTTGTTGGGAGGACTTCTGCCCCCTTTGTTGGGAGGACTTCTGCCCCCTTCTTTGGGAGGACTTCTGCCCCCTTCTTTGGGAGGACTTCTGCCCCTTCATTAGTGCCAATGAATAAAAAAAGCACCCCAAGGGCCGAATAAAATCAAGCAAAGGGCCACATCTGGCCCCCGGGCCGCAGTTTGGAGACCACTGCTCTAATGCTTCAGATATCTTTATAGCAATGTTATTCCCATCCGTGATTTATTTTTAATTGAAGTGGAGACCCTACACCCGTTTCCCAGAACTCTCACCTCTGAGATATTAAATCTGGCGTATAAGCTTTCCCACCTCGCCTTTAATGTTTCATGATGTTCTGAATCATTCAGATGTTCATTAGAAAACTTCAGACAGGCCTGTACACATGCTTTCTTGGGCAGGGGGACCTTGCGGGCTCTGCAGGATTTCAGTCCTTCACGGCACAGTTGTTTTCTTGGTGACTATGGTCCCAGCTACCTTGAGAACATTGACAAGATTCCCCTGTGTAGTTCTGGGCTGATTCCTCACCTTTCTTATAATCATTAAAACTCCACGGGGTGAGATCTTGCATGGAGCCCCAGACTGAGGGAGATTGACAGTTATATTGTGTTTTTTCCCTTTGCAAAAAAACGCACCAACTGTTGTCACCTTCTCATAGTTCATTCCAGCCTTGTGTAGGTCTACAATCTTGTCCCTAACATCCTTGGACAGATCTTTGGTGTTGGCCATGGTGGAGAGATTAGAATCTGATTGCTTCTGTGGACAGGTGTCTTTTATACATACAGGCAACAAGCTGAGATTAGGAGCACTCCCTTTAAGGGCCCTTTCACACGGGGCGAATCAGTAATGATCCGCCTCCGTGTGTCCGTAAGCTCAGTGGGGATCGCTCCGTTGATCCCCGCTGAGTCGACAGGATGACAGAGCTGTCCCCGCACACTGTGCAGGCACCGCCCTGTCTTTTCTCCGCTCTCCCCTATGGGGGGATCGGATGAACACGGACCATGTGTCGGTGTTCATCCGATTCGCAGACGGAAGAAAAAATAGGACATTCTTCCGTCTGCAAAATCGGATCTTTGCGGAGGCGGGTAATTACAGGTGTCGGCGGATGTTTATCCACTGACACCCGCAATCACATGGGGACCAATGTATGTCCCTTTTTCATCCGCAAACGGATGGATGAAAAAGCGGACATACGGTCCGCACGTCTAAAGGGGCCTTAGTGAGTGTTTCTAATCTCAGCTTGTTACTTGTATAGAAGACACCTGTGAGCCAGAAATATTGCTGATTAATAGGGGATCAACTACTTGTTTCACTCATTAAAAGCAAAGTAATGGAATCCATTTTCTTTTCAGTATAATACTCAACACTGAGAACCTAGCGATCGAACACCGCCAATGGCTCAATTCTCACAGCTCCCCGAGCAGAGAGCTGCTGACTGTCAATCAGCAGTTCACCCCTCTGCTCCTCCACGCTTACTGGAGCGCATGAGCTATGGAGGGGTGGGGAAGGGACCGTCTCAGGCTCTCAGCGGCTTGCTGAGAGATTGAGATGGGTGTCAGTCCAGGCACCTGGTGGATCTAGACTTGTCGGGATGTGACGTTAGCCCGCTCTCTGTTGAAAACTGGTTACAGGAGTGCAAAAATAATTGCACTCCTGTGACCCATAGGAGAAGCCCAGCCAAACAAGCTCCATTTTTTTTTTTTAAATGCAAATCAATTTATATCTTTCTTGAAATGCATTTTTTTTCCCTCTTACTGTTAAAATAAACCTATCATTACAATTATGATCATTTCTTTGTCAGTGGGCAAAAAAATGTTTTCCCCCTCGCTATAACTTTTTTGTGCTGTATCTTCTGGCCGGTCACTTGACGCTCTCCTACTCTGATCCAGGGCTACAGCGGGCCGCTCGGCGGTCACGTGACTCCCGGCTGACGTCGGTAAACCACCCACTGGAGCTCTGGATCTGAGTAGGAGGGCATCTGGGAGTCACGTGACCGGCCTGAAGATGCATTACAAAAAAGGTATTAAAAATAAGGGGTTACACACCCCTTTTAAAGAGGTATTTTGTGGCATTTTGAGTCTCTTTACAAAGACTAAACAGCTACAAAGTAGGAGGACGGGGTAGGGGGACACTGCTCGTGTCTTTAACCATAATGATTTTACCATGTTTTTTAAGTCTAAGCTCCGCCCACCACATTTAGTAATTGTAATTGGAATTGAAATTCTCAAGGTGCTCGGTAAGCACCTAATGTCACTATGGAAACTGGAAATCTTGAATATTGATGACAGATAAAAGACCGATAGGCCAGTCCAGAATGATTGTTTTGCTGTTAGTGACTCTGGACAGATTTGTGTTTTCTCTGAGGCATTTTCACATTTGCTTATTATTGATTTTTCCACTACATCAAGAGGAAGAGACTATTGCTGGATTACAGCTACCTCTTTTCCCTTTAAAAACTAAGACTGGAGTGTATCAAGAATGAAATAAAAGTTCAACTCGGGCCAATTTAAGTTTAAAAAACAAAAAACTTAGAAAAAAACAAAAATAGCACTCAGGCTGTTGTACTTGTCTTCAGTGTATTTGTCACCCACAATACAAAATTTTCATCACCATTTTTTTTCCCTAGAAGACAGAGGACATCCTCTAAGTGCTCGGTATCACAGGCCCACAACCTTTGACTGTCGCTCATAATCCCTTTGTAGGGTGCTCCATTGGTTGGTTTAACCTAGACGCTGTGCCTGACAACTCTGGGGGTCGGCAACTCATCGATTGCAGGTAGGGGAGGTGTAGACTGCAACCCTTCCTTGCTGACCCTCAGAACATGGACAGGCGGGGCAGTGAGGGCACCATTTTCTGGTACCGATCCCTGTAGCTGCTGAAAGCCACCTCTCTTCTCTTTTCCCTCCCACAAGCATTCAGCGGCTGCAGGAGGAAAGGGGATCAGTAGCAGTAAATGTAGCTTGGCCCCCTTCAGCTGGCAATACAGAAGGACTACTACCTCTGTGACAGTAGCCTATCATCCCTGTGGGGTGCTCTGGGGAATACCAGGCAATTCCTTAAACCCTGCCACTCGGCCCTCTTTAGGGCCTACATTAATTTGGCAACTCAGAGGGTCCACTACTTTTGTGACTGTAGCCCATCATTCCTTTTTAGATAATTCTTTAGACCCTCCACCTCGGCCCTTTTTTGGGCCTATATTCGCCTTCCTTTACATCTCCACTCCAAAATGCCTGAAGCCAGAAGCTCCAAAACACCTGAAGCTCAAACAAGTTCTGGGACTTTTTTTTAGGCAGATTTTGGGCATTTTTCTGCTTTTTACATTGGTGACCTTTTGACTTGTGCAAAATCACGTGGCATGGTGTCTCATGATTGGCGTCAGTTGGAGAAATAAAGACTCCTTGATGGTGTCAGTGGGAAGAATGATGCCTCATTGTTGGTGTCAGTGAGGGGAATGGTACCCCATCATTGGTGTCAGTTGAAGAAATAAAGCCCCATTGATGGTGTCAGTTGAAGGAATGGTGCCCCATCATTGGTGTCAGTGAGAGGCATGGTACGCCATCATTGGTGGCCATTGGAAGAATAGTGTACCAGGGATTTGATAAAGGCAACCAAAGGGTCGCATCTGGCCCCTGGGCCACAATTTGGAGAAAACTGTTTTAGATCATAGGCCTCAGCTCTCATTAGGGCCTATATTTTCCTGGTGACACAGTTGGTCTACTACCTTTTGTGACAGTAGCCCATCATCCTTTGCAGGATGCTGTGGTGAACACTTGATGATTCCTTAGACCCTGCACCTTGGCCCCCTTTAGGGTCTTCATGCACATGGTGATACAGAAGGTCTACTACCTCTTTGACGGTAGCTCATCATCACTTGGGGTGCTTTGGTGGACACTAGGTGATTCCTTAAACCATACACCTCGGCTTTCATTAGGGCCTACATTTTCCTAGTGACACAGAGTCTACTACTTTTGTGACAGTAGCCCATTATCCTTTTGCAGGATGTTTTGGTGAACACTGGATGATTCCTTAGACCCGGTGACCTGACTACATGGTTCCTCCATCGATTTGGTTCCCGTCTTGACTGCGCAGGTGCAATCCGAGCCGACGGAAATCACTGAACCTCCAGGGGAATTTGCTGTAAGTCGCCAGTCGGCCTCGCTTCGCTCGAACGTCTCGCTGCGCTCGCTCGGCCCCCTGGCTCTTTTTTTAACATTTTCCAATCCCCAGGGATGTTAAGGAATGTGCCTGGATGCCGCCCGAGGTTCGGAGATTTCCGCGGGCTTCGTCTACGCCTGCGCAGTCAAGCAGGGAACCATCTCGATAGGGGAACTAGATCGACAAGACACCGGCACCTCGGTCCCTTTTTTAGAGTCTTTATGCAACCTGACAAAGAATCTACCCACTCCATCTAGTTTTGAGTTTAGATACATTTTTAATTTACTTTACTCATTTTGACTAGACTGTATCTTTTAAAAATAAGCAGCCACTTAGGGGTATGCTTTTAAAATAAACCATAACAACGAATCAGAAATCTGCTTTTGATTTTCCTGCTAGCACTCTGTTATTACATAAACTCATTTTGTCTTCCTTTATTTGCTTCACGGAATATGATGGATAATGGTAATAAGACTGAGAGACTGCGCTTCCTACAGACCATCATCTCTGAAGACCGAGCTGATTATCCCCAAGCTCGGTGCAATGTGCCGCTATCGCAGGCTGTAGATGCTATCGCAGGGAAGCAGGGACGAGTCTCACGTTGCCTTAGTAACGCTGTTGCTGTAACCCAGTAACACAGTTGGCTGCCTCTCGCCGGGCTGCTGTTGGATTGTGCAAGTCATTAGCAAAGGAATGTGTTTAGTTTCTGAAGACCTGTTCACTTAGGGATAATGACACAGACACAGATCCCTCCTAGTGGATAATTGTCTGCCACGCCGAGAAACGCGGTGAACACGTTTTTCATCCTTGGAATCGTTTCGTAAACCAGTGACGTCTGTATTATCACTGTGGTCTATATCAGTAGTGGTCAACTTTCTCGAAACGGGTCCTCAAGTGTGGCCCCTGACTTCTCCAAAGGGCCACACAATAATATTTAATGAAGGCAATGCTAAAGAAACCCAGCATACACTTAACAAGCAATGATCTAGAACAGGGGTCTCCAAATTGCGGCCCGAGGGCCAGATGTGGCCCTTTGCTAGCCTTTATCCGACCCTTGAGGCAATATTCCTCCCACTAACACCAACATTGGGGCACTATATCTGCCACCGTTGCCAATGATGGCATACTAATCCTCCTATTGACCAACAACCCTAGGGCCATATTTATTTTCACTGATGCTGGGCCCATGACATATATTGCCCTTGCTGGTCACAATCCGGCCCTTCTAAAGTCTAAAAGACAATAAACTGGCCCTTTGTTTGAAAAGTTTGGAGACCCCTGGTGTAGAACCACAGGCAATGCTACTAGAGCTAATCAGGGACTGCAGAAGATGGTCGGAGACTGTGAACATGCTATAGGGCTTATTGAAGATTTCTGATGTGCTTCAGGAAACGCACAATATGAAGCTACTAGAGATCACTGCTACTACATCCCCTTTACAAATCGATGCTCCCACATTTGTGCTCAGAACAGCACCCTAAAATAATGACTTATTTCTCTCAGCAAGATCCATTTATAGAAGATTCCAGGGAAAAAAATAAGCTTTTAATGGCTAGAACCCATTTTACATAATGTTCATCATTATTACTTCCAGGTCCTTTTTATATAGTGCTTTTATGGTTATTAACATTATTATATAGGATTTACAGGGATTTTTTTCAGCAGGAACACATAGGAATGCAGTTCCTGTCCCTCCAGTACTGAGAGTATGTAATAAGGGTTTGTGGGGTGTGCTGGAAGGTCTATTCTTACTTTTTTTTTTTTTTGCATGGTGATCCGTTGTTGCTAATGGGGGATCCGTTGTTGCTGGTGGTGGATCTGTTGTTGCTGGTGGGGCATCTGTTGTTGCTGGTGGGGCATCTGTTGTTGCTGGTGGGGCATCTGTTGTTGCTGGTGGGGCATCTGTTGTTGCTGGTGGGGCATCTGTTGTTGCTGGTGGGGCATCTGTTGTTGCTGGTGGGGCATCTGTTGTTGCTGGTGGGGCATCTGTTGTTGCTGGTGGGGCATCTGTTGTTGCTGGTGGGGCATCTGTTGTTGCTGGTGGGGCATCTGTTGTTGCTGGTGGGGCATCTGTTGTTGCTGGTGGGGCATCTGTTGTTGCTGGTGGGGCATCTGTTGTTGCTGGTGGGGCATCTGTTGTTGCTGGTGGGGCATCTGTTGTTGCTGGTGGGGCATCTGTTGTTGCTGGTGGGGCATCTGTTGTTGCTGGTGGGGCATCTGTTGTTGCTGGTGGGGCAACTGTTGTTGCTGGTGGGGCAACTGTTGTTGCTGGTGGGGCATCTGTTGTTGCTGGTGGGGCATCTGTTGTTGCTGGTGGGGCAACTGTTGTTGCTGGTGGGGCATCTGTTGTTGCTGGTGGGGCATCTGTTGTTGCTGGTGGGGCATCTGTTGTTGCTGGTGGGGCATCTGTTGTTGCTGGTGGGGCATCTGTTGTTGCTGGTGGGGCATCTGTTGTTGCTGGTGGGGCATCTGTTGTTGCTGGTGGGGCATCTGTTGTTGCTGGTGGGGCATCTGTTGTTGCTGGTGGGGCATCTGTTGTTGCTGGTGGGGCATCTGTTGTTGCTGGTGGGGGATCTGTTGTTGCTGGTGGGGGATCTGTTGTTGCTGGAAGGAATCTACTGCTGTCGGGGGGGGTCCATTGTTGCCTGGGGAAATCTATTGTTGCTGTGCTGCAGGGGATTTACTTTACAGCTTTTCTTGTTAACAAATTCCGTACAGATTACTTAGAACCACAAAATTATACTTTATTCTCTAAAAGCAGCAGTACTGGGAGGTGGGTAGGGGGTGGAACCAGGAGACACTGCTCGGAGGTTGGAAAGGGGTGAAGATAAGGGTTGCAAAGGCCCTATATCAATTATAGAATATCTAAGGGTGTGTTTCTCTACGTGTTTCATGGGTCGCAGCCCACTTCTTCAGGAAAAGAGAGAAACTGCAGGTCTATAGTAAAAAGAGGGGTGAAGACAAGAATCAGAGCGCAGTTCTTGTATCTATTCTTTAAGAAAAAAAGCCTTGAGGATTTATATAGTGCAGTGCTTTACAGAATAAAGGGAGACAGTAGGGATGCACCGACACCAGTTTTGTAAGACCGAGTACAAGTACCGATACTTTTTTTCCTCAAGGCCTAACCAATGCCAAATACAGAAGTATTTTTAGTGTCATGATCGTTTTTTTTTTTTTTTTTTTTTTTTTTTTTTTTTTTAGGGCTAACTGCACAGATTTCACTTGCAAAAGACATCACATTCACATCAGTTTTTATGTGCATTTCAGTTTTTACAGCCTATTCACATGTGTGGGCCAGCCGCAGTGCGATTTGAAAAAAAAAAGTCCTGTGCGATTTTTGTCCAGTTCAGGTGCGATTTCTAATCTCATCCACTACAATTCGCATTGTAATCGCACCTGAACCCAGGCTGTGAAATTGCACTGCATAGTGGCCCCCACATATGTGAACTGCGTCTGAAGCTATCGGTTTTAGTATCTGGGCGTTTCGACAGGAACTTTTGCTGTTGGAAAAATTGAGAACCAGCTCTCAAACATTTGTTGTCGGGAATTCCGATAGCAAGTGTCCGATGGAGCATTCCGGTTTCCTCCCACACTCCAAAGACATGCTGGTAGGTTAATTGGATCCTGTCCAAATTGGCCCAGTATATATGTATATATGTGTGTATGACTGTGTGTCCCTATCGTGTCAAGATCCTACGGGGTAAAATGACCGCACCAGCCAAGCAGACACTGGCTGGAAAAAGCGCCCAGAGGCGATTCAGTTTGCATGTGTAGCGCTATACAAGTCATTCATTCCTTCAGCATACACACGGTTGGATTTTCCGACAACATGCTTACATCGAACATTTGTTGTCGGAAATTCCAATCGCGTGTATGCCGCATAATTTTCTACATTGAGGTTGAGGGCTTGTTTCTTACATATTTTGTGCTAAAAAGCATCTCTCTCCCATTGCAGAAGGTTGGCAGTTGTAGTGATATACTGTATATACTCGAGTATAAGCCTAGTTTTTCAGTGTAAGGCCCCCCCTTCCTCGGTTTATACTCGAGTCACCTTTTTGCACCTGATCTCCTGGACTTTGGGGAACCAGCACCAGCCAGCTGTAGGTCCCCTGGACCCCAAACTTGGTACACATGCAGCCCCACTCTTCAAGTGTGCAAAGTTTGTTGTCCGGGGGACCTACGGCAGGGAGCACTAATTTTTCAAAACCGGGCACCCCTTCCATAGACTCCCATGTTAAATGGCATGACTTTGGGGACCCGGTGCCGGTCGTATGTCCCCTGGTCTCCAAACTTGGCACACATGTAACCCAACTCTTCCTCTACGAGTGTGCAAAGTTTGTTGGCCAGGGAGCAACGATTTTTTTTTTTCAAAGCCGGGCACCCATTCCATGCACTCCAATGTTAAATGGTAATTTCTCTGGCGACTTTGAGGACCCGGTACCGGCCGGTCATAAGTCCTCTGGACCCGGAACTTGGCACACATGTAGCCCCATTTGTCCTCTATAAGGCCACGTACACACCACTAAATAAATCCGATCAAATCGGTCTGACAGACTGTTGTGATCGGATTTGTCTGCTGGGCTATTTTGGTTTGATCGTGTACACGCGATCAAACCAAAATCCCCGCCGGCAGACAGCGCGGTAAAGTTGACGCCGCCACATCACTGTCACCAGGAAGTAAAATACTTCCACGCATGTGTCGAATCCATTCGACGCATGTGCGGACAGATATGTCCGCTGATTAGTGTACTAACCAGCAGACATGTCGGACGGACGGGTTCCCAGCAGACAGATTTTAATGCAGGCTTTAAAATTTGTCTGCTATAAAAACCTGTCTGTCCGTCCGTAAACACGATCGAATTTGTCTGCTGAAACGGTCCTTCGGACCGTTTCCAGCAGATAAATTTGATCGTGTGTACGCGGCCTAAGTGTGCAAAGTTGGATGTCTGGGGGACCTACAGCTGGGGAGCATCAATTTTTTTTTTTTTATTATTCTTTTTTTAAAGCCGCTCACCCCTTCCATAGACTCCCATGTTAAACGTCAGTGTAGTCATGGGCACAGTGAGGCATGGGCACATGGACAAAGTGAAGCACAGGGATGCATGCAGATGGACACCCTAGGCTTATACTCGAGTCAATATGTTTTCCCAGTTTTTGTGGTCAAATTAGGTGCCTCGGCTTATACTCGAGTATATACGGTACCTACTCTCTGTATTTCCCTGAAGATGGAAAAATAAAATCTCTCCTATAAATTTCCCTCTGCACAAATCAGGATGGCATTTTGGGTCCCTGTGCTGTGGTTAAACATAAATATATGATTATACAAAGCCGGGCAGACGCGCTCGTTGTAACTACCGGCTTCGTTGGCTGATAAATGGACGTGATCGGCGGTGCTGAGAAGGTTACTCCGGGTACCGTTTATATTCCGCCACCGCAGGAATCCATCTTTTCTGGAGAGACCGGCGCTCTGGTGTTTGCAATAATTTATGACTCGCCTGCAAACGTAGTTTGTCTGAAGAGAAAACAAATTAATCTCCGAAATAGAAACAATTAGGTGAGTGGTAATACCTTGGGCGTGAGATGTCGCTAATTTGCGTGTTCTGTAGGGTATATTTAACGTGAAAGAATAACAACAAATCCTCTCTGTACAGTGTAATGAGCAGTTTGTAAATCATTTTGCTGGGAGATTTGCACATATAATTACAGGAGAACTCCAGACGCGGCACCAAATTCCGTCATGAATATGCAAAGCGATAAGCTGTTTATCTGTTTCTGCTTTGTGGTTTTTGATGTTCTGTTTGAAAGAAAAAAAAAATGATGTTCCAGGAATTGTTTGGCGTGTATCAGGAAATGAGGCCCGTCTTAGTGTACTTCCTGTTCTGCCTGTACATATCGCACTCTCTTAAGAAATAAATGTAATTCTAGTTGTACTTCAGCCCCGGAGGATTTGGCTGCCCAATGACCAGGCCATTTTTTGCGAATTTAGCACTGAGTCGCATTAACTGACAATTGCGCGGTCGTGCGACGTGGCTCCCAAACAAAATTTGACATCCTACTCCCCCCCCCCACAAATAAAGCTTTCTTTTGGTGTTTTTTGATCACCTCTGTAGTATTTCTTTTTTGCGCTATAAACAAATAGAGTGACAATTTAAAAAAAAAAAAAAAAAAACATTTTTTGCTATAAAAAATATCCCCCAAAAGTATGTAAAAAACTATTTTTTTCCTCAGTTTAGGCCGATACTTATTCTTCTACATATTATTGATATAAAAAAAAAATGCAATAACCATATATAGATTGCTTTGCGCAAAAGTTATAGAGCCAGATTCTCATAGATGGGCGCATCTACGAGCGGGGCGTAGCGTATCCTATTTACGCTACGCCGCCGCAACTTAGAGACGCAAGTGCCGTATTTTCAAAGCACTTGGGTCCAGAGTTGCGACGGCGTAGCGTAAATGGCCCGACATAAGCCTGGGTAATTCAAATGTGGATTAGGTGGGCGTGTTTTATGTGCATGCTTCAAATTACGCCGCAAATACATTGGTTTTGACGTGAACGCAATTTACGAAAAGCCCTATTCGCGAACGATTTATGTAAACGTTTGGAAAAAAACGACACTGTCCCAACGTCCATACTTAACATTGCATACGCCCAACCTACGCAATGTTACCCCTCATATAGCAGGGGTAAGTTTACGCTTACGCAAACGACGTAAACTACGACGAGCAGGCGCAAAAAACGTTTGAGAATAGGCGTATGTAGCTCATTTGCATATTCGACGCGCCAAATCGACGGAAGCGTCCCTAGCGGCCAGCGTATAATTGCACACAATTATACGCTGGCGTAGCCAAGTTACGCCGGTGGAAGAAGCCTATTTTTTACACGTATCTGCGTTTGAGAATCGGCGTTAAACAACGCCGGCGCAGATTTGAAATTACGGCGGCGTATCTGGTGATTCGCCGCCGTAATCCTTTTAAGAATCTGGCCCATAGGGTCTACACAATAGGGAATAGTTTTATGGCATTTTTATTAATATATTTATTGTGATTTATTGTGATCCTTTAATGTTTATCTTTTATGATTTTTATCGACATTATGGCGGACACATTGGACACTTTTTTGGCACATTTGGCAAATTTTTGGGACCATTGGCATTTATATAGCGATCAGTGCTATAAAAATGCACTGATTACTGTAAAAATGTCACTGGCAGCGAAGTGGTTAACATTAGGGGGCGATCAAGGGGTTAATAGTGTTCCCTAATGTGTGTTCTAATAGAAGGGGGATGGGACTGACCAGAGGAAATTACAGATCGTGGTTTTTAGCTATTAGGAACTCACAATCTGTCTTTTCTCAGCTCACAGAACAGGAATGTATGTGTGTTTATGCACACACACACACACACCCCTGTTCTGCCTCTCGTGCCCAGAGATCGCTCGCTGCCGGCGGTCACGAGCATCGGCACCCCCGCGATGCAGCGGACTCTCCTGCAAGCCCACTTAAAGCGACAGACATACAGCTACGACGGTTCACCCAGCGGAGCCAACCTGCCACAGTATAAATAATACATTTTATTTATAATGCCCTTTACATCCAAAGATCTCAAAGTGCTACAAATCGAAACAAAAAAAATAAACGGGGAAATGCCGTGTTTACATACAGACGTTCAGATTTTCCAACAGAATTTTTTTCCGTCTGGAAATTTGAGAACCAGTCCTCAATCTTTTGTTGGTGGAAATTCCGACAGCAAATGTCCAGTGGAGCCTACACAGTCGTAATTTCCGTTCAAAAGCTCACATTGCAATTTTGCTGGGGGAATTTCCGATCGCCTGTTCGGGGCATAAGAACCTAATTGAGCTTTTTAGTGGTGTCCCATTTGCCCAAAGTCCAGGACTGGTTAAATACCGTCCCCCCCCCCCCCCCACTAGGCCAATCTAATTGCGCAAATATTTGTACTATAAGACATTCAAATTCAGGGTTCTTATGAGATTTAAAGAAAGCCATTGTTGGTATTCCCTACATCAGGGTGTCCAAACTTTTTTCAAAGAGGGCCAGATTTGATGAAGTGAACATGCGTGAGGGCCGACCATTTTGCCTGACATTGTTTGAACCAATAAAATTTGGTCTAAGTGTGTTCCTCTGAACGACTAATACACGGCCCAACAAGAATTCTCCTGCCTTTGTGGCTGTGTGGTGAAGAGATGGGCGTGTTATTTGGATATACCGTATTTGTCGGCGTATAACACGCACCTTCACTTTAGGAGGGAAGTTTCAGGAAAAAAATGTAAATAAAAAACTGAAGTAAAAACTGATTAGGCCCATCAATGCAGCCTAATCAGTGCCCATCTGCAGCCTCGCCATTGCCATGAATGCAGCCTCGCCATTGCCATGAATGCAGCCTAATCGATGTCCATCTGCAGCCTCGGAAGGAGGGGTGGGGCGGGATGAGCACCAACAGATTACATACAGGAGAACCTCCTGTTTACACAGCAGCCTCTTTAATACAATTTCTTCCGCCTCCTATTATAGACAGAGGAGTCGTCCAATGGCATGCCAGGAGACAGGACTTCCTATTACAGATGTCACTGAGTAAACAGGCGATTCTCCTGTATGTAATTTGACAGCACTCGTTCCCCATCCCCTCCGTCCCCCCAGCGCTGATAAATACAGTATATAACCAAATTACCGGGGGGGGGGGGGCACACACATTAAACTGGAACGGGGGCCGCAATTGGCCCCCGGGCTGGACTTTGGACATGCCTGCCCTACGTCCTATTTTGATATCTTTAGCACGAATGCATCTCAGGCCATTTATTTTACTTGCTAATAAAGAGATCTTGGTATTTATTACAGCCTAGTAGGTTCTCGATCTTTGTAAGATGCATAAAATTATGAACGGCTGCTTTGAATTAATCTCCAAGCTGCACTCTGATGGGTTGGGGGTCTTGTTCTTAAGAAATTAGATTAGAGTACTCAAAACACGGGTTTGTGATTTGCCTTGGAGCGCCCGTTTCCAGCGTTCTTGGAAATGAACAGTATTATATTAATTGCTGTTATTAGGAGTTCTATTTAGGCTGTCATTGAGAAATCTGTAATGATTATTAGTCAATGTTGATAAATGTTATTAATAAGGATTTGTAATGGCTGCTGGCAGCCTCTAACCCATCTGTCTTTGGAGACTTCACATTGCTAGCAGATGGCGTTGCGTGTCAAGCGCCGTGCCAAACGGAGTCAAGTCTTGTTCGTTCTTGATTATTTTATTGTCATATCTTGGCAGACGACGCCGTTTAATTTACATGGCGAGATGCTAATTATCCAGAGAGGGAGAATGGACAGAGAAAAGTTATAGGGCAGGATGCATATCGAGCCGGAACATTTCTGGGCAAGTTTGAGAAGCAACATGGAGTCACAGTGGTCACCTCCCTGCAAAGGATGTCCCCTGTCCCCTATACTTCCTTTCCAACTATTTCTCCTGCTGCTCTGTTTACCCCCTAGAGCAAAGGGAAGCCCTATGTAAGTCAAGTCAGTGTGGTTGGAGCTTTACACACTAGCTACAGTTCTCTGGTTTGAGAATTTGCCACTCAGGTGACAGCTGCGTGCTTGGACCAAAAGGACAGTCACATGCTTCCCCATACCCGGAAGCGTGGGGATATTTCACTTAATAGAGGTTCAGGATATAGTGTGTGTGTGATATATATAATATATGAAGCTTTAAGACTGAGAACTGAGCGATCAAACACCGCTGATTGCTCAGTTGTCAGCATTTTGTGAGCAGGGAGTCGGGGACTGTCAGTCACCTGCTTTCTGCTCTGCCCCTCCCGCGCTCACTGGAATGCTGAGCCGTGGAGGGACGGGAGCCGCTGGCTCAGGCTCTCGGCGGCTCTCTGCTCTTCCCCCACCTTCGCTTACTGGTGTGGTGAGCTGTGGAGGGGGCGGGAGCAGCTGGCTCAGGCTCTCGCGTCTCTCTGCTCTTCCCCCTCCTGCGTTTACTGGAATGCTGAGCTGTGGAGGGGGCAGGAGCAGCAGGCTCTTGGCAGCTCTCTGCTCTGCCCCCTCCTGTGCTTTCTGGTGTGCTGAGCTGTGGAGGGGGCGGGAGCAGCTGGCTCAGGCTCTTGACTGCTCTCTGCTCTTCCCCCTCCTGCACTTACTAGAATTCTGAGCTGTGGAGGGATGGGAGCAGCTGGCTCAGGCTCTTGGCGGCTCTCTGCTCCTCCCCCCTCCTGCGCTCAGCTGGAGTGCTGGGCTGTGGAGGGGATGGGAACGGCTGGCTCAGGCTCTCGGCAGCTCTCTGCTTTTCCCCCTCCTGCGCTTACTGGAGTGCTGAGCTGTGGAGGGGGCGGGAGCAGCTGGCTCAGGCTCTCGCCGGCTCTCTGCTCTGCCCCCCTGCACTCACTGGAGTGCTGGGCTGTGGAGGGGATGGGAACGGCTGGCTCAGGCTCTCAGCGGCTCACTGAGAGGCTGAGCCAGCTGCTGGTAAAGGCTTCCTGGCAGATACCGACCATATGGTCTCTATCTTTCCCCGGCCTGGGCCGGCTCTGTGATGTCAGCTGACAGTGGGCTTCAGTTCTCGACTGAACATAGATCACAGGAGTGCAGTGCTCCATACCAGAAGTACAGCCAAAATTGCTTTGGCTATGCTGCTCCTTTTTAAAAGTAGAACTATAAGCAAAACTTTGAGGGAGGGTTATGGCCCCTGTCAGATTTTTTTTTTTTTTTTTTTTTAAATCATCTTTGTCCCATTGGGGAGATTCCACTTCCTATCCCATAGCGGCATAGCCCAAGTGAGAGGAAATCCCTGCAAATTTAGGGGAATTCTTTGGGAACTCCCAGGTAAGTAGAACTAGTGTCCCCATTAGAGGATTTCCCCTCTATTAGTGATCTGATGTCAACCCACAATTTGGGATTTTCTTTTACTTTCAATAACGGTACTCTGGACAAATATAGAGGTTGAATTTCTCTAACGGGAGAACAGACCACAATAAAAACTGACAGTTTTCACGCTATCCACGTGTTTTTTGTTTGTTCATTATTATTATACTTTTTAAAATGGAACTAAACCCTTCTAGCCTTTACAGCCAGGGAAGGCCGGCCATAGACGGAGCAATTTTTTATTTATTTTTTTGCAAGCCATCCCCACCGGACCCCGTTTCATGCAACTTGGGGAAGTGATCTGAAGATTAGGATAAGTATGTGGGAGCATTAAAGAATGTGGCAGAGACTTACTAGCCCACCCTAACTCATTTATGCCCATCGTTTAACGCAATTCCTTCTACTCAATTTCCCTATTGGAGCCACTGCAAATAGTCTTTTTTTTTTTTTTTATTGTTTGGATAGATAGACCGATACATAGAATCAGCTTCCGTTTGAGTTGAAGGGCCTGTTCACACATGCCTGCACACTATAATGATGCGTTTTAGCATCTAGGCTGTTGTCTATTCTGTGCCAGTATTGTAACAACAAGATGCTGTTTAACTTGTCCCCCCCCCCCCCCCCCCCCAGACTTTAGATGTTGGTGTGAGTGACTTTCCATTCACCCCTATCTTTATCTCCTGGTAACCAGCACCAACATTAGGTGGGCTCCAGTGCCTTGCAGAAAAATGCAGCGTGTCTGCTTTTTTTCTGCACAACACAGAACTTCAGTATTTTCTGTGTAAATGGCACATCACAGCACCCTAAGGGCCGGTTCACACTAGTGGTTGGGGGTGATAAAATCCCACTGTTGGGCCACAGTTTTACTGCCCCCCCCCCCCCCCCCAACTACTCCCTTATTTAGCTTCAGAGGCAGTGCCCTAGGGTGTACACATGCTGCAGCAGGAATTGTACCCCCTGTCAATTTCAGTAGCCCCCCCCCCCCCCCCCCCGCCAGTGGATCATTGCATTGGGGTAACATGCTCTTTAACCACTTTAATGATAATAAACATGTGACAGTATTTTAAATGCCCTGTTTCGTGTACGGCTTGTCAGGACGTATGTACACAGGACTGGACAAGGCTGGCTGCGCTTCACCACTCCTGTCTCTCATTGCATGTCTCTGGGTCAGGTTTGACCTGTTTGAGAACAATAGACTCTATATAAGGCCAACTCACAGTTCTTAGAAATAGATGTTAAAGAGAACCTGTCACCCACTTAAATTGGTGGTAGAAGCACAGAAAAATCTAGTATTTTAAATGCTTGATTGCAATGCTTTTTCTTTCTACAAGTGCTTTTTTTTTTATTATTATTATTTACTTGCAATGTGCTTTTGCCACTTATCCGTCTTTGACCTAGCGTGAGCTGGGTCTCATGCTCATGGCACCCCAGGGAACCCCAAAGGGCATTACAAGGTGCTGTGGCACCCTGGTTGAGAAACCCTGGTCTACACAAGAGAGGCTTTTATCGCTCAATAATGTACCTAAAATATCTTTTAATAAATCTTTCATATTTTTGTTGGAAGGAATGTTTTGGTGACCAGGAAAACCTGTTTTGCCCTGGTTGAGCAAATCACAGGGCCACTTTAACCACTTCCATACCAGGCACTTACGCACCTTCCCGCCCAAGCCTCGCACTTTGACAATTGCGCGGTCATGCTACACTGTACCCAAACAAAATTGGCGTCCTTTTTTCCCCACAAATAGAGCTTTCTTTTGGTGGTATTTGATCACCTCTGCGGTTTTTATTTTTTGCGCAACAACTAATAAAAGACTGATTTTTTTTTTTTTTTTCTGTTAACTTTTTTGTAAATAAGTATGTTTTCTCTTTCAATTACGGGCACTTATATGGCGGCACTGATGGGCACTGATAGGCGGCGCTGGTATGCGGCACTGATGGGCTCTCATAGGTGGCACTGATGGGCAGCACTGGGAACTCATAGGCGGCACACAAAGGCACTCATGGGTGGCGCTTATGGGTGGCACTCATGGGTACTTATGGGTGGCAAAGATGGGCACTGATAGGTGGGCGCTGGGCATGGATTGGCAAGGAGGGATGGCACTGAAGGACACTGTGGGGTGGCACTGATGGACTTTGAGGGGTGGCACTGATGTATATGTTGCCAGTCAGTGTCCATGTGTGGCATTTTTTATTTTTTTTTACCTGTATTTTTATTTATTTTTTAAATCCTGTTTTATTTTTATTTTTACGTTTTTTTTTTTCTCTGCCAGTGTGGGCATCCCTGGTGGTCTAGTGTGGGCATACAAGGGGGGGCTGCGCTGATAAACAATCAGAGTGAACCCCCCTGTCAGGAGAGCCGCCGATCGGCTCTCCTGTACTCGCGTCTGTCAGACGCGAGTGAGGAAGAGCCATCTACGGCTCTTCCTGTTTACATTGTGATCAGCCGTGATTGGACACGGCTGATCACGTTGTAGCGAGCCTCCGCCGGAGACTCGTTACCGAGATCGGTGATGCAGGGTGTCATACTGACACCCTGCATCAGCGGGCGCGCGCGCGCGGCATGAAATCGTGCAGGACGTTTGAGAACGTCCAGTCACGATTTCATAACCACTTCCCGGACGTAAATCTGCTATTGGCCGGGCGGGAAGTGGTTAAAGTGGAGGTCCATTAAAAACAAAACAAAAGAAAAAACACCAAAATCATGTAAAAAAAAAATTAAAAATACAATTTTTTTTTTACTTACCAGAAATGGCCTAATCTGCATCTTCCCATACCGCGGCAGGTCTTCTTCCTCATCCTCCCTGCGTTGTCTTCTAGGGAATGGGGTGCGCTGCCTTCTGGGAACTGTGTGTATGTTAGAAAGCAGCCGCCCATTCACAAAAGCAAGATATACATGGAAAATAAAGCCGCGCCAAAGAAAATAAAACTATTAAACGCTAGAAATAAATAAAAAATTAATTCAGAATATCAAATTCTCAAAGTCTGATATTAAGCAAGTCCGTAATATCCCAATGTGAGTATGTAATTCCGAATTGCTGTACTGTTCATATATATGCAGAATCCTGAGAACACACACCACCATAAAGTGACATATTTTCACACTGAAGTGACACCATTCACCGAGATGTAAGGCTGCTTACCAGATGTGCAGTCGGCTATAGCCTAGCCACGGCCTTTAATGGACTCACAGAAATGCAGGGGGTGACAGGTTCCCAGGGAAAAACTTCAGGCACAATCTCAGGCTCATCCGGACATATAGATGGAAAGAGGATGCACCATAGTGTAATTCCATAAAAATATGTTTTTATTTAAAACGTATAGCAAACTTACAGAAGTAGATAAAAACAAGCAGCGTAGAAAACAAAGTGCCGGCCGGCAACTAGTGGAGCCCTTCCTCCTTGGCGTGGTGACGTCACTGCACGTCCTCCCACACGCGTTTCGTCATTAGTCAGACTTCTCAATGGGACCCGGCTGGGCTATAGTTGACTGCACATCAAGCTTGCCCTCTGGTAAGCGGCCTTACATCTCGGTGAATGGTGTCACTTCATTGTGAAAATATGTCACTTTATGGTGGTGTGTGTTCTCAGGATTCTGCATATATATGAACATTACTGCATTTCGGAATCGCATACTCACATTGGCATCTTATGAACTTTCTTAATTAGAGAATTTGAGAATTTGATTTTCTGAATGCATTTTTTATTTATTTCTAGTGTTTAATAGTTTTAATTTCTTTGGCACGGCATTATTTTCTATGTATATCTTACTCTGTGTATCGCACGCAAGCTGCTGCCTTTTATGTTAATTTTTATGCATGTACAGTCTTTAGTGTATTTAGCGCAGTTTTTTTGTTTTCCATTCACAAAAGCGCCGCAAGGCTTACACATCCGCAGTAGGAAATGGGCAGAGAAAGCCGCAAGGCTCCACTACCTGTTTATCTCTTTTAAGGATGGCGGCGCCGGGAGCTGCCAGGATCGAGCGATCGGCCTGGGGGGGGGGGGGTGCGACATTGCGGGCGCCTAGGACAGTTAAGTGTGCTTATTAAAAGTCAGCAGCTACAGTGTTTGTAGCTGCTGACTTTAAAAAAAAAAAAAAAAATTGCGGGTGGAACCCCGCTTTAATGTAAGGGAGTTTGTAAATGTGTGTTGGTATTTTAAAGCTCATCTCCGGTCAAAGAAAAAATCTTCAGCTTCCCGATTGGCCGGGACGCGAAATTGGAAGTGACAAAATGGCGGATTTTTGATTTGCTAAATTCAAAATTGTGCTCCCCAAGAGCAATCTAAAACAAGCCAATTGGAGCCTCAGGCTCTAATCACGTGCTTGTTAAACATTGACTGACTTAACAGACTTCTATTAGTCTGGTGCCCCACAGGGCACTGCAAAATCATAATATGACTAATATTTTTTAACTTTAAAATGTTAAAATGTTTTATTTATATAATTTATTTAAAAATAAATTGTTCTATGAATCGCTTTCCTATTGGTCAACACTTTAGGGGGGGGGGGCATCGCCTCTTGTGGGTTGGCCGCCATTGCTATAGGAGATGCAGTAATGAAAATATGAAAAGGCAAGCAATCGAAAATGTAAAAGTTATATCGGCAACGATCAGCAGCGAACAATGTGCACTTGGTTAACTCCTTCCTCCCCTAATTTGTTTTTCTCTTTATAACATTTGTAAACTAGATCTGGTCTATAGACTAAATAAAAATTTAAAGTAGAACTTCTTTTTTTAACATTTTGGATAGAACGAGAGAGGGATACAACCCCTGTCAGATTTTTTTTTTTTTTTTTTTTTAACCATCTCTGTCCCATTGTGGAGATTTCCCTTCACTTCCTGTCCAAAGCCAAACATGAAGTGAGAGGAAATCCCTGCAAATTAAAGGAAAACATTTGGGGGACCCCCAGATCTAAGATTTCCCCTTACTTTTCTGAGGACAATCCAAAATTTGGGGGCTTTCTTTTACTTTTGTTTTATTTGAAAAACAGGACAAACGGACAGCAGTGAATCTCCCTAACAGCGGCACAGACCGCAATAAAAACAGACATAGGTTCTAATCCCTCTCTGCTCTATTAAATAAAAAAATAAAAAATGTTGCATTTAGTTTTACTTTAATTGCTGGGTCATCCTTGTTCTCTACGCCCAGCAATGACCCATATGTGCCATGGATTTTAGTGTACAATTTTTTATCATCCTTGTTTTTATGTTCTGTTGCAGATTGGGATCGGGAGAAGTTACTTGAAGACTGGATGACCAGTCCAGAGAGCTGTTGCCAACGATCTGGTGTTCAGATGCCAACGCCGCCACCCAGCGGGTACAATGCCTGGGACACGCTGCCTTCTCCTCGCACCCCACGCACCACTCGCTCCTCCGTCACTTCACCAGATGAAATTAGCTTGTCTCCCGGAGACATTGACATGACTCTGGTATGTTTATTGCACTGATTATTATTATTATTTAAATACAGGATTTATATAGCGCCAACAGTTTGCGCAGCGCTTTACATCAGTGAAAACCGTACATTCACAATACCAATCAATACAGGAGGGATCAGAGGGCCCTGCTCGTAAGAGCTTACAATCTAGAAGGGGATGAAGCCCATTGCTTTTTGTGTTATCTGAGATTTTATTAGTGATCTGTCTGAGTAGCGCAGACTAATGTCCTTCCATGTACCACCCCGAATCTGCCTTCCAACACATCCTGAGCATGTTGGGGATTTCAGAGTCATTCAGAAGAACCTGGAAGGGTCTAATTCTAGCCATACATTGTACAATTGTTCTTTAGATTTACCAAAACCATATAACACAAGGTCAGACCTAAACACTTTAACCACTTGCCGCTCAAGTTACGTCATATAACGTCCTGGGTAGAGGTTGACCGATATGGGTTTTTCTCTGGCCGGTGCCGATATTTAGAAATTAGGGTGGCCGGTGGCCGATATATTATGCCGATTTTTGGATTGGAATGCATTGTGGAGGGGGATAGATGGATGGTGCTGAGCGTGGGTGATGGGGTGCGTTGTGGAGGGGCATAGATGGATGGTGCTGGTCGTGGGTGGGGGATGCGTGGTGGAGGGGGATGGATGGTACTGGGTGGGGGATTCATTGTGGAGGGGGATGAAGATGATTGAGTTGCATTGTAAAAATGGATGAGGATGAGAGTTGCATTGTGAAGAGGCTCATATCCACCCAGAGTCATCCTCCTCCATTTTCACAATGCAACTCAATGCCAGCTTGTCAGTCTCAGCCAGGTGTGCCATCAAAGGAGATAAAATAAAGTCTACAGGGGGCACAGCAGCACACATTACATTTTTGACTTGACCTCCATCCATGCAGGGAAGGAAGAGGAGGTAGTGCTGGCCACGATCACCTGCTGGGGGGGAGTTACTAGTCAGACAGGTGGCAGCTCTGGCTTGTGACATGTTTGATGATGATGCTTTCTTCCTCTGCTACAGCCCGCTGAGGTAGGGGGGCGGGGCTTGGCGGTGCTAGTGAAACTTGTTTCTCTTCTCTATAGGGGACGGCGCGCAGGCTATCGGCGGCACGAGTGAAGGATTCATCTCTCGTGCTGCTGTAGGTGGAACGGTGCACTGGAAAGCGGGGCTTAGTGTGGCAGCTGAAAATCGGCCTAATTTTCACAATAATCGGCCGATGCCGATTTCTCAAAAACAGCCAAATATCGGCCGAGCTCTAGTCCCGGGGTTTGAGTGATGATGATATCTGATTGAGACCTGCAGCTACAGGCATCATCTAGATATCATCACTGTTTTCTTACGGCGATTCCATGCATTTATATATGTATGTGTGTGTTATCTCACAAAAGTGAGTACACCCCTCACATTTTTGTAAATATTTTATTCTATCTTTTCATGTGACAACACTGAAGAAATTACACTTGGCTACAATGTAAAGTTGTGAGTGTACAGCTTGTATAACAGTGTCAATTTCCAGAGGTTGTCTTTGGGAAATAGAGGTACGAGTTCTGCCTGCATTGCTGCAGAGGTTGAAGGGGTGGGGGGGTCAGCCTTGTAGTGCTCAGACCATACTCGGCACAAAACATCAAACTAGACTGCATGGCTGCCATCCCAGAAGGAAGCCTCTTCTAAATATGATGCACAAGAAAGCCTGCAGTTTGCTGAAGACAAGCAGACTAAGGACATGGATTACTGGAACCATGTCCTGTGGTCTGATGAGACCAAGATAAACTTATTTGGTTCAGATGGTGTCAGGCGTGTGTGGCAGCAACCAGGTGAGGAGTACAAAGACAAGTGTGTCTTGTCTACAGTCAAGCATGGTGGTGGGAGTGTCATTGTCTATGGCTGCCGGCACTGGGGAGCTACAGATCATTGAGGGAACCATGAATGCCAACATGTACTGTGACATACTGAAGCAGAGCATGATCCCCTCCCTTCGGAGACTGGGCCGCAGGGCAGTATTCCAACATAACGACCCCAAACACACCTCCAAAACAACCATTGCCTTGGACTGGCCAAGCATGTCTCAAGACCTAAACCCTATTGATCATCTGTGGGGCTTCTCAAACAGAAGATGGAGAAGCGCAAGGTCTCTAATATCCACTAGCTCCATGATGTCATCATGGAAGAGTGAAAGAGGACTCCAGTGGCAACCTGTGAAGCTCTGGTGAACTCCATGCCCAAGAGGGTAAAGGCAGTTCTGGAAAATGATGGTGGCCACACAAAATATTGACACTTTAGGCCCAAATTGGGTATTTTCAGGGGTGTACTCACTTGTTGCCAGCGGTTTAGACATTAATGGCTGTGTGTCGAGTTATTTTGAGGGGACAGCAAATTTACACTGTTATACAAGCTGTACACTCACTACTTTACATTGCAGCAACGTGTCATTTGTCACAGGGTGGCAAAAATGTGAGCGGTGTATTCACTTTTGTGAGATAGTGTGTGTGTGTGTGTGTGTGTATATCATCTCTCCCGCCTCTGTCATCTACACACACACACTGTATTTACAAGTCAGGAAGCAGTGTTCGCTACAACTTTAAATGTTGTAGAATCTGAATTACTAGCGAGGGATCAATTCCCAGTTTGGGGATTCTGCCGCTGATCAGCCAGTGTGACATTGCATGGAGAAGTGATGAGTCTACCCACACAGTTACTGCTCCGCTATTATTGAGGTGACCTCTGTAGCTTCTCCATGGGTTTTTGACTGTAGATTTCATAACATTTCTAAAGGACTTGGCTTACTGAAATCAGCATGAGCCACTGCAGAGGAAACCAAGCAGCTGTCTGAGCAGTGGTGACCTTGGAGCTGTCTAGACGGCTGCTCTTTGGGGGTTCAGAGCTGGAAGATCGATAAGCGGGGGGGGTCACGTGTGTTTGTTTTCACACAAGCGGAGGACCTCCTGAGGTCTCTGCAGAATCGGAGTGATTGTCGTATCCTGTGCTGTAGTACTACTAATTCAGCAAAAACAGGGATGACATGCAGGTTCTTTTTTTGTTGTAGATGTCGAGTTTTTTTTTTTTTTTTTTATTTCAGTTTGTGAGAATAAGTCATTTTTATTTAAACCTCAGTTTACTCTAGATCCCAACCCGCAGTGCGAATGTGCTGCAATTCCTGTGTGAATTACATGCCGTGTTCCGGACTTCATGCCTTTTAAACCTGGGCTAAAGGTGTTTAACCACTTGCGTGCTTGCAGGCAGAAGCGAACGCATGCTCTACGCAAGTAGCGCATGCCTATGCGAACAGTATTCACAACTACCAGGGCCGATCCACCCTATAGGCTCACTATGCAAGCTGCTTGGGGCCCCGCAAAGCTGCGGAGGGCCCCCCAAATTACTAGAGGCCCCACCTGGTGAGAAGTCATTTTCTGCCCCTCACCCCGCTTCTCAACTCACTGGCTGCATGGGAGAAGAGGTAAGAAGTCAGCACCCCCACTTCTCACTTTAACGTAAGATATAATTTCCGATAGCAGAACATCCCCTCCCCCCGCTTTCGCAACTTTAATCTTTAATGTGACATGACGGCAGCGCAACCCGCCCCTCGCTTCTCAACTTTAATGTGACATGTCATTTCGCTTAGGGCCCCAGGGAGGTCAGGATCAGCACTGAGGTATCGCCACAAACGTGAGGGAGCAATAATTCTAGTGCTAGTAACCTGTAAAGGTGTCTTTAAAGCATCGCGTATGGAGATTTTTAAGTACCGTAGTTTGTCACCATTTCATGAGCGTGCAAAATTTTAAAGCGTGACATGTTTGGTATCCATTTACTCAGCGTAACATCATCTTTTACATTTTACAAGAAAATTGAAGTAAATATTGTGGGGTTTTTCTTCCAATTCATTTTACGGTAACTGTATTTTTTTCCGAAAAAAAAGTTTGCAAAACCGCTACACAAATACTGTGGGACATAAAACATTTCAATGATCACCATTTCATTCCCTAGGGTGTCTGCTAAAAAAAAGTGTAATTTTGGGGGTTATAAGTAAATTTCTAGCAAAAAAATAGATTTAAACTTGTAAACAAGTGCCAGAAAAAGCCTGGTCAGCAAGTAGTGAAATATGCATTTCTTATTTGCATGCCAATTGACACAGTGCACCTGTTGGCAGGTGTGCTAACACAAAACAATGCACCATATACACACCCTATTCATTCCGCAGGTTCACACATCCATTCACACCCCATTCGTTCCACACCTTCATATGCGAAAAACATGTTTACTTATTGCGCTTAATTAACCCATTCTCTGCAGCAACAGTGTGCAGGTCCCCAAAGCATGCAAAATAAACTGCTTTGATATATGCAGACAAATAGTATGTATGTGTTCAATATGGCAATAAAAGCACATCCATTAGTCTCATCTTTTCCTAACAGTGTGGTATCTGCATGTGCAGTATTTCTGTATTTGAAGACCCTGTGGAAATGGCCTGTGGACATGACTTTTGCAGAACATGCTGGGAGTCGTAAGTATTAACACTTTAGTAACGTTGCTTGTTGAGAAAATCGCTGTACATGTTGCTGAGTGCTTGGTGGTCTTGTAAAATTGTATTAAGTCATTTGTGCTGGCTATAACAATTTTTTATTTTTTTCACTTAAACAGACATTTTATGGGTTTAATAAAAAAAAAAGTAACACCAAAGGAAGGAAAGGGTCGGCAACCGTACCCTGCCAGCCACCGCTAATTGTCAGTGCTCGTGATTAATTGACGGGCACCCAGCCTGCGGGCATGTTCACCAATGTCCTCTTGGTTGGACAGCAGCGAACGGCTGGTATCGCAGGGCTGAATAGGAGCAGGAACCGCTAGATTAAACAGCAGGTGATTGGTTACCAGGCGATTCCAGCAACCAATCACCAGCCTGTTGGTGTAAAAAGTTAGCTTCTTCTCTCATTGTTCTCATATGATAATCTATTTAATTTTAGTACACTATTTTTACATTACACCACTCTGAATACATGAATATGTGAAAATGTATTTATTTTATTTTATTCTATTATATACTCTTGATTGTGTTTTACACATTGATTATATGTATCTTTGCTTATATATTATTTGCAACACTCTCTATTGTATAGATTTATTGTATATCTTTATATTTATTACATGTAATATAAAAATACTTAATAAAAGCTTTGTAACAAAACAAACAAAAAAAGTTAACTTCAGCAGTTCCCGTCCTCATCTAGCCCTGCAATGCCAGCTGTTCACCGCTGTGCTCTAC
Organism: Rana kukunoris; assembly: GCA_029574335.1. Taxonomy (NCBI): domain Eukaryota; kingdom Metazoa; phylum Chordata; class Amphibia; order Anura; family Ranidae; genus Rana; species Rana kukunoris. The sequence goes on from CM056053.1 coordinate 34,152,488, forward strand.
ACCTGTGTAAGGTAGGAGAGTTGTACCTTCACAGTGTGTGTTTTTGTGTCCGTGGGATGGGGGGCAGAGGACACTACAGTGGGGGGGGGGGGGTTCCTGAAAACACTGCTTTGGGGGGCACAGGAAACTTGCTATGGGGGAGGGGGCATAGGACACTATGGGAGAGATTTGAAGGGGGCAGAGGACCCTGCAATGGGGGGCCCCTATTAGTAACTCCATCACCTCATGGGGCTAGGAACCTCTTCTCACCTGGGGACAAGAACCCCATCACCCCTGGAGAAAGGGCCCTCCTCTCCCCTGGGAACAGGAACCCCATGTGCAGACCATGCTGGCTGGTGTTAGCCACCCTTGGGTGCCAGGATAAGTGAGGGGGCCGTAAAATCCGAATACCCAGCCACATGCTCCCTCAGGGTGAATTGGCTTTGTATTATTGAAGCACCTTAAAGTGAGGTAAACCTGTACTGTTATTCTAATATGTTAGGATTATTATTTTCTTCATTTAAAAGCAGGTGAATGTGGCCATCCATGCATTCACATACATTGAATCCGGCTCTTAAGTGGAAAAAGGTTTCTGACCCCTGATGTAAGGTATATGGAGGCACCACTCAATGCCTGCCTCGTTTTATGTAAGGTGTATGGAGGCACCACTCAATGCCGGCCTTGTATCATCAAGACAGGGGTGGCCAACCAGTGGCCCACGGAGCCCTCTAATGTGGCCCGCAACCTCCTGCTCTGGAATGTCGGGTTGGCAAACCCAGGTTACAGGCTGCCGACCAGCCATACCACAGCATTAGTGTTGTGAATGAAGCTGGGGGTAGAGGAAGAAAGCAGCTGTGGAGCAGAGCCCTATAAGCCGATGCTTCCTGTACAGCGCCGCCTTTTGCCACAGGCAGAGTCTATGGCAAAGTTCGGCTAACCCGCATGATAGATACAGGTGCACTACGCTGAACCCACAGTATGCCTAAACCGCAGTACATCGGTGTGAAAGCAGTCTTGAGCCTGCCCGCCTACCTCCAATCCGATCCACTCGGAAAACGGAAGGGAATTTGTCCCCTTCCATCTGGGCAGATCGAATCGGAGGGCCTATAGAATAGCTGTGACCTGTCACCCCCCTGCTCCACTCATTGTGGCCCACGACTGGTTACCAAGTTGCTTAAGTGGCCCTCGTTTTTTAAAAGGTTGGGCACCCCTGATGTAAGACAAATGTAGGCACCATTCGATGCCTGCCTTTTATCATTTAAGGTATATGCAGACACCCCTTGATGCTTGCCTGGTTTGTATCAGCCAAAGATATAAGCAGGAATCACGTGATGCCCATCTTGTACCACCTAACCAAATATGTGGGTATCGCTCAATGCCCACCTTATATCCTCTAAAGGTATAAAAGGTATATGCATTAACCACTCAATGTGTGCCTTGCATAACCAAATGGTATTTGCCAGCACTACTCTATGCCTGCCTGCCTGCCTTGTATAATTTAAAGGTTATGCAGGCACCACTTGAAGCATGCCATGTATTACCACGGCACTACTAGATGCCTGCCAGTCTTGTATCACCAAAAATCGTATGCAGGCATTACTCGATGCCAGTCTTGTATCACAGAACGGTATATGCGGTCACCACTCAATGCCTTCCCTTTATTACAACAGCCCGTCGTTCTGTGCCAAATCTGCATCCGCGGTTTCCTCTACTTCTATTCCCACATGTCCCCCTTGTGTTTACCTGCCTTGGCACTGCAGGAACTCTCCCCGATATATCCAGTTGTCGGTGCTCCTGGCAGGTGGGAGATGATAAAACAATTATTTGTAATATTATCCAGACACGTCATTTCTTACACAGGATCTTCAGCAAAGTCTGGCCGCCTCCAGCTTCCTTTTTATTGCAACTTTATTGAAAATGAAATTTTCCTTCCCACACTTGAAAGACTTGCGTATGTCTGTCAGGTCCAAAAAGAAAGGATTGCTGCAATGCCGAACCCCAGGGAAATTCTTCTATGTCATGCAGAAAGGAAATGTAATTGTAGGAGGACGGTGTACCAAGGCTCGCTCCATCCGTAAGGGAGAGAAAACTGAAAAACAAAAATGCACCTTCCAGAGGAAAAAATATGATTTTTAATAATAAGAAGAGATGGATTTAGGTCTTGGAGAATTATTAATATAGACTTCTCTTTGACTTGTTTTTTTTGTGAGCCTTACCAGCGGAGCTGGCCAGATCAGTGCTTGCCAGTAATGCCAATCGGTGCCCACCTGTACCCATTAGGGATGCCAATCAGTAACAATTGGGGATGTTAATCAGTGCCCATCAGTAATGCCAGTCAGTGCCTCCTCATCAGTAATGCCTATCAGTACCATCAGTGCTGCATTTTAGTGCCGCCTCCATCTGTCCCGCCTCATCTGTCCCGCCTCATCTGTCCCGCCTCATCTGTCCCGCCTCATCTGTCCCGCCTCATCTGTCCCGCCTCATCTGTCCCGCCTCATCTGTCCCGCCTCATCAATAATGCCTCATCAATAATGCCTCATCTGTCCCGCCTCATCTGTCCCGCCTCATCTGTCCCGCCTCATCTGTCCCGCCTCAATAATGCCTATCGGTGCCACCTCATCTGTCTCGCCTCATCGGTGGCCGTCAGTGAAGGAGAAAAATTATTTACAAAATTATAACAGAAACAAATTCTTTTTATTTTGCTGGTTTTTTTTGTTTTTTTTTTCAAAATGTTTGGTCTTTTTTTATTTATTTTTTTGTAGCGCAAAAAATAAAAAAGCCAGTGGTGATCAAATACCGCCAAAACAAAGTTCTATTTGTAGGAAAAAAATTAGAAACGTGTAATTTTACAGTGTTGAATGACCGCACAATTGTCATTCAAATTACGATAGTGCTGAAAGCTGAAAATTGGCCAGGCAAGAAGGGGGTGAAAGCGCCCTTTTATTGAAGTGGTTAAGGGCTTTTTTTTTTTTTTTTTTTTTTTTTTTACTCAGTTTATCAGCTGCAGTGGGCATGAGGCCTTATGGAGTTACATTTATGAGCTTTGACCCAAAGAAATGCCACAAGCTCCTAAAACGCAAGTTTAGAAGCTGTAGTGTACATGAAGCCTTAGATGCTGCCATCAGCTGTTAGAACTGTTTTTTGTAGATAATAGTTGTGTGTATTAATTATGCAACTGTGATCCTTCAAAGTACAACTCCATTAAAATATTTCCTTCTCTTTTTCTTTTTTTTTTTCAGGTTTTTAAACCTTAAAATTCAGGAAGGAGAAGCTCATAACATCTTCTGCCCAGCCTATGACTGTTTCCAGCTGGTTCCCGTGGAGGTCATAGAGAGTGTGGTGTCCAAGGAGATGGATAAGAGATACCTTCTGTTTGATATTAAGGTGGGCATGAAAGGGTGCGCCCATCCAAATTTGATAAGCCCATCTGCTGCCCGTACAGCTTGCAAAGAGGTTTTTTCGACCTTCACCCACTTTTAGCATTTTTTTTTTCTATATTTATCACTCATTGCCAGACAGGTCCCCTTTATATGCTGTGCTGTATGTTGTATACCCACTTGCTGCCAAATCACATACATGTATGTGATTGGCTTCAAATGGTTAATACCGGGGTTATGGCTGCAGCTGTATGCCATAACCCTGGCATTTGTTTTTTAGCCGGCAATGCTCATTCATCTAAAAGCAATCCTAGCAGCTGTTTAGCTGCTGAATTGCTTTTACAGGCGGCTGGCCTCTTTGTGCTCTCCCATGCGATCGGACTGGTATCCATACCGGGCGCACTGCTGGGTTTTTGAAAGAGCTGGCCAAGGACCTTCCGGTCGAGAAGCAACATGTTTTTTTATTTTTATTAATATTTTGATCTGATGCTTTGCAGGGTAGAGCTGAGATCTGGGTTCTTATAGACCCCAGATGTCTCTATAAAGAGGACCTGTCATGTTTTTTTTCTATCACAAGGGATGCTTACATTTCTTATGATAGGAATAAAAGTGCCAAACAAAATGAAAGGGATAATGTAAAAAAAAATGTAACAAATAATTTTTTTAGCTAATTGGGAGCCAGTCAGCTGCTGGTTTTCCAGCATGCTCGTCCGTCGGAAGCCGGCCAAATTCGGGCAGCTTCAGTCGGTGCGGCTGCCATACACACGGGCCGAATGTAAGTCAATTTTTAAATCAATTGGCCGTTGTTGCCCAATATTCGGCCTGTGTATACTAGGCTTAGACTGACACACACACATGTTTTTAAATATATATATATATATATATATATATATATACTAATTTGAATAGCGGCCAATTAATCTACCAACACATCTTTGGAGTGTGAGAGGGAACTGGAGTACATGACGGAAACTACACAAGTATTACATGCAAACTCAATGCAAATAGTGTTCTGACCGGGATTCAAACTAAGGACCCCAGTGCAAAAAGCAGAAGTACTAAGCACTAAGCCATTGTTCTTTGCTGTTTACACTGTGCTATACATCATCATACATGACACACTTTTTAACTGATAACATTGTGCAGCACATTAAACTTTTCATTCTAAAGGGCTACATACATTGTATTATACCTGTATATCATACTATTAAATGTATGTTATTTGTTCAGCACTAGTCTGTATCAGGGTGAATTTGATTTAAATCACTAGTAAATAGGCTGGTTTTAAATCGCCTCCATTTTTAAATCAACATTTTTGAACCACAACTATCATCTCTGTCTGGCAGCGGCTCCTCCTCTGACCCACTGTTGGCTCCTCCTCTGACCCACTGTTGGCTCCTCCTCTGACCCACTGTTGCCTCCTCCTCTGACCCACTGTTGCCTCCTCCTCTGACCCACTGTTGCCTCCTCCTCTGACCCACTGTTGCCTCCTCCTCTGACCCACTGTTGCCTCCTCCTCTGACCCACTGTTGCCTCCTCCTCTGACCCACTGTTGCCTCCTCCTCTGACCCACTGTTGCCTCCTCCTCTGACCCACTGTTGCCTCCTCCTCTGACCCACTGTTGCCTCCTCCTCTGACCCACTGTTGCCTCCTCCTCTGACCCACTGTTGCCTCCTCCTCTGACCCACTGTTGCCTCCTCCTCTGACCCACTGTTGCCTCCTCCTCTGACCCACTGTTGCCTCCTCCTCTGACCCACTGTTGCCTCCTCCTCTGACCCACTGTTGCCTCCTCCTCTGACCCACTGTTGCCTCCTCCTCTGACCCACTGTTGCCTCCTCCTCTGACCCACTGTTGCCTCCTCCTCTGACCCACTGTTGCCTCCTCCTCTGACCCACTGTTGCCTCCTCCTCTGACCCACTGTTGCCTCCTTCTCTGACCCACTGTTGCCTCCTCCTCTGACTCGCTTGTTTACTCACCGACGGCCCCATTCACTTTAATGGGACGGCTGGTGATGCGGCAGTGACACCAACAGGCACTACCATGATGGATCTGAAATGACAGGTGCTCTTTAACCACTTGTCCTCTGCCCACCGTCAAATGACGGCGGGCGGAGGACTCCATTGTCCTGACATCACGTCATATGACGTGATGTCCTTTTAAAGCCGCGGGCGGGCGCGCACGCTCACCCGCCGCTCTGCTGGGATCCCGGTGCGAGTGCCCGGCGGCAACGATCGCCGCCGGGCACACGCGATTGCCCAGTAACTGAGCGGGGACGTGGAGCTCTGTATGTAAACGGAGCTCCACCACGTCCTGTCAGGGAGAGAGGAGACCGTTGCTGTGTCCCTTGTACATAGGGACACAATCGGTCACCTCCCCCAGTCACCCCCCCCTCCCCCTACAGTTAGAACACTCATAGGACACACATTTAACCCCTTCCCCGCCCCCTAGTGGTTAACCCCTTCACTGCCAGTCACATTTATACAGTAATCAATGCATATTTATAGCATTGTTCACTGTATAAATGTAAATGGTCCCAAAAAAGTCAGAGAAGTGTCCGCCATAACGTTGCAGTCCCAATAAAAAAATCGCAGATCGCCGCCATTAATAGTAAAATAAAAAATGCCATAAACTATCCCCTATTTTGTAAACACTATAAATTTTGAGCAAACCAATCGATAAACGCTTATTGCATTTTTTTTTTTTTTTTTACCAAAAATATGTAGAAGAATACATATCGGCCTAAACTGAGGAAAAAAATATTTTTTTTATATATTTTTGGGGTTATTTATTATAGCAAAAAGTAAAAAATATTGCTTTTTTTTCAAAATTGACGCTCTATTTTTGTTTATAGCGCAATAAATAAAAACCGCAGAGGTGATAAAATACCACCAAAAGAAAGCTCTATTTGTGGGAAAAAAAGGACGCCAATTTTGTTTGGAAGCCACGTCGCACGACCGCGCAATTGTCAGTTAAAGCGACGCAGTGCCGGAAGCTTAAATTTTGTCTGGGCAGGAAGGGGGTGTAGGTGCACAGTAGGCAAGTGGTTAAATGTAAGGACTTATTCTTGCTGGTAGTTAACATCTTTAATATTTGCAGACAAAAGGAAGGTTTCCTATTTAGAAAATTAAACTCTCAGGTTAGTAAAACAGCGATTTCAGAACCGATTTAATCATACAGTTTGCAATGTACATAGATTTTAAAAACTATGGGATATAGGGATTTTCCTGAACTTTGTTTTATCTCATGATTACTGTGAAATTGTGTGAATGCATCAATGCAGTGCATGTCATCTCAGCAGGGCATTAAATTAGTTTAGCAAAAATATAAATATTGCAGAGTATACATCCTCATGCTACATAACCAAGCTCCATTTCATGCTGAATAAACTAAATTATTAATGTATCTTAAATAGAAAACGATCTTTGAATAGATTTTTACTCCCAAAGACATTTTTATTCAAATACATTTGATAAAAATCAAAAAAGTATTTTTTTATTTTTTAAATCATTGATTTTTATCCACCCTGGTCTGTATGTTTTATACTCGGCTGTACACTCTGTGTTGTACATTTTTATGTTCTTCTGGTTCTTAGCTGTACACAGTCTGCTAGATGTTATGTACTCCGCAGGGCTTGGCTAAATACACAGTAATACTGATTATTTTCCATTGCACAGACCGTTCTGTATTCTACATACCCTGACACGGAAATACACTGACACACCAGGGGGAATTGTCTCCTTCATAAAGTACATTAGTTTTTACAATTGACATTTATAGCAATCATAAATGTAAAAGATATCCAATTGCATTTTAGTTGGTTAAAGTGGTTCCTAAAGGCTTTAGTTTTTTTTTTTTTTTTAACCTTAATGCATTCTCTGCATTAAGATAAAAAACCTTGTGTGTGCAGGAAACCCCCCAGCCCCCCTTCTACTTACCTGAGCCCGATCTCAATCCAGCAATGTGCAAGAGAGCAGAAGTTCTCTCCCTCCTCACTGGGCAGATTGATGGCAGCGGGAGCCAATTTGCTGTCAATCAAATTCTTTGGCGAAGGCGCAGGGAGGCTGAGCTGAGCCGTGCTGTTTGCATCCATAGACGCAAACAGCGTGGCTCTGAATCGAGTCCACGTAAGTACCCCCAAAGGAAGCAGCTTCCTATGGGGCACTCAAGAAGTAGAGACAGGAGGGCTGGTGAGGGACCCCAGAAGAGGAGGATCAAGGCTGCTCTGTGCCAAACCATAGCACAGAGCAGATGTGACATGTTTGTTTAAAAAAAAAAATAATTCAGGTTTACAATTACTTTAAAGTCCAGGGATTGCACAGTTAGGGGTAATGGTATGGTTTTAGCGTCACAGCCGTGTTCCCAGAACAGGCATACATTTGTTAGTTGGTATATACTGTTAGAATTTTTTTTTTTTTTAATTGCAATAACTTGTGTCTTTTCTTTTTTTTTACCGGCAGGCATTTGTTGAAAATAACACTGCGATTCGATGGTGTCCAACACCAGCCTGCGAGCGGGCTGTGCGCTTAAAGAAGCAAGGGACCAATACATCTGGGTCCGACATCCTGACCTTCCCCTTGTTACGAGCTCCAGCCGTGGACTGTGGGAAAGGGCATCTGTTCTGCTGGTTAGTGCATTTTAATGTTACAATTATTACTTGGCACTTGATTTTTGGGTATATTTTAAAGAAGAACTTCAACCTTACTATTAAAAGTTTAAATCTTAAAGGTGCTCCCTGTATAAAAGTAAGACAAACAAAAAAAATTCCACGGAGTGCAATGTTGTCGTGCTTGTAGAGAAAGTTCTCTTTCTGCTTCTTTTTCACCACCATCCTAAATTTATTTCCGGTACATGCGCAGACACACCACAGAGATGAGCCCTACTGTGTCTGCACATGTGCTGGACCCCTGCTAGTAAACTGGCAGACATCCCACATCGTATCTGACATGTGCATGATCCTCCTCTTCTCTGCTCCCTCTTTGGTGCTCCTGGCCCCTTCCTCCTGTCTAGTGCCCCCACAACAAGCAGCTTGCTATGGGGTCACCCCATCTGAGCTGCAGATCAGTGTGTCCATTCAGACACAGAGCTGTGGTTAGGCCCCTCCCCTCTCTCTCCTGATTGGCTAACTGATATTGATTGACAATTGGGAGCCGATATTGTGTCTCAGCCAATTAGGAGAGAGAGTTCCGGACAGCCAAGGGACATTTGGGCATCGCTGGACAGAGATGGGGCTGATTTAAGTATTAAAGGAGTTGTAAAGGCAGAAGGTTTTTTTATCTTAATACATTGAGATGCATAGGCGTGCGCACAGGGTGTGCCAGGTGTGCCCAGGCACACCCTAATCACTCCCTGTAGTGCAGATTCCCCCTGCTGCGCATTGTTTCCTCCCACTGCATGGCTAGCTTCCCTCCTCTCCCATTGGCTACTGCAGTAGGCACACATAGATGATATTTCAGGATGAGTAGGGGAAAGGGTAATGTCATTTACCGGCCCCTTACCTTTCTGAATGAACACCTAAGGGTTCTGTACTGTGTTTTTGAACTTTCAGGTGAACACCCTAATGCAACAGGCTACGCACACCTATGTTAAGATGATAAGCCTTCTGTGTGTAGCAGCACCCCCCTAATTTCTTCTCTTTCCAACGATGTCCACAAAGCCTTCAGCCATCCAGGACACTCCTCCTGATTGGCTAAGACAGAGCAGCGTGCCATTGGCTCCTGCGGCTGTCAATCAAAGTCAGTGAGCCAATCAGGGGAGAGAGGTGTCAGGGCTAGGTCGGAGCTCTGTGTCTGAAAAGGATACACAAGCTCTGACTCTGCATGGGTGCCCCCATAGAAAGCTGCTGGCTGAGGGGAAGTCAACAGGAGGGAGGGGCCAGGAGCACCAAAGAGGGACCCGAGAAGAGGAGGATCCAGACTTCTCTGTGCAAAACCAACAGTGCCGAGGAGGGAAGTATAACATGACTGTTATTTAAAAAAAAAACAAGACTTTCCAATCACTTTAAGTGGGATGCTACACACATAAGGCTCTTTATCTTAATGCAGAGAATGCATTAAAGCAGTGTTCCGGCCAAAAAATAAGGGAAGGGAACCCGGCAGTGTAGCCTTTTGGCTTCACGCTGGGAACCCTACTGCACATGCGCGAGGCCCCGCTCCTCTCTCCTATTGGCCTGGAGGATGAGGAGGAGGGAGCATTGCGGTGATGTCACAGGCCGCAGCCCGGACTCCTGGAAGTGGGAAAGGATAGACAGGTATCCTGCCCCCCCCCCCCAGAGGTGGCAATTGTGGCACCGAGGGGGGGTAGCAGATGAGTGGAAGTTCCACTTTAGGATGGAAATCCACTTTAAGATAAAAAAAAAAAAAACTTCTGCCTTTACAGCTCTTTAAAGGGGTAATTCCCCCAAAAACCTTTTTTTAACATTGATTGAGGCATTGGGGCTGATTTACTAATGAATCTGCGCTGCGCCGGTACATGCCTTAATTAGTGCGCTGGATGAAGCCCTAATTAGGCGCATGAACCGGCGGCAGCAGCAGCGCGATGTGATTGATAAGTAAAGCCGCCGCCGAACTCCCTGTATAAGTCTATGGGGGAAATCTTAATAGTGAATTTTAAAGGCTAATCTGCAAGTTTTGTCCTAAAAAGTGTTTGGGGACCTCAGTCCTGCCCCAGGGGACATGTACCAATGCTTTTTTTATTTTTTAAAACGGCCGTTTTTTCGGGAGCAGTGATTTTAATAATGCTAAAAGTGCAATAATAAAAGTGTAATTTTCCTTTAAATTTCGTACTATGGGGGGCTCTAATGTCAGCATGTGAAAAAGCGCATGTTTCCCGTGGTTAGAAATGTCTCTGCACAAAATGTCATTTTTCAAAGGAAAAAAGCCATTTAAAACTGACTCGCGGCTATAATGAATTGTCGGCTCCCGGCAATTGCAGGAGAATTCATTCATTAAAAAAAGGAAAAAAAAAGCGTGGGGGTCCCCCCAAATTCAATAACCAGACCCTTTAGGTCTGGTATGGATATTAAGGGGAACCCCGCCGTCAATTTAAAAAAAAAAATGACGTGGGGTTCCCCCCAAATATCCATAACCAGACCCTTCGGGTCTGGTGTGGAATTTAAGGGGAACTCCACTCCAAATTTAAAAAAAAATGGCGTGGAGTCCCCCCTAAAATCCACACCAGACCCCTTATCCGAGCACGTTGACCTGGCCGGCCGCAGAAAAGAGGGGGGGACAGAGCGCGGCCCCCCCCCTCTCCTGAACCGCACCAGGCCACATGCCCTCAACATTGGGAGGGTGTTTTGGGGTGCCCCCCAAAACACCTTGTCCCCATGTTGATGAGGACAAGGGTCTCTTCCCCACAACCCTTGCCCGGTGGTTGTGGGGGTCTGCGGGCAGGAGGCTTATCGAAATCTGGAAGACCCCTTTAACAAAGGGGCCCCCCAGATCCCGGCCCCCCCCCCTGTGTGAAATGGTAATGGGGTACCTTGTACCTCTACCATTTCACGAGTAAAAAAAATGTAAAGGGTTAAAAAAGACAAGAGCCGGTTTTGGACAAGTCCTTTATTATCTTCTTTCTTCTTTCCTTCGGGTTTCTTCTTCCTCCTCCTTCTTCCTCTGCTTCTGTCTTGGGTCTTCTATTCCCGCATCTTGCCCGGCGTGTTCTTCCATCTTCTGTTCCTCCCGCTGTCCTTCTCGTCCACATCTTCTCCTTCTTGTTCTTCTTCGCCGGAGCGGCCGCTTCCAATTGAAATCCCCGCTGTCTGCCGGACCACGCCCCCCCTCTGACGCCTCGGGCAAGCTCTTAGGAGTGTGCTGCCAGTGCGTCAGAGGGGGGCGTGGTCACATGTCAGAGGGCGGCCAATTCAATTTGAAGCTCGTGCGCGGCTTTTTCTTTGCCAGAGTCGCCGCTTCCAATTGAATTGCCCGCTTTCTGGAACATGTGACCACGCCCCCCTCTGACGCACTGGCACCACACGGGGACTTTCCTAAGAGCTTGCCCGTGGCGTCAGAGGGGGGGCGTGGTCCGGCAGACAGCGGGGATTTCAATTGGAAGCGGCCGCTCCGGCGAAGAAGCACAAGAAGAAGATGCGGACGAGAAGGACAGCGGAAGAAGATGGAAGAACACGCCGGGCAAGATGCGGGAATAGAAGACCCAAGACAGAAGCAGAGGAAGAAGAAGGAGGAAGAAGAAGAAACCCGAAGGAAAGAAGAAAGAAGATAATAAAGGACTTGTCAAAAACCGGCTCTTGTCTTTTTTTACACTGACACTTTTTTTTTACTTGTGAAATGGTAGAGGTACAAGGTACCCCATAACCATTTCACACAGGGGGGGGGCCGGGATCTGGGGGGCCCCTTTGTTAAAGGGGTCTTCCAGATTTTGATAAGCCTCCTGCCCGCAGACCCCCACAACCACCGGGCAAGGGTTGTGGGGAAGAGACCCTTGTCCTCATCAACATGGGGACAAGGTGTTTTGGGGGGCACCCCAAAACACCCTCCCAATGTTGAGGGCATGTGGCCTGGTGCGGTTCAGGAGAGGGGGGGGGCCGCGCTCTGTCCCCCCCTCTTTTCTGCGGCCGGCCAGGTCAACGTGCTCGGATAAGGGGTCTGGTGTGGATTTTAGGGGGGACTCCACGCCATTTTATTTTTATTTGGGGTGGAGTTCCCCTTAAATTCCACACCAGACCTGAAGGGTCTGGTTATGGATATTTGGGGGGAACCCCACGTCCTTTTTTTTTTAAATTGACGGCGGGGTTCCCCTTAATATCCATACCAGACCTAAAGGGTCTGGTTATTGAATTTGGGGGGGACCCCCACGCTTTATTTTTTCGTTTTTTTAATGAATGAATTCTCCTGCAATTTCCAGGAGCTGACAATTCATTATTGCCGCGAGTCAGTTTTAAATGGCTTTTTTTTTTATTTTTTCAGAATGTCATTTTGTGCAAAGACATATTTCTAACCACATGAAAAGTGCGCTTTATTCACCTGCTGACATTCCCCCCCCCCATGGTACGAATTTTAAAATAATTATTCAAATGACGTGGGGGTCCCCCCAAATTCAATAACCAGACCCTTCAGGTCTGATATGGATATTAAGGGGAACCCCGCCATCAATTTTTAAAAAAAATGACGTGGGGTTCCCCCCAAATATCCATAACCAGACCCTTCGGGTCTGGTGTGGAATTTAAGGGGAACTCCACTCCAAATTAAAAAAAAAAATGGCGTGGAGTCCCCCCTAAAATCCACACCAGACCCCTTATCCGAGCACGTTGACCTGGCCGGCCGCAGAAAAGAGGGGGGGACAGAGCGCGGCCCCCCCCCTCTCCTGAACCGCACCAGGCCACATGCCCTCAACATTGGGAGGGTGTTTTGGGGTGCCCCCCAAAACACCTTGTCCCCATGTTGATGAGGACAAGGGTCTCTTCCCCACAACCCTTGCCCGGTGGTTGTGGGGGTCTGCGGGCAGGAGGCTTATCGAAATCTGGAAGACCCCTTTAACAAAGGGGCCCCCCAGATCCCGGCCCCCCCCCTGTGTGAAATGGTAATGGGGTACCTTGTACCTCTACCATTTCACGAGTAAAAAAAAAGTGTCAGTGTAAAAAAAGACAAGAGCCGGTTTTTGACAAGTCCTTTATTATCTTCTTTCTTCTTTCCTTCGGGTTTCTTCTTCCTCCTCCTTCTTCTTCCTCTGCTTCTGTCTTGGGTCTTCTATTCCCGCATCTTGCCCGGCGTGTTCTTCCATCTTCTTCCGCTGTCCTTCTCGTCCGCATCTTCTTCTTGTGCTTCTTCGCCGGAGCGGCCGCTTCCAATTGAAATCCCCGCTGTCTGCCGGACCACGCCCCCCCTCTGACGCCACGGGCGAGCTCTTAGGAAAGTCCCCGTGTGGTGCCAGTGCGTCAGAGGGGGGCGTGGTCACATGTTCCAGAAAGCGGGCAATTCAATTGGAAGCGGCGACTCTGGCAAAGAAAAAGCCGCGCACAAGCTTCAAATTGAATTGCCCGCCCTCTCACTTGTGACCACGCCCCCCTCTGACGCACTGGCAGCACACTCCTAAGAGCTTGCCCGTGGCGTCAGAGGGGGGGGGGGGCGTGGTCCGGCAGACAGCGGGGATTTCAATTGGAAGCGGCCGCTCCGGCGAAGAAGAAGAAGGAGAAGAAGATGCGGACGAGAAGGACAGCGGAAGAAGATGGAAGAACACGCCGGGCAAGATGCGGGAATAGAAGACCCAAGACAGAAGCAGAGGAAGAAGAAGGAGGAGGAAGAAGAAACCCGAAGAAAAGAAGAAAGAAGATAATAAAGGACTTGTCAAAAACCGGCTCTTGTCTTTTTTAACCCTTTACATTTTTTTACTCGTGAAATGGTAGAGGTACAAGGTACCCCATTACCATTTCACACAGGGGGGGGGGGCGGGATCTGGGGGGCCCCTTTGTTAAAGGGGTCTTCTAGATTTCGATAAGCCTCCTGCCCGCAGACCCCCACAACCACCGGGCAAGGGTTGTGGGGAAGAGACCCGTGTCTTCATCAACATGGGGACAAGGTGTTTTGGGGGGCACCCCAAAACACCCTCCCAATGTTGAGGGCATGTGGCCTGGTGCGGTTCAGGAGAGGGGGGGGGCCGCGCTCTGTCCCCCCCTCTTTTCTGCGGCCGGCCAGGTCAACGTGCTCGGATAAGGGGTCTGGTGTGGATTTTAGGGGGGACTCCACGCCATTTTTTTTTTAATTTGGAGTGGAGTTCCCCTTAAATTCCACACCAGACCCGAAGGGTCTGGTTATGGATATTTGGGGGGAACCCCACGTCATTTGAATAATTATTTACAAATTCGTACCATGGGGGGGGGGGGGGATGTCAGCAGGTGAATAAAGTGCACTTTTCATGTGGTTAGAAATATGTCTTTGCACAAAATGACATTCTGAAAAAAAAAAAAAAAAGCCATTTAAAACTGACTCGCGGCAATAATGAATTGTCGGCTCCCGGCAATTGCAGGAGAATTCATTCATTAAAAAAACGAAAAAATAAAGAGTGGGGGTCCCCCCAAATTCAATAACCAGACCCTTTAGGTCTGATATGGATATTAAGGGGAACCCCGCCATCAATTTAAAAAAAAAATGACGTGGGGTTCCCCCCAAATATCCATAACCAGACCCTTCAGGTCTGGTGTGGAATTTAAGGGGAACTCCACCCCAAATAAAAAAAAAATGGTGTGGAGTCCCCCCTAAAATCCACACCAGACCCCTTATCCGAGCACGTTGACCTGGCCGGCCGCAGAAAAGAGGGGGGGACAGAGCGCGGCCCCCCCCCTCTCCTGAACCGCACCAGGCCACATGCCCTCAACATTGGGAGGGTGTTTTGGGGTGCCCCCCAAAACACCTTGTCCCCATGTTGATGAGGACAAGGGTCTCTTCCCCACAACCCTTGCCCGGTGGTTGTGGGGGTCTGCGGGCAGGAGGCTTATCGAAATCTGGAAGACCCCTTTAACAAAGGGGCCCCCCAGATCCCGGCCCCCCCCCTGTGTGAAATGGTAATGGGGTACCTTGTACCTCTACCATTTCACGAGAAAATAAATGTAAAGGGTTAAAAAAGACAAGAGCCGGTTTTTGACAAGTCCTTTATTATCTTCTTTCTTCTTTCCTTCGGGTTTCTTCTTCCTCCATCTTCTTCTTCCTCTGCTTCTGTCTTGGGTCTTCTATTCCCGCATCTTGCCCGGCGTGTTCTTCCATCTTTTTCCGCTGTCCTTCTCGTCCGCATCTTCTTCTCCTTCTTCTTCTTCGCCGGAGGCGCCGCTTCCAATTGAAATCCCCGCTGTCTGCCGGACCACGCCCCCCCTCTGACGCCACGGGCGAGCTCTTAGGAAAGTCCCCGTGTGGTGCCAGTGCGTCAGAGGGGGGCGTGGTCACATGTTCCAGAAAGCGGGCAATTCAATTGGAAGCGGCGACTCTGGCAAAGAAAAAGCCGCGCACGAGCTTCAAATTGAATTGGCCGCCCTCTGACATGTGACCACGCCCCCCTCTGACGCACTGGCAGCACACTCCTAAGAGCTTGCCCGAGGCGTCAGAGGGGGGGGCGTGGTCCGGCAGACAGCGGGGATTTCAATTGGAAGCGGCCGCTCCGGCGAAGAAGAACAAGAAGGAGAAGATGCGGACGAGAAGAACAGCGGAAGAAGATGGAAGAACACGCCGGGCAAGATGCGGGAATAGAAGACCCAAGACAGAAGCAGAGGAAGAAGAAGGAGGAGGAAGAAGAAACCCGAAGGAAAGAAGATAATAAAGGACTTGTCAAAAACCGGCTCTTGTCTTTTTTAACCCTTTACATTTTTTTTACACGTGAAATGGTAGAGGTACAAGGTACCCCATTACCATTTCACACAGGGGGGGGGCCGGGATCTGGGGGGCCCCTTTGTTAAAGGGGTCTTCCAGATTTCCATAAGCCTCCTGCCCGCAGACCCCCACAACCACCGGGCAAGGGTTGTGGGGAAGAGACCCTTGTCCTCATCAACATGGGGACAAGGTGTTTTGGGGGGCACCCCAAAACACCCTCCCAATGTTGAGGGCATGTGGCCTGGTGCGGTTCAGGAGAGGGGGGGGGCCGCGCTCTGTCCCCCCCTCTTTTCTGCGGCCGGCCAGGTCAACGTGCTCGGATAAGGGGTCTGGTGTGGATTTTAGGGGGGACTCCACGCCATTTTTTTTAAAATTTGGGGTGGAGTTCCCCTTAAATTCCACACCAGACCCGAAGGGTCTGGTTATGGATATTTGGGGGGAACCCCACGTCATTTTTTTTTAAAATTAATGGCGGGGTTCCCCTTAATATCCATACCAGACCTAAAGGGTCTGGTTATTGAATTTGGGGGGACCCCACGCTTTTTTTTTGGTGTTTTTAATGAATGAATTCTCCTGCAATTTCCAGGAGCTGACAATTCATTATTGCCGCGAGTCAGTTTTAAATGGCTTTTTTCCTTCAGAATGTCATTTTTCACATGCTGACATTACACCCAGGGCCGCCATCAGGGGGGTACAGGCATTACACCGCCCGGGGGTCCCCAGGGGCCCGGATGGGAACCACCCTAAAACAAAAAAAAATATTTTTTATTTTTTATTTTTTTTAAGGGCTCCGAAGGTCCCCAGGGGCCCGGAGGCCACTAAGGGCCCCAGATGGCAAGCCCTTTTTTTTAAATAAAAGATATATATTTAAAAAAATATATATAATTTTTTAATATATTTGTTTTATTTTTTTTAAGGAAAGGGCCCAGAGGTCCCCAGGGCCCTGGAAGGCTACCCCCTTGTTTTTTTACTTTTTTTCGATAAATGTTATATTTAAAAAATATATATATATATGTATTTTCTCTCTTTTTTATTTTTATTTTATAAAGAGCACAGAGGTCCCCAGGGCCCCGGATGGCTACCCCCCTTTTTTATATATATTTTTCTTTATTTCTTATTTCTGTCAAAATTTTTGTAAAGGGCCCCCCCGCTCCTCAATTTGTGGCACCACCCCCCCCCGCTTCTCAATTTCATGCGGCAGCACCCCCCCCCCCGGTTCTCTGCTCCAGGGGGCCCATGCCTGAAGCTGTGTAAGGGGCCCCAAAATTCATGATGGCGGCCCTGTACACCTGTAAGGCGCCCGGGGGTCCGGAGGTGCCCAGATGCCTGGAGGCCCCCCAGCGCCCCAGATGGTAACCCCCCTCTTTTTTTTTTTGTATATATATTTGTTAGTTGGTTTTTGTAGGATTTTTTATTAAAGGGCCAATTTTTGGAATTTAATATTTTTTAGCAGTCTGGAGGTCCCCAGGGCCCCGGGTGGCAACCCCCCAAATTTTTTGTTATTAAAGGGCCAATGTTTTGTTTTAGGGGTCTGGAGGTCCCCAGTGGCCCGGAGATCCCCAGGGCTCCAGATGACAACCCCCCACCTTTAAAAAAAAAACAAATAAAAATAAAAAATATATTAGTTGGTTATTTTTTTAACATATATATATATATATAATATAATTATGAAAGCTCCCAGAGGGCCCCAGATGACAACCCCCCACCTTTACAAAAAAATCCAAAAAAAAAAAAATTATATATTTTTTGGTTATTTTTTAAACATATATATATATATATAATATAATTATGAAAGCTCCCAGAGGGCCCCAGATGACAACCTTTTTGCTTCTAAAAATGTTATAAACATTTTCCCCAGGTTTGTTACTTTTTACTTTAATTTCTTTTTTAAAGTGTATTTTGTGCGTGAAGTCGAGAGAGAGGAGCTGGACTTGCAATCGCCATCCTTCTCCATGCCCCCGGTGGCAATGGTGGGTGTGAGGGGGGCCTGTCCCCGATGGGACAGAGGGACTCCCCCTATGAAGGAGTGTAGCCCACCCAGCCAGCCCTGTAGGTCCTTCGCCTCCCTTTATTTTAGGAGACCTCATGGCCAAAGTGTGTGCAAGTGTGGTGTTTTTTTTGGGGGGGGGGGGTGGGCGTACTAAGCACAGGCGTACCTTGCATAGCACACCCACCGGGAGCCGGGCTGACACCACCAAACTCAATTCACATGTAGCCGAGACCGGGATCCGAACCCTTGGCTGCAGAGGTGAACGGCTTGTCAGCGCAGTGCCATTCACGTTGAGCCACCACAGCTCCCACCCCATGTTATTTTTTTTTATGATTTTTGGAAGTTATTTTTTATTAAAGGGCCCAGAGCTCCCAAGGCAACCCCCTTTTTTATTATTTTATATATGTAGATATTGTAATTTATTTTTCATTAAAGAGCCCAGAAGTTTCTTTTTATTAAAGGGCCCAGTGGTCCCCAGGGCCCCCGGATGGCTACCACCCTTTTTAATATATATTTTTCTATATGTATTTTTTGGTAAAGGAACCCCCCGCTTATCAAATTGCCGCAGCCCCCCCCCTTCTTAATATCAGGCGGCACCCCCCCCCCCCTATTCTCTGCTCCAGGGGGCCCATGCCTGAAGCTGTGTAAGGGGCCCCATAATTCCTGATGGCGCCCCTAATTGCCTCCCCCCCCCCATGGTACGAAATTTCAAGGAATGTTTCACTTTTATTGTTGCACTTTAACCACTTCCATACCGCGCCTATTCTGGCACTTCTCTCCTTCATGTAACAATTATATTTTCTTCCTTGAAACTTACTCAGGACCCCCAAACATTATATATATTTTATTAACAAACACCCTAGGGAATAAAGTGGCGGCCATTTTTTCGGACACATTTCCAACAGTATTTGTGCCAAAAATTTTCAAACGTTTTTTTTTTGTTTTTGGCTTTCAAAAAAAAAACCTGTTTCATGAATGACAAAATAAGAAAGCAGTAAAGCTAGCCCAATTTTTAGGGATAAGGTGAAAGATGATGTTCCCCGAGTAAATAGATACCTAACTTGTCACGCATTCATATTGCGCACACTCATGGAATGGCGCTAAACTTCGTTATTAAAAATCTCCATAGGCAACGCTTGACTTTTTTTCTCAGGTTACCACTTTTGAGTTACAGAGGAGGTCTAGTGCTAAATTTATTGCTCTCGCTCTAACGCACGCTATGATACCTCACATGTGGGGTTTGAAGGATGTTTACATATGTGGGTGGGACTTGCATGCGTGTTCGCTTCTGAGTGCGAGCTACTAGGGACAGGAGCATTTAAATTCCTTTGTTATTTTATTTTTTTACTTAATATTTTAATTTTTGCACTTGTTTGTCCCTTTGTTTGTATTATTTTTCACTTTTCTTCCTATTACAAGGAATGTAAACATCCCTTGTAATAGGCACTAGTGTGTGACAGGTCCTCTTTATAGAGAAAGGCGGGGTCAATTAGACCCCACATCTGTCCTCCAGGCTGGAAAGCATGTAATTGGTTTAAAAAAAAACATCTCATGCTTTCAGCTGCAATCATGTTCGTTCAGCACAGTAGCGTAGTGTGTAGCATGTTCACCTAGCAGCAAAAGGGTTGCTGGTTCGAATCCCGCCCGTGACACTATCTGCCTGGAGTTTGCATGTTCTCCCTGTGCGGGTTTCCTCCCACAATCTAAAAACATGCTGTAAATTGGATCCTGTCTAAATAAGCCCTAATATGCAGTAGGATATTTAGGTTTTGTGCTGCCCTAGGCCTGACCAAATTTTGGCACCCCCCTAATAGAAAAATGACCCACCCTTCCTGTCAAGGCCACACCCTGTTTTTTTATGACCCACCCAGGAATTTTCAGGGGACACACACAAGTTCTGTGGGGGGGGGGGGGGGGGGGCACAGGAGACCCTTAATTTGCCTAGTTTTTCGATCACTTCCTGTTTGGCTATGGGGCAGGAAGTGAAGGCCAATCTCCCCAAACGGACAGGGATAATACAAAATAAACTGACAGAGCTTCTAACCCCCCCCCCCCCCAACTCTATCCAAAATGAAAGAAATCCAAAAAATAAAAGTGATGATTATTGTTCCAGTTTAACCCCAAATTTCATATCATTTTATTGAGAGGCTTAAGAAAATATAACCATGCCAATAGGCCAGGATCCAGCGTTGCTAATATGTATGAATGTGTGTTAGGGACCCCCACAAACACCACCCAATGTTAAATCAACTATTTTCTTGTTTGTTTTGGGGATGCCTGCACCCCTGATAGGGTAAAGACACCTCACAAATGTTGTCACTTTCTACTTAATTCATTCACTTCCTGCCACACAGCCAAACAGGAAGTGAGGGAAACACCTGAGTAATGTTTTGTTGGGGACACACAGATCAATATAAATAGTTTCCCATTTTGGAAATGGCATTTTGCTGTGTACACCCCAAATTAGTAGGAATCTTGGACTTTGGGGTCCATTTACTAAAGGCAAATCCACTTTGCACTACAAGTGGACAAGCAAGGAAGAAAACTCTAAACTTGGCGGGATTGGAAGTAAAAACCATCAGTGCTTCCCTTCTGATTTTCATTGCCTACGCTTCTACTGCAGAGCGGCTTTGCCTTTACTAAACCCCAAAATAACTAATCATTTGCTTAATGGTGACACTAGTTAGATTGACCTGTGTCCCAAAGAAAAGACCATTGGTAGGGTTTTAACCTCACTTCCTGTTCAGCTGTGTGACAGGAAGTGAAGCCAATTTTTAGGAAAAGGGACACAAAGCCCAGCCTAAAAACACTAGCAGGGGTTCTAACACTCAATTGGCTTCCCTCAAACAACCCACAATTAGAATAGGATTGTCTTGTGCTAGTTTCAAGCACAGCGCTGTAAATCAGCACTTCAAGCCTGTCCACCAATACACCACCCCCCCCCCACCCCCCCTCCAACAGGCCCTGTTTGCAGCTTTTCCTACATCTTGCACATGTGCTTTAAAAAGTCAGTCTGGACATCAGTTCTAGGAAACAATACTTACCGCTTTGTCCTTCCTTTTCTGGTGACTAAACATTTCATGCATACACACCAGGAAAGAGCTTAGAGACAAATCACACTTGATGGTTTAGGCCCAAACTAGTTCAGCTGCAGCGGTTGAAATCCATAGCAGGAAAAAAATATCACAAAACAAACTTCAAAATTTGAAAGTAATTTTATTGGTCCACAAAACAAGGAAAGCAAAACAAAAAATTACAAATAAACACACCAAAAATATATAAAAACACCTAAAAACAAAAAAGACCAACGTTTATTTCACAGTCATTGGAAAATAAATCATGCTTTTGAAATAACAGGATAGACCCACAGGATTAAAACATTAGTCATTAACATCTTGAGAAACATTTAGCAAAATTATGTAGCAGAGAAAACATAAAAAAATACAAAACTTGCTCCAAAACATCTCTGTTTCACTCCGCCATTACTTCCAGCCAGCAAATCTGCCCCCTCTGAGGGGCAGCTGACACGTGCAGTATCCACGCTTTTTATAACATGTGTGCTAATGAACCAATTGGAAACACATGAAGAAATGTCAGCCTCTAGTTTGTGTGCACTTGGAACTGCTTACACCTGTTAAGGATGTCCTTAAATTACTAAGCCAAAAAAACAGCTTTCTGAGCATGCTCAGAAAGATGCAATGTCATTTTCAGGGTCAGACAACCAACTTTTTTTACTAAGTGTTCGAGCATGCCCAGTTCACTCGAAATGCAGTACCAGAATCAAATCTGCAATGGCGGATGAAAGCATTAGAGGTGTTAAATTTTTTTTTGGTCCCCATGAAGTGATGCTTTACAAGCTGAACGGGAGGTCTTATCGAATTTTTACGTAACAAACCTAAATAGTAATAATTTAAAAGCCCCTGTCCCTAGTAGCTCGCAGTCAGAAGCGAACAAGCAGCATTTTTATTGTTTCCGGTTACCAGTTTAGATTTACAGATGAGGTCTAGTGCTATAAATATTCCTCTTGCTGTTACGCACGCTATGATACCTCACATGTGTGGTTTGAAGAATGTTTCCATATATGGGGGCGGGCCTTAAATGTGTAAGCCCCGCCCACATATTGAACCCCCGTTCAAACCCCACATGTGAGGTATCATAGCGTACGTTAGAGCGAGAGCAATACTTTTAGCACTAGACCTCCTCTGTAAATCTAAACTGGTAACCTGAAACACATAAAAAAGCGTTGCCTATGGGTATTTTCAAGTACTGAATTTTGGCGCCATTCCATGAGTGTGTGCAATATTAAAGTGTAACATGTTGGGTATCTATTTACTCGGTGTAACATCATCTTTCACATTATGGCCATAAATTGGGCTAACTTTAGTGTATTCTTAATTTGTAACCACTTGAGCCCCAGAGCATATTACTGGTCACTGACGGGGCCATTTTTTGCATTTCAACACTGCGTCATTTTGACTGACAATTGCGTGGTTGTGCGACGTGGCCCCCAAAAAAATTGGGCGTCCTCATCCCCCCCCCCCCCCCTAAAAATTTTTTTTTTTTTTTTTGTTGGTGGTATTTGATCACCTCTGCGTTTTTTCTTATTTTTGCTTGACCCAAAAATATAGCGGCAATTTGGTAACTAAAAAAACATCTTTTTTACGGTTTGCTATAATAAATCTCCCCCAAAATATATTCAAAAAATGTTTGCCCTCAGTTTAGGCCGATAAGTATTCTTGGACATCTTTTTGGTTGCAAAAAATCACAATAAGCGTTTGATTGGTTTGGGCAAAAGTTCTAAGTAGGGGTTGGTCTTATGGGTTTTTTTGGAATAATTTTTTGTTTTACTAGTAATGGTGGCTATCATTGTTTTTTCTGTCTAATGCGACATTGTGGCGGACACATTTTTGTGAGATTTGGCATTTTTGTAGCGAGCAATGGTATATAAATGCATTGCTTACTATAAAAATGACACTGGCAGGGAAGGGGTTAACACTAGGGGCGCGGAAGGGGTTGAATATGTTACCTGGGTGTGTTCTAACTGTAAAGGGGGTGGGACTGTGTAGGGGAAATGACAGATCGCTGTTCATACATTGTAGGGACAGACGAGCAGGCATTCCCCCCCCCCCCCTGACAGGACCGGGATAAAGGGGAACTCCACCCCAAATTAGAAAAAAAAACGGCGTGGGGGTCCCCCTTCAGGTGCACAACAGGCTCTTAGATTTGATCTGGAACATAAGGGGTTAAACCCACGCCAAAAAACGGCGTGGGGTTCCCCCTCAGATCCAGACCAAACCCTTCTCCCAGGCACGCAGTCTGGCCGGACAGGAATGGGGGTGGGGACGAGCGAGCGCCCCCCCCCCCCCTCCTGAGCCGTACCAGACCACATGCCCTCGACATGGGGGAGTGTGTGCTGTGGGGGAGGGGGGCACTGCCCCCCCACCCCAAAGCACTCTTGTCCCCATGTCGATCGGGACAAGAGCCTCTTCCCGACAACCCTGGCCGTTGGTTGTCGGGGTATGCGGGCGGGGGGCTTATCAGAATCTGAGAGCCCCCTATATTAAGGGGGCCCCCAGATTCTGGCCACCCACCCTATGTGAATGAGTATGGGGTACATCGTACCCCTACCCATTCACCGGGTGGAAAAGTGTAAACACAAAAAAAACCACACAGAAAAAAATAATTTATTAGTCAGCTCCGGGGGTCTTCTGCCGGGACCCCCCACCACCAGCCCATTGGGCCCCGGGCTTCGCCGTCTTCTGCCGGGGGGGGACACCCACCGATGATCTCCGCCATGTCCAGCCAGGCCCCCACCCCAAAATAAGCTCTTTCACATTCGGGGGGGGCCGGCCGAAAAAAGCAGAGAACAACGGGGGCGGAGCCCCTCGGTCTTCCAGACGTTTTCTGCCGGGGGGGCTCCAGCCCCGCACCGGTCTTCGCCGCCGCCTTCCGCCGGGGGGGGACACCCACCGATGCTCTCGGCCATGTTCGGCCAGGCCCCCTACCCCAAATCAAGCTCTTTTACATCCGGGGGGGGCCGGCGGAAATGGCGGAGAACAACGGGGGCGAAACCCCTCCTCGGTCTTCGCCTTCCGCCGGGGGGGTACACCTACCCCCCCCCCGGTCTTCGCCGCCGCCTTCCGCCGGGGAGAGAGACACCCACCGATGCTCTCCGCCATGTTCGGCCAGGCCCCCTACCCCAAATCAAGCTCTTTTACATCCGGGGGGGGCCGGCGGAAATGGCGGAGAACAACGGGGGCGTCGCCACTCCTCGGTCTTCTAGCCGTCTTCTGCCGGGGGGGGGAAACACCCACCCATGCTCTCCGCCATGCTCGACTGTGCCCCCACCCCAAAATGAAGCTCTTTTACATCCGGGGGGGGCCGGCCGAACACAGCGGAGAACAACGGGGGTGTCGCCCCACCTCGGGCTCCTCCGCTTCTGCCTGGCTCCTCCCAGGGCTTCTTTCGCCGTCTTCCGCCGGAGGGCGCCACTCTCCGGGCTTCTCGACGTTGTCTTCCGCCGCGGGGGCCAGGCCTTCTTCTTTGCCGCCCCCCTCGATTTTTTCGGCCTGGACGGGGGTCGCACATCCCATCCAGGACTTGGACGTGGCGGGCTTCTCGTCGCCGTCTTCTGCCGCTGCCCCCTTCACCACGAAGCTCCGTGCTTGTTTGATGAGGGCAGCGGGCTTCCGTCGTCTTCTCCGGGGCGAGGGTCGTACATCCCACCCCGGATTTCGTCGCCGTCTTCTGCCGCTGCCCCCTTCACCACGAAGCTCCGTGCTTGTTTGATGAGGGCAGCGGGCTTCCGTCGCAGTCTTCCGCCGCGGGGTGACACTCGCGGGCTTCTTCTTCCATTCGATGTTGACACGGCGAGGTCCGGCGCTGAAATGCCTTCTGAGCGGCGGGCAAGGACTTATATTGGCATTGGGCGTGGGCGTGGTTATGCCAACATGTGACCTCAACCCATGTGACAGTGATGTCACGTCACATCACTGTCACATGGGTTAAGGTCACATGTTGGCATAACCACGCCCACGCCCAATGCCAATATAAGTCCTTGCCCGCCGCTCAGAAGGCATTTCAGCGCCAGACCTCGCCGTGTCAACATCGAATGGAAGAAGAAGCCCGCGAGTGTCACCCCGCGGCGGAAGACTGCGACGGAAGCCCGCTGCCCTCATCAAACAAGCACGGAGCTTCGTGGTGAAGGGGGCAGCGGCAGAAGACGGCGACGAAATCCGGGGTGGGATGTACGACCCTCGCCCCGGAGAAGACGACGGAAGCCCGCTGCCCTCATCAAACAAGCACGGAGCTTCGTGGTGAAGGGGGCAGCGGCAGAAGACGGCGACGAGAAGCCCGCCACGTCCAAGTCCTGGATGGGATGTGCGACCCCCGTCCAGGCCGAAAAAATCGAGGGGGGCGGCAAAGAAGAAGGCCTGGCCCCCGCGGCGGAAGACAACGTCGAGAAGCCCGGAGAGTGGCGCCCTCCGGCGGAAGACGGCGAAAGAAGCCCTGGCCCCTAGTAGGAGCCAGGCAGAACCCGGCGACGAAATCCGGGGTGGGATGTACGACCCTCGCCCCGGAGAAGACGACGGAAGCCCGCTGCCCTCATCAAACAAGCACGGAGCTTCGTGGTGAAGGGGGCAGCGGCAGAAGAGAGCGACGAGAAGCCCGCCACGTCCAAGTCCTGGATGGGATGTACGACCCCCGTCCAGGCAGAAGAATTTGAAGGGGGCGGCGGAAGACCCTCAAAAGTGAAAACGTTCACCAGGTGAATGGGTAGGGGTACGATGTACCCCATACTCATTCACATAGGGTGGGGGCCCGAAATCTGGGGGCCACCTTATTAAACGGGGCTCCCAGATTCTGATTGGCTCCCGCCCGCATACCCCGACAACCAATGGCTAGGGTTGTCGGGAAGAGGCTCTTGTCCCGATCGACATGGGGACAAGAGTGCTTTGGGGTGGGGGGGCAGCGCCCCCCTCCCCCAAAGCACACACTCCCCCATGTCGAGGGCATGTGGTCTGGTACGGCTCAGGAGGGGGGGGGCCGCTCGCTCGTCCCCACCCCCATTCCTGTCCGGCCAGACTGCATGCCTGGGATGAGGGCTTGGTACGGATCTGGGGGGGAACCCCACGCCGATTTTGGCGTGGGTTAACCCCTCACGTTCCGGACCAAGCCGGAGAGCCTATTGTACCCCTGGGGGGGAAGCCGCGCCGGTTTCACATTTGAAATTTGGCGCGGAGTTCCCCTTCAGTGTCAGCGCAGCCCGAGAACAGCTCGGAGCTTGCCGTGCGCCGCTCCAGGCAGTGCAAACACTGCTACGCCGCCTGGTATTTACCAAGGATTTCCCGGCGTACTGAAGAGGCGCGCGGTGAGCTCCGATTTTTCCCTCTGCGCATGCCCAGTATGCAAGTGAACCTTCCGAGGTTCTAGCGTACTTTGCAAGGGCACGGGGATCGGGTCCCAAAAGTCACTTTCCCTTTCAAATCGGCCCGCCACACAAGTTTAAACACATGTCACTACACTTCCCCTGCATCACCCCCCTCCCTCCCCTCATAAACTCCCGCCCGAATCCCCGATGTTTACATTACTAAATGCCGCACGCCAGCTCTGTACTGGCGTGCTGTGCGCCCTCTTCTGGGCGCATTAGGCACTTTAGTAAATGAGGAAACACGCTGCACTGGCAGCGTGTTTCTTTTGTAAATGTCAAAAACAGGTTTACTCCTGCTTGTGCACCATGAGTCTTGGCGCACAGGCTTGGTAAATCAGCCCAATTGAGTTATGTCAAGGGGAATCGGGTGTTTTTCTTTTAGAATCTAAGCAGTACTTACCGTTTTAGAGATGCATCGTCTCCGTTGCTTCCGGGTATGATCGTCTGGTCTGGGCGTGCCTATTTGATTGACAGGCTTCCGACGGTCACATACATCGCGTCACGAGTAGCCGAAAGAAGCCGAGCGCCGGTGCGGCTCTATACTGCGCCTGCGCACCGTCGTTCGGCTACTTTCGGAAAATCGTGACGCGATGTATCCGACCGTCGGAAGCCTGTCAATCAAATAGGAACGCCCTTCCCCGAAGACCATACCCGGAAGCGTCGGAGACGATGCATCTCTAAAACGGTAAGTACTGCTTCGATTCTAGAAAAAAAACACCTGATTCCCCTTGACAAAACGAGCCTCAATCAATGTTAAAAAAAAGGTTTTTGGGGGAACTACCCCTTTAATGCTTTAGAACCACTTTAACTGATCAGAGTTGCAATGCTTTCCAAGCTCCAATGCAAAAAGTTAAAGCGGAGCTCTACCCTAAAGTGGAACCTCCCGCTCATCTGATTCTACCCCCCGACCTGCGGGCAGTACGTCAGTTTGACCCGTCCCCCCTGCTCCCAGAACACAGCGGGGAACAGTGAGGATGGCGCGGCGCAACTTGCACATGCACATGCAACTTGCACATGCGCAGTAGGGAACCGGGCAGTGAAGCCGCAACTGAGGATGACGGTGGGGGCAGCCGAGAGACAAACAATCACTCGTCCTCTGCTGCTGATGTCGCTGGACTCCAGGACAGGTAAGTGTCCATTTATTAAAAGTCAGCAGCTGCAGTATTTTTAGCCGCTGGCTTTTAATAATTTTTTTTTTTCACGGCGGAGCTCCGCTTTAACAAATGCCCCCCCCCTTTTTTTTTTTTTTTCATATGGGGGCCTTTTATTATTTATTTTTACAACAAGTAGCATTTTCCTTTAAATCTTTCTTAATCCATCCTTGTAGCACTTCTTTTTTTTTTTCCTTTCTTGTTTTATTGTTGTAATGTGTAAAGGTCGGGTTAGTCTCTTGGTTCCTCCTTCTGTTTCTCCATATGAACACATGAGTCACTCTTGGCTCACGGCAGTAAAGGGCAAGCTTTGTCCTCTGTATTACATAACTCGTGTGAGATGAAGCCCGGCTATTGTGGTCAGTGTCTTGCTACCTGCGGGAAGCCTGTGTCTTGCTTGCTGTCCTCTTGTTAGATTGTACATCATTTATAAAGAAGCTGTAATGGTAGACGTGACACGGGGCGCTGCGAGGGAAAGGCATTCATGGCCTCCTGTGGCCTGTAACCAGAAACTTGTATGCCAAGGTGCCTTTCACTGTGGACTTCTGAGGATGCTTCGGGCCAAATCGTGATGGAAGAAACCGTTGGATGTCCAAACCGGTTCCATAAAAAAGATGTACTGATATGTCAAGTCTAATATATTAGGTGTTTGTGCTACAGCAGTGCAGGGATGTAACCTAGTGTTTCCCAGTCCTTAAAAGACCTGCTGTGTATCTGGTAACACAAACACTGTGAATTATTCATTGGCGGGATACCCGGACAGCCGGACGGGGATGAAACCGCGTCTGAGACTGGGATTCTGGTTAATGTCAAGTTAGTGTTGTGGAGAGATAATTACAATGGAGAGCAAGCACACCCATAAATTCAATCGTGCTACTTTTATATTCGAGCCAACAAAAAGCTTTCCTAACGGATCATGAATGTGAAGATCTCATAGAAATTGCAGTATGTTACGATATACACTCACCGGCCACTTTATTGGGCACACCTGTTCACTTGCTTGGTAACACAAATTGCTAATCAGCCAATCGCATTGCAGCAACTCAATGCGTTTAGGCATCTAGACGTGGTGAAGACAACTTGCTGAAAGGGGTTGTAAAGTCAAAGGCCCGGATTCACTTACCTCGGCGCATATATATGCCGGCGTAGCACATCTTCTTTACGCTACGCCGGCGCAACGCAGAGAGGGAAGCAAGGAATTTACAAAGCAAATGCTCCCAACGTTGCGCCGGCGTAGTGTATATTCATCGGCGTAAGCCGACAGAAAGTCTAAGTAGGTGGAAGTGGGCGTGATACATTTAAATGAAGCGTGACCCCATGCAAATGATGGGCTGAGCTTCTAACAAGTACTTAAAATGTACGGTGCATGCGTCGTACCTTGGACGCATCCCAGTGCGCATGCTCACTATAACGTCGAAAAGAACTGGCTAAGCTTCATCGAATCACTGCCTACGATGTGAACGTAACCTACGCCCAGCCCTATTCACGTAGAAACGTAAACTACGTAAAATTGGACGGCGTTCGTTACCTGATCCATACTTTTGCATGAGTTGCGCTTCCAATATGGGAAATAACTTTACGCTGGACGTAGGACTTACACAAATCGCTTAAAACATGCGCCGGGCGCAAGTACGTTTGTGAATCGACGTATCTCCCTCATTTGCATATTTGCATCGAAAATCAATGGGATTGCCAAATGCGCCCACTATACGCCAGCGTAGGCAAGTTATGTCGGTCGGATGAAGCCTATTTTTCGACGTATTTCGCTTTGTGGGTCGGCGCACAGATACGACGGCGCACATTTGTACTTACGTCGGCGTATCTGGAGATTCGTCAGCGTAAGTGCTTTGTGAATCCGGCTAAAAAGGTGTTTAGCTTAAAGTGGATGTCAACACGATTCAAGAAATGTAACCACTTAAGACCCGGACCTTTATGCAGGTTAAGGACCTTGCCCCCTTTTTGCGATTCGGCACTGCGTCGCTTTAACTGACAATTGCGCGGTCGTGCGATGTGGCTCCCAAACAAAATTGGCATCCTTTTTTTTTCCCCACAAATAGAGCTTTCTTTTGGTGGTATTTAATCACCTCTGCGGTTTTTATTTTTTGCGTTATAAACTTAAATATAGCGACAATTTGGAAAAAAATGCAATATTTTTTACTTATTGCTAAATATCCCCCAAAAATATATTAAAAAAAACGTTTTTTTTTCCCCTCCGTTTAGGCCGATACGTATTCTACATATTTTTGGTAAAAAAAAAATCACTATAAGCGTTTATCGATTGGTTTGTGTAAAATTTATAGCGTTTACAAAATAGGGGATAGTTTTATTGCATTTTTATTAATAATTTTCTTTTTTACTACTAATGGCGGCGACCAGCGATTTTTTTTATTTATTTATTTATTTTTATTATTTTTTTTATTTTTTTTTCGTGACTGCGAAATGCAACATTTTCCACAGTCATGATTTTGGGAGCTGTGTCATCTGCTGGTGTTGGTCCTCTGTGTTTTAGCGAGTCCAAAGACAGGGCATCCCTTTAGCAGGAAATTCTAGAGCACTTTATGCTTCCCTCTGCTGACCAGCTTTATGGAGATGCCGATTTCATTTTCCAGCAAGACTTGCCACTTGCCCACACTGCCAAAAGTACCAATACCTGGTTTAATGATCCTGATATCACTGTGCTTGATTGCCCAGCAAGCTAGCCTGACCTAAACCCCATAGAGATTATTTGGGGTATTGTCAGGAGGAAGATAAGAGACACCAGACCTAACAATGCAGATGAGCTGAAAGCCACTAGCATATAAACCTGGGGCCAGATTCAGAGAGCCATTACGCCTGTCTAACTGGTGTTAGACAGGAGTAATTTCAAATTTTGCGCGCCGTATCACTAGTTTGAATCCTCAAACCATGATACGGCGGCGTTGGGCTTCGATCTGACAGGCTTACGTCTTCGTACGCCTTCGGATCTACGCTGCAATCTTTTTGCGGCCGCTGGGTGGAGTTTGCGTCGTTTTCAGCGTCGGGGTATGCAAATGAGCTTTTTCCGGCGATCCACGAAGTTACGAGCGTCGTTCGCAATCGCGTACGTCATTTTTTCGCTACGTAAAGTTAAACCAGCCATTAGCTGGTCTAACGTTACGCGGCCCATGTTAAGTATGGCCGTCGTTCCCGCGTCGACTTTCAAATTTTTTTCTTTTTTTGCGGAAGTCGTCCGGGAATAAAAAAATGACGTAACGACGTGATTTCGCGCAATGCACGGCGGGAAATTTCTCAACGGAGCATGCGCAGTTCGATCGCCGTGGGGACGCGCTTAATTTAAATGCCTCACGCCCCCTAATCGCGTAGTTTGATTCCGCCGGGAGAAATACACTACGCCACCGTACCTTACGGGCCAAAATCTCTCTGAATTCCTCCTAGAGCCAGGTAAAGTATGGCGGCGTAGAGTATCTCTGATACTCTGCGGGAATCTAATTCTTTCTGAATCTGGCCTCTGGGCTTCTATAACACCTCAGCAGTGCCACAGGCTGATCACCTCCATGCCACGACGCAATGATGCAGTAATTCATCCAAAAGAGGCCCCGACCAAGTATTAAGTGTGTACTATACTGTAGATCAGGGATATGCAATTAGTGGACCTCCAGATGTTGCAGAACTACAAGTCCCATGAGGCATAACAAGACTGACCGCCACAAGCATGACACCCAGAGGCAAAGGCATGATGGGACTTGTAGTTTTGCAACAGCTGGAGATCCGCTAATTGCATATGCCTGCTGTAGATGGACATACTTTTCAGCAAGCCAACATTTCTTTATTAAAAATCCTTTTTTTATTTGTCTTATATAATAATCATATTTTCTGATATACAACATTTTTAGTTTTCACTAGCTGTAAACCACAATCATTAAAATTAAAAGAAAGAAATGCTTGAAATATACCATTCTGTGTGTAACGCATCTATATAAAATATAAGAGTTTCACTTTTTGAATTGAATTACTGAAATAAATTCACTTTTTCATGATCTATTCTTATTAGATTCTTTATCTCTATCTCTATATATGCAGATTTACAGAGAGTGGGTGCACATTACGCCGCCGTAGCACAAACGCCATACGCTAAGCCAAGAGGCAAGCATTGCATTCAGCAAGCTATTGCCCCCAACGCTGTGTCAGCGTGGCATATTTTTCTAAGGCGTAGGTGGGCGTGGGCCCATGCAAATGATGGTCCGAGCATGGTGCAGTGTTTGTATCACGAACTGCGCATGCGCCGTGATGTGGACGCATGAAACGGCACCTTTATGTGCATGCTCACAACAACGCCGGCACAACTGGCTAAGCTACGCCGGATCACTACGTACGCTGTGAACTTAACATACGCCCAGCCAGACACACATCCAACGCAATACGCCGGCTTGTGTAATCTGGTGCAGACCTTTGCATGTCTGTTGCCGGGCTGCACCTCATCTATGGGGAATAACTACGCCGGACGTACAACTTGCGCGCACCTCGCGTAGCATGCGTCGGGCGCATGTACGTTCGTGAATCGCCGTATTGCCCTCATTTGCATGTTTAAATGCCTAATCAATGGGAGCAGCAAAATTCGTCCAGACGAAAAGTGCACTTACCGGCCACATTTGCACTTGTGTTGGGTAGGTGCTTTGTGAATCTGGGCCAATGTGTGTATGTATATTTATTATTTATATTTTGTGAGGGATTTGCTCGGTAGCGGGTGTGTGTGACTCCCTGGATGGGTTCACTACACGCTGAACTATACAGAAAGGCAGTTAAGGATGGTTGAAAACAAAGGATATGGTTTATTCTTCCATATTGCTGGATACAAGTGCAAGCATCAAAACAGCATAAACAAAACAAAGCATAAAATAAACCCTTGCCACTTGGGCCGTCTACCTTCACAACACAGGAACCTACCTATGGAGTCTGGCACAGTTTACTGCTGGGCAAACACTGCTGGTCATACAGCAGAAAACAAAAAGTCTCTTTGATATTTATCGCACAGAAATACTGATACGACCTCACCTTCAGAAGTCTTTCTCACTCCACTGCTCTCCTTAACTCAAAGGCCTCAGGATGCAGCAATCCGTAGTCATTCTCTGGGTGACTTATAGAGGCCTTAATTGCCTCATTCTGAGCAGCTGAAGTTTTCCAACGCCCTATACCTTTCTGGCTATTTCTGCAGCCGACACCTAATAGTAATTGGTGAATTGTCTAAACAAGGCAGAAATGTATCTTCCGTCTGTGACAACACCCACAGATTTACCTGACTTCCTGTCACAAAATATATATTAAAATGTTTTTTTATTTTTTTTATTTATCTGTTATCTTTAGCTAGCTGACACAGTTTTGGATTTTTTAGGATTTTTTTTTTGCATGGGGACTTTGAAAATTTGTTCACATTCAGCAGGTGGTTTATTAAAGCTTTTTTGTTTGCGTTTCTGGCCAGGTTGCTCAGCTGCAAGAGGTATTTTGCCAGGATCTCTTCTAAGATAATGACTGTAAAAAAAAATATTTTCTTTCTCGTACATCACGGGACACAGAGCGGCATATTCATTACTATATGGGTTATATGGAGTACCTTCAGGTGTGGACACTGGCAATCTCAAACAGGAAGTCCCCTCCCTATATAACCCCCTCCCCTAGAGGGAGTCCCTCAGTTTTTTCGCCAGTGTCTTAGGTGTTGGTCACGGAATAGCTTTGCTCCACATCCTTGGGATTAAGGGCGGGCTAACTGGATCTGTCCAAGGAGCCTCAGTGCCAAAGTGGACAGTACCCGGGCCCCAAGCCGTGGGGTTTTGCCTATAATGCTCCTCTTTGGAGGGCTGGACCCTGGGCCCAGGACTTGGAGTTTGTAAAAACCATAAGTTCCTGCTTGCCAGGGTGCTATATAGGTCCAGGACAGTGGGTACCTTCATAGGACCCCAGGGCCTGAAGGTCTACTACGCTACCCACGGAGATGGGAGAAGATTGGATCAGTTTGCTGGACAAACATCCTGCTGCATGGAGCAGGTAAGGGGGAGCCTGCGGGACTTGGTTCGACAGCAGGCTCTCCGGGGTAACCTAAAAGGGGGGATAGCCTAAGTATGCTCTGCATGGGCAACCTTGTTCACTATGTCTGAGAGAGACGGGATGACACCCTTTCTCCCCCATCACTAGGTTCCCCTGTCTAAAAATGTGTTGCTAGCTAAACCTGCTGTTTTCTTCCTAGGGCTAGTAAGGATCCCTAGGGGCCTTTGGAGAGTCCTACCTGGCCGGGGGTTTGAATCTGCCGCCTGTTTCTGCGTTCCTGGATCTCCAGCAGCGCGGCTCCTCCATGTTCCTCCTGTGTCCGGCATACGCGCGCGCGTCTTATAGACTTTTTTCGCGCCGTTCAGACAGGAGGGCGGGGGGGGCGTGCCTGCGGCGTCATACAGGAGGCGCGCCTTTGTGCTGTTATAGACAGCAGGCATTGTCAGTGCTCAGTCTGAGGCTGATTTTCAGAAGGAGAGGACGCAGAGCGGCAGAACAGTGACTCCCGGTGGCGGAAGAGGGGTAGTACATGCTGGACTTTGTTCCAATGCCTTTTTTGTTAAGCCAAAAAATTCCCCTTTTTGCAGCAGGTTGGAGGCTGGCAAACTAAGTTTGGGGTCACTGTATGTTGTAAAAAGAAAATATATAATATATATTAAAAAAAAAAAAAAAAAAAAACATACGGGATCCCATCAGTTTTTGGGCATTAGTGATCTATTGTCCCCTAAACTCTGGTTTTGTACTCCTGGCCACTACAGTCTGTTGTGTGGGCGGAGTCCCTCGATTTTGTATTATGGCTTCCAAAGGTTCGGGGTCAAAGGGTACAAAAAAGACCAAAAAACAAAAGGGTTCCCTTTCTGATTCTGATGATATGCCGATACTTTCCCCGCAACTTATTAACATAAAAGGCGCCTTGGATGAGCCATTAGGGGGATCTGGTGCGGAGGCTGGCCCAGATCAGCCCAGCCCTGTGTTTATCACAGAGGAGATGCTAGCCGTATCCCTAGGGGGGCTAGAAGAGAGAATAGCAGCATTGATCGCTAGAGCTATTCCTGGTAAGAAACGGGTTAGATCCCCATCACCAAGAGGTGTATCCTCAGATGCTGAGATTCTCTCGCCGGAGGAATTGGAATCACAGGAGGATCAACTAGACCTGAACCAAGAGGGTTCAGAGATTGAGGGATCTACCTCTGAGGAACCATTTTCAGACTCCCAGACAGAGAGACTGTGGGACAGTCTTTGACGGACATGGTCCGCTCGGCATTTAGTTTACCATTGCCAGAGCCTCAGGTTCCTCCGGTATCCTCTCTGGGCTCTTTGAAAGCTCCGTTAAGCAACGCAGTTTTTCCGGTCCATCCTCTTTTAGAGGAATTGATCTTTCGGGATTGGGTACGGCCGGACAGGATTTTTCTGCCACCGAAAAGATTTGCGGTCATTTACCCCATGGAGGAAAAATTCTCCAAGAGGTGGAGGCTCCCAGTAGTGGATGCAGCCATCTCATGTGTGAATAAATCACTAACTTGCCCGGTGGAAAACATACATATGGTTAAAGATCCGGTTGATAAAAGATTAGAGACACTTTTAAAAGCATCCTTTGCTACGGCAGGAGCAGTGGTGCAGCCAGCGGTGGCTGCGATTGGTGTTTGTCAGGCGTTAAAAGGCCAGACAAAGGAAATGTTAAAGGACATGCCTACCCAACAAGCAGAAGAGTTTTCTGACATTCCCAGAGCTCTGTGTTTTGCTGTAGATGCTATAAAAGATTCCATCCAGCAGGCCTCTCGTTTATCACTATTTTTGGTGCACATGAGAGGCTCTTATGGTTGAAGAACTGGGCGGCGGAGCCCCCATGCAAAAAGCTTCTGGCAGGGTTTCCCTTCCATGGAGGACGACTCTTCGGAGAGGATCTGGATAAATATATTCAGACTATTTCAAATGGCAAGAGTACCCTTTTACCGGTCAAAAAGACATTCCGGGCTCCTACATTTAAAAGGCAGCTCTTTCCTGTCTCGGGGCCCTCAAATTCCAGGCAGTATCGACGGCCGCCTGCACGATCCAACGTTAACAGTAGATCGCAGGGACAGGCCCCTGGGGGTAAGAGGCCATGGTATCGCAAGCCGACAAAGACAGCCCCTAAGTCTGCTTTATGAAGGGGCGCCCCCACTCTCGCGGGTGGGGGGAAGGCTTCGTTTCTTCTCAGAAGTTTGGGAAGCCAAGATCCCCGACAAATGGGTCCGGGCATCGGTAACCACAGGTTACAGACTGGAGTTTCTAAAGTATCCTCCGCCTCATTTTCAAGTATCAAGGCTACCAACGGATCCAGCAAGGAAGGCCTCAATGCTGGCAGCTTTGGATCACCTGCTTTGCCAGGACGTAATTATAGAAGTGCCAGCCCAAGAGCAAGGGCTAGGTTTCTATTCCAATCTCTTTGTCATACCAAAGCCCAACGGCGATGTCAGGCCAATCTTGGACCTAAAGAGGTTAAACGGTTACCTAAGGGTTCGCCGCGCTTCAGAAGGACGATTTTCTGGCCTCCATAGACATAAAGGATGCTTACCTTCATGTACCAATCTTTCAGTTGCATCAAAGATTTTTACGCTTCGCGGTGGGGCAGCGACACTTCCAATTCAGGGCGCTCCCCTTCGGGCTGGCCACGGCCCCCCGGGTATTCACGAAGATCCTAGCCCCAGTTCTGGCCAATTTAAGGATCCAGGGGGTCACAGTCCTAGCATACTTGGACGACCTTTTAATCATAGATCACTCACGGCCGGGTCTGCAAAGGGCAGTAAACCTCACGGTTCGGTACCTCGAAGAATTCAGCTGGGTCCTAAACCGGGAAAGTCAGCGTTCCAGCCTACAAAGCAGGTGGAATACCTCGGCATGAGGTTAGACACAGAACAGCAAAGAGTGTTCCTGCCCCTGGTAAAGATCGAGGCTATCAAGGGGCTGGTTCAGTTGGTTCTAAACAAGAAAAAACCAACTATTCGCCTGTGTAGGCGATTACTAGGCAAGCTAGTGGCCACGTTCGAGGCAGTACCATACGCTCAGATCCACACTCGCGTCCTACAGGCAGCCATTCTAGCAGCCTGGGGCAAGAGGGCACATGCCTTAGAGTCCCCTTTGACGCTATCATCAAGGGTCCGACAAAGCCTGGCCTGGTGGTTGAACCCCCAGAATCTTCTAAAGGGAAAAATCCTTCAGCCCTGTTGTCTGGAAGGTAGTTACCACAGACGCCAGCCTGGCAGGCTGGGGGGGGCGGTCTTCGAGGGGTCCTCTCGCCAGGGAACTGGGGTGAAAGCAGAGAGGCAGCTCCCCATCAATATCTGGGAGATCAGAGCTGCTCGCCTAGCCCTTCTGGCATGGACCTCCAGATTAAAGGGGTTCCCGGTGAGAATCCAGTCAGACAATGCCACGGCGGTGGCATACATAAACCACCAAGGGGGAACCAGGAGTCAGGCCGCTCAAGAGCTTGATTTTTCAGTGGGCAGAGGTTCATGTTCCCTGCATTTCGGCGATATTCATTCCCGGAGTAGACAACCTGCAGGCATACTTCTTAAAGTCGCCAGAGTCGGTTGCCAGGGGAGTGGTCTCGGCATCCCCAGGTCTTTCAGACAATCTGCCAGAGGTGGGGAATGCCGGACGTAGATATAATGGCATCCAGGTTCAACAAGAAACTAGACAGGTTCGTGTCTCGAGCGAGGGATCCTATGGCCTGCGGAACCGATGCGTTGGTTTGCTCTTGGCATCAATTCAAACTTCTATATGCATTCCCTCCGCTACAGTTACTCCCTCGCCTGTTGCGCAGGATCAGAGTGGAGCACAAGCCAGTCATTCTAGTAGCTCCGGCTGGGCCCCGGAGGACTTGGTACTCACTAGTCCTGAAGATGGCAGTGGGAGACCCTTGGACTCTTCCTCTACAACCAGACCTACTCTCACAAGGCCCGATCCTCCACCCTACATTACAGCGTCTAAATTTGACGGCCTGGAGGCTGAATCCCTGATTCTCAGGGGTAGAGGTCTGTCTAGGCAGGTAATTCCTACCCTGATTAGGGCTAGAAAGCCGGCCGCCAGGGTGATTTATTACAGGGTGTGGAGGAACTACGTAGGCTGGTGTGAATCCAAAAGATGGAATTCCCGTAAATATACTATTGACAGGGTGTTAAGTTTTCTCCAGCTAGGAGTGGATAAAGGCCTGGCACTAAGCACAATCAAGGGACAGATCTCAGCTCTGTCAGTGTGGTTTCAGAGGCCGCTGGCCACCCACTCGCTGGTAAAGACCTTCTTACAGGGGGTCTTGCGTATTAATCCTCCTGTCAAGTCACCACTTTGTCCATGGGACTTAAATCTTGTTCTGTCATCCCTACAGAAACAACCCCTTGAGCCGTTGGCTGAGGTACCTTGATTTTACTGACTAGAAAGTCGGTATTTCTGATCACCATAGTCTCGGCCAGGAGAGTATCGGAATTGGCAGCCTTATCTTGTAAGGAACCATATCTCATTTTGCATAAGGATAGGGCGGGGTTCCGTCCTCATCCTTCCTTTCTACCAAAGGTTATATCCAGTTTCCACCTGAACCAGGATGTGGTACTTCCATCCTTCTTCCAAAACCCACCTCTAGAAAGGAGGGGTTGCTGCATACGTTGGATATTGTCAGGGCCATAAAGGCCTATCTTAAAGCTACAGAGAAGGTTCGGAAAACAGATGTGGTGTTCGTTTTACCGGAAGGACCCAAGATGGGTCAGGCAGCTGCTTGATCCACCATCGCAAGATGGATTAAACAATTAATTGTTCGGGCCTGCGGTTTGAAGAGGTTGCCTCCTCCTTTGTCGGTAAAAGGGCCCATTCTACCAGGGCCATGGGCACCTCCTGGGCAGCACATCATCAGATCTCTATGGCTCGAATATGCAAGGCAGCAACGTGGTCATCAGTCCACACGTTTACAAAATTTTATCAAGTGGACGTAGGAAGGAATGCGGATACAGCCTTTGGGCAGTCAGTACTACAGGCCGCGATTCAAGCTCCTCAGGATCTGAGGGGGCTCCCTTGATTTGATTTGAGATTTACATTTCTCGTTTAAGTTGGATTTACTAGTATCTGAGTATACCTCTAAAATTAAATCCTTCTTTGGAAGATGTCTCCCTCCCCTCATTAAAGCATTGCTTTCGGACATCCCATATAGTAATGAATATGCCGCTCTGTGTCCCGTGATGTACGAGAAAGAAAAAGGGATTTTTAAATACAGCTTACCTGTAAAATCCTTTTCTTGGAGTACATCACGGGACACAGAGCTCCCACCCCTCTTTTGGGTGACCATTTTGGGAGGCATACTGCTTGCTACAAAACTGAGGGACTCCCTCTAGGGGAGGGGGTTATATAGGGAGGGGACTTCCTGTTTGAGATTGCCAGTGTCCACACCTGAAGGTACTCCATATAACCCATATAGTAATGAATATGCCGCTCTGTGTCCCGTGATGTACTCCAAGAAAAGGATTTTACAGGTAAGCTGTATTTAAAAATCCCTTTTTTTCCTTAACTTACATCCAGAATACAGATGTGTTTTTGATTAGACTAAAACTGGCAAAACATGATCTGCTTTGTATGTTGCAGGGAGTGTCTGGGAGAGGCCCATGAGCCCTGCGACTGCCAAACGTGGAAAAACTGGCTTCACAAGGTGTCAGAGATGAAGCCAGAGGAGCGTAAGTATCACCCTGAGAAGTCTCTGTACATTATAAAATAAGACAGACATTCGCTGACTGTGATATATTTGGTGTGACATCTTACATTTTCTGTTATTATTTATTATCTTCTACATGTGAAGTGTTTTCACTTTGCAAACATCAAAATAAACTATATAAGCACATGGAAACTCTATGGCAGTGATGGTCAACTTGGTAGGTGTAGGGTGCTTCAACTTTGGGTCTTTACCTTGCCAAAGGGCAGCACGTTATTTTCCGCATCCTATAGAACTGGGGACCCCATTATCCCTCTAATGTGGCCTGTGACCTCCTGCTCTGGGATGTCTGGTTGGCAAGCCCAGATTGCATGTTTCCGACCCGCCATCCCAGAGCGTCAGTGTTGAGAATGGAGCCGGTGGTAGAGGAGGCATGCAGCTGCATTCTCAACACTGCAGCTCTGGAATGACGGGTCGGGAACATGCGATCTGGGCTTGCCAACCAGACATCCCAGAGCAGGAGGTCGCATGCTACATCAGAGGGATCATGGGGTCCCCAGTTCTATAGGATGCGGAAAATAATGTGTTGCCCTTTGGCAAGGTAAAGACCCATATATAGCTTCCTATATAGCGCCGGCTTCTGTCACTGGCAGAGTAATACCAAATGCACTCCGCCTGGGACAGCAACAGTTGGTAATACCTGGAGGGTGATTCCTGAAGTGTAGATTGTTTTTAAAGGTCAGTTTTTTTTATTTAAATCACATAGCATTGGGCATATCTGTTCTAGTTTGGCACTAGTTACTCTGGGCTTCTTTCAAACTGATGTGCAGTTGCACTTGCGGCTTACCTGCACTGAGCCATAGACTTCTGTTATTACATGCGGTTTTGGTGCACTTTCTGAAAGTACATCACACCTGCAGGATATAATGGAATTCTATGGAAAAGTGCAGCTAACCCGCAGGAAAGTCACAGGTACGCTGCACTGCACACGCGGTGTGTGTAAACATGATTGGTTTCACCTGTCTGTTTTTTTCAGACCCTCCATTTACCTCTTCTGAGGACTTGTGTCCATTTACATCTGCCTACCTCCAATCCGATCTGCAACAAAAAACAGAAGTGGATCCATCCCCTTCCTTCTGGGCGGATCAGATCGGAGGGCCCATAGAGTAGAGCGGGCTGTTTTTGTGTCCGCTCTGCATATGCACAGTGAACACGGACCTGTCATCCACCCACCCCAATCATTCTGGCCCACAACCAGTTACCAAGCCACTTAAGTTTAGAGACTTTAGTCTAGGGATCCTCAAACTACGCCCCTCCAGCTGTTGTAGAACTACACATCACATGAGGAATTGTAACACACTGAATTTCACAGACCTGACGAGGCATGATGGGAATTGTAGTTTCTAAACAACTAGAGGGCCATAGTTTGAAGACCCAGGCTTTAGACCTTTTAATAGGAGTCTGCAGAAAGGCTACAGGAGACGGTGCACATGGTACAGGAGACTTCAGGAGACTATCAAGATATAAGCGACAAATAAATTCTATACAACCACATGTGGAGCCTTGCTGAAAGTGCTGATCAAGTTACTAGGTTAAGAGGACATCATCGTCTAGAGCAGTGGCGGCCCATCCATTAGGGGTGCCCGGAGCTGCCCTCTCTACTCCACCCCCTATATCAGGGGTGTTGAACTCAATTTGCTTGTGGGCCACAGCAGCATTATGGTTGCTTTCAAAGGGCCCATCCCCCTTACATCACATGTCAAGAGCCCCCCATCATCAGAATTTGAGCAGCCCCCCCCCCACTATCCCTTACATTAGTGCACCCCCTTGCCTTGTGCTGCTGCCCGGAGGGCTGGACAGAGAAGGATTTGGTGGAGGAGTCCTGTCTTCCCTGCTGCTGAGACTAGGTGGGGGTAGAGACGAGGGGGGTGTGAGGGCCACATGATATGACATGGAGGGCCAGATTCGGCCTGCGGGCCTTGTGTTTGACACCTGTGTCCTATATGCATAATGAATAGATTCATGCATAACATGAATCTATCCATGGCCCCGGCGGCCAGCCCCTATTAATGTGTCCGGTACCTTTCAGGACACCGGGTGCATCAATTGCAGCGGGTGGGGGGTTCTTTAAGCACCTGATTAGAGCCAGAGGCTCTAATAGGCTTCAATATAGGGTGGGCTCGGAGAGCAGAGAATGCGCTCTGATCCTACCCAGGTGTGTTACAACAGCGAATGAATATTCGCTTTTGATACACTGATCCTCAATCCAGAAGGTGTGAGACCTGTTTTTCGATTTGCCAAAAAGAGATGACTCCCGATTGGCCACGAGAAGGAGGGAGGAAACATAAGCCGCCACCGCTGTGATGACCCATGGAGGGCAGGAGAACGGGAGACAGAGCAGGGGGAAGCCACTGGTGATGGAGTAAGTGCAACCAACGGGGGGCTGGCATACGATTTGAAGCCCCTCACCCCACCCCCAAAAAAAAGAATGTTCACCGGCCGCCACTGGTCTAGCGATATTACCGGGAACTATAGACGGGAAAACCCCTAACATTAAAAACCTGTCATTGTAGATCCCAATGACCAGTTTTGTTATTCAAAGTCATGTCCAAGTGTCTAAACTGTTGGTATTGCTTTTAGCAACCAATGAGATTGGTACTTTTGTACTGCCAGTGCCTTAGGAGTAAATCGAATTTCTTAGGCGTCAGACACTTGGGTTTGTTGTTTGCTCAGGCTACCGAAAAATGGGTCATAATAACTCTGTCTTGAACACTGACAAATGATCCTGTGACTATGACATAGGATAATTTTGCGTGTGGCGGGGGGGGGGGGTCAGGGGAGGGTAGGTTAAACGTGCCAAACCACTAACATACCTTTTATTCTTTACAAGTAAGTTGCTGTAGCAGTTGACTCGTGTATACATTGGTCACTGACTTCTGTTCTGTAATGATTTTTAGTTGCCGGTGTGAATGAGGCTTTCGAGGATGCTGCCAACTGCCTGTGGTTATTATCAAACTCCAAACCCTGCGCCAACTGCAAATCTCCCATCCAGAAAAACGAGGGCTGTAACCACATGCAGTGTGCCAAGGTGAGAACACAATTCTAAGGACTGCATACTATTTACATCAGAGACTTTGCTACATCTTGTTACTAGTTAAGTAGTTCCTTTTGCAGACACCACCCGCACACCCAGCTATGTGAATGGATCTGTTCAGTTAAAATACAAATCTTTAAAGTGTTACTAAACCCAGGAGCCTGCATTCACTATATCTGGTCTCCCACTGTACACACAACATGAAAATACTATTATTTTAGTAGTTATAAACTGCTAAATACCTTTTCTCATCAGCAGTATATTTCAGTCATGTGACTTCTATCAGTGTCTGGTTAAAGCTTGTAGGAGGATTTTTCATTCTCCCCTGACTGTCCTATGAAGCTGCAGGACCCCTGACTTTCTGTCTGGACAGTGCTGATTTGGCCCTGTGCTGATCATATACACCCTCCCAAAAAAACAACTCTAGCAATACACACAAAACTGGGCATGTGTAGGGTGCCCCCAAGGCTCTGTACTATCAGCAGATGGATTGGAGACCGAAAAAGAGGTGGGTCAGAGAAGACAGGATCAAACAGCCTTTTTACACAGTGCGGAGGATTAACCCCTTGGTTAAGTAGAACAAGCATGCTTTACTGCGTATACAGACTGATTTTACTGTTGTGGGTTTAGTAACACTTTAATTATAGGTGATTTCCAATGAGTTACGCCAACCACTTGATTCTTGTGTCCAGCGGTGACTTTGGTGTTGAAATACCCCTTTTACAGTTCTAGCTACATCATATACCCATGTAGTGTTGGTTGTGCCCGCACTGGACAGGTTGGCTGCTCATTTTTGTCTAGGGGATTGGAGAACGGAGATATACTTACCTTCAGTTACTTTCGAGATATACTTACCTAATCCTCTGATTCTCCCTGCACAAGACCTGTGCCTGTGGTTCCTGTCCCCGGTCCCCCCCCCCCCCCGGTCTATTGGTCTCTTGCAGTGGACTGTTTCTGACGCCAATGGACAGGCTCTGGCTGTGAGGATGTCGGAAACATTCCACCGCAGAATTGTGGGGGAGTGCTGTTTACAGGTGGAGTGTAGAATCAGGTAAATATACTTTCTTGTGAAAAAAAAGAATCGGGTAAATATACAGCTTTCTCCTCTCTCCTGGACAAAATGAGCCTGGAGTTGGGCTGTGGTTTGCAGGGGTGGTAGGAGCTTCACAATTATAGTTCCAAAAGGTGGGTGGAGCTCAGAACCAATGTGCATAGATCTCCATAAAAACGTTCCCAAATGATACAAGAAACTGTGATCTGTAATCCTCTGTCTTTAACCACTTTAGCCCCGGACCATATTGCTGTCCAATGACCAGAGCACTTTTTGTGATTCGGCACTGCGTCGCTTTAACTGACAATTGCGCGGTCGTGCGACGTGGCTCCAAAACAAAATTGGCGTCCTTTTTCCCCCACAAATAGAGCTTTCTTTTGGTGGTATTTGATCATCACTGCGGTTTTTATTTTTTGCGCTATAAACAAAAATAGAGCGACAATTTTGGAAAAAAATATATATATTTTTTACTTTTTGCTATAATAAATATCCCCCAAAAATATATAAATTTTTTTTTTTTCTCAGTTTAGGCCGATACGTATTCTTCTACATATTTTTCATTAAAAAAAAAATCGTAATAAGCGTTTATTGATTGGTTTGCGCAAAAGTTATAGCGTTTACAAAATAGGGGGTAATTTTTATGGTATTTTTATTAATATCTTTTTTTTTTTTTTTTACTAATAATGACGGCGATCAGCGTTTTTTTCAGTACTGCGACATTATAGCGGGCACTTCGGACACTTTTGACACATTTTTAGGACCATTGGCATTTTTATAGCGATCAATGCTATAAAAATGCATTGTATTACTATAAAAATGCCATTGGCAGTGAAGGGTTAACACTAGGGGGCGGGGAAGGGCTTAAGTGTGTTCCTGGGTGTGTTCTAACTGTATGGGGGGGTGGCCTCACTAGGAGAAATCACTGATTTTCTGTTCATACATTGTATGAACAGAAGATCAGCGTTTCCCCCGCTGACAGGACCGGGAGCTTTGTGTTTACACACATAGCTCCCAGTCCCCGCTCTGTAACGAGCGATCGCGCGTGCCCGGCAGCGATCGTACCCGCCGGGCACGCGTGCAGGACTCGGGGGCGAGCGGGGACGCTTTAGAGCGGACGTATAGCTATGGGCTCTCGCCCAGCAGTGCCACATTCCCGCAGTAAAATGACGGCGGGCGGTCGGGATGTGGTTAAATGTTAGTTTTGGGTATTGGATTGGACAACTAAACCAACATACATTATATTACCAAAAGTATTGGGACGCCTGCCTTTACACGCACATGAACTTTAATGGCATCCCAGTCTTGGTCTGTATTGAGTTGGCCCACCCTTTGCAGTCCACAAGGTTTAGGAGTGTGTCTATGGGAATGTTTGATCATTCTTTCAGAAGCGCACTTGTGAGGTCAGGCACTGATGTTGGACTAGAAGGTTTGGCTCAGTCTCCACTCCAATTCCTCCCGAAGGTGTTCTGTCGGGTTGAGGACAGGACTCCAAACTTGCTTATTCATGTCTTTATGGGACTTGCTTTGTGCACTGGTGCGTAGTCATGTTGGTACAGGAAGGGGCTATCCCCAAACTGTTTCCACAAAGTTGGGAGCATGAAATTGTCCAAAATGTCTTGGTATGCTG
This sequence comes from Rana kukunoris, assembly GCA_029574335.1. Lineage (NCBI taxonomy): Eukaryota > Metazoa > Chordata > Amphibia > Anura > Ranidae > Rana > Rana kukunoris. The sequence goes on from CM056053.1 coordinate 34,197,182, forward strand.
ATGCCTTAAGAGTTCCCTTCACTGGATCTAAGGGGCCAAATCCAACCCCTGAAAAATAATCACAATCCCCCCATCACCAAATGATTTGGGCCAGTGCACAAAACAAGGTCCATAAAGTCATGGATGAGAAGGTTTGGCGTGGAGGAACTTGACTGGCCTTCATAGAGTCCTGACCTCAACCCAATAGACAGCCTTTAGGATGATTAGAGCGGAGACTGCGAGCCAGGCCTTCTCATCCACATCTGTGCCTGACCTCACAAATGCTCTTTTGGAAGAATGATCAAACATTCCCATAGACACTCCTAAACCTTGTGGACAGCCTTCCCAGAAGAGTTGAAGCTGTTATAGCTGCAAAGGGTGGGCCAACTCAATATTGAACCCTACGGACTAAGACTGGGATGCCATTAACCGCTTGCAGACCAGCCGCCACAATTATACTGTGGCAGGTTGGCTCCGCTGGGTGAAGCGAGCGATCTCTGGGCACGAGAGGCAGAACAGGGACGTGTATGTGTGTAGACACACACATACGTCCCTGTTCTGTGAGCTGAGGAAAGGCAGATTGTGAGTTTATAATAGCTAGAAACCACGATCTGTAATTTCCTCTAGGTCAGTCCCACCCCCCTACAGTTAGAAAACACATTAGGGAACACAATTAACCCCTTGATCGCCCTCTAGTGTTAACTTCTCCCCTGCCAGTGACTATTTTACAGTAATCGGTGCATTTTTATAGCACTGATTGCTGTATAAATGCCAATGGTCCCAAAAATGTGCCAAAAGTGTTCGATGTGTCCGCCATAATGTCACAGTCCCAATAAAAAATCGCTGATCACCGCCATTACTAGTTAAAAATAATAATAATAAAAATGCTATAAATCTAGCCCCTATTTTGTAGACGCTATAATTTTTGCGCAAATCAATATACGCTTATTGAGATTTTTTTATTACCAAAAATATGTACAAGGATACATATCGGGCTAAACTGCAAAAAAATTCACCTTTAAAAAAAAAAAAATGGGGATATTTATTATAGCAAAAAGTACAAAATATTGTGTTTTTTTTTTTTTTTTTTTTTTCAAAATTGTCGCTCTTTTTTTGTTTATAGCTCAAAAAATAAGAATTGCAGAGGTGATCAAATACCATCAAACAAAGCTCTATTTGTGGGGAAAAAAGGGACGTAAATGTTGTATGTGTACAGCGTCGCACGACCGCGTAATTGTCAGTTAAAGTGACACAGTGCCCAATCGCAAAAAATGGCCCAGTTATTGGGCAGCCAAATCTTCCGGGGGTGAAGTGGTAAAGTTCATGTGCGTGTAAAGGCAGGTGTCCCAAAACTTTTGGTAATATAGCGTATATGGAAGTAAGGTTTCTCTGAGCACTTTCTTAAACCAAGAGCTATATTGAAGAATTATGTGCATCAAGCTAATGGATGAATCGGACTATTTTAGAAGTTACAGGTTCTCTTATAAAACGGCTAAATGCTATTCTATTAGCCAATGGTGACTTTATAAACAAAATGTTTATGGATCTATTTAAACCCCCACCTTAATTTTTCTTTTCTCTCTTCAGTGTAAATATGACTTTTGCTGGATCTGTTTGGAAGAATGGAAGAAGCACAGCTCTTCCACGGGAGGATATTACCGCTGTACTCGCTACGAGGTCATTAATCAGGTGGAAGAGCAGTCTAAAGAAATGACGGTGGAGGTGAGAGATGACCGATACACTTACAGTTCTATTTCTGGATTGCTGATTAGATAATCAACAGACCAATCCAGGGGGAAGGGGAGCACTTTCATGTCTGCTGTAGAGAGGGAGTATGAAGAGCTTGATCAAAAATTCTACTGTGTGTGATTTACATTCAGTACCATGGGTACCAAGAGGCTTATATAGGCATCTGAAAAATGGGCGCTGTAGCAAAAAAGAAACAGCCAATTGGGGTTGGTTTAATAAAGGCAAATATACTGTGCAGTTGCTCCAGAACTTAGTAAATGAACAGAAGCTTTGCTGACTTCCATCATCCAATCATGTGCAAGCAAAAATGCAGTTCTTTTTAATTTTACTTGCATGTGATTGGATATTCTTTGCAGAGTGAGCAACTACCCTTGCAGAGTGCGCTTTGCAAAGCGCACTGTCTATTTGCCTTTAGTAAACCAACTCCAATTTGCAGTTTGTTTTTTGCTACAGCGCCCATTTTTTAGATGTCTATTATAGGCCTCTTGGTACCCATGGTACTGAATGTAAATTTGTGGCTCTGAAAGGGTACTGTAGCAGGTAAAGTTAGGACTTTTGATCAGCATATCTGTGGCTTATCATGGCTGCCAGGACTCTAGCAACTTAAATTGAGGATGTTGGTAGCTGGCATGTTTCTTGAAAAAGGTTTTCTTGGAAGGCCAGTTTAAGCCCAACACGTATAGCCCTAAAGCCTCGTACACACGCTCGGTTTTCTCGGCAAGAAAACTGCTGGCAGAGCTTTCTTGCTGAGTAAACCAAGCGTGTGTACGAGGCTTTCAGGTTTCCTAGTCTGGAAATCTGACCAGAATCTCGACGGGAAATGTGTATACTTGCCTGTCGCCATGGAAACACGCACATGCTCGAAATGACTTAAGCCTCGTACACACGGTCGGACATCAAACAAACTTTCCCTTGGATTTTTGTCCGAAGGGAGTTGGCCGGGCACACCCATAGCAATACACACGCTCGGACTTTTCTGCAAGCTTTTCTAAAACTTTCCCAACATCACGTGTTTTTTCTGCTCTTTATCGCCACCCTTTGGTTAACTTCTGCTATTGTTGGTTGATTTTAACTTTGGTTCTGAGCATGCGTATTTGCAGTTTGTACAAAAGTCCGATGGCTTGCTGTACACACGGTCGGACTAGGCACCATCGGACTTTGGTTGCCGAAAAGTTTGTCCGTTTGCAGACCGAACCTTTTGTCCGATGAAACCTGAAAAAGTTTGTCCGATGGAGCGTACACACGGTTGGACTAATTTGAAAACTTGCCGATTTTGAAGTTTGTTGGCAAAAAATCAGACCGTGTGTACGGGCCTTTAGATGAATGCGCGTTAGATTCCACGGCATAGGTAGGGTGAAGAAAGATGGTGGCGAGGGCATGCTCGTCGTACGCAATGACGTCACAAATGCACGGTTCTTTTGAAAGGAGAGTCGGTACACTCGGACAGCAAGAGATTCTTGCCAAGAATCTCGTCGGGAAAAACGTTTTTTTTCCTGACAAGATTCCTGACAAGATTCTGGCCCGTGTGTACAAGGCCTCAGTCTTCCCTCCTTCTCTCACCTGAAGGTCCCACCAGGTTTTCTTTGCTCTTTTTTTAAATGTTACTGAAGTCTTTAGGTTGGTAGTAGGATGCCACAAGGTCCTCTTTGCTTCTCATCTCGGTTGGGTGATCCTTTCCGATTCAGAGTTCAGCGCTGATGTGAAGCGCTCTGAAGAGATTATATAGCCCAGAGTTGGGCTTTAAAAGCCAAGTTCACCTTTGTAACATGTTCCAGCATCTGTACCCCACACAGTCGATTCCCTCTCCCCTTTTTCCTGTGACAGCGGGTGTGGGATCCTCTCCCCGCACCCACTGTCACAATTTAAAAATAGCATGGTGGTGCAGGGCTCCACCCACATGGCCACATCATTCATTTACACTACAGTTTCCTGTGAATGAATGCCTACAAGTACCGTCTGCCATTGCCAATGACAGCTTGTAGTTCTCGATGAGCTGCAAGGGTGCTGTTGAGCGCTCCCATAGTTCGTTGATGATCCTGTTATTAGGTTACTGCCTTTATGTATAAGGTACAAGTAGACCGCTATGCTGAGAGTCTGCAGGAACCTGAAATTGCACCCTCGATCTGCTTATCATGGTTGCAATGCTCTGAACACTCCTAAAAAAAAAAGTGAACTTCGCCGGCATCTCCCAGCCCTGTAAGGCCCCTTTCACACGGGGCGGATCAGTATTGATCCGCCTCCAGATGCTCAGTGGGGATCGCTCCGTTGATCTCCGCTGAGCCAGCAGATGACAGGGCGGTTCCACGCACACTGTGCAGGGACCACCCTGTCTTTTTTCCGCTCTCCCCTATGAGGGGATCGGATGAACACGGACCGTATGTCCGCGTTAATCCGATCCGCAGACGGAAGGAAATATAGGGTTTTCTTTGGACTGCAGAATCGGATCATTGCGGAGGCGGACGAGATCGGGTGTCAGAGCATGTTCATCTGCTGACACCTGCAATCTAATAGGGACCAATCAATGTCTCTTTTTTATCCGCAAACGGATGAATGAGAAAGCGGACATGCGGTCTGCAGGTGTGAAATGAGCCTAAGGGTTTTCACATGCCAGCAGTCGGGGGGGGAGTCTGTGATCATGTGATTGGCTGTCATGGCGGTCACATCATCGGAAAGTGCCTCCATCGCAAGCAAGCAACTTTCCGCTAGCCGCCGGTAAGTCCGCAGGACACACGTTCTAGGCACAGCTGGTTTTGCAATGTTGCACCCAAATATGTGGCCACTAACAGGTTAAAGTATAGCCAAAACTTTTTTTTTTTTTTTCATTTAGGTAGGGGAAGGTTAAACAATGTAATTTTTATGCCATCTGTGTCTCAATACTTCCTGTCCTGGGAAATTGTGAAGTGAAATGCCTATGACGCCGCGTACACACGATCATTTTTTGGCATGAAGAAAAAACAACAATGTTTTTCCAACTTCATCATTAAAACGACGTTACCATCGTTTTAAAAAAAATGCTCTAGCAAAGCGCGGTGACGTACAACACGTACGACGGCGCTATAAAGATGAAGTTCTATTCGGATGACGCCACCCTTGGGGCTGCTTTAGCTGATTTTGTGTTAGTAAAATACGATTCGCGCTTTTCTGTCTGTTACAGAGGTGATGAATGTGCTTACTCCATTACGAGCGGTAGTTTTACCAGAACGAGCACTCCCGTCTCCTAACTTGCTTCTGAGCATGCACGGGTTTTTAACGTCGTTTTAGCCCACACACGATCATTTTTTACGACCCGAAAAACGACATTGTTTAAAACGTTGTTAAAAAATGCAGCATGTTCGAAAAGAAACGTTGTCGTTTTTTAGAACCCGAAAAATGATGTGAAGCCCACACACCATCATTTTAAATGACATTTTTTTAAAACAACATTTTTTTTTCATGCCGAAAAATGATCGTGTGTACGCGGCATCAGTCTCAGAAGCAACTGTCCCCATTGGAAGATTTTCTCTTTATTTCTGTTCTGGTGGCAACTGAAAATGTGGTATTTTCCCCCACTTTTTTCTTTTTGGAGATCTGGATAATTGATTATCAATAAATCTATTGTGGATGCCGAGAGCATTCAAAATCAATGGCCGCGTACACACGATAGGTTAACCAGAGGACAGCGGTCTGATGGACTGTTTTTATCGGTCAAAACCGATCGTGTGTAGGCCCCATAGGTTATTTAACCTTTGGTTAAAAAAAAGCCAACTTGCTTTAAATTTAAACCGATTGTTAGTAGGCACGACCATCGGTTAAAAATCTCTGCATGCTCAGAATCAAGTCGACGCATGCTTGGAAGCATTGAACTTCATTTTTTTCAGCACGTCGTTGTGTTTTACGTGACCACGTTCTGACACGATTGTTTTTTTAACCGATGATGTGCAGGCATATCAGACCATCAGTCAGCTTCATCGGTTAACCGATGACAACGGTCCGTAGTCATCGGATGGACTGATCGTGTGAACAGTGATCGTCTCCCTCACCACCCTTATTTAAATTTAAAATAAATAATCAAATTGGGATTTAGTTATAATTTGTTTCACATCTGTCTATTGTTTTTAGTCCTGTAGCCCTGCGTGTTTTGATCTGTGACTGATTTGTGCTTGCAAGTGCCCTGTCCCTGCTTCCTGGCCTCACACTGCAGTGCTCTGTGCTTCCTGGCCTCACACTGCAGTGCTCTGTGCTTCCTGGCCTCACACTGCAGTGCTCTGTGCTTCCTGGTCTCACACTTCAGTGCTCTGTGCTTCCTGGCCTCACACTGCAGTGCTCTGTGCTTCCTGGCCTCACACTTCAGTGCTCTGTGCTTCCTGGCCTCACACTTCAGTGCTCTGTGCTTCCTGGCCTCACACTTCAGTGCTCTGTGCTTCCTGGCCTCACACTTCAGTGCTCTGTGCTTCCTGGCCTCACACTTCAGTGCTCTGTGCTTCCTGGCCTCACACTTCAGTGCTCTGTGCTTCCTGGCCTCACACTTCAGTGCTCTGTGCTTCCTGGCCTCACACTTCAGTGCTCTGTGCTTCCTGGCCTCACACTTCAGTGCTCTGTGCTTCCTGGCCTCACACTGCAGTGCTCTGTGCTTCCTGGCCTCACACTGCAGTGCTCTGTGCTTCCTGGCCTCACACTGCAGTGCTCTGTGCTTCCTGGCCTCACTGCAGTGCTCTGTGCTTCCTGGCCTCACACTTCAGTGCTCTGTGCTTCCTGGCCTCACACTTCAGTGCTCTGTGCTTCCTGGCCTCACACTTCAGTGCTCTGTGCTTCCTGGCCTCACACTGCAGTGCTCTGTGCTTCCTGGCCTCACACTGCAGTGCTCTGTGCTTCCTGGCCTCACTGCAGTGCTCTGTGCTTCCTGGCCTCACACTTCAGTGCTCTGTGCTTCCTGGCCTCACACTTCAGTGCTCTGTGCTTCCTGGCCTCACACTGCAGTGCTCTGTGCTTCCTGGCCTCACACTGCAGTGCTCTGTGCTTGCAGAGCTGAGCGACAGCCACACCCCTCATCACAAGTGTCTTTACAAAAAACTTGTACTGCAGTGGAAGAAGGAGGATGTGTACAGCTGATCAGGTCTGTTAAGCTGGCTATACACTGTTCAAAATTCTGCCAATTCAGTGGGGACTGACCAAATTCCGATCAGTGTGTGGCTGTTATCGCTTAACAAGGGACATGCTGGAAAATCTTAGTCGATGAGCGACTGCTGCTTTTAGAATACAATATTCTGACTTGGGGAGTCATCCAGTCGCCTCTTTTGTGTGGATGGAGGAATCTGTTTGCTGAACAAAATATACAACTAACCATGTATAGCCAGCTTTACTTGATTGTGATGAATACTAAGAGCGTGGGTCCAACTCTGGCGCCTGTTGAATAGCACAGTCTAGTTTAGATACCTTGAACAACTGCTGAAACAGAAAAGTGGAGGCAAGACTAGGAAAACAGTTTGTTAGTACAAACTACCTAACCGCATATCCGTTTCTCTGACATTATTTGGGCTATAAAAACCAAACTGACAATTGCAGATCTCATATTTTGGTTATGACAGGTTTCCTTTAACCCAGTGCTCCATGGGTTGGGGAGGGGGGGGGGGGCAGACAGACCTTGCCACAGACCACCACCCACACGAACAACCACCTCCCCCACCCTTTGTCGCTCAAGCTCGCCACCGCACTCCATTGACAACACCACACACAACTCTCCACCCCCAGGTCACTCTTCCCCCTTCTAACTCCTCGGTGTCCTGGCCGTCGCTTCTCCTCCCAGCCATTCGGGTTTCAGGACCTGCTTCTTGATTGGCCGGGAGGAGAAACAGGAAGACATTAGTGAATAATGCAAAACAGGAACAAAAATTGTCTCTGGACAGCCGCACTCGGAACAAATTGTAGCCTTTGTTAAAGAAGTTGTAAAGGTTTGTTTTTTATTTTCTAAATAGGTTCCTTTAAGCTAGTGCATTGTTGGTTTACTTACCTTTTCCTTCCATTTCCCTTCTAAATGTTTTTATTCTTTGTTTTCTTTGTCTGAATTTCTCACTTCCTGTTCCTCCTCAGTAAGGTGTTCAGTAAGCTGTTCTAAATTATTTTCCACCGCTCGGATGATGATGGAAAGCTTACTGAGGAGAAACAGGAAGTGAGAAATTCAAACAAAGAAAAAAAACATTTAGAAGGGAATTTAAAGGAAGAAGTAAGTGAACCAACAATGCAGTAGCTTAAAGGAACATATTTAGAAAATAAAAGACGAACCTTTACAACCCCTTTAAAAGAAGGACAGCACTACAATTCACCGCAAAATAAAATCCGACCCTAACGTGTTTCGCACTGAAACTAGTGCTTAGTCATAGCTATGACTAAGCACTAGTTTCATTGCGAAACGCGTCAGTGTTGGGTTTTATTTTATTTTGCTGTGACTTGTAGTGCTGTCCTTCTTTTAATAAAGGCTACAATTTCTTCAGAGTGCGGCTGTCCAGAGACCATTTTTGTTCCTGCTTTGCTAAGTGCATTGCCTGCACCCGAGTTTTCTGCAACGGTGGATATTTATCTGGGTTCCCACCTGGAGCGGCTACTCCCTTTTCCCTAGTGAATAATGCACCCTGAGGCCACAACAGGGTGGGATCAGGGCACAGAGCCCATCTTTTTTTGATGCCAATTAGAGCTTCAGGCTCTAATCGTGTGCTTCCAAAAAATAAATCCATAGAAATCTATATGTCCAGTGCCCTGCATGACGCCAGGAGCGTGGATTAGGTAGGAGCACCTAAGCCCCTAATAAACGTCCACCACTGCCACCAGCATCTGCTGAAAATATAAGTGTTGTGCTGACTAACCCCTTTAATAAGGCAGACCCTAAGGCTGCATTCACACCTGAGCGTATCGTTTTGCGGCGGTGATTTGTCGCTGTGTTTTTTACCGCGATTTTGGACAGGTCTAGGGTCATCAATGTTAAAAACAGAAAAACGCCCAAATACGCTTGGGCGTTCGGCGTCAGACGCTTTGGCGTGGAGATGTGAACCATCTCCATTGAGAATAATGTATTTTTTCCCTGCTAGCGTTTTGGAGCTTCATGCTTCAGGCGACAAAACGCTCAGGTGTGAATGCAGTCTAATGAGGTGACAAGAGGAATCCTTGGCAATGTTTTGTATTGGAAGTGTTGCTATAATCCAGGTTTATCAGATCCGGCCTTTTGTGTCTTTAGAAATGTTGGATTATTTGTCCCCTGTAGATCGCTATTGTTACTGCTCAGGAAATGGCTTTTAGCTTACATTTCAAAGCCCCATTGCACATATTTGAGATGCTGTTTCTCACAATGAATATGAAATGGTATCAATTACTCGCATGGCTGCTCTGCCCTCTGTGTGTATCCACGTTCTGTGCTTGAGTCACACTGCTAATATGGAGTATTATACAACCCCCCCCCCCCCCCTCCTTTCCCTGGTTTTATTGTCTGGCACATCACGCACCTCTGAAAGTTATAGGCCCGGATTCACATACATCGGCGCATATTTATGCCGCCGTAGCGCATCTCTTTTACGCTACTCCGGCGCAGCGCGGAGAGGCAAGCATGGAATTCACAAACAAATGCTCCCAACTGTGCGCCGGCGTAGCGTATATTTCTTAGGCGTAAGCCGGCGTAAGTGGAAGTAGGTGGAAGTGGGCATGATCCATGCTAATGAAGCGTGACCCATGCAAATGATGGTCCGGGCGCTAGACAAGTACTCAAAATGAACTGCGTATGTGTCGGGACATGGCATATCCCCGTGCGCATGCACACAACCACTTCGGAAAAACTGCCTAAGATACACCGGATCACTGTGTACGCCGTGAACGTAACTTACGCCCAATCAGACCCACATCGTCCCATATTCACAGACGTCCAACGTACAATACGTAGGCATGTGTTCCCTGGTCCATACCTTTGCATGGGTTGCGTCTCATCTATGGGGAATAACTTTACGCCAAACGTAAAACTTACGTAAACCGCTTAAATCATGCGCCGGGCACAAGTATGTTCGTGAATTGGCGTATCTCCCTCATTTGCATATTTGAATAGAAAATCGATGGAAAAAAAGCCCCATGCGTCCAGCGTAAATATGCGCCCACTCTACGCCGGCGTAGGCAAGTTACGGTGGTGGGATTAAGTCAGTTTTTGGGCGTATCTTAGTTTGTGGGTTCAGCGCACAGATATAACAGCGCATATTTGTACTTATGCGGCGTATCTGGAGATACGTCAGCGCTTTGTGAATCCGGGCCAATGTATTTATTTATTGCACCTTTCTCCATATGTATAAGGAGGATTGCAGATCAACAGTGCCTGCTATATACAAAGGAATATCTTAGGATAGGGTCTTACAGGCAAGACTTCAAGGTTTAAAGTGGAACTCCAGGCAGAAAAACCTTTAATGAGATATATTCCCTAATACACTATATTGCCAAGAATGTTGGGACGCCTGCCTTTACACACACACACACACACACACACACACACAGGGCTGTCTTAATGAGAGGGCACACCTGGGCACTGCCCAGGGGCCCCAGCTGCATGGGGGGCCCCTGCACTTAGCCCAAAGCAGCTGGTCCTTAAGCCCACGCTGCCCTGAAATTGGGGGCCCCCATGATGGCATTTAGAGTAATAGATACACAGGGAAGGCAGTCTGCCTCCTACCTACTTGATGTCTGTTTACCTGCACTGTCATCATTGTAGGGGCCCCAGAGCATTACTTTGCCCAGGGGCCCAAGATGTTATTAAGACGGTTCTGCACACACATGAACTTTAATGGCATCCCAGTCTTAGTCTGTATGATTCAATGTTGAGTTGGTCCCCCATTTGCAGCTATAACAGCTTCAACTCTTCTGGGAAGGCCATCTACAAGGTTTAGGAGTGTGTCTATGGGAAGGTTTGATCATTCTTCCAGAAGCGCATTTGTGAGGTCAGGCACTGATGTTGGACAAAAGGACCTGCTTCCCAGTCTCTGCTCTAATTCATCCCAAAGGTGTTCTATTGGATTGAGGTCAGGCCAGTCAAGTTCCTCCACCCCAAACTCACTCATCCCAGTCTTTATGGACCTTGCTTTGTACACTGGGGCGCAGTCATGTTGGAACAGGAAGGGGCCATCCCCAAACTGTTCCGACAAAGTTGGAATCATGAAGTTTGTCCAAAATGTCTTGGAATGCTGACGCCTTAAGAGTTCCCTTCACTGGAACTAAGGGGCCAAACCTAACCCCTGAAAAACAACCCCACACCATAATCCCCCCCTCCAGTGCACAAAGCAAGGCCCATAAAGACATAGATGAGTGAGTTTGGGGTGGAGGAACTTGACTGGCCTGGTTGTAAACAAGTTGATTCATCAATGATTTTTTTTTTACATATGATTACCTCTGGCGGCCATAGCCTCCAGCAGTAATCATTGCGCTTTGGCAGTCGGGAAGGATCCCTGCACCCTTCTGCCAACAGAACACAATGGCTCTGCGGGAGGCATTCCCTTATCAACACTGACTCTCTGTTGATGGTGGAATCAAGCTATTTTTTTTCTCTTTCCACCCATGGTGGAAGGAAAGAAATCCGAACATCTATGGACTGCTTTAGGCAGAACATCCAAATAAATACGCACATCGCTTGGCATGCATAGAGCTTGAGCGATGAGTAAAGGTGAGTTAAGAATATGTTAATATTGAATGTCCATAGCCTGGACAAAGTTGCATTAGTTGCATTATAATAGTCCACCCACAGAATGAGGATGACAGCCCTGAAACATGCACCTTTAAGATCAAGTAAGCAGTGGCTGCATCCTAGGTTCTAATCCCATTTAATGTCCTCATTTGACACTGACAAGAGATATATATATTTTTTTTAAGTGTATTTTGTGCGTGAACTCGAGAGAGAGGAGCCGGACTGCAGGAGTTGGGAGTAGGCAGACCCTCCCCCCGGAGGCAATCGCCATCCTTCTCCATGCCCCCGGTGGCAATGGCGGGTGTGAGGGGGGCCTCCCACTCACCCCGTCCTACCTGCTCCACTTGGGAGCCCAACAGGACCCCAACGGGGCAGAGGGACTCCCCCCTATGAGGGAGTGAGGGGGTCTATCCCACCCAGCCCCATAGGTACTTCGCCTCTCTTTATTTTAGGAGACCGCATGGCCAAAGTGCGTGCGTGTTAAACCAATTTCGTGTGCGTGCAAGTGTGGTGGTTTTTGTGGGGGGGGGGGGGTGGGCGTACTAAGCACAGGCGTACCTTGCATAGCACACCGGGCTGAGACCACCAAACTCAATTCACATGTAGCCGAGACCGGGATCCGAACCGCAGTGCCAATCACGTTGAGCCACCCTGACAGGAGATATTTGAATGTATTTTAACTGATAATAATGCAAAGGATGTTATTTTGTGACTTGTTTTACAGTTATTTTCTTTGTTTCTAGGCAGAGAAGAAGCATAAAAGATTCCAGGAACTGGACAGATTTATGCACTATTATACAAGATTTAAAAACCATGAACACAGCTACCAGGTAACCTTCCAAAAAAATAAATATAACAAAGATGCCTCCTCATCCTTTTGTATTGTACACCACTGTTAAAGTGGTTGTAAACTCTGTACAACCACTTTTACCTACAGGTAAGCCTATATTCTTGCTAACCTGTAGACGCTGGAAATATCTCCTAAACCTGCACGGTTTAGGAGATATTTACAATATACTTGTGCGCTGACGTCATTGGCGCATGCGCACTTTAGATAGGGCACAAACGTGCCCTTTCTAAAGGGATCATGCTGTGACTGCCGGCTCCGCACGCATGGGCGAGAGTGACGTCACACGACTCCTGCCAGTCGCATATCCGGAGTCTGCGTGCCACCGGAAGGAAGAGGGGTGAAGATGGACGCTTCCAGCCAGCAGTGACATCGCAGGCTTCGCTTTCAGGTAAGTGACACATAATGGGCTACTATGTGCAATGCACAGTAGCCCATTATGCTTTACTTTTGCAGGGAAATAAAGAGGAAGTAAAACCAATCAGGGTTTACTTCCTCTTTTAATCCCTGTTCACAAACAAATTTGCAGTAGGACCGAACAGAGGGATGGCCTCATCAGAGTGCTGCTGCTCCTTTATTGCCAGTCCCGTAGTTGGCTTTGACTCTGATTGTCCTGATGAAATGAGGGGAAGAAGTTAGGGAACCAATATATGGCTACGCTGTGTGGAAGAGGTGTCTGGATCACAGGAGTGGCTGGACAGAATTACAAACATTTTAAGAAGGGACTTTTTTTTAAACTCTATTAAATATAATGTCGCGTACATGCGATAATTTTTCAGCATGGAAAAAAAACGTTTTCAACATGTAGAAAAAACAAAAATTTTCCATCTTCATCATTAAAACGATCTTGCCCACACACCATCGTTTAAAAAAAAAAAATGCTCTAGCAAAGCGCGGTGACGTACAACAGGTACACCGTCACTATAAAGGGGAAGGTCCATGCGGATGACGCCACCCTTGGGGCTGCTTTAGCTGATTCCGTGTTAGTAAAAGACGATTTGCGCTTTTCTGTCTGTTACAGCGCGATGAATGTGCTTACTCCATTACGAACGGTAGTTTTACCAGAACGAGCGCTCCCTTCTCATAACTTGCTTCTGAGCATGTGCGGGTTTTAACGTCGTTTTAGCCCACACACGATCATTTTTAAAACCCGAAAAACGACATAGTTTAAAACGTCGTGAAAAAATAGAGCATGTTCGAAAGAAAAAAAAACTGTCAGTTTTTCAGAACCCGGAAAATGCTCTGAAGCCCACACACGATCCTTTTAAATTACATTTTTTTTAAAAAAGTTGTTTTTTACAACCCGAAAAATTATCGTGTGTACGCAGCATAAGAGTTTAAAAAAAAGTGCCGAAACTTTTTGAAGAACCCTTGTACCAAGTAAGAAAGTTTTTAGACATATGTATCTGAACAGAAGAAAGCAGACCTTATACTAGCACCTAGAATATTTGCCTGGGGACCCAGAGGAGCATGCAAAGCCAGGCATGCCACTGCAGTTTGCCCATAATTCAAAATATTCACATAAAATAGCCCATGACTGTGGGTCAGTAATGCTAAATGTGCAGATAAAATACATAGGGGTCACTCCATACCAGCATAATGGCATTATGCGGGTGTGCACCCTTAACAGACCAGTGCAGATGCATTGGCACGTTGTACTGTATACTTTTTTTTTTTTTCCCCCAACTTTATTAAAATTACATTTTATTCTTCTCCAGCACTGCAGAACATTACAATGCAGTAGAATATGTGACAACACTGCGCTGAAAAGCTAGATCATGTCCTACTTTTTTCAGCTCAGTGTTGTAGACTGAACTCACAGAATTGAAGCAAATAGCCTAGGCAGGTAATGTGTTACACCCTATAGCCTAGGCTTGGTAATGTGTTACACCCTATAGCCTAGGCTTGGTAATGTGTTACACCCTAAATACAGACGTAACATATTCCAAAGGTGAATTTATGCTTTAAAGTGGATTTCCACTTTTGCTTTCAAATTAGGAAACTCTTACTTTATATTTGTTATAAGTTCCCATTCACATAGCATAGCAAAAATTTTTTTTTAAATGCTGCCTACAATTTTACTTTCTTTTTTTTTAAAACTCAATGACTGGAAGGCGGAGTTCCGCCTAAAAAAAAAAAAAAAAAAGAATCAAAGTCAATAGCTACAAATACTGCAGTTGCAATTGGACACTTACCTGTCCCAGGGTCCAGCGATGCGGGCAAATGAAGCCCCGTCCCTCTGCGGCTGTGGCTTTGTCACTGTGGGTGCTCGGCTGTGGCTTCACAGCCGGGCACGCACATTGTGGACACTTATTAAAATTAGAAGAGAAGAGGTTTAACCTTAAACTACATAGGGCCAGATTCAGGAACAGTTACGCTGGCGGATCGAGTGATCCGCCAGCCTAACTGTGACTTTGAGCCGGCGTTTCTGTTTTCTGTAACCAGAAAACAAGAAACGCCGGGTTGAAGTTCCGATGCGAGCAGCGTAACTGAGTTTCGCCATCGCATCGTTACTTCAACTTAAAAATGGCGCTGGGGGCGTTCCCGCCGATTTACGCTCAAAAAATATGTTAATGAGCGGAAATCGGCAATTCACGATCGAAATCCGGCTCGACGCAATGACGATACGACGTTTTCGGACGGGATACGCGGCGCATAGATATACCTACATGGGGTTGGAGTATCCTATGTTAGGTATAGGCGTCGTCATTGCGTCGGAAAAAAAAAAAAAACCGTCGCTTGCGTAAAACGGTCATGAATGGGAATGTGACGTCATTGACGTTCATTCACAGATTTTGGAGCATGCGCACGGGGATGTTTTGACACTCGACGCATGCGCAGTATGTTGGCGGCGGGATCACGCGTAGTTAGCATACTACACGCCCCGTACCCGCTAAATTTGAATTCCGCCGGCTCATTTGTGATGCGCTGCCGCAACTTTAGGAGCAAGTGCTTCGTGAATGACAGCACTTGCTCCTAAAATTTCGGCAGCGCAACGCAAATGAGAAGCGTTACTCCAGAGCAAAGATGCTCTGGACTACCTGAATCTGGCCCATAGAGGGTTCTTTACTGTAAGGCCTCGTACACACGAGGCAATAGATTTGTTCAAAACGGTCTGTCCGACCGATTTGAACAAATCTGTCTCTTTGGATTTTGGTTTGCTCGTGTGTACACACGAGCAAACCAAAATCCCCGCCAGCAGACGGCACGCTGACGTGTCAGTGACGTGGCGGTGACGTTGATGCCGCCACGTCACCGCACCAGGAAGTAAAACACTTCCGCGCATGCGCCAAATCCATTCGGCGCCGGTGCGAGACGACATGTCTGCTGGTAAGTGTACTAACCAGCAGACATGTCGGGCGGACGGGTTCCCACCCGATAGATTTCAAAGCATGCTTTGAAATCTGTCGGGTGGCCAAATCCGTCGGCTCGCCCGTACACACGATCGAATCTGTCTGCTGGGACGGTCTAGCAGACCGTTTCCAGCAGACAGATTTGATCGTGTGTACGCGGCCTAAGAGTGGCAAGGATGTGGCATTAACTTCCACAGGCGGTGGTCTCAGCGGGGAGCATCGATGGTTTTAAAAAACTATTGGATAAGCACCTGAACGGCCACAACATACAGGGATATACAATGTAATACTGATTTTTTATTTATATATATATATATATATATATATATATATATATATATATATATTAATATATTGTATACATATGTATGTTTCTCAACAGTCGCAAAGGATATAAATCTATTTTATTGTGCATCAAATACCTTTTGTGAACCCAGATATTACCTTGTCAAAGTAGTTGTGCCATCACTGAGGAACCCAGCAGGCTCCACCCACTACAGGAGGGGGTGGAGACAAGACCAGTCAGACCCAAACAAGGAGAGAAAGCAGCAGTGGCCGGTCTTTATTACAGGAAGCTCCTGTAATAAGGAATAATTTAACACTGGATTACTGCCCAGATCTGGAAGAAATGGACAAGATTTAAGTTAAAATCCACATTGCTTTTGTATTTGGACAATATTTGCTTATCCCAGAGTTCAGCTTTAGGCTAGGCCGCAGTTATGGTTTCTCCCGCATCCAATTCGCATGATGAGAGTGTAATCGGATCTCAATGACTCTGGTTCACACATCTTCGGGGCGGCCACAGAGCGCACAGCAGAAGGGTCCTTTTGTGTCTTTTTGTTTTAGGTCCAAATTCAGGCAAAGATTCGGACCTGGAACGGGGACGCACCAGACCCCCTGCTGTGCCACGTGCCATAGTGTGAACCCAGCCTTAAGCATTTGTGACAGTATATTCTCCGGATGGCCTGCTGTAGCTGTGGCATCTCACTTTGCTTTCTCTCTTTTCAGTTAGAACAACGTCTTATCAAAACAGCCAAAGAAAAGATGGAGCAGCTGAGCCGGGCTCTCAGTGAACGTAAGTTCAGCCATTTAGGACCGTTTCTTTTTATTTATTTATTTATATATATATATACATATGTGTGTGTGTGTGTGTGTGTGTGTGTGTGTGTATATATATATATATATATATATATATATATATATATATATATATATATATATATATATATACACACACACACATATTATGATAGTATGAAGAACAGCCAGGAATCATACTTTGCTGCAGTCTTATTTGTTATTAACAGCACAGTCTAAGTAAAAGCTAAGCAAAAAACTGCTTAGGCCCCTTTTAAACTTGGGTGTTGTTGGAGCGTATTTCGAGTGAAGCCTCATCTACAATCCCAATGTGAAAGCCTGAGTGCTTTCAGAGCCATTTCACACTGCCGCGCCCAAAAACCGCTGGTAAAACACCGCTAAGACCCTAACGTTTTAGGGCGTTTTTGCAGTGCCTCAGTGTGAAAGGGTAAGCCGTTTTTAAAGCGCTTTTCAATTCATTTCAATGGAGAGGGTCGTTTTTGGAGCGTTTTTTTTCAGCGCCCAAAAGCTGCTCCAAAGATGCTGCATTGAGATGCATGGAGAGCATTTTATAAACGTTTTAATAGCTCTATTTTTAACGCTAAAACGCTGTAAAAACGCTTCAGTGTGAAAGGGGTCCAAGAGTTCATTAAAAAGAAAGTAATAATTTGCCTGCAATTTCAAAAGTAGAACTCCGCTCTAGACCAAAACTGCTCTAAAACTTCTAATGTCTTAAATAAGGATCTCTTAAATCTGAACTACAAGTTTTTTGTTTGTTTTTTATTTCTTTTTTTTTTATTATTGCATAGACACAGGTCCAGCTTGGCACAATGTAACTATCCACTTCAGCTCTGGAAACGTTTTACCCCCTTCATGACCAGGCCATTTTTTGCCATTTTTTGCCATTTGGCACTGCGCTACTCTACCTGGTAATTGCACTGTACCCAAATTTTGTTTGGGTACAGCACCCAAACAAAAATTCTTTCCCACAAATAGTTTTTTCTTTTGGTGCTATTTGATCACCACTGGGTTTTTTATTTTTATTATGCAAAAATAAAAAAGACCGAAAACGAAAGAATATTTTTTACTTTCTAATATAAAACATACCCTATAATATTGATTTTCTTCATAAATTTAGGAAAAATGTTGCTCTGCTACATGTCTTTAGGAATATAAAAAAAAATCCCAATAAATGTATATTGATTGGTTGGCTTGAAAGGTATATCACTGTTTGTAGACGTGTACAGAGAGGTATATACACTTAGGCCTCGTACACCCGATCAAATCTGTCCGCTGGAAACGGTCCGCCGGACCGTTTCAGCAGACAGATTTGATCGTGTGTACGGCCGAGCCGACGGATTTGGCCACCCGACAGATTTCAAAGCATGCTTTGAAATCTATCGGGTGGGAATCCATCCGCCCGACATGTCTGCTGGTTAATACACTTACCAGCAGACATGTCGTCCCGCACTGCCGCCGCACCACCGCCGAATGGATTCGGCGCATGCGCGGAAGTGTTTTACTTCCTGGTGCGGTGACGTGGCGGCGTCAACGTCACCGACACGTCAGCGCGCTCTCTGCTGGCGGGGATTTTGGTTTGCTCGTGTGTACACGCAAGCAAACCAAAATCCCAGCAGACAGATTTGTTCAAATCTGTCAGACGGACAGATTTGAACAAATCTGTCTGCTCGTGTGTATGAGGCCTTACAGTATACTGACTGGAGTTTTTATACTAGTAATGGCGGGTGATCAGCCACTTATAATGGGACTGTTGATAGTGCAGTGGAAAAATCTGACGCTAACTGACACTTTGTGGGAATTGACTGACCCTGACATCACCAGTGACACTTAGGCTTAAAGGAGTTGTAAAGAAAAAAAAAATTTCACCTTCAAGGAGTTGTAAAGGAAAAAATGTTTTTGCCTAAAATTAATATCTGCATGGTAGTCAGACAGAATAGTGTAATGATTCTGTTAACAAACGAGTAAATACCTATTAAAGCGGAGGTTCACCCAAAAATCAACTTTCTGCCATTAGATCCAGCATACTGCTGACATCTGCAGTATGCTGGATTTTTATTTATTTTTTTGTACTTATCGTTTAGCGGTCTTTCTTCTCCGGCTCCGTGCGGGGAATCCTGCAGGGAGTAGGCATTCCTAAATCAAGCGCAGTTGATTGACGGGCTTGGATAGCGCGTCACGCCTTCCGAAAATAGCCAAAGTGACACTCAGCTGTTTACGGTGCTATACGGCGCCTGCGTCTGCCGTGTAGAGCTGACTGCGCAGGCGCTGTAAATTGCCAAGTGTCACTTCGGCTATTTTCGGAATGCGTGACACCCTATCCAAGCGTGTCAATCAACTGCGCTTGATTTAGGAACGCATATACCTGGAAGGATACGCCCCTCGGTGCCGGAGAAGAAAGACCGCAAAAACGATAAGTACCAAAAAAAAAAATCCAGCATACTGCAGATGTCAGCAGTATGCTGGATCTAGTGGCAGAAAGTTGATTTTTGGGTGAACCTCCGCTTTAAATTCCTTCATCTATATCACCTCCGGCTTTCTAGTTTATGTTCTCTCAATTACTTCCTGGTTTGCATCACTTGTTCATGTAAGAACTAAATTTCCCAGTATGCATTGCGGCACGCCCAGTAATTCACACCTCCTTGAAGTCTCTAACACGTAGAGAGCGTCCTGCCACACAGATGTAGTTCCCAGGAGGGGGCGAGCACGTTACATAGGGACCCATGTATGTCCCGTTTTCATCTGCAAACGGACGGATGAAAATGCGGACATACGGTCCGTACGTGTGAAAGGGCCCTTAGACAATTGGCTGGATGTGTACCTTGTATGAAGGTCCAAGAATCCACCGCTCACGAATTATTCGATGCAGTGGTTGCATTTTTTTTTTTTTATCCCTCTGTTTTCACTTGGTGAACACTTAGCCAGTAACACACCTCCTGTATTAGAGCGTTCCCACTCTGGATAACGGAGCACAGGGGGCACATTTGGAGTCAGTCTGGGGGTATCAGTCTCGGGGGGGGGGGGGGGGTAGAGAGTGTTTCGATGTATTAGCTCATTTGGAAACAATACACAATTTGAAGTCAACCTCCAGCAAACACTTTATAAGCAGTTACAGCAAACGTTTATTTTTTTTAGATAAAGGTTTTACATAAGCTAATCATTATAGGCACCCCTTTCGGTGGTAAATGGTTTGTCCTATTCCCTGTAACTGATGCATCTGGAAGGGAGCTTGTTCTTTTGTAAAACAGATTTAATGGGTAGATCATCAGATCAAAATAGAAAAACGAATGTAGCCATCACATCCAAGAACTGGCGAGCTCCAGTATAATAGAGATATATCCTGTACATTGATCATGCTGAGTGATCTAATTCAAAGCTGCAAAACCACAGGTAGCTGGCATTTAATATCTGCAAATTGAAGCCCAAATATAATTAGCACTGTAGACACACGTTCTCCGATATGAGAAATCATTCTAGCAACTGCTAATAATGGCAAAGTCCCAAACTGCTAAGGGTTTTATATAATGCTGTCAATCAAATACCCTTAGCGCCGCTCATTGCTGTTTACCACATCCCAGGGATCTGATTTTTAAAGTAGAACTACAGACAGAGTGAGTGAATCTCCTCCTTAACAGGGGGGCCCAAAGTGCAAAGTCGGTCATCACAAAAATATAAAGAAGCACCTAGAAAGTCAGCTCTCTTTAAACCCTTAGGGCCAGATTCTCAGAGGCGCTACGACAGAGTATCTCAGATACCCCGTCGTATCGCCGTTTTTTTTGGCTCGTATCTATGCGAGTGATTCTTAGCATC
The DNA here is from genome assembly GCA_029574335.1 of Rana kukunoris. Lineage (NCBI taxonomy): Eukaryota > Metazoa > Chordata > Amphibia > Anura > Ranidae > Rana > Rana kukunoris. The sequence continues at coordinate 34,217,691 of CM056053.1, forward strand.
ACTTTGGCATAGATACGCTTGAACATCCAACAAGTGTAATACCATTACACTTGCGGATCGTAGTTGTAATGACAACTCCGGCCACTAGGTGGCCTTTTACGTTTTCTCATTTGCCTATGCAAATGAGGCTACTACGCCGATTCCCGATCGCTTTTACGCCGCACCGTCATCGCGTACGTCGTTTTTGTTCGCGTAAGGTTACCCCTGCTTCTATGAGGAGTAACCTTACGAAGTACCGTCGGATGCCATGTTAAGTATGGCGCCGGGTCAGCGTCGGCTTTTTCCGTCGCTTACGTCGTTTTACTAACTCGTTTATTTAACGCTTATTTTGAGTGGAGACTGTCGTACAGTTTTGTGCCTGCCAGTGTCCATTCCTCCTGTAGGCGAGAGTATAACCCAAAGGTTCATTACTTCTTGTGTTCCTCAAAGGCCTCCAAGAAACAGATTTTATGATTGGTACAAAAGTGTCTACTGCTATGGAATCTCTAAAAAGGAATTGATAATAAGCCAGCAACAAAATCCGCAATACTTTTCCTGCTACTCGTTTAGGTGAAGTCTATACATCTGCTTAATACAATTGCATTATCCACTAACCTCAGCTTTTCATATGGCAGCAAAGAACCCTTGACTGTGCACAGGGTGGAGGGATTCCAGGAACGAAGCTTAGAGACTACTTTCTAATTATCTGTACAGGATGCTATTAGAGATTGCCGCAGTAGACTTGTACTTTTCATTAAGCAGAGAGCGGCGCAGCACATGGTACTAAACACTTTGTTGAATTCCCTTCCAGCTGAGAGCGGCTGCCCAGACACCACATTTATTGAAGACGCCGTACAAGAGCTCCTCAAGACCAGGCGCATCCTCAAGTGTTCTTATCCCTACGGATTTTTCCTGGAACCCAAAAGCACAAAAAAGGAAATCTTTGAACTCATGCAGGTGATGTTTGTTGTAGTTTCATGGGGCTGAGCTATTTAGGCCGCTAAAGATTGGAAATGTGTGTATTTATCTGAATATACAGGAGAAAAAATTACGCACATTTACATGATATGCATTAATCCTCAAATACTAGTCTTCTCTTTAGGTGCCTTGACCCCTAGTGACCGGTCTCCACATTATGTACATTAAAGGGGTTGTAAAGGTAATTTTTTTTCCTAAATAGCTTCCTTTACCTTAGTGCAGTCCTCCTTCACTTACCTCATCCTTCCATTTTGCTTTTAAATGTCCTTATTTCTTCTGAGAAATCCTCACTTCCTGTTCTTCTGTCTGTAACTCCACACAGTAATGCGCGGCTTTCTCCCTGGTGTGGAGTGTCATGCTCGCCCCCTCCCTTGGACTACGGGAGAGTCAGGACACCCACTAACACACAGCTCCTTTCTCTATCTGAAACGTTGAGAGCGTCCTAACTCTCCTGTAGTCCAAGGGAGGGGGCGAACATGACACTCTACACCAGGGAGAAAGCCGCGCATTACTGTGTGGAGTTACAGACAGAAGAACAGGAAGTGAGGATTTCTCAGAAGAAATAAGGACATTTAAAAGCAAAATGGAAGGATGAGGTAAGTGAAGGAGGACTGCACTAAGGTAAAGGAAGCTATTTAGGAAAAAATAAATTTAAATTTATAACCCCTTTAAAGTGTTTCTAAAGTTATTTTTTTTCTTATTTTTTTATCTTGGTGCATTCTATGCATTAAGATTAAAAAAACTTCTTTGTGCAGAAGCCCCCCTTCATACTTGCCTTAGTCCCAGCTCAATCCAGCGATTGTTGCAAGAGAGCCACAAAGTCCGGGGACTCTCCCTCCTCGTTGGCTGAGACAGCAAAGTGCCACATTGGCTCTCACTGCTGTCAATCAAAGACAGTGAACCAATAAGCATAACGTCCACTGCCACTGGGAGCTCATTAAAAATGTGCTGCCCTTTGAGCTGTGTAGTCAGACAACAATAGGGGAAGGGCGGTGCAACGTGGGCTATGCTAGCTAAGCATCCGTAGCATCTATCAAAAAGGAACAAAGTGTGACATGCACTTTGTCGCCTGGTGCAGAGGAAATTTTAAATGTTTCTTGTGAATTTTCATCTTTAAATCCTCAAGGTTTTTCACCTGAATGCCTGTGTGTCTATGGACGCACACAACCCAGCTCAGGAGCGCGCCCGCATGTGTGCCCCCATAGCAAGTGGCTTGTTATGGGGGCACATGGAGAAGAGGAGCAGCGGACAATGCCAGTGGGGGACGATGCCGACGTGGCTCCCAAACAAAATTGGCGTCCTTTTTTTCCCACAAATAGAGCTTTCTTTTGGTGGTATTCGATCACCTCTGCGGTTTTTATTTTTTGCGCTATAAAGAAAAATAGAGCAACAATATTTTTTACTTTTTGCTGTAATAAATATCCCCCAAAAATATATAAAAAAAAAATAAAAAAATTCTCAGTTTAGGCCAAAAAGGTATTCTTGTACATATTTTTGGTAAAAAAAATCGCAAAAAGCGTTTAACGATTGGTTGGCGCAAACTTTATAGCGTTTACAAAATAGGGGATCGTTTTATGGCATTTTTATAAATTTTATTTTTTTTTTTTACTACTAATGGCAGCGATCAGCAATTTGCGACATTATGACGGACACATCGGTCAATTTTGACATATTATTGGGACCATTGTCATTTTCACAGCAAAAACAGCTATAAAAATGCACTGATTACTGTAAAAATGACAATTGCAGTTTAGGAGTTAACCACTAGGGGGCGCTGTAGGGGTTATGTGTGACCTCCTATGTGTTTCTAACTGTAGGGGGGCGGAGCTGGACGTGTGACGTCACTGATCGCCTTTCCCTATATCAGGGAACAGACGATCAACGACCCTGCCACAACGAAGAACAGGGAAGGTGTTTTTACACTCGCCTCTCTCCGGTGACCGATCGTGGGACAGCGGCGGTGAACGGGGCCGCGGTCACGGAGCTTAAAGCGGATGGTTCAGCAAAAAAACAATATTAAAAGCCAGCAGCAACAAATACTGCAGCTGCTGACTTTTAATATTAGGACACTTACCTGTCGTGGAGTCCAGTGGCGTCCGCAGCAGAGGACGAGCGATCGCTCGTCACCCTGCTGCTCCCCCCTCCATCCACGGCGAGGGAACCAGGAAGTGAAGCGCTGCGGCTTCACTGCCCGGTTCCCTACGGCGCATGCGCCAGTCGCGCTGCGCCCGGCGATTGGCTTCCGCTGTGTGCTGGGAGCTGAGAGTTCCCAGCACACAACGGGGGGGCGACGGGATGTCGCCAAAAAACCCGTCTTTTGCCCGAGACTGCGGGCCGGAAGTGGTTGCAGATACCTGTCTTCAGACAGGTATCTGCACCCCCCTCCCCCCTGAAAGGTGTCAATTGTGACACCGGAGGGGGGAGGGTTCCGATCAGCGGATCTTCACTTTAGGGTGGAGATCCGCTTTAAGTGGTTAAAGCGACGTAGTGCCGTCTCGCAAAAAGTGGCCTGGTCAGGAAGGGGGTAAATCCTTCTGGGGCTGAAGTGGTTAACAAATGCTTGTAAATCAGAGAGATAAAGTCGGAGACGGAGGGCAGTAACTCTAGAAGACAACAAGATGTAAATTCTGCTACCCCCGTGTTCTAATTATTGGCACCAAATCCTGGAACCTCAGATTCGAATTTCATGCCTTTGAAGTGTTGGTAATTGTAGGAACGTATTTACATTTATTTTTCATATGAGAAATCTGCATTTTTGTATATTTTAGATTTTAGGTCCGTTTTAGGTGTTGTGCATCATTTTGTATCTGCAGGCACTATTTGAATCAAAATCTGTTTGCCTATTCAAATATAAAATAAAATAAAAGTCAACAGTTTCTGTGGGATGGACTTATTTTTTCACATGACTGTAGGCCTGGGAGGTGTCCGCAGAGGGATGTGTTGAAGAGCACTGCCTACAGTTTCCTTTTTTGTTTCCCTTCTACAGACAGACCTAGAAATGGTAACAGAAGATCTGGCCCAGAAGGTGAACAGGCCTTACTTGCGCACCCCTCGCCATAAAATCATCCGGGCCGCGTGTCTGGTGCAGCAGAAGCGACAGGAGTTTTTAGCGTCGGTGGCACGCGGAGTGGCTCCAGCTGACTCTCCTGAGCAATCGAGGCGAAGGTAAATGTTAATGCGCTTGGGTGATTTTGTCGGTGCTTGGAATCTCTCAAGTGAAGTGCAAAGTACAGAATTCATTATTTACAAAATTTTCAGGGGGTTGGGGGTGACAACAGATCTAAAGTAGAGGTCCGTGCTAGAACTACTTAAAGGGGTTGTAAAGGTTTGTTTTTTATTTTCTAAATAGGTTAATTTTAAGCTCGTGCATTGTTGGTTCACTTACCTTTTCCTTCCATTTCCCTTCTAAATGTTTTATTTCTTTGTCTGAATTTCTCACTTCCTGTTCCTCCTCGGTAAGCTGTTCTGGCTGACTAACCCCCATGGATGATGGGGGCAAGCTTACGGAGGGGAAACAGGAAGTGAAGGAAAAGGTAAGTGAACCAACAATGCACTAGCTTAACCTCTTGACAACCGAGGACGTCCCTGGGACTTCCTCGAATTTGTGCAGTTCCGCCGCTTGATCGTTCTTATAGGCAGTGGGAGGGGATGTCTCCCGCCGCCATCCGGTGCTTCTCCGGGCTCTCCCGTGCCATCGGGGGCCCGGAGAGCGAATCGGCTGGCTCTGGCTGGGAAGCATAGAGATGACTGGTGACCAGATGGTCACCAGTCATCTCTATGATCGTTGGAGGCCTGGGCACGTCGTTATGACATCACGTTCGGTACCCGGAAGTAAACAAAGCCGCAATCGCGGCTGTCGGCCTGAGATCGGTGAATTTTTTTTCACGATCTCGTGCTTTCCAGCCTTCTGTAAAGAGGACCTGTCACACTGATTCCTATTACAAGGGATGTTTACATTCCTTGTAATAGAAATAAAAGTGATAAAAAAAAGAAAAGTGTAAAAATAAAAAAAAATTAAGTAAAATAAAATTAAACATTTTTTTTTTAAACGCCCCTGTCCCCGGTAGCTCGAGCGCAGAAGCAAACACGCATGCAAGTCCTGCCCACATACGTAAACGCCGTTCAAATCCCACATGTGAGGTATCGCCGCGTGCGTTAGAGCGTGTGCAACAATTCTAGCACTAAACCTTCTCTGTAACTCGAAAATAGTAACATTTAAAAAATGTTAAAGCGTCGCCTATGGAGATTTTTATGTACCATTTCATGAGTGTGCGCAATTTTAAAGTGTGACATGTTGGGTATCTATTTACTCAGCATAACTTCATCTTTCACATTATACAAAAAAATTGGGCTAACTTTACTGTTTTTTGTTATTTTTTTAATTCATGAAACCGTTTTTATTCCCTAGGGCAGGGATCCTCAAACTACGGCCCTCCAGATGTTGTAGAACTACACATCCCATGAGGCATTGTAACACACTGACATTCACAGACATGACTAGGCATTATGGGAATTGTAGTTCCTGAACAACTGGAGGGCCGTAGTTTGAAGACCCATGCCCTAGGGTGTCTGCTAAAAAAATATATATATATAATGTTCTGATTAATTTTCTAGCAAAAATTAATTCGATTTTTACATGAAGGAGAGTGCCAAAATGGGCCCGGTGGTCAAGTAGTTAAAGCAGACGTGCCCAACCAGTGGCCCGGGGGCCACATGTGGCCCGCGGAGCCCTCTGATGTGGCCCGTGACCTCCTGCTCTGGGATGGAATAGAATACTCTTAACCACTTAAGACCCGGACCAATACGCTGGTAAATGACCCAAGGTGTTTTTGCTTTTTGGCACTGCGTCGCTTTAACAGACAATTGCGCGGTCGTGCAACGTGGCTCCCAAACAAAATTTGCGTCCTTTTCTTCCCACAAATAGAGCTTTCTTTTGGTGGTATTTGATCACCTCTGCGATTTTTTTATTTTTTGCGCTATATACAAAAATAGAGCGACATTTTTGAAAAAAAAACACTATTTTTTACTTTTTGTTAAAAAAAAAAAATCAAATAAACTACATTTTAGTCAAACATTTAGGCCAAAATGTATTTAGCCACATGTCTTAAGTAAAAAAAAAAATTGCAATAAAAAAAAAAATTGCAATAAAAAAAAAATAGCTACCTAGCGGGAACAGCGACACTAATACAGCGATCAGAAAAATGATCGCTTAGCGACGCTGGCAATAGGGAGTGAAATGGTTAACTAGGGCGGTGATCAGGGGGTTAAAACTTTATTAGGGGGGGCTATCCTGAACCTAACACTAACTGACTTTTACACTGCCTGTCACACTGACACTAAATGCAGTGATTAGATCACTGCATTCAGTGACACTGTGACAGGGGGGGTGGGGGGTCAGATCGCAAGGGTTTAAGTGTGCCTATGTGTGTGTATGTCAGTGTAATGTTGGTGCACACTTACTGTGAGGTGTTTCTCTCGTCGCAGCGGTTGGAAATACCGCTGCGATGAGAGATTACATTACTTCCCCCTTCCTGTGTAAACACAGGAGGAGGAAGTGACAGGGCGGGGGAGCGCAGCGATTGGCTGGGAGCGATCGCGGGGGGGCGGGCAAAGACGGACATCCGCCCGCTCGTCCCGGAACGCTCCCGGAGACACGGGGACCGCGGCACGCCGCGGAGGGGGTCCCGATCGGACCCCCGACCCGCTACTGGGCGAGGACGTATATTTACGCCCTTGTGCCCAGCCGTGCCCTTCTGTGGACGTAAATGTGCGTGCGGCGGTCCTTAAGTGGTTAAAGGTCTTTATTACTAAAATCACAGTGTATATATGGGCATATCTGTTCTGCAGTGGTTACTGGGCTGCTTTCAAACGAATCCGCAAATGCAGAGCAGCGCACCTGCGGGTTACCTGCACTGAGCCGTAGACTTCTGTTATTACCTGGGAGTTTGGTGAGCTTTCTGAAAGTGCACCAAACCTGCAGAATATAATAAGTCTATTGCAATGTGAAGAAAAGCCAAAGGTACACTGCATTGCACCCGCGGTGCGGGTAAACTGCATCGCATTAGTGTAAAAGCAACCATGGGCCCCTTTCACATCAGTCCGACCCTGCATATGCAGAGTGGACACAGACCTGACATCCGCCCGCTCCGCTGATTGTGGCCCGTGACCAGTTGCCAAGTCGCTTAAGTGGCCCTCGCGCTTCAAAAGGTTGGGCACCCCTGGGTTAAAGGAACCTATTCAGAAAATAAAAAAAACAAACCTTTACAACGCCTTTAAATTTAAAGTGTCACTAAACCAACATCATAAAAACTATCAATAAATGGTGTATTGCATGCTGTTTATACTCACCATGAGATTTTTTTTCTGTATTCCTCAAAACCCCTGTTTCCTATCTCCACCTTCTGTTCATGTCCCCAATCCAGCTAGGAATTTTGCAGCAGTAGTGGTAACTCATGCACATGCTCAGTTTTCAGTGAGTTTCTCTGCTGAGCATTTCCTCCCTATCACATCTGAACAGCCCATGCGACTATAGAGTCACACATGTGGGTGTATACACAGTGATAAATGACAGCCCACTCCCTCCTTCTCCATGCCCACTAACCAGCTAAACACAATGGGGGGGGGAGGACATTACATGTAGATTGATGCAGGCTTCACCTCCCTCTTATTCTGGGGCAAAGCCTTTGACTGGCAGGGATCTGCCCACACCATGTTATTTCTACAAAATAATAAAGATTTAATTTGAAATATATTTGTATGCCAATTTAAAACCGTTTATTGATATTATTTATTTTTAGGGCTGTTACTGATTAAAAATGTTGTGTTCGATTAATCGATTTTTTTTTTGAATCGACTAATTTCGATTAATTATAGAGCACACACAGATCCAACTACTTTTAGCTGATCTCCTTGCAGGCTGATTCCCAGTGCAGCTCCAACCACTGGAAAAATGGATAGCAGGATACAAAAAACACACAAAGGCAGCGCTCGATGGGAATAGCATTAAAACTTTTATAGTCTTCAAATAGGTAACAAAATAAATATTGCACTGGAGATAAAATCGATGTAGCTACATAAACTGTAAAAATGGTGCGAGTAATACCAAACGGTACCAAAAGCAGTCATAAAAACATGTAGCCAAGTATGATACTGGTATAAAAATGTGTGAAGGGACCTATCAACTCCCAGTGGATGGCTGTAGAATCCCAGGCTGATAGAGGGAAGTGATAGAGGGAAGTGTAACAGCCCTTGCCTGTGGCAGATAGTAAGGTCCCGTCGGCATGCAGATATGAAGGCACAGCAAAGGAGCCCTTCAGATGGACACGGCAAGCCCCACCGGTGTCCGTGACGTTACCGGATCTCCGACAGAACTCCCTGAAGGCCCGGAAGCCGGCGGAGAGGTGAGTACCAATCAAAAGAACTTTGATAGATCAAAAAAATTAAAGATTAATCAATGAATTAATAGTTAATTTCCACAGCCCTATTTATTATTTTTTTTTGATAAATCTTTTTTGCCCTATTTATTTTTACTCCGTATTCCAGAAGCTCCTCCTGCTTGTGTTTCCCTGCAAACAGGCTGGGAGAGAACTGGGTCATGTGACAGCTGTATATCGATTTCGGAAAAAAATACTTTTTTATTTTATTTCAAATAATTGCAGTGCCATCATCCCATATACAGAAAGAGAGGGGACAATGTAAATCTATGTGTGTTTTTAGTATCGCTTTAAAACTGCTCTCATCTCCTCCTTCTAACACCTATACGAACTACATGTGGTTAAGCCAAGTTTTTACCACCTGCCCCCCTTAAAGCGTACCACCCATTTTTGAGAGGCGGTCTTAAACGAAAACATTGTACATCGATGGAGATGGCTAAGAGGCACGTCATTGTCTCATTCTGGGTGTAGCATGAAGGGCCATGTCTTTATATCATGATCTGATTTGTGATATTTTCTGATCTCCAGTGTTTGGATAATCTCATTACACACATTAATTACACATTGACGAGACCTTAAAATAGCTTCATCGGTCATGTGTCTCTACGCATCTAGGACTCTACTCCAAAAATAGTCCGCAATACCTCCTCATATCGTTGTCTATCCTTTAATGCCAAATTCAAGTTATTTTAGAACAGAAACTTCATCTACCTTGTCAATCATTTATGGAAATGTTTCTTCCTGCAACAGCACTTGAGATATTTTACTTTATTTACACTGGTTGCACTGATGGCCTCTTGCTACCTGTGTAACACTCACTCACAGCCTTCACAGGTATGTACTCTATAGCTTTAAAGGGGGTTGTAAACCCTCATGTTTTTTCACCTTAATGCATCCTATTAACCACTTAAGACCGGGACCAAAATGCGGGTAAAGGACCTGGCCAGTTTTTGCGATTCGGCACTGCGTCGCTTTAACTGACAATTGCGCGGTCGTGCGACGTGGCTCCCCAACAAACTTGGCGTCCTTTTTTTCCCAAAAATAGAGCTTTCTTTTGGTGGTATGCGATCACCTCTGTGGTTTTTATTTTTTGCGCTATAAACAAAAATAGAGCGACAATTTTGAAAAAAAATGCAATATTTTTTCCTTTTCGCTATAATAAATATCCCCCAAAAATATCTAAAAATAAAAGATTTTTTTCCTCAGTTTAGGCCAATGAATGAATGAACGAGAAACTTATATAGCGCGGCACATGCGAACCAAATCGCCTCTGGGCGATACGTATTCTTCTACCTATTTTTGGTAAAAAAAATCGCAATAAGCGTTTATCAATTTGTTTGCGCTCAATGTATAGTGTTTACAAAATAGGGGATAGTTTTATTTCTTTTTTTCTTAATATTTTTTTTTTTTTACTACTAATGGCGGCGATCATCGATTTTTTTTTATTTATTTTTTTTGTGACCGCGACATTATGGCGGACACATCGGACAATTTTGACCCATTTTTGGGACAATTGTCATTTTCACAGCAAGAAAATGCTATATAAATGCATTGTTTACTGTAAAAATTAAAATTGCAGTTTGGGAGTTAACCACTAGGGGGCACTGAAGGGGTTAAGTGTGACCTCATATGTGTTTCTAACTGTAGGGGGGCGGGGCTGGACGTGTGACGTCATTGATTGTGTGTTCCCTGATATAGGGAAACACAATCAATGACGGCGCCACAGTGAAAAACGGGGAAGCTGTGTTTACACACAGCTCTCCTCGTTCTTCAGCTCCGGGGACCGATCGCAGGACTCCAGCGGCGATCGGGTCCGTGGGTCCCGTGGTCAGGGAGCTTCGGACCGGGTCGCGGGCACGCGCCCGCAACCCACGGCTGGGCACTTAAAGAGGACGTGCAGGTACGTGCTTGTGCCCAGCCGTGCCATTTTGCCAACGTATATGTGCAGGAGGCGTTCCTTAGGTGGTTAAGGTAAAAAAAAACACCTTGGAGTGTCCGGCCCCCCCGAGCCCCCATTTTACTTACCTGAGCCCCAAATTTCCGTGGGTGTGTTCCCGCGTCGCTCTCTGCGGCTTCTCGGCTCTTCATTTGATAAATTGATAGTGCAGCAATTGGCTCACGCTGCTGTCAATCAAATCCAATGACGTGGCTGCTGGGGGGCGGGGCCGAGTCATACACTTGGCGTCTATGGACGCCGAGTGTATGACACAGGAGCTGGCCCCCTCGGGAGAGAGCTTCCCAGAGGGGGTTACCTAATGCGGGGAGGAGCCGCGAGAGCCACAGAGGGACCTCAGAAAAGGACGATCGGGGGCCACTCTGCATAACTAACTGCACAGTGGACGGAAGTATGACATGTTTGTTTTTTAAAAAATAAAAAACTTGAACCTTTAATATCGCATTAATAAAGGGTCTGAAACGATCATTTGTATCCCATCCCATCCAGATTATTAAAACGGACCTCCAGCCAAAAATAACAAAAGGAGTCATTGAGGCAAGGTTCACACCTATGAAAGACAAATCCAGAGAAATTCCCAGCTCAACTCACCAACCAGTCTGATTACCAACCAAATTAACCCGTCCAACAGTATGCATTAAAACCGGGGTTTAGTTGGCAAATATTTGCAAATGCATGCATAAGCTACAAGGCCCCTTCATGGCACCCTCTATTACCTGCAGTCCTAACTCCTGTACATGAGTCTCTACAGTGGAAGCACATGCATTCTAATAGATAGATGGAGGGCAGGTTCACACCTATGTGTGTTGCGAGTGATGCATTTTTTTGGGGGGCGGGTTTTGCTTATAGGAAAGTATGACAGTTCTGTTCATGGAGTTGTGACTTTACACTCTCTGGCACTCAAGTCGTATCAAAGTACTGCAGGATCCTTTGTGTCCAACGTCGCATTTTGGGGTTAAGCCTCATACACACAATCAGATTTTCTGTGTACAAAGCGTAGGACTTTTGACCGAAGGGCATTGGCTAGGGACTTGTCTTGCGTACAAATGGCAAAAAGTTGGTGTCCGTGGGAAGAATGGCGCCCCATTGTTGGTGTCGGCGGGAAGAATGGCGCCCCATTGTTGGTGTCGGCGGGAAGAATGGCGCCCCATTGTCGGTGTCGGTTGAAAGACCTGTCCTACATACACTGACCTGACCTACATACATACACAATCACTGGGTGTGGTGCAGTTAGGAGAGGGCGTAAGGAGCTTGGAGAGCATGTCCCTCCTGCAAACGCCCAGACATGGGAGGTATGACTGCCTATAATAATGATACAGTAAAACCTTGGTTTGAGAGCGTTTTGCAAGACGAGCAACATTTTTTAATAAATTGTGACTTGATATACAAGTAGCGTCATGTCACTGAGTATAAAAGAAGAGAGGCGCCCCTAAGTGTAGCAATATGGTTACATTTTAATGAAGGTACAACATTTAGCAACATATTGTCACACTTAGAGGCGCCTCTCTTCTCTTTTATACTCTGGAGCTCCTGCTGGCTTTTGCTTCTAATACCCTTGTGGATGGACATTTTATGGTAACACAACCTTGCTATAATCTTTTTATATGGACTACAAACTGAAGGATTTATGTATGAATCAATGGTTGTGGAACAAATCAGTTAAGTTTTCATGATTTCTTATGGGGAAATTCGCTTTGATATACAAGTGCTTTGGATTGCAAGCTTGTTTCTGGAACTAATTATACTTGCAATCCAAGGTTTTGCTGTACATGAGTTATTTTCAAGCTCTCCTCATTTATTAAACTTTTTTTTCTTTTTTTTTTAGCTTCGCTGGAGGAACTTGGGACTGGGAATATCTAGGATTTGCTTCTCCAGAGGTAAGAAACTTCCTTCTTTCTTCTTTTTTCTTCTTTTTACTTCTTTTACAGAATGAGTTTTATTGAGCAAATAGGATAAATACAATATGTGCAGTTGACAAGTGAAAACACAATAGCCAGTAAATTAGAACTGTCGGTACAGTGCGCTGGGTGAATACATCACAGTAGAACACTAACTGGAGCTGCCATAGGTAGAATACAAAAGGCACATAACTGAAAGCAGTTTGCACTTACATCTAACCATAGAATGCATGAAAAGGAGTAACAAATATCCCCTTAGGCCTCGTAAACACGATCAAATCTGTCCGCTGGAAACGGTCTGCTGGACCGTTTCAGCAGACAGATTCGATCGTGTGTACGGCCGAGCCGACGGATTTGGCCACCCGACAGATTTCAAAGCATGCTTTGAAATCTATCGGGTGGGAATCCGTCCGCCCGACATGTCTGCTGGTTAGTACACTTACCAGCAGACATGTCGTCCCGCACTGCCGCCGAATGGATTCGGCGCATGCGCGGAAGTGTTTTACTTCCTGGTGCAGTGACGTGGCGGCGTCAACGTCACCGACACGTCAGCGCGCCGTCTGCTGGCGGGGATTTTGGTTTGCTCGTGTGTACACGCGAGCAAACCAAAATCCCAGCAGACAGATTTGTTCAAATCTGTCGGACAGACAGATTTGAACAAATCTGTCTGCTCGTGTGTACGAGGCCTAAGAATTCCAACCCATATACCTAATGGAAGGGCAAGGAAGGAGAAAGTAAGAATGAAAAGAATGGATTTTTGAATTGTTCTGCCCAGAGTTTTACATTGGCACATGTGGAAGCCTCCCGTAGTATTTACCTTCCTTTTAAAACATAGAACTTAGAAACCTATGCACTCTATCCAACGTCTGCAGTCCAATGCCACCGTGTAGCAACCCACATATATGTTGATCAAGTCTAGTGACTTCAGGAGTTCACTTGCTGCAAGCTTGTTCTGAGCCAGCAATTCATAAAGCAAAAACATTGCATGAAGTTGCATTTTCAGAAATGGAAGTCTTGATATTTTTCTTAAATTCACACCTATTATGCAGCTGTCAAATGCAACAGGTTTTTCTGCCCACTGGAGTCCGAGAATTCAAAAACTTGAGTGGAGCTTATTTTCAACTTGCTCTGTAGAGGTACAGGAAACCATTTTGATTTGGTAATGGGTATTTAAGGCATTATAAGGCACCTGCAGTAAATTTTACCTTGCATACATTACATGTATATTACACTTTATATGCTTACCTGGCAAAATAGAGAATTGTTTGGAGTACTAATTTAGTTACAATCTTTAATCACCTTTACAGGAATATGCAGAGTTCCAGTATAGGAGAAGACACCGTCAGCGCCGCCGTGATTTGCACAGTATGAGAAGCAACACTCCAGATCCCGATGACCATGCAGAAAGCACTTTGGGTACTCTCCAATTTTCTGAACTGGCATCAGTAGCAGTGCAGTAGATTTCATACTCCCTGAGATATCCATTGATGAACTTGGCTTGCGCTCGTATCAGCCGTTGAACCCAGGTTGCACCGTTGCGAGTCAGCCCGTGAACCCAGGTTGCACCGTTGCGAGTCGGCCCGTGAACCCCAGGTTGCACCGCTGCGAGTCGGCCCGTGAACCCAGGTTGCACCGTTGCGAGTCAGCCTGTGAACCCAGGTTGCACCGTTGCGAGTCAGCCTGTGAACCCCAGGTTGCACCGTTGCGAGTCAGCCTGTGAACCCCAGGTTGCACCGTTCTGAGTCGGCCCGTGAACCCCAGGTTGCACCGTTGCGAGTCGGCCCGTGAACCCCAGGTTGCACCGTTGCGAGTCGGCCCGTGAACCCCAGGTTGCACCGTTGCGAGTCGGCCCGTGAACCCCAGGTTGCACCGTTGCGAGTCGGCCCGTGAACCCCAGGTTGCACCGCTGCGAGTCGGCCCGTGAACCCCAGGTTGCACCGCTGCGAGTCGGCCCGTGAACCCCAGGTTGCACCGCTGCGAGTCGGCCCGTGAACCCCGACTTTACTAGTGAGAATCGGTTTATAATCCTAGATTACACTAGGTAAAATCCGCCAATAAATTCAGATTGCACCAGTGAGAGTCAGTCAGTGAATGCAGATATTGCACTAGAGAGAACCAGCCAGTAAAGGTCAATCCATAAAAACTGATTTTACTAGTGAGTCAATCCATGAACCCAGACTGTGCTAGTGAAGGTCATCTCATGAACCCAAATTGCACTAGTAAAGCTCAGCCAGTTAGCCCAGATTGCACTTGTAAGAGTCAGCCTACAGACCCAGACTGTACCTGTGAGAGCTCATAATCCCAGATTACACTAGGTAAAATCAGCTAATAAATTCAGATTGCAACAGTGAGAGTCAGTCAATGAACCCAGATTTTACTAGTGAAAGTCCGCTCATAATCCGAGATTACACTAGGTAAAATCCGCCAATAAATTCAAATTGCACGAGTGAGAGTCAGTCAGTGAATGCAGATATTGCACTAGAGAAAAGCCAGCCTGTAAAGGTCAATCCATAAAATCAGATTTTACTAGTGAGTCAATCAATGAATGAAGATTGCGCTAGTGAGGATCAGCTCATAAACCCAAATTGAACTAGTGAGGCTCCGCCCATGAACCCAGACTGTACTTGTGAGAGCTCATAATCCCAGATTACACTAGGTAAAATCTGCTAATAAATTCAGATTGCAAAAGTTAAAGTCCATGAATTTAGATTGCACTAGTGAGAGTCGGTCCATTACCATCGATTGCACTAGTGAGAGTCGTCCTACAAACATTTGTTGGAGAACTGTTTTTGTTGCAGAAAGGATGGGGGGGAATACAGAACTGTTGCAATCAGAAAATATCTGTTTCTGTAAGGGAGAACAATACTGGACATTACATAGAAAGAGGAGGAATTGAATAACCCTTTTGAAATTGCATTGTCAGTTTGGTTCTTGTCATTTCAGATACCCTGGAGGTTCGTGGTAGCAGAAGACATGGCACATCCACGGTGAGTCTGACCATCACTGATCCTTCTGACACAAAATCTATAAAGAGCAAATATTTTAGAGGTGATTGCATTCCTTGCAGCAAAGCTGGATAGGTTTAGCTTCATTGGACTATAAATCATATTTTGCTTAAACTGGAGGATGGCAGCTTCCGGCCTGATTTACACTAATGTGATTTCTGATGTGATTAGAATCACACAGAATTGCATGACAATGGAAATCGCATTGTTTTCAGTGGTGCCCATTCACATCAATGCGACTCAGCACGGAGCAATTTTGGAAAAGTTTCCTGTGCTACTTTGGTGCTATTCCAGCCTAACTGTGGCCCCATAGAGTTCAATATAATCGCCTATACATGCTATTCTGATGCAATTTGGAAAGCAATTTAGTTTAACTGTCCACTTTCCTTCAACACGAAGCAGCAGCGCCTTGACTACTAAGGAAGCGATTGCATCAAAATGGCATAGAAGTAAAATAACGCCCAAGTTGCACTACATAATTGCACCTCAAATCGCCTCAAAAACGATAGGGTGAACCAGGCTCTAGAAAAAAAATCCTTTTTTTTTCAACTTCATCATTAAAACGACGTTTCCCACACACGATCGTTTAAAAAAAAAAAAAAAATGCGCTAGCAAAGCACGGTGACGTACAACACGTACGACGGCACTAAAAAGGGGAAGTTTCATTCGGATGGAGCCACCCTTGGGGCTGCTTTAGCTGATTTTGTGTTGGTAAAAGACGATTTGCGCTTTTCTGTTACAGCGTGATAAATATGCTTACTCCATTACGAACGGTAGTTTTACCAGAACGAGCGCTCCCGTTTTATAACTTGCTTCTGAGCATGTGCAGATTTTTGGCGTCGTTAAAGCCCACACACGATAATTTTTAACAACCCAAAAAACATAGTTTAAAAAATAGAGCATGTTCGATTTTTCTTGTCGTTTTTCAGAACCCGAAAATATGCTGTGAAGCCCACACACAAACGTTTTAAATGGCATTAGGCTGTTTTGATTTGTCTTTTGTCAGAAAACATAGCGAAACGTGGAGGTTGCCATTCTCCAACAACTAGTTGCCTGGTGGTTGGTCAATAAAGATCATTTTTGGAAGTATTGGTTATGTTCAACATTAACCCTTATTCAGCCCAATCTCAAAAAATGTCAAGTCTTTTTCTTTTAGCTAGCTGTGTTCTGAACAACGTTTTAGATTAGTAAATCAATGCTATTTTGTAGGATAAGGCAACGGTTGCGATGGGGAAAAAGATTCTCAGTCCACGATGATATCACTATTGCGTACATTTACCATCTTACATTCCTTTGCAGGCGCTGAGTTCACTGGATGATGACGATCCCAACATCCTCCTGGCCATTCAGTTGTCTTTGCAAGAGTCTGGCCTCAATGTCGATGAAGAGACTAGACAGTTCCTCAACAATGAGTCTTCACTAGGAGCCATAGGTTCATCTCTGCCTACAAGACTTGATCCATCTCCGATAAGCTTAGAGAACCCTAGGTCTGCAATGAGTAGCTCCGAGCTGCTAGAACTTGGCGAAAGTCTGGTCAGGCTGGGAGCTAGCAATGACCCATATGCAATAGACCGCATACACTCAAATTCATTCACCGATGTCCCAACATCCAGCAGTGACCTTGATTCTTCTAGTCAAGACCCCAACATGAATGAGAACCTTCTGGGAAACATTATGGCTTGGTTCCATGACATCAATCCTCAGAGCATCGCCCTTATTCCGTCTATGGCCTCGGAAACTGACGTTGATTTACAACCTCTGAGTGCCAGTGACCAGTCGCTGCCTCCTGCTCCAAGCACGGCAGAGGAGCATGCACTTTTTCAGGATGCACTAATTAACGAAGACCCAGAAACGCAAACGGAGGAGGTTGCTTCCGAGCAGATAGAAACTCAGGCCGAAGCGGTGTCACAGAGTAGTGACCACACCAACGAAGTCACGAGCAGTGTGACCAGCTCCGAAGATATCTCAAGTAGAACTCCTGAACCCCCAACAGAATGGGTCGAACAAGTACATTTGGTATGAGTACGACAAGACCTAAACATCTATCCGGTAACCATATTCAGATTCTCACATAGAACCTCAACACCATGCCACCGTACTTTCTAGACCACTTAAGAGATGGAATATGTGTTGGGAATAATGTTAAACCTTTAACTCAACTTGAACTTTAAACAATATTTTCTGCATTTAACTAATGGGAGTTTGATTGCCTTTTATTTTTTTCTCTCTTTTTTTTTTAAAACAAGAAGTAAGTAGGGTGAAATCTTTACTCAAATAAAATGCAGTCGTCATGTAGCCTTAGCTTGGTAATACTTACCTTGAAGATATGGGTTGAGTTGTTTTTTTTTTATTAAGATCACGTAGGTAGTTTAATGAAATCATTGCTGTGTTGTCATACCTCAGTTTTCCCCCCTTGACACAGAAATTCGTATCACTCCAATCATATTCCTTTTTGCTTCCTTTGTTATTGTCACTTACAGTTGATAGTTATTTTAACTACAGCAGTGAAACTAAAGAAGAGCTGTACCGTGCAAATTGAATTTGGTGTGAACAGTGACACAACCCTGCCAGTGACTCCTCCCACTTTTTTGGGTTTTGTCATGCTTTAGATCTTCTATCCACACCAATGTTTGGATATTTGGTGTTTTATCAAAAGCAGCCTGTAATGGCCACTAAAAAGTTATTTGATACATTTTATTGGCAAACCAACGTTTTTATTTGCAAACACAACTTTTATTCTTCCTAGTTGGGACATGGCTTTTAAGCTGTCTGGAATTTTTTTTAGAAGACAGTGGCAAACATAAATAGGTAATCAGCATTTCTGGGGGAAGGTAAAAGAGATCTGTGATCGAATGTTGACATTAATAAAGAGCCATAAAAGCGCTGAAACCACTTTCCTGGAGAAAATGCCATTCCCGACTCATTGAAGGCCTAGGCACTTGGCATCTCTGCTGAATGGAAGATCATCCAATCTGAAGTCTGAACCTTCTGTTGTACAGATCAGATAACCAAATGCCTAGATCAGGGGTGTCAAACTCCATTTCCTCGCATGTCACATCGGCATTATAGTTACCCTCAAAGAGCCAGTTTTATCTGTAGGCACCCACCTCCTTGCATCAGCTGTCAAAAGCCCCCCCAACCATCAGAAGTTAAGAGTCCCCTACCCTCCCTTGCATCACAGTGCACCCCCTTACCTTCTGCCAGGAAGAAGCTGGGCTGGGAAGCAGAAAGTGTAGGGTCTGGGGGAGGAGCAGAGAAGAGCTGGAGTCAGAAAGGCGCAGGATCGGTAGGAGAAGTTCTGACCTCCTCTCTGCTGTTGACTGCTGAGACCAGGTGGGGGCGGAGATAAGGGGGTGTTACAAGACTTTCCAGCAGCTTCACAGAGAAGCACGGGATCTGGCAGAGGAGTTCTGTCCTCTCTGCTGCCGACTGCTGAGAAAAGGAGATAAGGGGGGTGTCGCCACTGCAGAAGAGGTGCGAGGGGCACATGAAATGGCTTGGGGGCAGGATTTGCCCCGCAGGCCTTGTGTTTGACACATGGCCTAGACCAGGGGTGTCCAACCTTTTGAAGAGCGAAGGCCACTTAAGCAACTTGTTAACCAATCGCGGGCCACAATGGGCAGAGCGGATGGATGACAGGTCACAACGACTCTATAGGCCCTCCGATCTGCTCAGATGAAAGGGGACAAATTCCCTTCTGTTTTCTGATTGGAGGTAGGTGGGCGTAAACGGACATCTGTTGCTCTATAGAGGTGAATTGAGGGTCCCATTTGGTCGGGCTGATCATGTGAAAAGGGCCTAAGACTGCATTCAAACTGATGTGCTGCGGTTTACCCACACCATGGGTGCAGTGTAGGGCACCTGTGTCTATCCTGTGGGTTAGCTGAACTTTGCCATAGACTCCGTCTGTGGCAAAAGCCGGCGCTGTAGTGGAAGCATCAGCTTATGGGGCTCTGCTCCGCAGCCGCTTTCTTCCTCTAGCTTCATTCACAACACTGATGCTGTGGTATGGCAGGTCGGCAATCTGAGCTTGCCAACCCGCCATTCCAGAGCAGGAGGTCTCGGGCCACATCAGAGGGCTCTGCGGGCCACTGGTTGGCCACCCCTGGCCTAGATCTTTAGACCAGCATAGGAGTGATACCAGGAACAGCATTGTCTCCAGAAAAAGTTACTATTTCAGCCCTCTTTATGCTTTTATTTTTGAATCCCAACAAGACTGTTTACTTTACCATATGTTAGCATTTGAATATAGGTCACCTTTAATATATAACTAGTATATTTATAAGTGGTTTTATTTTTAGCCTAAAAATAACTTCCTTGCAGAATTGTTCTTTTACTTAGACTTGCTGTTTATTGTTCAACAACAGGTCTGTCCATTGCATACAATTATATCTACAAAACCTACAATATATTGGTAACAGGCATGTTGCAAATGGATGTTTTAACATAATGGCCCTTTTCAATTTAGAAATAGTAAAGTTAAATTAATGTGTGTTTTTTTTTCAATTTTAGGCTATTCAGAATACATAAGGATAGACGAAAACATTTGTTTCAACCAAATGAGATATAGAACTCCGTTATATGGATGGAAGGGTTTGGTTTCCTAATATGTCCACTATGCTTTCTGGAGACCGGCATTGAGTTTTATCAACTCGGCATGGCAGTAACAGGGCAAGCTTGGCCTTTCAAGCTCCTTCTAGAAGGAATCCTCTAAAGCACTGGTTCCCAACCTCCGTCCTCAAGGCCCCCCCAACACTTTCATGTTTTTGGAATTTCTTTCACCTTGTCAAGTGTTTTAAATCAGTGTCATTGGCGTAGTATTAATGAGAGCTATTCTACTGAAGGGCTCTTAGGGACTTAGGTTGGGAATCCCTGCACTAGAAGGTGAGTAATGAAGCTTTACTGCCTTTTAAACCCTCTAATGAATTCTTCATAGGAATATATATATGGCAGCGTTTTTGCATTTGGTCACATTGGAACAGGGTTGACCGTTGAGTGTCTGTGCACCTAAGGAGGATTTTAAATCTATAAATGCCAGATATCAGTCCAACAATCCTGCATGTAGGCTCATCTTGGGTTTTAATACCCCTTGCTTGAGTTTGCTGTTTCCCCAGCTAAGCTACAGTCGGCAAAGTAGGGCTGGTAGTTCTCACATTAGCCCATTTTATTCACTGTGTACTATAGCTTCAAAACCAGAACAGTGCTGTTTGATGGTGGGTGGGCGATCTTGGATACAATCCACAGTCCAGGTTGTGGACAGCAATATGTTATGCGATGACCTGGAAGTCGCAGGATTGGCCTGTTGCCTCAAAGCCCCAGAAATCTGTAAAGGCCAAGTAAGAGATCCATCACAGATACATGGGTGGGGGAACTTGGATACAATCCACAGTCCAAGTTGTGGACAGCCCTATGTATGCAGTGATCTGGAAACACCAGGATCGGCCTGTTGCCCCAAAGCCCCAGGAATCTGTAAAGATCAAGTAAGAGATCCATCACAGATACATTCCAGTTAGCCAAGACAAGCTTGTGGTTTTGCATTTAACATCAGAAAAAGTTGAGGCCTGTGGTCTTTTTTTTTTTTGTCCAGGTTGTTTGATTTTTTTTTTTCTTTTTTACTGTGAACTTATGTTGTAAATGGTGACCATCAAAAAAGGCAAAGAGTTGCTTTTAACCTAATTTATGGACCTGCTACGTGTGAAATTCGCTTGCAGTGTCTAATTTACTGACAAGCATACCATTCATGAGAAATGTCACCTGTGAATTTCCCCTTTAGTTTCAGACATAATTTCACAAGAAAAACTAAACTAAAATGTATATGATCACACCAGGACCGATCCTAGGGTCACTGGTGCCCCCAACATGGGCTTCGTCATTTTACTAACTCCTCCCCTTTACAAATGTTTCTATGGCAATGACTCAACCACAGAGATGCTCCCCCACAAAGTCTTCATTAACCTGGGATCCTTACATGTTCTCTTAACAATAAACAAAATACAGGAAGAGAAGCAGAGTATTTCTCTTATTGGGACCTGGAGGGGGCCTCTCTGATGGACACAGAGAGGGCTTCTGTTAGAGAGTCTGTTAGATGTTCGGCGCCCCCACCTCTGCAGGCGCCTGGGTGCAATGCACCCTGTGCACCCTGCCTAGCATTGGCCCTGGACCACACAGAGCCAATTAGGACTTTCTAGTGCTTGCTAGGATCATTCTCAGACGCAAAAGGAAATATGCACTTTGCCAGTAAATAGGCTGACCACATTTTCATGAATACTTGTGACTATTTAGAACTGTCCTAGATAACAGCAGCTTTGTGCAGATTCATAACAAGGTGACTATAGAAGGAATGATGCACGGGTAATGCATGGTCAGTGTAATGTTTGTGCCGTTTTATAACAGGTCCACTTTAAAGGGGTGTTCCACCCAAATGTTATGTTTATTAAAAGCTTTTAATAAACATTCACTTACCTTCTCCGCGTTCAAGCGATGGCTCCTCTCCCCCCCTCCTCCCGGCCGGCGTCTTCATTCTGACTGTGGGCACCCAGCCGTGACAGCCTTCGGCTTCACGGCCGGGCACCCACTGCGCATGCGCGCATGGCGCGGCTCGCCGCTGATTGGACAGGCGATCGCCTAGGACCTGTCAGTGTCCTAGGCCATCGCCTACAGGGAGGGGCTGCAATAAGGCGATTAAGCCTAATCGCCTTACCAGCCCCTCGGCGGAAGCAGGAAGTGGGACAGGAAGTCCCACTCCTCCTGAAGCCCCACTCCCCCCCAAAAAAATTACAAGCCAAATGTGGCATGTAAGGGGGTGTGGAGTGGAACAAGCGGAAGTTCCATTTTTGGGTGGAACTCCGCTTTAAGTAAGTGAAGATGTTTATTTTTGAAGTGCTGAATGGTTTGATGTACCGAGCTGATGACTGGCAATCATATTAGTCAGGGAAGTTATCACTTGGTACATTATTGATAGCTGGGAAACACAGGTGTTCTAGACTTACATGGACATACAGGAACATAAGAAAAGACAGGGTATGTGGTGGTGTGAATGTAGCATGTATATGTTTGCGTGTGAGGTGGAAT
Source organism: Rana kukunoris (assembly GCA_029574335.1). NCBI lineage: Eukaryota > Metazoa > Chordata > Amphibia > Anura > Ranidae > Rana > Rana kukunoris. Next base: position 34,240,009 of record CM056053.1, read on the forward strand.
CGGAGCGGATGGGCCTTTACGTTGGCCATGTTTAGAGAATTTGTATAGGCAAGTGTATTTAAAGTATATTGTCATCTCTTATTGAATGAAATTCAAGAAGGGGTACTCTGCAGCCACGACCTGTAGGGGGCGTTTGAGGAAAATATTTTTACATTATAGTGAAGTGGCCCCCCTATTGCAGCTCTAATTAGCAGTGGTCAATCTCAACAAGGAAAACAAATGCACTCAGAAAACCTATTAATACATTATATAGCCTGACCAGCACACCCATATAAGTTTGTTGCACATCCCATTCCAAATCCATGGGCATTCATTTGGAGTTGAACCTGTGGAACCCTTTGCAGCGCCTACAATTCTAGGAAGGCTTTCCAAAGCATTTTGGACTGTCTGGGATTTTGTGCTAATCAGGTCAGGTCTTGATGTTGGATGAGAAGATTTGGCTTGCAGTCAGCTCTTCGGGACTCTATAGTGCCGTTCTACGTCACCGCGCTTTGCTAGAGCATTTTTTTTTTCACGATCGTGTGTAGACAAGGCCGTTTTTAATGATCGGGTTAAAAAAAACATTGTTTGTTTTTTTCTAGACCCTTAAAAACTTCCCGAAAAACGGTCGTGTGTACGCGGCATTAGGCTTTAAAAGAAAATCATTTAATGATTCTACTTCCTGTGCTGCTTCTTAGTTGTCCAGTTGCAGCTCTGCTCACAACTTTCTGAAATCAGAAAGTTTACCACCCAGATACACCCCCAAATTCAAAGACCATGAGAATCACAAATTAATATATGAAAAATGATTGGATACCCCAAAAGCACTTTTAAGAGCTGCTTTTCCTCGATGATTTTTCAAAAAATAAATAAAATTAAAGGAACTCGCCTCCCTACGTAACCTTTTGTGTAGCTGCCAGGGGAGAAGTGATGGAAATACTATATAGAGCGTTGAGATGAATAAAAGCTCGGAGTCTGCTGGGCCTGCCAAAATCACATTCAAGATGGCGGCCCCCAGAAGGAGTCTCGGGGGCTTTTACATGTCTACAAAAGGGAAGATTTTACAGGTAAATAACATGCATAAAATAAATTAAATACAACCTTAGGGGAAGATTGTCAAAAAAAAAAAAAAAGTGAATAGTCTGGTGACAGGGTCTCTACAAATATAGTATATTTTTATACAAAGACAGAGGCATTGGGTTCAAATAGACTAACTGTCCTTCCAAATGGGGGATAGTTGGGAGATGCAGTGTATGTTGTAGGCTTGGGCAGGTTGATGATCAAGCTGTATTGTTTAAGCATGGTAGTAAAAAGTCCGGTCACTGACCAGGTTGTGCTGTCTGTCAGGCATGCATGGATCATAATTTGGCCGAACACATATGTACTATTTCCCTTATCGGGAAGAATATGTACATATAATTTTAACTGTACATGGAATTGTTCAGCTTTAGGTTGATGTCAATCAGGTGTCTCTGCCACTAGTGACAAATCTCCTGCAGAAAAGGTTCTTATCGCTATGAAAAATGCTCCCTCGCTGGCCTGGAATGCTGCTGTATCTTGACCACAAGGCATTGGAGTGATATCTTGCTGCCTTAGACCCCTTTCACACTGAGGAGTTTTTCAGGCGGTAAAGCGCTAAAAATAACGCTGCTATCCCGCCTGAAAAACTCCTTTACTGCATACTCATAGTGAAATCCTGAGGGCTTTTAAACTGAGGTGATGCGCTGGCGGGCAAGAAAAAAATCTCCTGTCAGCAGCATCTTTGGAGCGGTGAGAGGAGCGGCGTGTATACCGCTCCTTCCCATTGAAAACAATGGGAAACCGTGGCAATACCGCCCACAATGCACCTCTATAGAGGCGCATTGTGGGCGGTATTAACCCTTTATCGGCCGCTAGCGAGGGTTAATACCGCACCGCTAGCGGCCGAATCCCGCGGCAAATCCGACGGTATAGCGCCGCTATTTTTAGCGGCGCTATACCGCCACCGCGCCTCCCGCCCCAGTCTGAAAGGGACCTTAGCCAACAAAGGAGTGGTTCCATGAGGACAGACAGGCAGCCTCTTACTGATCCTTAATTGCTCGTCTGACATCAACCTTAAGTTCACTGAGGTTTCAGGCTGGGTTCACACTGACACTACACGACAGTAGTATGACTTTCATCCTACTTTGCTCTGTGACATCGGTCCTACATTGATCCTACATCCATCCGACTTTCATTAATAGGATACTACTTTGATCCGACTTTGTGATAGTCTGACTCTGTTCTTTGACCAATCAAAACGATCCCAGAGTGAGCTGAATTCTTTTTACTGCTGCTGTAATCACTATGTCAGATGTCACAAGTCAGATGGTTAGGACAAGGATCCTACTTTGATCCAACTTCAATGATATTCGATGGGCTGAAGTAGAATCAAAGTCGGAACAAAGTAGTACAGGGAGCATTTTCAAAGTCGGACCGACTTGTGTCGGACCATTTAAGACGGCTCTCATAGTGAAACATTGATTTTCACACGTCATGTGACATGAGCTCCCAATGTCGGAGCGTTTGTCGGACCAGTGTGAACCCAGGCTGAGAACTGGTTTCAAAACCTGATAATCGGATCATGAGTGAGTAGAAGTGATATTTTCATTGGCGGTTTTGGTTTTATAATGCAGTGGTAATACAGGGTTGTAAGTGACATTTCACGTTTTTCTTTCCAGTTCCCATCTAAATCCTCCATGATCTTGCTTTCTATAGTGGACTCGGCACCTACACCGAACAGAGTTGGCCATTTTGTCGAAGCCCATCCTTCTTCTTTTTTTTTTTGGGGAATGATTAGCAACACTAAGGCATCAGTGTGGATTGAGAAGAATGGTATGCCTGCTTTTTGCTGGTGCTTGGCTTGCTCTTTGACTAAGCATGAGCTTGGGTTTGGTCTGAACCCAGATGTTAGCTATTCTTGCTGGGCAAATGGGTTACGCATGGGAGATTCCCTATCCATATTGGCCATACTAGGTCAATGACGTTGACCTAATATGGCCATGTGTATATTTTAGGTCAATGATTTTACAAGCATCCAGCACCCTTTTGTGGGGCAGGGAATCGCCTTCTAGCAGCTTATTGGCCCAAGAAATGACTTCCAAGTTCCAAATCAAACCTGGAATTCAGGCTTATTCCTGACCAGCAGGAAACCACAGAGCCAATTTATAGCCATGGCTATCCTTCACAAATCCCACTAGTAGTGTTGACTGCCTGATTTAGTATAGAACAAGTACAGTACTTTCTTAGGTCGTTAACTATATATTAAAAAGCTGTGACATGTATTACCACTCTTTATTCGCAAATAATCAATATGAGTCGGATAAATTGCTATTCAGATTGAGAAAATGTTGTCTATTAAAAAGTATTTTCTGTATATTAAAACATATATATTGTCCTAATATTCTAGCTACAATTTTCAAAGTATAGGCCGAATAGGAAAATAATCTTTGATAAAATACATAGTGGTGGCCGAGGGTAGAAGTGGTAATCATTTGGAACCGTTAAAGCGTGGCTGAATTGATGGGCAGCCCATATTACAACTGACCATTTGTAGATGTCAAGACAGAGTAGTGCCTACAGCAATCGGTCATCTCCGAGGGTTTTTTTTTATTTCATCTGCTATGCGTATTACTTGTTTGGAACTCCTTCTTTGTGTACAGTATTTAGGTAACACATGACGTTGATCCACAGTTTTCTCTCCATTTTTTTTTTTTTTTGTTGGGTGACATTGATCTAAATATCTTCATGACCACAATCATTTCCTAATCATTCATTCTTTTGTGTGCTATATCGATGACTTTCACCCTGTGACTATTGTTTTTACTGAATGATTGTAACTTTATTATTCTCCTTTATACTCTGAAATCTATCCCCAACCCACTCTCGTCTTATTGGGACATAGCATTCGCACAACTGCAAACTTTGTACTAACCAAATGCTATGTGACTGCGAAAATTAAATGCTGTGGCTACTGTTAGGACATTTTGGACACTTGGAGTTCTTTGCATATGGTCTTATATGGTTGGTTGACAAACTGGTGCTTCTGAAGGTTCAAAAGTTGAACAGCGGCTTTCTGTTTAAAGAGGAACTACATTTCCTCTGAGCGCCACAAAGTAAAAATGGAATTTTAATAAATTTTTTATATTTACAGAAAACTCCCCCACCTATCTATGTCTCCATGTCTCTATGTCTTTTGCTGAGAAATCACTTTGAAAAACACCCCGCTAGTGTTTCTGGCTGTGGCCATCTTGAGTAATGGCAGGTGGCCATATAGTGCATGCAGTTGTAAAGTCTTGTACTTTATTAGCAATCAGTAAATGCTGAGTATACATGATACCCTTTGTCAGCTAACTTAAAGTGGAGTTCCACCCAAAAATGGAACTTCCACTTTTTGGAACCCTCCCCCCTCCGGTGTCACATTTGGCACCTTTTAGGGGGAGAGGGGGGAGCAGATACCTGTCTAATACAGGTATTTGCTGTATCAAGCCTTGTGTTTGCAGTGCAGGTTATAAAATAGAAGAGAAGACTGGTCTGTTAAGGGCAAGACCGTGGCAATGCTTTATGAAAATTGGAGAAAGACAAAGTAGAATTTGTTGCTCAGCAGTTTATCAGTACATATATTTTGTTGGGTCTGGGAAATAAAGTGGATTTTCTAGGCCAGCCTTTCTCAACCTTTCTAATATGGAGAAACCCTTAACCCCTTGGCGTTGGTGCCTCCTGGCCCTGTAAGCGGTTTTTGCAGAGCACGGTTTATGATCATGTGACCGCCATGGTTGGCTGTCATGGTGGTCACATGATCGGAAAACTCCCGATCGCTGCTTTCTGTTAGCCGACGGTAACTGTGTCCAGGGGCGTGCAGGGTGTGCATTCTCGGCACAGCTGGTTTTGCACAAAAATATGCAGCTACTCGGCCCCAAGAGGCCACATATTTGCATGCTGTCGGCACCAAGAGGTTAAAAACAATTTTCTGATCTCGGAGAACTCCTGCTAAAAATTACTCCATCTACAGCTCACTGCATTAGTGTGATGGTCAAGGAGACGAATGGTGGTCAGAGGGAATGATCCCCCCCCCCCTTACATATAGCTTAAAAGATCATTGGTTTCAATGGCAACTTATTTGAGTGGCATTAATTGCTCCTTGTTCAAGGAACCCCTACCAACTTCTGGAGGAACCCTAGGGTTCCATGGAACTCTGGTTGAGAAAGCCTATTCCAGGCAATAGCTTCACTTCTCTGTGCTCACAAGGAGATAGCGGCAATGCCAACAGACAGTTAACTTGCCAGTTGGCAAGGCTCTGTGGATGCCCATGTGAACAAGACCTTACTGTCTGACTTCCTGTCCTGGTGACCCCTAATTTCACAAGGATAAAAGGTTAGAAGAAATCTGTAGTCAGATAGCAATACAAATTTGGATTTTCCATCTTTTCTCTACTCTAAAACAAACACAATTGTTGTGGCTGGAGTTGAGTGGTCACCAACAATTTCATGAAAAAAAAAAACAATTACCATAAGATATTTCTGTTTGTGTTAAAAATAAGGCGGTGTAGTGAATTTGTCCCACTGGTGTCCATATTGATAGGAACTGCAGATTGCTGGCGAAATGTGAAACTGAGTTCTAGTGATGACACAGATGGTACATTTTCTTGGGTTGACTCATTGGGGTTGGTTTACTAAAGCTGGAGAGTTCAAAATCTTGTGCAGCTCCGCATAGAAACCAATCGGCTTCCAGTTTTTTTTTTTAGTCAAAGCTTAAATGAAAAAGCTGATGTTAGAAGCTGATTGGCTACCATGTACAGCTGCTCCAGGCTTTGCACTCTTCAGCTTTAGTAAATCAACCCCATTTGGTCATTCTTTCAGTTAAAAATAGGCATCAAAATGAGGCCCTCTGTAGATTTTATACAAGGCCAAAGGTTCTTCACACCACACACTACATATCAATGTTCAGCAAAGCACTGGCCTTGCACTGCTCTTTAACGAAGTAGACTGTATTTAGAGTTGCAGACTGTTTTTTCTTTTATATTACTTTTAACCCTTCTCCCCACCCCCCCCCCCCAATCTCCGGCAATGGTAACCATGAGTACAAAGCAACAAGTAGTATTATATAGTCTTCTGCTTGTGCAAATGAGTCTCATGCGCTAAAATTTAACGTATAACAGAATACAAAACTTTTCTTTTAGTTTTGGATAGTGTGGAGATGGATTAGATTACCTTTCAGGTTTTCATTGCTGTCTGTGTCCCTGTTAGGGAGATTTATCCTCTCTATTTGGTCCTGGTGACCATTATCACTGAAAGTGAAATCTCAGATTTTGACTGGCCAGAGCAGGAATGGGGGGGGGGGGATATTCCAATGGAGGACAGTAGTTTCAGTGACTACCAGGGGCTTCCCCCCACATCTTGTTGTGGTTATAATACAAGCAGTGAAGAGAATCCTCCCCTATGGGACGGGAAGTGAAGAGAATCCTCCCCTATGGGACGGGAAGTGAAGAGAATCCTCCCCTATGGGACGGGAAGTGAAGAGAATCCTCCCCTATGGGACGGGAAGTGAAGAGAAACCTCCCCTATGGGACGGGAAGTGAAGAGAAACCTCCCCTATGGGACGGGAAGTGAAGAGAAACCTCCCCTATGGGACGGGAAGTGAAGAGAATCCTCCCCTATGGGACAGGAAGTGAAGAGAAGACTCCCCTATGGGATAGAAAGGGAAGGGTAATCTCCCATAAGGGACAGGAAGTGAGGGGAAACCCCCCCCCCTCCTTACTCTATCCAAAATGAGGGGGGAAAAAGTTGTTGGTTATAGTTGTACTATATTAGTTAGTATAAGTACTTGTATTATAGGACTGCACCAAGGTTTTATCCACAATATGAGCGCAGAATCCCATTTTTATTTTGGCAGAAAACATATATCTATGTAATTTATGGGGGTTTGATCAAAATGAATGGAATGTGTCAGTATTGGGGGCTGCATTTGTGTGTATGCTAAGCACTTTACACTTACTCCAAGGTATCGGTCTACACTATACTGCGGCCATTTTGCCTTTAAAAAAAATGGGTGACACGGCAATTCTACAATTCACACATCCTAAATCTGAAAACGCTATTTTGTAAGCAGGTTATTTTATAATGCAAAATTAATAAAAAATACTGTAACCTAGACTTGTTATTTGCACTTTCATAATCTATACTTGATACATTCCCATTTTATATACATTAGAGGACAATTCTGTAGATGTCTGGCCAAATGAATGCTGTTCATAAAATGGAAACGTCTGATTAAACATTTATTACTTTAACAGTTTTCCATTTTGTCTCATTACACCCTGGCTTGTATTTGTCTTGTGTTCTGTCTGATTTAATTTTTTGGATGCTGTTTCAATAAAATGGGGTTGACGTGGCTCTTTTTCTTTAAATGCAGTTCTGTTTGCGAGGTAACCAATAAAGATTTTAGACTTTTTGAAAAAGGTGAATCATTGGCGGATCAGTCCACCCAATAGATTTCTTCTTGCATTCGATTTGTGACTGAAAACAGACAAAAAGAAGAAACGCCAACCTTCCAATATATTAGATTAAAGTTATGGGATGTGTCACTACCATGTTTCCCCAAAAAGTAAGACCTACCCTGGAGGGCTGCTATATAAGACCTACCCCGAAAATAAGACCTAGTTTGAAGTGATTGTGGACTGCTGGAATCCTCTGAATTGTAGTGTTTTGTGTGGAGGGTGTGTTTCTGTGGTATAGTTGAGTGAGATGCCTTCTTAGAGCGCCGCTCAGCTGATCTCCCGCAGCTCGCCTCTTCTCCCAGCTGTCAGCGGGGGAATTCGTCCTCCTCTCTGCAAGGCTTGGAGCAGGTAAGAGATTTAATGCGGGCCATCAGAAAGCGCCAAGCCGCGCTGAGCTGATCCCCACAGCTCTTCTCTTCTGCCAACTGTCAGCGGGGGATCTCTGGCCCCCCTCCCTCTGTAAAGCTTGGAGTGGGTCTGGCCCCCCTCCCTCTGTAAAGCTTGGAGTGGGTAAGAGAGCACAGGAGGACCATCGGAAAGTGCAGAGCCGCGCTCAGTTGATCCCAACAGCTCTTCTTTTCTGCCAACTGTCAGCGGGGATCTCTGGCCCCCTCCCTCTGTAAAGCTTGGAGTGGGTAAGAGAGCACAGGAGGACCATCGGAAAGCGCAGAGGCGCGCTCAGTTGATCCTCACAGCTCTCCTCTTCTCAGCTTGGATCTTGGCCCCCTGCCTCTGCAATGCTTGTGCCAGGGAAGACGATCAGGGGGGGTCACGGAAGCTCCAAACTGCACTATAGGAAGGTATGTGGCACTGCACAGATTGCAGACACACATATTTTTTTTACATTACATTGTACTGTGGTGGTGAGGAGTAAGCTTTTTTTACTCATATTCACACTGAGGATTAAATGGCAAGCCCCACCTTGAAAATAAGCCCTAGTGTGTTTTTGGGTGCCAAAATTAATATAAGACCCGGGATTATTTTCGGGGAAACATGTTATATACACATTGGAAAAAAACAGATACAGCTTTATTAATACAATGAAAGAGAAAAATATAATGTATAAATGTTATAAGTCCATATCCAGGGTACACAATCGGAGTACTACTAATATGAGGCCTGATGGATCAACGCGTTTCACATTAGTATAATGCTTCATCAGTATTCACGTGCTTTTGATTCAAATAGATATGGGACAAAATACAAACTCTGTAACAGAGAAATATAGAACGTGTCATAAACAATTTCTAATAATGAATTAAAATACCTCACAGTAAGATGGAGAGCTACGAAAGGGGATATACATGTTATTCGTTTCCCCCTTTGTAGTTCTCCATCTCACTGAGGCTGTACAGCTGTGGCCAAAAGTTTTGAGAATGGCAAAACTGCTCCTTCAGTGTTTTTTAATATTTTTGTTTGATGTTACTATAATATACTGAAGTATAATTCCAAGAATTCCAGAAGTGTCAAAGGCTTTTATTGACAATTACATTAAGTTTATGCAATGAGTCAATATTTTCAGAGTTGACACTTCTTTTTCAAGACCTCTGTCATTCACCCTGGCATGCTGGCAATCAACTTGTGGGCCACATCCTGACTGATGGCAGCCCATTCTTGCAGAATCAATGCTTGGAGTTTGTCAGAATTTGTTATTTCTTTTTTTTGTTCACCCGCCTCTTAAGGATTGACCACAAGTTCTCAATGGGTTTAAAGTCTGGAGAGTTTCCTGGCCATGGACCCAACATTTGATATTTTGTTCCCCAAGTCACTTGGTTATCTCTTTCGCCTTATGGTGAGGTGCTCCATCATGCTGGAAAAGGCATTGTTCCACTGTTCTTGGATGGTTGGGAGAAATTGCTCTCGGAGGATGTTTTTGTCCCATTCTTTATTCATGGCTGTGTTCTTGGGAAAATCTGTGAGTGAGCCCCCCACTCCCTTGGCTGAGAAGCCCCTCACACATGAATGGTCTCAGGATGCTTTACTGTTGGCATGACATATGACTGGTGGTAGTGCTCACCCTTTCTTCTCCGGACAAGGCTTTTTCCAGATGCCCCAAACAATTGGAAAGGGGGATTCATCAGAGAAAATTACTTTACCCCAGTCCTCAGCAGTCCAATCCCTGAACCTTTTTCAGAAAATCAGTCTGTCCCTGATGTTTTTCCTGGAGAGGAGTGGCTTCTCTGCTGTCCTTCTTGAAACCAGGCCATCCTCCAAAAGTCTTCGCCTCACTGTGCGTGCAGATGCGCTCACACCTGCCTGCCGCCATTCCTGAGCAATCTCTGCATTGACCCTGCCCTGACCCCGCAGCTGAATCGCAGTGGAGATGGTCCTGGCACTTGCTGGACTTTCTTGGGCGCCCTGAATCCTTCTTCACAAATGCAGTGGAAATTTTTTTTTATGGGATTAAGTTAATTTTAATATTCTGGAGTATATGTAAATTTGCCATCATAAACACTGAAGCAGCAGACTTTGTGAAAATGTATATTTGTGTCATTCTCAAAACTTTTGGCCACGACTGTATATTGAAGTGGTTGTAATCTTTAAGGTACGAGATATAGCACAGTGCTTTTGCCATGTCATGTGTCCCTTTCTATGTTCTACAATACCTGGTTGATCCTGTGTGTACTGACCACGCTTATCATGGCTGCTGATTCCTGATAGCATGGTCAGATTATGTGCCTCTGTCATCTTGCTGTGTATTTAAACTCCCTGCATCTCCTCTCCCTCTACTTTCTCTAGTCTTTGTGTTTGAGATGATCTCCTCCCTGCCCCTCTTCCCCTGCCTTGATTTAGTATTCTGCTGCAGCTGCTACTACTCTTCTTTGTTAAAGTAACATCAAGTATATACTTGTATCCTTTGTTTCAGGAACATATTAAGCACTGTGTGTGTTTTTTTATTATTTTTTTTAAATTATAAAGCTAAATCTAAATTCTTAGCCCAGCTGTGTTGTGTAGTCACATGTCCTCCCTCTGCTAGCTTGCATACATCAGAGGAGAATCTCAGCCCCTCCCACTGCACTCCTTAGATCAAGAAGGAGAGCAGAGGTAGGACATGTGACTACACAGCAGAGCTGGGCAATGAAGGTATTTAGCTTTTATAATTATTAAATACAGTGTGTGTTTTATTTTAGTTTTTTTTTATATGTTCCTAAAACACACTTTGAAATACAATTAGTTATGAAACTGTACCCAAATTAAATATATATATATATATATATATATATATATATATATATATATATATATATATATATATAATTAGTATTTAATCACCACTGTGTTTTGAATTTTTTGCTAAATGATCAAAAAAAGACTGAAAATTTTGAGGGGGAAAAAGTGCCTTTTTTTTTTGCTTCTGTTAATAAATTTTGCAAATAATCTTTCTTCATAAATTTAGGGCAAAATTTATACTGCTCCATTTCTTTAGTGAAAAATAACCCAAATCGGTGTATATTATTTAGTCTGTAGGAAAGTTATGGAGTCCAAAAAACATTTTATAATATATATGAAACTCGAACAATCCTGATGTATTGCCAACCCGATGCCTGAAAATGCCAGGACAGTACAAAAATCTCCCAATGACCTCTTTTTGGAAAGTAGCCAGTCCAAGGTATTTAGAGGCATGGTGAGTATTTTGCAGTTGTAAAGTTGTAATTTCAATTTTTTTTTTTTTACGTACTGTCACCAGTGCAGTACAGCCAATGGTGACATGTAAAAAAATTGTTTTTAATTATTTAAATATTTTTCATTACATTTTTTTGCATTATTTTTTATTATTATTTATTACATACTGTGACCAGAGCAATACAGTGTTACCATAGAAACACTGTACTACTCTGGGGAAGTAATCAACTTTTTCATTTTATTTATATATATATATTATTATAATTTTTTTACACAATGATTGCTTATTACTGTTATAAGCTATCATTTTGTCTGAATCCATCCATTGTGTACTATTGTGATTAGCTGTGATTGGCCACAGCTAATCACATTGTACAGATGGGCTGTGATTGACCCTGTCTGTACCATGTGATCACAGAGATCAACACAATAGTATGCATTGAATCCATTCATTGTGTACCAATGCCATGGGATCTGCTGTGATCATAGGTCACAGCAATCACATGGTACCGGCACTGTACCAGTACCCGGATTTGTCATCCACTGTCCACAGTGGGTGACAGATCACGCCGCAGTGCGGCACGATCCTGGGAGAACATATTATGCTGTTACCAAATCACTACAGACCAGTTATTTGAGAGTTTAAAGCAGGGGTCCTCAAACTTTTTAAAACAGCTTAAACTCCTTGCCATCACAGACCCCCCCCCCCAAATCACAGAGCCTCCCATCAGAAAGCCCCCCCAGTCACAGAGCCTCCAATCAGATTTCCCCTCCATCACAGCACCCCCCCCCCATCCCAGATTCCTCTCCATCACAGAGCCCCCTCCCCCCCCCATATCACAGGCCACCTATCACAGATTCTTCTCCATCACAGAGCCCCCCCCCCCATATCACAGATTCCTCCCTATCACAGGGCCGCCCCCCCCTATTACAGAGCCTCGCAAAGCCCCCATCACAGATTCCTCTCCATCACAGAGCTCCCCCATCAGATTTCTCTCCATCACAGAGCCTACCCCCATCGATATTTACACACTTCATAAGATCACAGCACTTGCACACCCTCTCCCCTCCGTTACCTTATTCACGCAAGATAGGAAACATGACAGGTCCAGACAATGGTGGGGACTTTTCATTTTAAAGGCAGGTGATTGATTGCTGGGACTGCCCTGCTGTCTAGTAACCAATAACCCGCTTCTTAACATGAAAAGTCCAGACCTGTCATGTTTCCTGTCATGCATAAAAGAAGGTAACAGAGGGAGAGCGTGTGCAAGGGCTGCGATCTTATGGACAGGGCAGTCCCCGGGCGGGGGTAAATCACCCTGGCAGGCCATAGTTCGAGGACCTCTGGTTTAAAGTATATGTAAACCCAACAATTTAGGAGCTTTTCAGTCCACCCCCTTTCTTCATGGACATTTTGCAGGTACGACACATACTTGCTTACCTTGGACCAATGTAACTATACTATAAATAACTAACCCTAAGCTTCAATTTTAAAGAAGAACTAAAAAAAAAAAAAAAAGTTACATTCTTGACATGCTGGGAATGTAACTCACATTTGCTTGTGTTCTCAACCAAACTGTCAAACCATCCAAAGGCTCACATGCAGTAGTGTATTTAGGCTTTGTGCTGCCCTAGGCCTGACTAAACTTGTGCACCCCCTAATTTAAATATGACCCACCCCTTCCTGTCAAGGCTGCACCCCTTTCTGTTTAAGACCCGCCCTTAAAATTTTGAGTGGGGACACTAGTTCTGGGGGTTGTAATGGATTCCCTTTATTTGCATTGTTTTCCTCTCACTTCCTGTTTGGCTATGGGGCAGGAAGTGACGGGAAACCTCTGAAATGGGACAGGGAATAGTAAAAAAAAAAAAAAAAACTGACAAGGGCTATATCCCTCCCTTACTTAATGAAAAAAAAAAAGGTGTTGCCTATAGTTCTACTCTAAGCACACATTTCTAAAAATTTGAGAGGACTAAGAAGATATAACCATGCCAATGGTGCATCAGAAAACATATAGCACAGTGAGGAAGGTCTGTGGTCCAGGATGATAAGACAGTCAAAATTAAAAATGCACACACGCTAGACTAAATTTGCCTATCAGCCCAGTCTTCTCACACAGGTATTCTGCTTTGTGCTGACTTTAATTGCCATTAATTATTGTATGCAGGTTATTTCACATTTCTTTATCTAATCTCTACTTGTTGATTTACATTTTATCTATAATAGAAGGTGATCTTTCACAGGTTTCCCCCCCCCCCCATGTCCCTAATCAGAACCACACCTTGGCTCCTCATACCGAAACACAGCGTCAGCAGTGGGGCATTAACTGCTCATGATACACCGTCATCAGAGCTTCATTGCATAATGCTGGACTGTGTAAATCTTGACTAATGTTTTGGCACAAGCTGTGTTAGGCTGGGTTCACACTACGATTTTCCCATCCGTCAGCCGCATACGATTTATATGAAAAAATGTATGCGGCTGAAACTGATTGAACCGTACGTAAACGTATGCGTTTATAAAACGTATACGGTTTCAAAAAGTGCGTACGGTTCCATCAGGTTTTGATTAAAAAAACGCATACGTTTTTGGAATTAGTGTCATTTAATAAAAAAAGATTTTCTTGTTTTGAAAATGCGCATGCGCAGACGAAAAACGCATACGGTTTATACGTATGGAACCGCACATATGTGCGTTTTCCATTGACTTTAATGTTAAAAAAAACGTATGCGTTTGCCATACAGTTTCAAAAACGGACTCAAAACCGTGGTCGAACACGGTTTTGTGTACTGTTAAAAAACGTTTTGCCAGCAAATCGTACACACCCGGATGCATCTGAGTGCATACGATTTGCAATGCATTGTCTATGTATGAGTTTTCCCGTACGGGCCCGTACGTTTTCAAAACTGAAATCGTATGCGGCTGACGGACGGGAAAATCGTAGTGTGAACCCAGCCTTACTGGGGAGTTTACCATAAGGAAAAATAAATAAATAAAAGCCCCCATCTGACTGTCATAATGCTGACCCCTGGTTCACTGGATTATATAGGTATATGTGAGATTTTGATTATAAATGGAACCTGGCGAGCTGAGTCAGGCCCAATGGTGATCTCCCCCTGCTATAATTTGGGGAACCTGGCTTGCAACACCACCCTCCCCCCGGTGTTGCCACCCATCCTTGTAATCCATCTACTTCCACTGCATTTAGTTTATCCGATTGATTTCAGACGCCGTCTTATATCTTTGATTATACGGACACAGTGAACTGCGCTATCAATGCAATGTTAATTCAAACGGCCTGCTGCAAATTGTGACAAAATACCCAATATGTCATAGTGACCATAGTTTAAAAGAAATCCGGAAACACTTACTACATGCCGCAGTAATGTGCTTGTTCTATCTGTCCAAAATATATTCAATCTTTTCAACTATATGTAGCACCATCTAGCTGGGTGCTAGTGTACATAGTTGTTAGTGTAGGTAAAATTTGGCCTGGATGACAGCCAAGCCTGTGTCAAGGCTGAATGACTCAGCAGGCAGCATTGCTGGTAACTCCGCATATAAACAAACAGGGAATATGACGAGGGGCGTTAGATTGCTATTAAAGTTTTGAGACAACAAGAGGGGTTCTTGTATAGCAGAGAGCCCACACCCCAAGTATGGGTAAATTACCGTAGCTAGCATAAATGAGTGAGAAAGAAAGGGTTATCAAACAGTTGACCTCCAAGAGAGGAGGAGATCTCAGATGATAAAAGGAGCTACTATTGGTAATAATGGGTCATACACGCTAATATAAAAAATTATATCAATTTATTCAAAATTAATTAGAACCTCCCAAGCCTAATAAAGGTGGCTAAATTGGCCAATAACATATAGGTCTCAAGAGTGACAAACAGCGGTACATTAGTGAGCAAACGGCTCACTGTGTACGTGTTGGTAACCAACACACAAAGACAAATACAAACATACAACAAGAGTAAAAACAGGTGTCCGGACGTGTGTGTACGCACTGATTGGAATTCCCAGCGGTAATGACACCGCAATGTAATAAGTCAAATATATATATATATATATATATATATATAAATATATGGGAATAAGTTCCAATGAGTGCGTCCCCGCGGGGTATGGAAATAGTGGAGGTGGGGATCAAAAAGGGGGACTTGAGCAACAACCTAATGGCTGTGTAGCCAAAAATTTAATAAAAAGAAATTATATATGAAGCAATTTTAGGATCTCAAAAAAATAGCACAAGATGGTGGGTTGCTGATATATCAAAGATTGTTATAGTCCAATGATTGGCGCCACGAAGGTCAGAGATGGTTTCAGAGCTTGAAATAGCATAGATCACTGGGATATCTGTATGAATGAATTCCAGACAGATATGCATAAAGCAATAATGAGTATATTTTCTATCTATTGCTGAGTTGTATGTGAGAACATGTCTCTCCAAAAGATACTATAATACAGTTCTGAAAGTAGTCTCCACATATATCAAGTATATGTCACTTTACCGCGTCCGCCGTTTACATAATGAGATGGCGTTTAAATTTACTTGATGTGCGGTAATGGCTGGATCAGCTTTGCCGTGTATCGTAGCGGGAGAGAGGCTCCAAGTTCGTGGTTGCAACCAAAGAGTTATAGAGATCACTGTAGTGCCGTATGTCATCCGGATGGAAGTATCTGATGTGTAGGCGGCTACATGTTAGTGTCTCCGTGTCCCGTCTTCCACTCCAAACCGCCCCGGGGGGTCAGACACACAGACGTCCTAGACCTCTGACGTCAACGCGTTTCGCTGGACGTGATCGCACAGCTTCTTCGTCCAGAAGAAGCTACGCAAACACGTCCAGCGAAACGCATCGAGGATGGAGTTTAGGAGGAGCTGCCTGGGGTATCAAGGGCCCCAACTAATTCCCAGCAAATGGGCTGGCAGAGGGCAGGTACCTCATAAATACTCATGGGTCATTCCAGCAGGGGCAGTCAGGTGGAAGATGGAGAAGGAGTTCTGAGGAGGCTGTCTGTGGCCCTTGAGGGTTCCCCCTAGTCTGGGAGGGGGTGACCTCAGGCCTGGGGCTCGGGTGCTGAAGGAACCCTCTACAACACACAGAGGATATCCTTCCTGGATGCACAGGAGCAGGTGCGAGGACAGCAGGAGCAGGCCAGTTTTCCAGGAGAGTCAGCCGTGTAGGATGGCGAGTGTGCAGCATGGGAGGACTGTGGTGTCAGTCTGGGAGGACTGAGAAGTAGCCAGAAGGGCTTGTAAAAGAGGCATCTGCAGGTGGTCTGGCAGTGCCTGAAAAGGTGGTGCTTGGATCAGTAGCCACAGGGATGTAAGCTGAACACTGGACTTTGCTACCCAATTAAAGGGTCTCGAGTGCCTGCCTGTAAAAGGTTTTTGATTTGAACTGGCTGTTTTCTTTGCCAGATTCAGTAAAAGTGTCCCGGCCGAGTATGTTTTTTTTGCAAGCAAGTGAAGTGCTAGAGGGAGAGAATGAAGTGTATATAGACTGTATATAAGAGAGTTGTCCCTGAAGTTATCTGAAGTCAAGTGGGCATCCCATAATCTCTTATCCCTATCCAAGTTTTATCCCCTCAATAAAAAAAACAAAGTGCTGGACTGTTTTATGTGAAACTGCGAACATTTTGTGTGCCTGGCTGTGCAGGGTAGGGGATCCCTTTCACTTGTTGTTCCTACATAGGATGCGCTACATATATCACACAAATTGCAACATTTCTGTGATTTGTCACAAGTAGGGATTCTGACACAATGGCAACTGTTTTTTTTTCCCCATTGACCTGGTTATAAAACTCCTAGGTTCAGACA
This sequence comes from Rana kukunoris, assembly GCA_029574335.1. Taxonomy (NCBI): domain Eukaryota; kingdom Metazoa; phylum Chordata; class Amphibia; order Anura; family Ranidae; genus Rana; species Rana kukunoris. Next base: position 34,256,947 of record CM056053.1, read on the forward strand.
ATGTCATTTTCACAAGTGATGTTAGTGCGGCAATCTCCCCCCTGTTCCTTTTTGCACTCCCACCAACACACAGTGATCAGCACTCGCAGCCATTGGCAGCAAGCACTGATTGGATACTAGTTTTCTGCATGTCCCTTCGACAAAAGCCTATCGTTCGATTGGCTTCTGTCGGATAGAAAGCTATTCACACACTGAACTAATGCCAGTCTGTTCCTGCTTGACCAGTCTGTTCCTGCTGGACCCAGCATAAGCCTCACAATTAGCAGCAAAGTTGTCAGCCTGCCATGTAAGCTCATTCACTTGGCTTGTAGGATCTTATAGACCCAGGGCCGGATTTACAGCATCATAGGGGGATTTACTACGACGGACGCTTCCCTTCCTCTCGGCATCTTTAGCCACCTCCTCTCAGACCTGTGCATTCTAAATCCCCCCTGTAAACCTCTGCACCCCAAACCGCCTCCTGCACTCCAAACCCCCCTCATATCAATTATATCTACACTGCACACAGAGCAAGGCTGGGCAGCATTAGTGACTCACTCACACCACTGAGCTGGGCCTATCTTAAGGAAGAGACCTAGAGCTGCAGCTCCAATAGCCCTATGTTAATCCGGCCCTGTATAGAACTGAGAGGCAGCGCAATAACCAACTAAAGTAGTGCAAATGACAGGCCAACAACACTGTTACTAGTTACAAGGCAGTGTAGCTTAGCGTTTTCAGGTACAGAGGACAGGCATGGCTGCTTTTAAAGCTAATTTACTTCTTGCAGTCAGCCCAGTGCCAAGGCTCTAAAGTCCACTCTTGTTCCACAAACAAATGGGCCAAAGACGTTGGACTCCAGCCAAAGGTTTATTGCATTGACAGCACAATGCAGTGTTGGCTGCAGTTTAATCTTTGGTGTGCAGCCCATTATTTGGATGGCCAATTTACTTCTTGTTATGAATCAAATCCTAAATTTCCACAGCCAAGCCACAAGTTCACTTTTAAATTAAATCATTTTCATAAAGGTTCATACACAAAATCTATAATAAAAGGATATGGAATGATATTGTATAGATATTATTTTATCTGTGTAAAAATACAATCTGATTAAAAAAAAAAAAAGTTTTTTCTTTTTAAATTTTCAATCTTTCACAGAAAAAATAAAATTCACAGTAGTAAATATACAGAGGTCAGGCACAAAGAGAGCAAACATCCCTCCACACTGCAAGGTGGAAAATAATTTTATTTCATGCTCCTTAGTACAGTTATTTTCACAACATATGATAAATTCAGGTAAAATCTTACTATAAAAAAATAAATAATTTAAAAGAAATCCGTCACCTAGCTATATGCCTGTGTGATTAGCCTTCAATGAAATCTCCCATGAAACTCCAACTCTGTGTTTTGAGATAATGAAGCCTCTGTTCAGAATTACACTGAGGTCAGTTCCAAAGAACTAGAATGCAGCTTAAAAATCAGAAGATGGAAAATTCCATCTAAAGCTAGTCACAGATATTTAGCCTAACAGGTTACCTTTAAAAATCTGAAAAAATAACAGTGATAAAAATGTGCCTGGGGCACCACTACTGCATGTAGAAAATAGTTGCACACTGCTTTAGTAGTCTGTGATACGTTGAATGTGATTGTTTAAGGTACAGTAATGGGCTCTACCAACAGTCCTTCTGCCTTGTCCAGATATTTTCTGACTAATAGCAGCCCTGTCGAAAATCTCTTAACGACATAACCCAAAAATTGTCAGAAGCAGCAGGAAGAGGTTTATAATGTCCACATAAATGTTGAGGGTGGCAAAGATGTATTCCTCTGGGCTCACTGTGTAACGATGTTTCCCTCCAAGAATCAATTGAGTATCAAAAACCAGGTACTGAAAACAAAAAAAACATTTTACTATATGTACGTGTGAAGATTAGTTTAGTTGTATAAAATTCACTAGGGTTAATATAAAGGTCTTAGAATAGAATCAACTCATGTAAGGCGGCATGTGGTTGCCATCATCCCTTAAATGTGTTAAACAATTGAAAAAAAAAAATCAAAAAGATTGGGATAGTACAGGCAACAAATAGAAACTTCAAAAATGTACAAAAAATACAAATTTATTACAAAATATATAAATATTACAAAAAATATTGATAATAAGATTGAAAGATCAATGTGATATGAATACTGTCCGTTATAAGATTCCATCACCAGATGATTGATGGCAAGTTTTAGCGGATAACTTGCCATCAATCATCTGGTGATGGTATCTTATGACGGACAGTATTCATATCACATTGATCTTTCAATCTTATCAATATTTTTTGTATTTGTTAATTTGTAATATTTATATATTTTGTAATAAATTTGTATTTTTTTTTAAAGTTTCTATTTGTTGCCTGTACAATTCCAATCTTTTTGAGGTTTTCTCAATTGTTACACAATATAAAGATCTTTTGCTGGAAAATAAATCTTTTGAACCATAAAAGTTTGCATATGTTACAGCCACAGACAGCTTTTGAGAATATATCATGGGCATATAATATAAAGCAGTCCCTAGGGTGTCATTCTTCTTAACGTTTATTTAAAACCTTTTAGTTTTAGTTTGCTCTTTGTGTTGCTGCTGGATAGATCCACCATTTTTATTTGACCTGGTTTACTTAAATTTCTAATGCTAGCCCCCCATCAGAAAATTAGCACTTTTACCAATTGCTCTAAAAATACACCAATGTCTCTTGTGCAACCTTTTTAACCCAATTCTCTCTGTATCAATTTGATGGATGAGCTCCAGTTAAGAAAAATATTACTTACCATCCCAAATACAAACGTCCCAATGCATGCATAGACAATGCTCAGCCACTGGAAGAAGGAAAACAAAGGCCGGGATTAAGACTAACACATAAATATACATAACAACCAGTGACTGTAGTTGTGGGAACAATATTATATGCTGCTCTGAGATATTCTTAAAGTGGAGGTCCCACTAAAAAAGAAAAAATATTAAAAGCCAGCAGCTACAAATACAGCAGCTGCTGACTTTTAATATATGGACACTTACCTGTCCAGGGTGCCTGCAATGTCAGCAGCCGAAGCCAATCTGTCGCTCGAGGATTGGCTGCTGCCGCCACGATCCTCGGTTAGGTAATCAGGAAGTGAAGCCTTGCGCGTCCACTTCCCGGGTTCCCTTCTGCACATGCGCGAGTCACGCTGCGTGTTCTCACTGGTCCCTGCTGTCTTCTGGGGCCTGTGCGTCTCCCAAAAGATAGCGGGGGAGGACAGAATAGGTACCGAAAGTGGCATAGATCACAGAGGTGATCGAATCCAGGAAGTGGGAGCAAATACCTGTATTAGACAGGTATCTGCTCCTTCCACCCCCCTGGAAGGTGCTAAATGACACTGGAGGGGGGGGGGGGAGGATTCCAAAAAGTGGAAGTTCCATTTTTGGGTGGAACGCCACTTTAACTGCCAGCAATATATAATATAAATTTGGCCATGCCCCAGAGGATGTAATTGGTGCTAAAACAAGTAGAGCAGTGACATCATGCTTTTCCGGAAAGGGAACCGTAAGTGCCAAGTGTTTTACAAGATTGGGAATTGGTATACAGCGCTGTTCATTTTGTTTTACTTGTGAAATTTAGGTGATTTTAATAAAAGGTCATCAGTTTTCCCACTATCTGGAGCATGTGATCTTCTCTTCATTGGTACTTACCTACACGTGTGGATTCTTGACCGGGAGGCACGACCTGTGACGATATCCCCCCTGAAGGAGGAAGACTTTTGCCGAGGAAGACACTTGGAGGCCAGTAATGTGGACCTGTATGCAATTCTAAAGCGTTATATGACTCTTTAAACTTTGGATTGGATTTTTTCCTCCTTGTGGTGTTTTTCACTAAATAAATCCCCCCTCCCCCTCCTCACTGCGAAGTACATTTTTAGATTCATAAATATATGCAATAAAATGTAAAAAAAAAAAAAGTTACTCCAGATCAGTGGTTGCCAACCTTTTGGACTTCATGGATCACTAAACTCACAATTTTGAATCCCACGGACCACTAAAATTTATTTTACATGGCTTATATACACAATGCTCTGGCTCTCTTCCCCCCTCTACTCCCCCTACACTCTGTATCACACTGCTGCCTTACACAGACTCATTATTGGATCTCACCTAATTTTTCCAGCCATGTGCTTGAGCTCCACACTCCCTCCCACAGTCTGATCAGCACTGCCATTGGAAGTCCCCACCTTTTTCACATCCCACTCTCTGCACTACTCCCGGTGCCTCTCTCTGAGTTTATACGAGCCAGAACTAGAGGAGGCATCAGGTATCAATGCACACTGACAGTATTGACTGTCAGCGCGAATTGAGAACAACACTGGAAACATTGGGTGGCATACATCCGTCACAACGTTGATTTACGACAGGGCCCCTGGGGACTACCTAACTGCTCTAGATACCAAATTGTGACTTCCAATATATGTTCATGTTGCTTCTGCTGAATGGGGAGGAACACTGATCAGAGAGAGACACTGATTGCCCATTTGAGCCTAAGAGTCACTCCCCCAAACTTCGTAGGCAGAGACTTGTGACTTGGTGCCTTGTAAGCATTTTAACACCTTCATCCAGTATCAAATGATGGTAAACTGGATAGCGTTTAGTACCGTGTTTCCCCGAAAATAAGACACACTCCGAAAATAAGCCGTAGCGGGATTTCGACACAAGATCGAAATATAAGACACCCCTCCGAAAATAAGACGTAGCGATGGCGTGTCGAATCTCCGAAAATAAGACGTAGTGATGGGCGTGTCGTATGCGTAACGGCGCGGCGCAGAGCGGGAAACAACACGTGATAGGCGTACGGTACTGTACTGGAACTGAAGTGAGGAGAAGAACGTAAAGCTGTAAAGCTTCTCCCAGCACTGACCAGCAAACCCCTCTCTCACCCCACACAAACACCAGGGGATAGGGGGAAAAGCTGCTACCGTACTGAGCCCAAAGAGATCACCCCAGCTCCACTGTGCTCCACATCAGCTTTGCTGGCCTATCTTTCTGTACAGCCAGACAAGATGAGTGCAAAGAGAAGAAGTTGGATATCCGAATGGTCCAAAAATGGCGTGCAGAATACGATAATCTCAGTCTACAGGTGGACAGAGGAAATGCTAAGAAGCGCAAGTGTGGTTCAGGTAGGCAACCTTTATTTTCTGTAACAAAAATAAGACACCCCCCGAAAATAAGCCATAGTGTGATTTCTTGAGGAAAAAAAAATATAAAAGACGGTGTCTTATTTTCGGGGAAACACGGTAAAAGAACAAAAAAAGATTGAGTTGTCACAAGAGGTCTGCTTTAATGCTGTAAGACAATAGACATCATTTTATATATTTTTATTTATAGTATCAAGAATGGTCTGAACTGGAAAATTACATTACTTACATATGATCTGAAGATGGCAGCCAGTAATCCAAAAGACAATAATACCAACAGAGCAACCATCAGACCTCCAGACATGATGGTAAAATCCCACTAAAGGCAAAGAGTATGACATTAGCTCTTACTATAACATTATCGAACTACATACAAGACATGAGTGAATAAATTAATTTATTCTATAGCAAACATGACTGAATTAATTGAAGCGACCAGTAAACCTTAACAATAAGCAACCAAAAAAGGACAGCTGAAAACATTCACAAGCATATAATTGCAACTACTCGTAAAATGCACTGTTGCAGATCAGGGTTCTAAACTCTCTTACCAACTAGCTTGGGACTCAGATCTGGGGAGACTATAGTGAGGAAGGTATGGAACTCCTGGCAAAGCTTTCATAGATGTCCATGCCTTCCTGTCCCAGGACAACCTCACGCCCTATTTCTTGTACAGGTATCACCGAAACCAGAAGAAACTCCTGCCCTCTCAATTTAAAAGATTGCCTGGATGTATTGTAAAGAAAGGGGGGGGGGGTGATTGGTTAAGGGGAAGGGTGGGCCAGGGGAATAGAGGGGGATAAGAAAATACAAGGGAATGCCTGGATGTATTATCTAAAGGTGTGGATTGTATCCATTTGTTTCTCCCATGAATATAGATAGTAGAGGGGCAGAGGCTAAAAAAATATTTTTACAGTATTTTCAACATACATTAGGTTTTTTGTTTTATTGTTTTACCTTTGTCTGTAGTGCAAACAGGGTGAGACCCAATGAGACAACTATGGTGGCTCCTGTAGCCCACATCACAGCATCAGCATCAAAAAACCTGGAAACAAAAAAAAGAGCACAAATTAAGAAAAATAAAAAATAAAAATACTGCTCAGTCTTCACTGACAAGTGAAGACTTGATATTGGAAGCAGAAGATGGGTGAAGGATCTTGCTTAAGGCTAAAAGCCAAGCAAGGGGTACTTTTCTGTTGGGAAGTGATTGGAATACATGAACACCTAAAATGGGGAAACGCGAGGTGACATGGTTTCAGATTCCACGTAACTCTGCGGCTTGTCCCAGAGGTTTTGGTATGGCTGGGACAGCGGACAATTGGTATGGTTGGGGGGGAACAGGGGACAATGGTTGCCTAGTCTAACATCATAATAGAAATATGAAGGCTTCCATTACTAAACTCTCCTCCTGGTAATGCTAGTTGTTTGGCTAATCCAATGGCTTTAATAGAATAAAGAAAGGTTGTTTGGGACTTTTTAAGCACACATAAGACCAGAATATAGAAAAATAGAAGTTTAATAAGTTAAAATTTTAGAAAACATTCATATATTGGATCATTGAAATATACAAAGGAGCACATCTGAATAACCTCTACATGTTTCGCCATTTGGTGGCTTCTTCAGGAGATATTTTACAGCAGGCACAGTATATAAGATGATCACTGTGTATTCAATAGATGAACAATAACCCTTATATGGATGGATATAATGGATCACTTGGGAGTATCAGAGAGGAATATGGGATGCTAGGATATATAACGGATCCATCTTGAATTACCAACAATGAATGCATAGGCTGGAAACTAAATTCCAATCTTGTCAAAGAAAATAACCACTAGGAGGGAAGGTATTCCCTAAGGACCTTCGCATTGATATCCCGGGTTTTACAATTCAACAGAGGAATGCACCTCCAAGGTTCCTTTCCTGACAAGGACCGGACTTGAGATTAATCAAATGTGCATCTTTGTTTGTATATTTCAATGATCCAATATATGAATGTTTTATGTATTCAATCTAAAGCTTTAACTTTTTAACCACTTAAGACCTGGACCTTTAGGCAGCTAAAGGACCTGGCCAGTTTTTGCAATTCGGCACTGCGTCGATTTAACGGACAATCGCAGTCGTGCGACGTGACTTCCAAACAAAATTTGCGTCCCTTTTTTCCCACAAATAGAGCTTTCTTTTGATCACCTCTGCGGTTTTTATTTTTTGCGCTATATACAAAATTAGAGCGACAATTTTGAAAAAAATGAAATATTTTTTACTTTTTGCTATAATACTTTTTTACTACTAATGGCGGCGATCAGCGATTTTTTTCGTGACTGCGACCTTATGGCGGACACTTTGGACAATTTTGACACATTTTTGGGACCATTGTCATTTTCACAGCAAAAAATGCATTGTTTACTGTGAAAATTACAATTGCAGTTTGGGAGTTAACCACAAGGGGGCGCTGAAGGGGTTATGTGTGACCTAATTTGTGTTTCTAACTGTAGGGGGGTGTGGCTGTAGGTGTGACGTCATCGATTGTTTTTTCCCTATAAAAGGGAACACACGATCGCTGACGGCGCCACAGTGAACAACGGGGAAGCTGCGTTTACAAACAGCTTTCCCCGTTCTTCAGCTCTGGGGACCGATCGCGGGACTCCAGCGGCGATCGGGTCTGTGGGTCCCGCGGCCACGGAGCTTCGGACCGGGTCGCGTTCACACAACGCGCCATTCTTCCGACGTATATCAAGGGGTCCTTAAGTGGTTAAAGTGGAACTCCGCCATTAAAAAAATATTAAAAGCCAGCAGCTACAGATACTGCAGCTGCCGACTTTTAATATTAGGACAGTTAACTGTCCTGGAGTCCAGCCACGTCTGCAGCAGAAGACGAGCAATCGCTCATCTGCTGCACCCACCGCCATCCTCAGTGAAGGAATCAGGAAGTGAAGCGTTCCGGCTTCACGGCCCAATTCCCTAGGGCACAAGCGTGAGTCGCGCAGCACCGTCCTCACTGGTCCCCACTGTGTTCTGGGAGCCGTGTGTTTCCCAGAACACAACAGGTGGGTGGCAGGAAGTGACGCACTACCCGCAGAATACCAGCAGAGAGGACTCCCGGAAGTGGGTACAAATACCTGTCTTAGGTATCTGCACCCCCCCCCCCCCTGAAAGGTGTCAAATGTGACACCGGAGGGGGGAGGGTTCCGATTAGTGGAACTTCCACTTTAGGGTGGACCTCCGCTTTAAATTTCTATTTTTCTATATTCTGGTCTTATGTGTGCTTAAAAAGTCCCAAACAACCTTTCTTTATTCTATATATTTACAAGGGATGTGGAGCTGTATACATGATTTTTCTATAGTTTGCTGAATGCTAGTTCCAGGTTAGAGACTCAAAGAATATTCAAGCCAAGCACAGCCAGGCAAGTAGAACTTACAGTAGGCGATTAGCAATATCAGTTCACATATCTAATTACATGGGCAGTGCTGAAGAGACAAGGGAAGTATGAACCCCCGTGGTGAACATTGCAGGGATCAAGTTGGGTTAGAGATCTTTCTTTGTAGACAGACAGGACAAGTGGTATGGTTAACTCAAGAAGGATGGTGGGCAGATAAGTGAGCTTACATAGGTAATGTGCCGAAGATTGGCTCAGTGAGTGGAGTTACACTTATGGTAGGTTATGCATTTACTAGCTCATTGCTGGCTGGACAGTATCTATGGCTTTCTGTGGTGTATATATGGCAGGGGCCTCAAACTGGTAGCCCTCCAGCTGTTGCAAAACTACAAGTACCATGTGGCACTGCAAGGCTGACAGTCAGGGCTGCTGATGGGGGGAACCACCAGTTCTCCTGTAGAGGGCCCGGTCACACAGGGGGGCCCGAACAGCAGAGGGAATTACAGAAGGATGCCCTTTGCGGTTCTCTGCAACAGCTAAAAGCCAGTTTCTCCCCCTCCTGCTGGCTTTCAGATTCTGCGGGTAGAGACACAGACAGGGCATGGTTCCAATAATTGATTCCTTGACAGCAATCACCCGTCCCTGTTCTGCCTACTTATGATCCCCTCATGTGCCCCCTGTCACCCCCCCCCCCCCCCGGCAGCTAGAGGCTTCTCTGTCCTGTAAAAGAAATATTAAATATTATAATAAATCATTTGGAGCATCTAGGTGGTGGCTCCTGTGGGTATCTACGCTATCCTTGTAGGAAAGCCCATTGGGGAGAAACGTGTTTTGGGAGTGCGTTTTTTGAGTGGACACAATATGTATGCAGTCATTTCATCGTTGAAAGAATAAAAAGATCAAAAACAAGCCAACTACAGAGTAAGTCTTTTCAACTTTTGGGGGAAAGTTGCACCTAAAAACCACCTGTAAGCTTTAAGAAGATGAAGTGACATATACATGCATTGCGATTATAAATGATCCTGTAAGTGAAGTCCTTACAACATGTTTTATCAAGTAAAAGGCCCACTGTGGGTAGGGGACATTTGAGAGATTATCAAGAGATATATAAAAATGGAGAGGTTCCCATGCTGCTTATAAAAGACCATGGGATAGGCAAGGAAAGGATATTCACAACAGTCCAGATTAAAAGGAGATACTAACATTTCAGCCATCACAACTGATAGAAAGATTTGAAAAACTTACGCTGCAAAAGTTCCCAGAAGACATCCTTCACATATTGTCTGAAAAACCAAAAACACATAGCAAGGGTTCACATGAAGACAAACTAAAAAAAAAAAAAAAAGTACTGTTCTCACTGATATCAGCTAAAATGAGATGTAATGAGCTAGTGCAGACAGGGATGGACTGGTCATTTGGACTACAGGGAGTTTCCCAGTGGGCCGATGGCTCAGTGGGCCGGCTTCAGTGACAGCGGACCACCGCCCCCTCCTATCCTCTGTCTCTCCCTTCCTGCAGCGCTCACCTCCTCTCCCTCACCGCAGCGCTCACCTGGGGGGAACAAAGAAGCAGGGGGAGGACCAGAGGAGCAGGGGGGACAACAGAGGAGCAGGGGGGAGGGGACAGACAGCTGACTCAACAGCTTTGGCCTGGGAGTTTCTAACTTCTGCCTAATCTTGTCCCATAAGGGGGGGCACAAAACCAATTCTTTGCCTTGGGTGAAATAATGTCTAGCTTCCCCACTGGTACTGCCTATAAGAGTACCAGTACCAGCCATTCTACTCTAAAGTAGAACGGCTAGTGAAGGGGGAGAGGGGGCTTCGGTGGCCGGTGGAGGTGCAGGAGTTGTCCGACCGCCATGGGAGATACCTGTCAAAGTGGCCCAGTCTGAATGAAGTCCAGGGACAAATTTTTGTCCCAGTCCAGCCCTGAGAGCAGATCATATAAAAGCTTGTCAGGCTACAATGTACTACAGAAAAATGGCAACCGATCGCACACAGGATGCCGATTCACTGTGAACCAGGTAATGCAAGATGGCTACAGCTCTGCTCTCCGCCTGCAGGAGCTGTCCCTCTATGCATTATGCCCCTAAGAAGTTTAATGGCTCAACGATTAAAGGGGAAATACAGCCAAACCTTGTTGGGCTGTACTTCATCTGTGGATCACAGGCGTGCAGTTCGTTCTGCACTCCTGTGAACCGGTTTCAACTGACAGCAGGCTGAAGCCAACTGTCGGCTGACGTCACAGAGCCGATCCTGGCTGGGAAAAGATCATGACCATGTGGTCGGGTTCGGCCCAAGAGCCTAGATCGGCGCCTGGCTCAGACTCTTAACATGCCATTGAGAGACTGAGCCTGTTGCTTCTGCCCCCTCCACAGCACGGGAAGGGGCGGCAAATCAGATAGCAATGACTGACAATCACCCGCTCTCTGCTCAGGGAGCACTGAGAACCAGTGATCAGCAGTGTTTGATCACTCAGTTCTCAGCCTTAGAGCTGGCAGCAGCCCGATTCTGCATCAACCTAGATAAGTATGATTCCAAAAAAAAAATACCCAAACTTCTTTTAAGCCCACTAGGGGGGGGGGGGGGGAGAATGCATCAGAGAGGCCTCTCCTGCGGGTGGAGAGTAGAGATTAAGCCATTTTACACTACTTGGTTTAGTTTTGGTCACAGTAAAGCAGCATCCTGAGTGTAATTAGGTGTGAAATAATGTATTTTGGCAACTTATATTGCATGTCAGTTCTATTGCTTTTAATATATATCCATTGTAATTTTTGTATATTATTTTGTTTACTATATTACATTTTCTATTTTCTTATGTCAATTCCATATTATTGTCCTAGTCCACACCATCCCAGGGGCATCGATTTTAAAATTTTTATAGCTGCAAAGGGTGACTCAACTGAATATTGAACCCTATGGACTAAGACTGGGATGCCATTAAAGTTCATGAAGCCTACTGTCGGCTGATGTCAGAGAGCCGATCCTGGCTGGGAAAAGATTGTGACCATATGGTCGGGTTCCGCCCAGGAGCCTAGATCGGCGCCATTGAGAGACTGAGCCTGTTGCTTCTGCCCCCTCCACAGCACAGCAGGGGAAGGGGCGGCAAAGCAGATAGCGATGACTGATGCCGCGTACACACGATCATTTTATGTGATGAAAAAAAACGACGTTTTCTGTGAAGTAAAAAACGACGTTTTTGAAACGTCACTTTTCAAAGACGATGTTGCATACACACCATTGTTTTTTCACAAAAAGCGAGGTTACGTTCACCACTCTTTTCCATTGAAGCTCGCTTCATAACTAGCTTCTGGGCATGCGCGGGTTGAAAAACGTCGTTTTAAACGACGTTTTTGCTACACACGGTGACTTTTTGTGAAACAAAAAACGACGTTTTGAAAAACGACACAAAAAATTCAAGCATGTTGGAATTTTTTTTTGGTCGTTTTTTTTAAGACAAAAAACAACGTTTTGCCCACACACGATCAATTTAAATGACGTTTTAAAAAACGTCGGGTTTTTTTCATCGCAAAAAAACGACCGTGTGTACGCGGCATGACAATCAACCGCTCTCTGCTCAGGGAGCACTGAGAACCAAGTGATCAGCAGTGTTTGATCACTCAGTTCTTAGCCTTAGAGCTGGCAGCAGCCCGATTCTGCATCAACCTATATAAGTATGATTAAAAAAAAAAAAAATATACCCAAACTTCTTTTAACCACTAGAGGTCCGCGCTATTGACAAAATACGTCAACAGCGCGGACCTGAGGCGCCGGGGTCACGTCTTTGGACGTCATGTTCTTGTAATTACCGCGTGGCGCGGAAAAACAGTCCCGTCGCATCACCGAGGATTCGATGCGTGTACCTGGCGGCTGCGGTGTCCGTCAGGTACACGCGATCGGCGGTGACAGAGCAGGGACGTGGAGCTGTGTGTGTAAACACAGAGCTCAACGTCCTGTCAGGGAAAGAGGAGACCGATCTGTGTCTCTTGTACATAGGGACACAGCATCGGTCACCTCCCCCAGTCACCCCCTTCCCCCCACACAGTTAGAACACACCCAGGCAATACATTTAACCCCTTCCTCACCCCCTAGTGTTAACCCCTTCAATGCCCGTCACATTTATACAGTTATTAGTGCATATTTATAGCACTGGTCGCTGTATAAATGTGAATGGCGCCAAAAATGTGTCAAAAGTGTCCGATGTGTCCGCCGCAATATCGCAGTCCCAATAAAAATCGCAGATCGCTGCCATTACTAGTAAAAAAAATGTTTTTTTAAAAATCATAATAAGTCCGCTATTTTGTAGGCGCTATAACTTTTGCGCAAAGCAGTCACTTAATTGTGATTTTTTTTTTTTTTTACAAAAATACGTAGAAGAATACATATCGGCCTTAACTGAGAAAAAAATATAAAAAAAAAAAATTGGGATATTTATATATATATATATATATATATATATATATATATATATATATATATATATATATATATATATATTTAAATCGTCGCTCTTTTTTTGTTTAACGCAAAAAATAAAAACCGAACGGGCAATCAAATACCACCAAAAGAAAGCTCTATTTGTGGGGAAAAAAAGGACGCCAATTTTGTTTGGGAGCCACGTCGCACAATTGTCAGTTAAAGCGCCACGTCGCACAATTGTCAGTTAAAGCGACGCAGTGCCGGAAGCTGAAATTTCGCCTGGGCACGAAGGGGGTTTATGTGCCCAGTAAGCAAGTGGTTAAGCCCACTGGGGGGGGGGGGGGAACGCATCAGAGGGAAGTGTACCAATGATTTTGGTAATATAGTCCAAAGGTCCTCATTTATTTAGTATTTTGCCCGCCATGAATTACTCAAGTCATGTTCAAGTTACATGGACCTCTGAATTTTTCTTGTGCCTCAGCACTCCTTTTAATGGAACAATGGACAATGGAAGAAATCCATTCATCACTGCATATACACTACTCAAGTGATTGATTTCATCCTAGATATCCAAGGTGATATCCTTTGACCTCCAAAAGTTGACTCAAAGGTTGAAAAGGCAGCAGGGCCAAGCAAACAACCCCCTGGGATTAGTGTGCAGAGGGGAAGCTGTTGGCCCAGGATCAGAACTACTACAGCGATGATCAGCTTCCCTTAGGTATGAGATATGCACACTTGCATTGATCCACGCTGGACCAATGTAAGTATGTAATGAAGATCGTATCTGGAGTTAAGATTTGCAGCATTGTAGGTATAAATGTGTATCTTTTGCTTCCGAAACCAGAAAAAAAAGCAGTCAGGATATGTATAAGCTCCTGTGTTTTTTTGGTACAAGTTTTACATCTATTTGAGATGCTTGTGAGGTCTTTGAGAATTCATTGACAGATGCATTTCTGTAGGTCTGTAAAGGAATGCAATACCCTCTTGAAGTGAACAAAAGCTCTAAGAACAAAGCCACTTGAAGTAAACAAAAAGGTCCTAAGGATGGCCTGCAATGAATAAAAAGTTTTCAAAAACTTTATAGACTAAAAGAAGACAGCTGCTCTTTGTAAAAAGGAAGCTTGTAAACACTGGCAAAGCAATATAAGGGACGCAGCCACATTTACTATGATATAGGACTTTCTTTAACCAAGTTATGCTGATTAATGCCTTTAAAACCATAGTTATACTTTAATTCTTAGTCCTTTCAAGTTGTGTTTGGAAATTGAAATCTGAAAATATAACACATCCATCATACAAGTGTTTTTCGTTTATCCAACACTAGCACAATACTTATCGCTACTGTCCATTTATCTATCCATCTGACTGCCTTGCAAAACAAGCTTCATTATTTTCTATTAAAGCGGATGTCCGCTGAAAAAAATAAAAATATTAAATGCCAGCAGCTATAAATACTGCAGCTGCTGACTTAATATCAGCACACTTACCTGTCCTGGAGTCCAGCGCCGTCCGCAGCAGAGGACGAGCGATCGCTCATCACTCTGCCTCCCCCCCCCCCCCGCCATCTTCTGTGAGGGAACCAGGAAGTGAAGCGCTCCGGCTTCACTGCCCGGTTCCCTACGGCCCATGCGCGAGTCCCGATGCACCGTGCTGACTGGTTCCCACTATGTTCTGGGAGCCGAGTGTTTCCCAGAACACAACGGGGGGGGGGGGGGGAGGTGTCTTTAGACAGGTACCTGCACCCCCTCCCCCCTGAAAGGTGTCAAAATGTGACACCGGAGGGGGGGGGGGGGGCTTCCGATTCGTGGGAGGGAAGGTGGAGGGTGGAGCTCCGCTTTAACACAATACAGCAGCTGAAATAAAAAACAACGGATAATGGATTCGCCAACGTTCATTCTCTGTTCTCCCCTACGAGAATAACATTCAAGGTTCTCAGATGATATCTCACTTCGTGAACATTGTAGTTACCTTCAAATTAAACACTTCCTCCAATGACTCACGAAGGCCCGACCTACCCCGTACACTTTGACCCACTTTGAAAGCATCTACAGGACTAAACTCCACTCCCCAGAATTAATATCCTTACTCCTCAATCATTTCCTCAATGAAACCCCCAGTGCGATTGTACCATCTCCAATGGGAGAGAGACTGGGTCCAACCGTTTACCCAAGAGGACTGGCAGATCATGACAATAGCCCTTACAAAGAATTCTAGGAATGTTCTCATTGTGGAAAATGCATACAAAATGTTCCATGGATGGTATTATATGCCACCTAGACGGTCTCGCTTTCTTCCCTCCTATTCCCCTCACTGTTACCAGGGTTGTTCGCAGGAAGGTACCATGGCCCACATTTGGTGAACTTGTCCCAAAGCATGTAGACTATGGGTCAGGGTCTACACCACAGGTGTCAAACACAGGGCCCGCGGGCCGAATCTGGCTCTCCAGGCCATTTCATGTGGCCCTCACACCTCTCCTGCAGCTGCAGGAGAGCTCTGGTCCTCCTCCAGATCCCTACTTTCAAGAAATGCACCCATCTTCTTCCCAGTAGCAGCATAAGGAAAGGGGGGTGCACTGATGTAAGGGAGAGTAGAGGACTCAACTTCTGATAGTGGTGTGGCTCTTGACATCTAATGTAGGGGGAAGGGATGTGCTGGACATCTTATCTTACAGATACAACCGGCCCTTTTGAGGACAATCATAATGCTGATGTGGCCCACAATGAAATTGAGTTGGACACCCCTGGTCTACACCCTTCTGTGTAACATGCTCCATTCCAACCTTTAGAGACCCCTATGAAGCCCTTCTGTGTAAACCTATCCTTGAACTCCTCCGCCCGGAATGCCAATTGGTCTTGGCCTTGCACCTTTTTAATGCAACCAAGTTGACCATTGCGATGGCATTGAAAACCCCAATACTTAGCTTCGAAGCAGTCAAAAACCGCATTAACGACATTATGATTAATAAAAAATGGTCGGAACCTTGCCTCCGACACTCAATACATTTCTTAGGGTCTGGCACTCATGGATATCATACAACTAACCCTCCAGGTTAAACAACCTACTTATTTCAATCTGAAGGTCTCTGGATGCAAGACCCCCCCCAACTGACTCTTCCCTCCTGAGTTTCTCTCTTACATCCCCACTTGTTTTCTACAGTCTAACCAATCCCTTTATTTTTCTGTATACTTTCTCTGACACTCCTGGTTTCCAGGTTTTCGGTCCAGTGAAGATGGTTACAGTAATGGTTACAGTAATACTTTTTTTTAAAAGAAAGGAACAAAAATGATCAATAAATAAAATAAAACCCAAACAATCACTTTTCTCTTTTATCCATAATCAATATGCAGTTAATCTATGTATGTATGCATGCACCTCTCTTTATCGTTGGGCCTTTGCCTACCATACAGTTTACTATGGGGCATTAAATGATCTTAATCGTGACATATCACTGTTTACTATTGTAATGATGAATATTGCACCATGCATATGACATCCCGTTGTTGGGACCTTTATTTCCATCTTATGTTTGATGCAACCATCACACTGTTGAACTACACTGAAAAATTTACATTTCTACCAATAAAGACTTTGTAAAATAAATAAAAAATTGAAGATGATTCTAAACTGCTCCTGACATTCTACTTACAAACACTCCGAGGAGAATGTAGTTTAGCGGCACCTTGCGACGGGCTTGGTTACAGCAGGCCAGGATCATAACCAAGATAAAGGTGCAGGGTCTGCAAAACAAAGCATGGGTTGATTATCTGTAGAATCATCTTTAGGATACAGGTCCTCTTTGGTTTAAATGACACTTCAGTCTTGTTAAATAAGCCTAGCTTCGTGCAGAACTCACTCCTGCAGGAGCCTGCAGTTTAAAGTACTTAAGTTTTTTTTCCTGTGGTTGCACCTGTAGCCAGGCACACAGTCACAGTCACTCCTTTGGCTCAATGGACAGTCTAGGGCAGTGATGGCGAATCTTTGAGCCTGATGCCGTGCACACACGGTCGTTTTTTGCGATTAAAAAAATGACGTTTTTTTAAAACGTCATTTAAATTGATGGTGTGTGGGCAAAACGTTGTTATTTGTCTTAAAAAAAACGACCAAAAAAAAATTCCAACATGCTTGAATTTTTTGTGTCGTTTTTCAAAACGTCATTTTTTGTTTCACAAAAAGTCACCGTGTGTAGCAAAAACGTCGTTTAAAATGACGTTTTTAAACCCGCGCATGCCCAGAAGCTAGTTATGAAGCGAGCTTCAATGGTAAAGAGTGGTGAACGTAACCTCGCTTTTTGTGAAAAAAACAATGGTGTGTATGCAACATCGTCTTTGAAAGTGACGTTTCAAAAACGTCATTTTTTACTTCACAGAAAACGTCGTTTTTTTTCATCACAAAAAACGACCGTGTGTACGCGGCATGAGTGCCCAAACTGCAACATAAAACCAATTTAATTCAAAGTGCCAACATCCATCGCCATGCAGCACATCACACCTCTGTTGTCCAGCCACAACACATCAGAGAACTACAAGCACATTATACATCACCTTGTAACTCATAGCACACCTCCTCACCTCATAGCCGCCCATTCTGGGAAAAATTATCGCCCCTAGCACCAAAGTCAAAAGTCTTGGAGTAATTTTTGACTCCTACATGACAATGGATGCACAAATTGGGTCTGTAGTCAGCGGATCCCATCATCTGCTGCGCCTACTACGTCAACTCACCCCTTTTATCGCTAAAAAGGACATTGCAGTCATGGTGGGAACAATCATCAATTCCAGACTCGACTATGCAAATGCCCTCTACTTAGGACTTCCCAAATACCAAATCACTTGTCTGCAAGTCGTTCAAAATACGGCTGCTCGATTAGTGACTGGTAAAAAACCATGGGAGTTAATCTCCTTTTCGCTGAGATCTCTTCACTGGCTACCAGTGAAAGACAGAATCACTTTTAAGGCACTCTGCCTTACACATAAGTGTATTCAAGGAAACGCTCCCCAATATCTATGCGAAAAAATAAAAGCCCATAACCCCAATCGCATTCTGCGATCCACAAATAAGAACCTACTGCACATCCCAAAGGCAAGATACAAATGCAAAGGAGATCGGATATTTGCTGTCCAAGGACCTTGACTGTGGAATGTACTACCAACCACCATCCGACTGGAGTCGGACCACTTGACCTTCAGGAGAATGATAAAAACTCATCTCTTCTGAGGCAAAGCGTTTCCTTATCGAAGGAATGGAAACAGCGCCCAGAGGCGATTCAGTTCGCAAGTTGTTTGCGCTTTATACGTTTTTCACTCACTCACTCACCATGCTTCACACCCCTCCATTCAGCTAATGGCGCACTGTCTTCTCCATCACACATCTGGTCCCCCCCTCTGCAACTCACCACTCCTCCCCCCTCTGCTGTAGTACGGCAGTGGTGCAGTGACACTCATGTAGCCCATCTTGCTCTCTGCCCATGCACACCTCTCCTGCTATCACAGAACATGGTCACGTGGCGCGGCTCAACGGCTGCTCTGGCCTCATCTCTGGGCTTTCTGAACGAAGGGCAACACCAAGGCAAACAAATGCCCACTTCTCCTCCTGGCCAGTCAATTGGCTGTTAATTTCCCGGCCAAGAGAGACGATTGGCCACCCTTCCTGCCAGTCTGCGTATCGGTCCTTCATCGCTTTCTCCAAAGAGTTGTATGCAGAGTCAAAGTGCTGTGTGTGATCGGGAAGAGGTAGGTGTTGCCGGGACAGTGCGGGGACACTGGGCGCTTTGTCCTGCCAGTGAAGTGCGAGGAGCCTTTGTTTCCCCGGAGCTTCTGCGTGCCAGCTGTGGCAAGCATGCCATAGGTTCGACAACACTTGTCTAGGGGTATGCTTTTCTGATGCTTTATTGCAGAACTTGAATAGGAGTGTAGGGTAACTGTGGGATACTCCAGCAACTTCCTCTCAATAATCTGAGCAAAGTCCTTGCACATACAGTTAGTGAACTGAGCTATACCAGGACACCAGGCACAATGTACCCCTTTGAGCAATGCTATTTCTAGCACCCATGAGATAGCTGGATGCCTCCTTCCAATATCTTCCATGCACCCTTTTACAGCGATACAAGACAAGATCCCCAGGCAAAAAAGTACCTTAGTCAGCTCCAACATCTTTTAGCAGAATAGGTCGCCCAGCCAGCTTAGCTAGGACCTTAAAAAGCAGAGTTCTGCCCCCATTTTTTTTTTAAGTCAGCAGCTACAAATACTGCAGCTGCTGACTAATATGGAAACGTACCTGTCCAAGGCGCCCGCTATGTTCTCACTCGAAGCCGATCTGTTCCTCAGCTCTTGGGTGGAGGCACTGCTAACTTCGGTAAGGGAATCAGGAAGCGAAACCTTGTCGCTTCACAGCCTGGTTCCCTACTGAGCATGCGTGAGTCGTGGTGCGAGTCCTCACTGGTCCCTGCTTTTATCTGGGACCTGTGTGTCTCCCAGAAGACAGCGGGGGGACGGAGGAGGAGCTGGACATTGCATAGATTACCGCGGGGCCTGCAGCGATCTATGCCCGGAACTGGGAGCAAATACCTGGATTAGACAGGCATCTGCTCCTCCAACCCCCTGAAAGTTGCCAAATGCGACACCGGAGGGGGGAGGGGGGGGTTTGAGCATTCGAAAAGCAGAAGTTTAATTTTTGGGTGGAAATCTGGTTTAATGAACAGCAGACACATGGCAAGCCTCTGGGATCTCCTCCTCTAGGACAGGGATCCATCTGTTCCAGGTCTAAGACTATACTCTCTCCTACCACCTACCTAGGGGGGGTGCTACATAAATAACATAAAATAAAAAAACTGACCCAAACCCATTATAGCTTCCTTGAAGGCATTAGCTGTTTGGCTTAGCACTGTAGAAACAACGTATAAGATAACTTACATGAGGGCATACAATATATATGGATAGTCGTTCACCCAATTTCTGAGCGTTTTCCTACAAGACAGCAAAAGGCAAAAAAAGTTAAACCATTTTTCTAAATTACATGTTACATACAATATATACGATATAGTAAACACACCAAGTTCTCATAACGGGATATTAATTTAACCACTTAAGACCTGGACCAAAATGCAGGTAAAGGACCAGGCCCCTTTTTGCGATTTGGCGCTGCGTCGCTTTAACTGACAATTGTGCGGTCGTGCGACGTGGCTCCCAAACAAAATTGGCGTCCTTTTTTTCCCACAAATAGAGCTTTCTTTTGGTGGTATTTGATCACCTCTGCGGTTTTAATTGTTTTCGCTATAAACAAAAAAAGAGCGACAATTTTGAAAAAAAATGCAATATTTTTAACTTTTTGATATAATAAATATCCCCCAAAAATATATAAAAAAAAATCCTCAGTTTAGGACGATACATATTCTTCTACCTTTTTTTGGTAAAAAAAAAAAAAAAAAAAAATCGCAATAAGTGTTTATCGATTGGTTTGCGCAAAATTTATAGTGTTTACAAAAATAGGGGATAGTTTTATTGCATGTCTATAAAAAAATATTTTTTTTTACTACCAATGGCGGCGATCAGTGATTTTTCTTCATGACTGCGACATTATGGCGGATACATCGGACAATTTTGACACATTTTTGGGACCATTGTCATTTTCACAGCAAAAAAATGCTATAAAAATGCATTGATTACTGTGAAAATGACAATTGCAGTTTGGGAGTTAACCACTAGGGGGCGCTGAAGGGGTGAAGTGTGACCTCATATGTGTTTCTAACTGTAGGGGGCGTGGCTGGGTGCGTGACGTCATTGATCGCCTTTCCCTAGATCAGGTAAGACGATCAATGACGCTGCCACTGAAGAACGGTGAAAGTTTTGTGTACACTCGCCTCTCCCCGTTCTTCAGCTCCGGGGACCGATCGCGGGACTATGTCGGCGATCGGGTTCGTGGGTCCCGCGGACACGGAGCTTTGGACGGGGTCGCGGGCGGGTGCGTGCCGGCGACCCATAGCTGGGCATTTAGCAATCACGTACAGGTACATGATTGTGCCCAGCCGTGCCATTCTGCCGACGTATATCAGCGTTAGGCGGTCCTTAAGTGGTTAAAGAGCATCTCCTGGCAAATGTGTACTTTCCTTTGTAGATCCAATGAGTTGCTGAAGCTTGCTTTTTTCAAATTATGATTTTAAAGCTGAACTCTGGGGTACAAGAGTCATGTGTATTGTTCCTTCAATCTCATTGTGCATTTCTTCGAGATCTGTGCAGTAATCCAGTTTGAGACTTTATCTCTGTTCAGGAGCTGCCTGTATAAAGACCGCTCACTGCTGCCCTCTCTTTGTGCAGGGTGACTGGTCTTGTCTCCGCCCCCATCTGTAGATTTCTGCAGGCAGCCTGTAATGGGTGAGTCTGCTGGGTCCCTCCCGAAGCTCTGCTCTCTGCACATCACCATTTGTACAACGTAATGTCTGGGCTTGGAAAAGGCATTTGGTACACACAAAGTGGATTTATACCCTTATTAGTTATGAAGGTGTATATTCAATTAAAGTTTTTGTGCCTGAAATGTAGCTTTAAAAATACAAAAATAATAGATTCATGCAGAGGACAGTAACCATTTGCCGACCACCTAATTGTAAATATACGTCATCATTTTGACGTTAAATACCAAGGTTATGGCTTCAGCTAGATGCCTTAGCCCCGGTATTTATTTTTACATTAGGCGGCGAGATCACTTTTATAGAAACGACGGTGGTTCCTGGTAGTTACCGATCTGCGAGCCTGTGAACCATCCGGCGTCGGCATCAATTTTCTATAGAAATGTGTGTGTGTTTTTGCTTTTGGGCACTTAAAATTGTCATGCGTTAATGTGCACTGTCATTTCCATCACAAGCCCCTTTAAAGATCATCAGCAGATCAAAAAAATGAAAATAAACTTTTTTTGATCAAGGTCAATGCTGATCACAGATGTGTACTAGCCCCATTAGAAACAATGGCAAGTCTCTGCACATGTTTTAAAAATGTTAAAATGGGAGCGTAAAAATGCATGTGAATGGGCCCCTTAAAATGAACTAAGAATTCAGCCACTTTGTAAAATGTTCTGGATTACTAGTGGTAAAGTCCAACGAGGTGCATGCCACCTCATGGGACGTCTCTCTTTAAAGCGGAAGTCCACCCTAAAGTGGAACTTCCACTTATCTGATTTCCACCCCCCTCCATTGGCACCTTTCGGGGGGACAGGATTATCCTTTCCCACTTCCGGGAGTCTGGCCGCATTTCTCCCGACAGGACCGGGAGCTGTGTGTTTAATCACCTCATGCTGGGAGGATATCCATGGACCGCCTCCGGTTTCAGTGGTTATACTGGAATGATGCCTGCACCTACAGGCATTCTGGTATGTATGTTTTCAGCCGGCGATTCTATTTTAGGCAGAAGTGACTTGAGTGGTTAATTTGGCGGAAGGGGGCGACGGCGTAACATCTTTCACATTATACAAAAAATTGGGCTAATTTTAGTGGGTTTTTTTGTTCATGAATGTGTTTTTTTCCCCCCCAAAAAAAAATTGCTTGAAAAACCACTGCGCAAATACCGTGTGACATGAAAAATTGCATTCCCCACCATTTTATTCTATAGGGCCTCTGCTAAACAAAAATATATATATATATAATGTTTGGTGGTTCCAAGTCATTTTCTAGCAAAAAAAAAAAAAAAGATTTTTACATGTAGGAGTGAAGTGTCAGAATTGGACCGGATGGAAAGTAGTTAATGGGATAAAACATGGTGAAATGTGCATGTATTGTAGAGGTGTACAGTTTTATTTGTATTTTTTATTTTTTTATTTGCCCTGACATACACTTACCAGAATGTGAACATAAACACGATTCCAAATGTGAGAACTAACTGTATGGTCAACGTAAGGTAGACTTTCCGGATAAAAGCTGAAACATAGCAATGGTTATAGAATCCATAATTAAAATCCCTAATGCAGTTAAGGTTACAAAATAAATCTGTGGCCACACCAACACGGTACATCACTATAGACACATAAGACATACAAGTACATCACTATAGACACATAAGAGATACAAGTACATCACTATAGACACATAAGACATACAAGTACATCACTATAGACACATAAGAGATACAAGTACATCACTATAGACACATAAGAGATACAAGTACATCACTATAGACACATAAGACATACAAGTACATCACTATAGACACATAAGAGATACAAGTACATCACTATAGACACGCATAGAAGTGGTGGAAGCTACTGATCAAACAGAGCCGGCTTAGAAGATTCGGGTCAGGATGGAATTTAGCACAGTATTCTACAGCTGCTGGATCAAACTAAATATGCAACTGTAAAGGGGAAAGGGGGGAAAAAAGCACACCCGTACACACAATCGAATCTGTCTGCTGAGATGGTCTGTCAGACCGTTTCCAGCAGATAGATTTGATCGTGTGTACGCGGCCTAAGAAAGGATAATGGTCCTTCTGCAGGTAAATATCAGAGAACTATATTAACAATGAAGTACCTGTTTCTCATTGTACGCCATAATCAATACATTCAAGTGTCCTTGTAAAAATCACCGGAAAGACATCTGTGATGTAACAAGTACCACCATACTGCAGATAAGAATGTATATTCTCACCAGTGACATTGTATGGAGCTACACACAGTGGTTAATCATTAGCCATTAGTATTTTCCAAGGCAGACCTTTAGCCCTTTATCATAATCAAACACATTACATTAAGGAAGAGCCATAATGCTCACTGATATTTCAGATTTTGTCATTAATACATTTTAAAACTACCATCAAAGCAGCCACTGTGGTTCCCACGAGGCCTGCGGCAGATAGGGGACCATGGGGCGAGTTAGCAGGGCCAGCCCCACCTACACGGCGAGCATTGCAGTACTGCGTCATATCAGCTTCCCACACAGACAGACCTAAAGACACTGCAGATGTCCCACACTGAATGTTGCTGGGATTGATGCAGTGGGACCCGTCTCCCCCAACTCCACCTGTTTTACTATGTAGGCAGAGTTCCCTACTCTATGCTGTGCCGGGTGTAATTTTGAAAAAAAAAAAAAAAAGACCTGTGAGCTTCTATTTGCCCCATGTGTGCGAGTACTCCAGAAAGGAGCA
Organism: Rana kukunoris; assembly: GCA_029574335.1. Lineage (NCBI taxonomy): Eukaryota > Metazoa > Chordata > Amphibia > Anura > Ranidae > Rana > Rana kukunoris. The sequence continues at coordinate 34,281,037 of CM056053.1, forward strand.
ACTACGGGTTGGCCAGTTGTATGGGGAGAGGAGGTCTTGTACCGAAATCTGTGCAATCTGATGCCCAGCAAGCTGCGACCTGCATGTGAGGGCTACATAAAGGGAAGCCCAACAATGGCACAGAGTCCATTTACATACATATTACACAATGTTGAAGTATGCCTTTCACATTTCTATGCCATGGGTCAAAGGTATCTGCTGAAGATCCTTGAGGATTGACATACAGGAAAAGCTAGCCTGTCATTGTCTTTGGTTGGCTTGAACTGCACCCTCTTCTTCGGAAGAGATCAATGCAATGGGCAGCCATTGGCGATTCCAATGATCCCAGCAGAAAGGTACTGTATCCTTACTTTTAATATTCATGAATTGATTTGGGGGCAATTCTTCCAAATTAATAAAATTTAAGGTTTAGTTTTTATAGTTCAAAATAAGTGTAATTTGACAGCTAAAAGGATAAGTTCACCTTTTGACAAAAAAAAAAAAAAAAAAGTGCAAATTTTTTTGGTAGGTTAAAAAATGTGCATTTATTAAAAAAAAAATTTTAGAGACGGTAAAGCATTGCACCAGTGGCGGAACTACCAGGGTCGCAGCAGCCGCACTTGCGACTGGACCCTGGCATTCCGCCACTGTCAGGGGGCCCCCAGCAGGGTTGCTAATCGCAGGTCTCTGAGTTGTCTCCCGCTCACAGACGTCATTGACAGTTTTCTGTTTCTCCTCTCTTGCACGGAATGAGAGAGGAGACAGCAGATCTGCTCCATCTCCAACCCCCCTCCCTCATGTGTGTGTGCTCTGTGGGAATATAAAGGATATGTAAAGGTGGCACTGATAAGCGGCATTGATGAGCACTAATTGTTGGCACTGATAGGCAGCATTGATAGGTGGCACTGATGGGCACTTATAGGCAGTATTGATGAGCACTGATAGGTGGCACCGATAGGCAGATTTATTGGGCACCGATAGGCAGCACTGAAATGCTGCACTGATATGTGGCATTGAGGAGTACTGATAGATGGCACTGATGGACACCGATAGGCAGCATTGATGAGCACCGATAGGTGGCACTAATGGGCACTGATAGGCGGAATTAATAGGCACTGAAGTGCAGCACTAATAGGCGGCACTGATAGGCTGCACTGATGATTAGTGTAAACAATTTACTGACATTCTCTCCATTCCTCACACAGTGTGGGAGGAAAGGGCTGCTGATAACTGGCAAGTCTGTTTACATGTGATCAGCTGATCACATGGTAAAGGGCTGCTGTGCTTGTGCTGGATGCACGTCCCAGGGGACACGTGGTGGGAAACAGGGTTCTGGGAGGATGTCCATGGATGCCCTCCCAAAATTGGAAGCTGGGGGCTCGGATAGAAGGGTGGGTCAGGGGGGCCCATCGTGGTTTCTTGCATTGGGGGCCCGAAAGGTTCTAGTGGTGCATTCATAGCCCTGAATATGGGTGCAACGTGTTATGAAAGGTGAACATATCCTTTAAGTCTGGAGGGCATTTTAAATACAGAGAGCCCTAAAAACCAGTTCCACCATGTACACAATGTGGCTAAATTGAGCACCAACTTACCTCTTCTGATGGCACGCTCAGAGAATGGGCTGCTATCCTGGAGACCACTAGTGTACTCAGGGGGTACTTCAACATCGGGCTTGTTCCCAAGAAAGGCCTGATGAGGGTGGTCAGCAGGATTAGGAGGATAGACGTTGTATGCCGGCCCACCCATCAGTGGTGGGTTCTGTTCACTGTATGGTGGTGGGTTTGGCATATAGCCAGGAGGATTCTGGTTGTAGGGTGCTGAGGGGTAGGCGGGGTTTTGCACAGAGTAAACATAGGTCATCTCCGGATTGGTGACATTATCCTGCTGACTTTTTTGCATTTTTATTTCTGCAACAAAATTAAAACAAAAACAGATTATATTATTTATATGAAAAAAATCCACTACGCACATTTTCTTAGACAAAGGCTGTGATGTCCTGTAATGTACTCTCTTTTCTTGCTAAAAATAAATAAATGATAAAGACTTGAAGCAAACTAAGATTTGCACCCCCCTGCCACAAAGCACAGCCCCGTTTAGTAAAGCATTCTGCTGTGGTTTAGTAACACTTGGGGTTGATTTACTAAATGCAAATAATTGATTCACTTTGTAAGGGAGGTTGTGCCTTGCAAAGGAATTTCCTCCACATCTTAGAAAATGAGGTGAAGCTTTGATTACTTCTATCATCAAATGATGTGCAAGCGAAAATGCTGTCTTTTTCCCTTATACATGATTCGGTATTCTTTGTAAACTGAAATTTCAGCACATTCACTAAGCTTTGGGGGAAGTTCCCTTGCAAAGTGATCAGACCGTTTGCCTTAAAGTGGCTGTAAACCCTTTAAACCCACTTTTACCTACAGTGGCATCATCGCAGCTCCGGCCAATCACAGCGCTGGAGCCGATGTAACCAAAAGTAACTCCGGGAGTGATGTCGCTGGGCAGTGCTGTGTACGGCCCTATCCCATGCCGTCCAAAAGTAAAAAAGAAAGCCTTCACATAGAACTATTTTTTCAGAGAAAAGGAGGGTTTTTTTCGTCATCTGCACAATGTCTGAGATTTCCCTCCTATAGCCAAACAGGAAGAGAGAGGAAATCCCTGCAAATTAAAGGGATTGTAAAGGTTTGTTTTTTATTTTAAAAAAAAAGGTTACTCTAAGCCAGTGGATAATTTTTTTTTTCTTTGTCTGAATTTCTCACTTCCTGTTCCTCAGTAAGGTGTTCAGTAAGCTGTTCTAAATGACTTTCCACCGCTCGGATGATGGTGGGAAGCTTACTGAGGAGAAACAGGAAGTGAGAAATTCAAACACAGAAAGAAAACATTTAGAAGGGAAATGGAAGGAAAAGGCAAGTGAACCAACAATGCACTAGCTTAAAGGAACCCATTTAGAGAATAAAAGACAAACCTTTACAACCCCTTTCGATCGGGAATTCATTTGGCTCCTCAGGTCACCAGAACTAGCACCCCATTAGAAGATTTCCCCTTTATTACTTTTCTGGGGACAAGCCAAAATTTGGGATTTTCTTTTACTTTCGCTTTCAATGATAAATGGGACAAATAGAGAGGGGGAATTTCCTTAACGGAGGCACAAAAAAACGACAAGCTCTCTAACCGCGCTGCACTCCAATACCTACAAAAAAGTTTTGCCTTTAGTTATACTTTAATTTAGCTTTTATGAAAGTAAAAAATAAATAAAACTATTACAACAAAAAAGTCATATTAAAACATATTTGCATTGTGACAAATACATTTACCTCCCTTTCCTAGAACAGAAGCGATTGTTCTTGATATGGAAAAGGTGTAGAAAATCAAGTGTCGCTACAAGGTCTGCATTCCAAGTGCCCCTTCACATTGCAACGCACCCTTCACCAACAATGGGGCATTATTTATGTTACTGACATCAACAAAGAGGCACTGATACCAAAGATGGTGCACTATTCCTTTCACCGACACCAATGATGGGGGGCTCTATCCCCCCCCCTAATTCCAGACACTTTACTCCTGCTGATTCCAGGACAATTTAAAATGATGCACTATTCCTCCCTTTGACACTATTGATGGGGCACCGATACCAACGTTGGGGCATTATTCCTCCCACTAACATCAATGATGAGGCATTATTTCTCCCACTGACACCAACAATGGGGCACTAGCCTCCCTCTAATGTCAAATATGGTGCACTATGCCTTTCACTGACACCAACGATAGGGGCTCTATCCCCCCCCCCCCCTTAAATTCCAAAGATGTACAATTTACTCCCACTGATGCCAGGACAATTTAAAATGATGGGGCACTGTTCCTTTGACACTAATGATGGGGTACTATTCTTCCCAATGATACCAACATTGGGGCATTATTCCTCACACTAACAATGAGGCACTATTCCTCCCTCTAATGCCAAAAGATGCACGGTTTACCCCCACTGATGCCAAGACAATACCAAATGATAGGGCGCTATTACCCCCAACTGACACCAATGATAGGGCAATATTCCCCTTACTGACACCAACAATGGGGAATTTTTCCTCCCCTAATGCCAAAGATGCACTGTTTATTCCCACTGATGCCAAGACAATTTCAAATGATGGGGGCACTTTACCTCCCATTGACACCAATGATGGGGAACCATTCCTCCCACTGACACCAACGTTGGGGCACCATTCCTTCCACTGACACCAACGATGGGGCACCATTCCTTCCACTGACACCAACGATGGGGCACCATTCCTTCCACTGACACCAACGATGGGGCACCATTCCTTCCACTGACTCCAATAAGGCACTATTCTTCCCCCTATACCAAATATGCACTGTTTGCTCACACTGATGCATGCAGCGGAGCCTGACCGGGTCCTATTACTTCCTTTCTTTCTGCCAGTGTGAGTGTAGGAGATTACCAATGGCCATTACCGATTCATGTATTTACACTAGTCACATAAATCAATAATATTTCCAATAAATGGCAGATTTAAATGTGTACGCCTTTGCTTCATGCATCATTTTTTAAGAAGCTGTACGCCAGTCACATCTATAAACAAACAGTCGAAAGTGCCAAATAGCATACCAGGAAAAACTAAAAATTTTCACATAAAATGTGCCACAATTTTTGGGAACACATCTGGCCAACGTATGTCCTGTACAAACAATCAGAATTTTCCGATGGCCTAAAATTCAATGGAATTTTCCGTCGTAATTCCGTGCAAGCTGTCTTGCCTACACACACACACCAAATTCCGACCGTCCAAAACGCGGTGACGTAAAACACTACGACGAGTCGAGAAAAATGTTCAAAAAAGTTCAATGCTTCAGAGCAGGAGTCGACTTGATTCTGAGCATGCGTGGGTTTTTTTCTCTGTCGGAGTTCCACACAGATATCCACAAAAAATAAAACATGTCCTATTTCTAAACTCACAAAGGAAGTCCCAAACACGGTCGGAATATCCGATGAAAAAATTCCGTCCGACTTTTTTCATCCGAAATTCCTATCGTGTGTACACGGCATTGGGAGAGTTTTACATGTAATTTTATTAGTCATTGTATCAACATGCAATTTATTTTAAAGAGTGTGTGACCTCCTACTAGATGTGTATTTCAATAAAATATTTTAAAAACAACAACAACAACAACAACAACTTGCAAAAGGTTAACAAATGTACTAAAATAAAAATTAACAAAACTATTATCTGGTCCTAAACAAGGCAAATAAAGTAAAAAAAAGTAAAAAATAAACAGTCATTTATTAACTGCATTCACTGGTGTTTATTAAATTTGCCTGGAGTTCAGTTCTAATCTAATTAAAACTGAGAAATACGGAAAAAAAAACATGGGATTGAATCAATATTTTCAAAAATAAGAACAGGAGAATATATTTTTAAAATAAAAATAGGAAGAGGTGTATTAAAAATAGTGTACAGAACTTCAGTGCATAATGGTAATGGCAGGACTGATTTATTTATTTAACAGAAAGAAGGTATGACTGAATTTAAACAGAATAAAATTTATATATATATATATATATAAATAATCGTGACCATCACTTCTACATAAAACAGAAAATATGCAAATCACAAACTGGAAATCTAAATCTAAAAAAATACTCTGTAAAATGTGCCTTATCAAACATTTGTCATTTATTATTGCACTGCAAAATCATTTAAATTTAAAAAAAAAATAAAGCTGAAAAAATTGTGAGCGCAAGATAAAATAAAATTCAGAACATTACATAATAATTTCACAATAAAAATTGGTACATAAAAGTAGGCATGAGTATCCTAAACATTATTGTAATAATTCTGAATAATATTTAAAAAATCTTATACAAAGTTCTTACTCACCGGAGCAGCTTTAGCTTTGTCCTTCCAGATAATCAGTGACAGCCAGTAACAGGCATCGTTCACACTGAACCCAATAACCAAACACGGTTTTATTTCATGTCAAAGTTCTTCACCGTCTGCTGGGCAGCACACACCTGATTGGTGGAGAAAAGTGTTTGCACAATTCACAGATAAGCACAGATAACACTTTTCCTTCCTAGTTTGGGAAATTGTAAAATGCAAATATACTGTACCAATGCACGGTATCAATCTAGGGATTATTTATTGCTCTAAAAATATAGATTTAGTTTAAAATGTCAGAATCTGAATATTTTGTTATCTGAATAGAGAGCAGCACAGATTCCCCTTAGTAGTTCGTATCATATACAAGTTTATTAAAATAAAAATGGAGCAAAATGCACTCACAGAATTACACGCAGGGGAACAGTACACTATATTCCCAAAAGTATTGGGACACCTGCCTTCACACGCACATGAACTTTAATGGCATCCCAGTCTTAGTCCATAGGGTTCAATATTGAGTTGGCCCACCCTTTGCAGCTATAACAGCTTCCACTCTTCTGGGAAGACTGTCCACAAGGTTTAGGAGTGTGTCTATGGGAATATTTGACCATTCTTCCAAAAGAGCATTTGTGATGTCAGGCACTGATGTTAAAGAGAAGGCCTGGCTCGCAGTCACTAATTCATCCCAAAGGTTTTCTATCCGGTTAAGATGAGGACTCTGCAGATCAGTCAAGTTTCTCCACCCAAATTTGCTCAAATCAGGTCTTTATGGACCTTGTTTTGTGCACTGGTCCGCAGTCATGTTGGAACACAAAGGGGACATCCCCAAACTGTTTCCACAAAGTTATGAGCACGAAATTGTCCAACATGTCTTGGTAAGCTGACACCTTAAAGGGGATTTCCACCCACAATTTCACTTTTTAAATATAAATACCCCTGTAATACACAAGCTAAATGTATTCTAGTAAAGTTAGTCTGTAAGCTAAGGTCAGTTTTCTTTAGGTTTTTACAGCATTTAGTTTATAATCTAGAAATAGACCGTGGCCATCTTAAGTGTGGGCATCATGAAGCCAGACTGTATGACTTCCTGGATTTCAGCTTTGCATATCTCGCACATGCTCAGTGCTGCACAAGCAATGTAATAGGTTTCAGTCAGGTTGGCAAGGACTACTGGGAAACATGATGCCTATCCCAGAAACCCTTGCAAATAGCCATGTGACTTAGCCTAGGCTAATAAGGAGGAGGACGTAATGAAGGACTACAAAATAAAGGTATTTACAAGCAACAAAATAAATAAGAATTGTCCATTCTGAACACTGAGATTAGGGCATGCAGCACAGACAAACATAAAAAAATGGGTGGAACTTCACTTTAAGAGTTCCCTTCACTGGAACCAAGGAGCCAAGCCCAACCCCTAAAAATCAAAACCCCACACCATAATCTCCTCTCCACCAAATGATTTGGACCAGTGTACAAAGCAAGGTCCATAAAGACATGGATGAGCGAGTTGGGGGGAAGGAACTTGACTGGCCTCCACAGAGTCTTTACTTCAACCTGATAGAACACCTTTGGGATAAATTAGCGTGAGCCAGGCCTTCTCATCAGTGCCTGACCTCACAAATGCGCTTCTGGAAGAATGGTTAAACATTCCCATAGACCCAGAGTCTCAAACTGGTGGCCCTCCAGCCGTTGCGAACTTTGCCTGTGGGAGTCATGCTTGTAACGGTCAGCCTTGCAATGCTTCATGGAACTTGTAGTTTCATAACAGCTGGAGGGCCGCCAGTTTGAGACCCCTGCAATAGACACTCCTAAACCCTGTGGACAGCCTTCCCAGAAGAGTTGAAGCTGTTATAGCTGCAAAGGGCGGGCCAACTCAATATTGAACCCTACAGACTAAGACTGGGATGCCAATAAAGTTCATGTGCGTGTAAAGGCAGATGGGCCAATACTTTTGGTAATATACAGTCAGTAAAAAAAACTGCAAACCAGAGGGAGTCCATCCTAATATAAACTTTGTCTTTTCCATTGTTAGGGGAGAGCCATCATCCAAAAGATGCAATTCCTCAGAGGGAGGAGAATAGTCAAAAAAACAAACAACCTCGAAACACTTTATGATTGGCCCATCAATATGATAGTTTGCTTCACTAACCAACATTAATGTTAGGGAGCCAGGCAAGCAAGGGGGACAGAAATCTCAAAATGAAGACTCAGATAGCAGTAGGAACCCAAGAATGTTTTGGCCAGACTTTAACATAAAATATCGTTTCTCCTTGGTGTATTTCTCAATTATTTTTTTTATGGCATCTCTAATCGGCACCACACCACTCCTCGTTGTGTAACACCGAGCAAGCAGGCTACACGTCACATTTTCTTTCCATGATAAACTATGAGCAAAGCTTCCTTGCATAACCTGAAAGTGTGTATGTTCTGACTAAGACGGCATTATCAGATTCTAGGGAAAATAAACTTTACCGGACCCACTTATGTCAATGCTGACTAGTGATGCCAAACTACGCTCTGCCACCAGCCTGCCAATCCACATCAGTTACATTTTGGGATGTGTGAATATTTGTAATTAGGGTTTTTTCTTTAAACAAAAACATGTTTGTGGGCAGCATATTTTTAGTTTTTTTTAAATCTTATATAGCGCCCTGCTCTAAAATGACTGGTCGCTATATACTTAATGAAGGAAACCAGGGGAGACCAAGCGGAAGGCTCATGTCTCAGGATAGGCCTGGTGACCTTAAGGACGGATCCACAACTCAAGTTGTCCTACAGTTCGCCAAGTCGGCTTAAAAACTCTTTTAACTGTACGGCTGGAAGTTGGGGTATTACATCCTGTGGCAGAGGTTTCCGGATTGTGAAATTTGTTCTCAGTCTGTGGCAGAGACTGTTATCAAACTGGTTTGTGCATCATCCCAGCTGCTAGGCCAGGTGAGAGGGGTCTATCCGGTTGAGAAAAACCCACTCAAGAGGGAGTGGTGAATGACTTGGGATTATAGAGGTTTCTCCCCAGTGATCTGTACCGCCTACCTGAACCCCCACCCTCCCTTTTCATCCTTCAACCTTCTTCACAAGTTTTGAGCAAAAGAATAAAACTTGACAGCTAGAGGTTTCACATCTTGTGTGGACATTGGAGTTTTCAGACTTTCTTCCATCAGACAACAAATGTTGAGGTAACGTGCAAGACCCAATAGAGAGAAAGGAGTCACCGCTCAAGGTGGGATCACTAAATGGTTACAGGTGGTGCAGGATACCGAGGGTGCTGGCGGTGCACTAAGCAAAATGAAGACAAAGAAAAATGGATAGCCGCACTCCAAAACCTGATGGGTGGTCTTTTATTCAATAGACAGCATGTACAAAAATAGGGTCACAGCAGTAATATAGGGGGACTTTCCTGTGTCACAGACTTTGGGTCACAGTGGGCACAACTCCTCTCTAAAGTAACCGAGGAGCGGAGAGAACCACTCAAAAAAAAAGTGTCCAAAACTCACATATTATTCTTCTTTATCCTGAGCCATCATTCAACTGAACTCCTGTACACACTCCAAGAACATGGTCGTGGCCTTCACACCAGGTTCAAAGCAACCGAGATGTGACGCCTGGTTGTCCAATAGTGGACGGGGAGTGGTCAGCTAATGCCAATGTTTTTATGTGGGGTCTGCCAACTTAAGGCTGTTTCCAAGCTGGACGAGATTGAAATTGGTTGTGCAATGTGTTCCTTGCAGTTTGCCCAAATGGAATCGAACCTCTTGCGTCTGTCTTTACATTGTCTTCTGCCTCTATAATCTCCCTTACCATCATCCGCAGCCACTCCATTTCACTTGGGATTCGAGCGCTTTTCCAGTGAACTGGAATGAGGCGCTTAGCAACACTGAGAAGATGAGGGAGGGCACTACGTTTATAGCGAGAGAGAGAGGCATATGGGGAATTGGAAGGACAAAGCATGTCAGAGAGTTAGGGAAGTCTATCTCGAGACCCTCCAACACTTGGTTACGTACCATTTCCCAGAAAGGTAGGACAAGAGGGCATTCCCACCAGATATGGAGGAAAGTGCCCCTCTGTTTGCAGCCTCTACAGCACAAACCAGAATGGGAAGGGTATATTTTTGCGAGAGTTGTGGGAACACGGTACCACCTGGTCAACAGCTTGTAATTATTTTCCTGTGCTTTGGACTCTACTGAGCTAAAGTGGGTCAAGTAGTACATCTGCTGCATTTGTTCTTTAGTCAACTCAGTGATCTCACTCCCAGTCTCTAATGAAATATGGTTTACCTTTGAATGTGACTTGGCTATGTCTAATAGTTGGTAAAGGATGGAGTCCTGAGCTGGTGGGTAGCATATTTTGAATAAAATATGCATATTGGGGACTTTTTTCTAATTACACACTACTTATACTGCTATATATTTTCTTCTAATTGGGAAACACAAATAGCCTAGAGTTAGGGACCGCAGTTATGGATCCACATACAGCAGTCAGCCATAACTTTATGACCACCCACCTAATATTAAGTAGGTACCCCTTTTGCTGCCAAAACAGCTATTTCACAAAATTGTTACAATGAGGAGTGGATGGAGGTGCTCACATTGCAGCAATGCAAAAATAACACTGTCTAAAGTTTACTAAGCAGTGACGCTTTGCAACTGTCGCCATTCACCTCTATTGAAACACACCACCACCGCACCCCGTGGCGTTTACGTAGAAGAGCGTCAAATGATTTCCCATTTTCATCAAAAGTTTCCCCTATTCACAAATTTGAGGTAGATAGAGTAATCCTCCCACTGTGTCACTGCCGTCTGATAATCAGCCGCAGCATTGAATGAAGAACATTTTTCCAACATTCATATACAAGAGAAGACGCTCATTCTATCGACTTCACTTGGGTGGAAATTGTCAGACTGAAAATCAGCTGGTGCTTGCTGAACTGTTCAATTTTAGATCCATCTATGGCCAACTTAAAGTGGTTGTAAACCCACTTTGACAACTTGCACCTACAGGTAAGCCTAGATTAAAGAGGAAGTAAACCCTCTCAATTTTTTTTTTTTTTAAATAAGCCCTGCAAGAGAAAGGCATAATGAGCTAGTATGCACAGCATACTAGCTCATTATGTGGCACTTATCTGAGCACGAAGCCCCTGAAGTCCTCCTTAGTCCCGTCCACCCTGTCCCCTCGGAGCTTCTTCCTGTTATTGCCGCTGCGGCGCTGAGTGGCCGGAGCAGCGACGTCACTCCCACACGCGGGACCGGCAGATCCCTGTGTATGCATGGGAATACGGCATTAACACGAATGCCATTCACGAAAAACGGCATTGTCAGTGCACATGCACCGTAGACATCAGTGCCGTCCTTATTGCAAATATCTCCTTAACCGTGTAGGTTAAGGAGATATTTCTTGCACCTACAGGTAAGCCTTAATCCAGGCTTACCCATAGGTGCATAGTGAAAGGGGTGGGGGGTTACAACCACTTTAAGGCTTACCTGTAGGTGCAATAAATATCTCCTTAACCTACACGTTAAGGAGATATATGCAGAAAACACTGCACCAATGTTTACGGTGCATGCATGCCATAGACAACAGCGCAGGCACACTGAGCATCCCAGCATTCTCAATGGGATAATGCAGGGATTAATGCCGCGGGAGTGACATCACTGCTCCGGCCAATCACAGTAACCGATACCAGGAAGAAGCTCCGAGGGAACATTGCGGCGGAGGGGGAACGAGGAGTACGTCAGGGGCTTCGATTTCAGGCAAGTGCCACATAATGAGCCAGCATTATGCCTTTCTCTTGCAAGTGTTATTGACCTTAACAGGGTTTACTTCCTCTTTAAAAGCACAAATTAAAAAAAAAAGTCAATTAAAAAAAAAAAAAAAAAAATTATTAAGAAACTTGCTTTAAAATGAAGTCCTTCAGCGGCACTCTGTAAATGCTGACAGGACTTTCCGTTGTCACCCAGTCTTCCTTCTGGGTTCACTGCCTCCAGCTACCTAAGTGGCCGGGGGGTCCGTGAAGACATCACTCCTGTGGGAGCCCTCGGTTTACGGCATGAGCTCTTGAAGGTCCGGCACGGTATGCTGGACCTTCAGAACACATGCGCCAGTGACATCATGGGCTGCATGCAGTGCGAATATCTGACCTCCACCCATCACAGTATACAGTAGCAATGTGGAGGTTGGCAGGAGTGCAAGCAAGAGCTGCAGGAACCTCAGAAGATTGAACACTTCCAAAGTGTCAGTTTCCCTTTGGACTTCAGCAGGACCAGTAAGTTGATCCTGTCCTATTTTAGAGGTATGGTTGGCTTTCAACCTTTCCTATAGTGACAGGGTTACTTTTGAGTAAACATTCTTTGGTATAAAAAAAAAAAAAAAAAACACAAAGTACGGTTTTTCGTCCAATTTCATTTATTACCCCTTTAAAAATCAGGAGGGAGTCAAATTTATTAGGGGACACCGCAGCTCTCCGAATGGATTGCCTAATGGAAATAGAAAGCCATTTTACAGTAGCTGTACTGCACCAGTTAATGTATAACTTTTAAATCAACAGAATAGGACACCCAGCAGATGAACTTTGGTCAGTTTTTATCCTGTAGGGTGTATCTGATTTTTATGTAAATAAAAAAAAAAAACAATGTGCATCTAAGTTTACTACAGTTGACTATATTTACAGTCAAGACGCATAGCTTAGGAAATTCTAGGTATCAATACAGTGGCAGTCTGAAATAATTCCCACCTGTGCTACCCAACAGCAAGCCGCCAACGTCATTCTTTTTACAGTTCAGCTGTGAATCTTATTGGCTGGAAAGACATTATGGATGTTCTGGAAAAAAAAAAAAATCCTTGGAATTTCGCCACATTAAAATGCCAACAATCACTGTCCTTGTAATAAAAAAAAAAAAAAAACAGAAATCTCTTAAAGCGGGAGTTCACCCTAAAAAATCTATATACCATTAGATCCAGCATACTGCTGACATCTGCAGTATGCTGTTTTTTTTTTCCCCGCTGTACTTATCGTGTTATTGTAGTTTTCACCCGGCTTCCAGGTTCTCTCTGCCCCGGGGAGTAGGCGTTCCTAAGACAAGGCGTATGTGATGATTGACGTGCTGGTAAAGCGCGTCACGTCTTCTGAAAATACACTAAGTGGGACTCAGCTTTTTACGGCGCCTGCGCAGTCAGCTCTACGCGGCAGACGCTGCATAGCGCCGTAAACAGCTGAGTCTCACTTCGTCTATTTTCGGAAGGCGTGACGCGCTGTCCCGCACGTCAATCATCTAGGCATTGTCTTAGAAACGCCTATTCCCCGCCGGAGTCAGAGATCGGTGAATTTTTTTTCACAATCTCATGATTTCCAGCCTGGAGGAGAGATGTGGGATCTTATTGACCCTGCATCTCTCCATGAAGAAGACCTCTCACACACATTTTCTATTACAAGGGACGTTTACATTCCTTTGTAATAGGAATAAAAGTGAAGAAATGTAAAAAAAAAGTGGAAAAAAATAAGTAAAAAAAAAATAAAAAAAACGCCCCTGTCCCTTGTAGCTCGAGCACAGAAGCAAAACGCACACGCAAGTCCCGCCGACATATGTAAACGCTGTTTAAACCACCTTTGTGGAGGTATCGCCGTGTGCGCTAAGAGTGCCAGCAACAAATCTAGCACTATTTCCCCTCTGTAAATCTAAACTGGTAACCTGTAAAAAATTTCAAAGCGTCGCCTATGGAGATTTTTAAGTACCGAAGTTTGGCACCATTCCATGAGTGTGCGCAATTTTAAAGCGAGACATGTTAGGTATCTATTTACTCAGTGCAACATAATCTTTCATATTTTTAAAAAAAATGGGCCAACTTTACTGTTTTGTTATTTTTTTTTTTTTTTAATTCATGAAACAATTTTTTTTTCCAAAAAATAAAAAAAGGGCGTTTGAAAAATGATTGCGGAAATACCGTGCAAGATAAAATGTTGCAATGACCGTCGTTTTATTCCCTAGGGAGTCTGCTAAAAAAACATATATGTTTGGGAGTTCTGCGTAATTTTCTAGCAAAAGAATGATGATTTGTACATGGAGAGAAGTGCCAGAATAGGTCCGGTATGGAGGTGTGTATAAAAGCCCGGTATTGAAGGGGTTAAGGTTAAAAAAAAAAAAAATTTACCTAAGTTCAGGCCGATATGTATTCTACATATTCTTGGCAAAACAAACAAAAAAATCCGGACTGCGACAATGTCACAGGCAAGGGGTTAACACTAGGGGACAATCACTATGTCCTAACTGCAGGGGGGAGTTACTAGGAGAGTCCCCTCCAGCTCCTTGTAATAATGCCTGACCTGCTGTTTAGCCGCATCGGTTATTACTAAGGGTGCAACGGATCGTGACCGATCCACAATATGTACGGGTCGGCACAGATTGCGATCCGCGGAACGCACCGACGCCGCGGCCTTAGGAAAGGCCGTGGCTTTGGCCTAGCTCCGGAGCGGTCGGCCATCTTGGTACACCCGGCGGCGGTGCGTGCCGACGTCATCACCCCTCTGCTCATGGATCTTCTATTCTACGAGAGAGCGCGCAAAGCGGTACAGTGCAGTCTAGTGAGTTAAACTGTTTGCTAACTAATGGCTATTATTACTAATATGTGGGGGCAATGTTAAACTACTGGCTATTACTATGTTGGGGCAATGTTGCACTGGAACAGTGATGGTGATGACGAGTGGGGGGCAATGGTGGACATTACGTAATGAGTGAGGGGCTGGGGGCAATGGTGGATTGCGGGATGCAGTAATTTTAACACAAAACGGAGCTTATTTGCTTAAATACAGTATTTGTAAATCCGATGGACTGTTAAAATCTTAAATTAAAAGTGAAAATCAGAGGTGTTCTGTCACATTAGCAACCATGTGAGGTCAGCAGGTTTGCTGCGGCTTTTAAAAATTAATGTTAAACAGTCCGTCAGATTTTCAAAAACTGTATTTAAGCACATGAGCTCCGTTTAGTGTTGATCCGAAAATGATCCGATCCGTGACTCCTGATCCGAGGATCGAACCGATCCGTGAGTTTTTTGATCCGTTGCCCTGTTAGTTATTACAAGAAAGCCGTCTGGGGCATTGTCTGCAGCCGCAGGCATCCCTCCGGTACAACCACTTCAGCAAAAAGGGAGCACAGGTATGCGATTTTGAGTGAAGTGGTTAAAGTATACGGCAAGGTTTTGGATAGAGTGGAGATGGATTAGAACACCCATTCGATCGCGATTGCCGTCTGTGTCCCCAATTAAGGAGATTCACCCTCTCCATTTGTCCCGTTTACCATTATTATTGAAAGTTAAATTAAAAGAAAATCCCAAAAGAGAGAGAGAGGGGGGAAAGTCTTCCAATGTTCTGGAGATTCCAATAATTTGCAGGGATTTCCTCACTTCCTGTTTTGGCTATGGGACAGGAACTGAAGGTAAATCTCCCCAATGGGACACAGATGTCAAAAAATAAAACTGACAAGGGTTATAATCCTGCTTTACTCCCATCTAAAAAATGAAAAAACAATTCTGCCTATAGTCCTCCCCACTTTGCTATTGCATTCTGATAGTGAGGACCCCTTTGCTGTCAGATTACATTGATCAGTACTGCATGCACAGATGCTGTAAAAATTTGCCAACAGCCCCATTCAAGAGAAGTCAATCAGTATATAGAATTCTCTTCAGCCGGAAGGGCCATAAAAGGATCAAAATTCGGCCCCATCCCTGCTGAACTGGCCAGATTTTGATGCATGTCCAGCTTTAAAGTATGACCAATTCCCCCTTTGGGTGCAGTTCCACTTTAAAGTGGAGTTCCTCCCAGAAAAAAATTTTTTAATAAATTCACAAAAATTCCTAAAAAAAAAAAAGAAAAAATATAAAAAAAAAAATAAGTTTTTTTTATACTCACCCAAAATACCCGCTGCTATGCGCAAGTCCGTAATCTGCCTCTTCTGTAAACGCAGTCTGTCTTCTGCATCCTCGTCTAGTGAATGGGGCGCGCTGCTTTCAGGGAACACTGTATAATCCCAGAGAGCAGCCGCCCAATCACAAGTCGGCTCGAGACTCGCGCAGGTGCAGTAGGAAACGGGCAGTGAAGCCGTAAGGCTATACTGCCTGTTTCACCTTGAGTGGATGGCGGCGCAGGACAGGCACTAATCGAGGGATCGGCATCGGGGGGTCCTTCAGCATGGACGAGTAGGACAGGTAAGTATCCTCATTAAAAGTCAGCAGCTACAGTGTTAGTAGCTGCTGACTTTTTAAAAAAAAAAATTGCAGGTGGAATCCCGCTTTAAGTCCAAGTATGATCCAGCTTAGACCAATGTCAATATGCCTCTCTCATACCTGATGGCCTGCTAGGGAAGCCAACAATCAATGCTGGATAAGGACCACAGGGAATTGTTTCATGGCACCACCATTCACAAAAACATCTTGTCATTTTTCTTTAACCACTTGCTTACTGGGCACATATACCCCCCCTCCTGCCCAGGTGAAATTTCAGCTTCCGGCACTTTAACTGACAATTACGCGGTAGTGCCACGTGGCTCCCAAACAAAATTGACGTCCTTTTTTTTCCCACAAGAGCTTTTTTTTGGTGGTATTTGATCACCTCTGCGGTTTTTATTTCTTTGCGCTATAAACAAAAGAGAGCGACAATTTTGAAAAAATACAATGGGCCAGATTCACAGAGCCCTTACTCCTGTCTACCTGGTGTTAGACTGGAGTAATTTCAAATTACGCGCGTTTTTTATCTAGTCGGAAACCTCAAACCATGAATAGACGGCTGCGGGCTTCAATTCGACTGGATTACGTGTTCGTACGCCTTCGGATCTACGCTGCAATAAAATTGTGGCCACTGGGTGGACTTCCGTCGTTTTCCGCGTCGGGGTATGCTAATGCGCTTTTGCCGGCGATCCCAGAAATTACGATCTTCATTCGCAATCTCTTACGGCACCTTTAGTCATCTTTTTTTTGCGTAACACTATACCAGCTTTTTGCTGCTCTAATATTAGACAGCCCATGTTAAGTATGGCCGTCGTTCCCGCGTCGAATTTCTACGTTTTCCGACGTCTTATTTTTGACGCAAGTCGTCCGGGAATAGGAATGTTCGTAAACGACGCTACTCAAACAACGAATGACGTAACAACGTGATTTCGCGCAATGCACGGCGGGAAATTTCTGAACGGAGCATGCGCAGTTCGATCGCCGCGGGCACGCGCTTAATTTAAATGCTTCACGCCCCCTAATCGCGTATTTCGATTACGCAGCGAGAAATGGACTACGCCGCCGTAGCATACGGGCAAAAATCTACCAGAATTCGGTGTAGAGCCTGGTAAAATACGGCAGCGTAGAGTATTTCAATTACGCAGCGCAATATTAAGTGTATCTGAATCTGGCCCAATATTTTTTACTTGTTGCTATAATAGCCCAATTTAAAAAAATAACAAAATAATAAATCAGTCTAGGCCGATACGTATTGTACATATTTTTGTTAAAAAAAAAAAAAAAAACGCAATAAGCGACTGGTTTGCGCAAAAGTTATAGCGCCTACAAAAATAGAGGACAGAATTTTTTTTTTTTTTTTTTTACTAGTAATGGCGGCGATCTGTGATTTTTATTGGGACTACGACATTATGGTGGACACATTTTTGGCGCCATTCACATTTATACTGCGATCAGTGCTATAAATATGCACCAATTACTGTATAAATGTGACTGGAAATGAAGGGTTTAACACTAGGGGTTGAGGAAGGGGTTAAATATGTTCCCTGTATAGTATTCTAACTGTGGGGGGAGGGGGGGGTGACCGATCTGTGTCCCTATGTACAAGGGACACAGATCAGTCTCCTCTCCAGAGACAGGACGCCGTCTCTGTGTGAGCCGGCAAGGAGAGATGATTTCATATGTTTACATATGAGATCATCTCTCGTTGGCCGCACAGATCGCATAGCAAACGGCCACTCTGATTGGCCGTTTGCCGCAATCTGTGATTGGCTGTGTCCAGAACGCCAAAAGGGGCGGACGTCAAAAGACGTCCTGTTGGAAATTCAGGTCCGCGCCGTCATTCGGCTATAGCACAGGCCTCAGGTGCATACAATTCATTCTCTGATTAGACAAGATGAGAGATTGTGACATTGCTGCTTAAAAAGTATTTTTTTTAATGTTTATACTAACCTAGGTGGATGCAGGATTGGTCCAATGCTGCAGCTGTCCCCTGGCGTCTCTGCACTGAGAACCGAGACAACAAACACCGCCGATAGCTCGTTTCTTACTCCTCCCCGAGCAGAGAGATGCTGACTGTCAGCCAGTATCTCTCCTGCTCTGATCTTGCACACTCATTGAGAGCAAAGAGCTGTGGAGGAGCGGAAGGTGGCAATCTCAGCGAGCCATTGAGACCGCCATCAGTCCAGGCAGCTGGCGGATCCAAACTTCAGAAGTCGGGATGACACGCTGCTTCGACTGATAGCAGTGACGTCAGCAACGTCAGCAGAGAGCGGACTTCAGAGCACTATCTGCTGAAAACGGGTCACAGGAGTGCAAAACAAAAAAATTGTACTCCTGTGACCCAGAGGAGAAGACAAGTTTTAAAAAAAAAGCTTAGGCTGGACTTCTCCTTTAACTCATTTAATCAGAGAAAGCTGCCCATTACTGAAGAAATACAAAAAGGCATTCTTTGAATAGTGGCAGGGCTGAGAAAGGTCACTATACAGAAGGGATGCCGCTTGGCCCTCAACCCAGGAGATTGCTATAACAGTGATCGGTGATCGTGCACCTACTACTAAAGGGATTGTCGCCTTCCACAGCAGTCCCAGAGTAAGAGACATGCATACTTACTTTGGTCCAAGCTATCCTCATTATGCAATAATCACACCCATGCTTCAATTTTAATAGCATTTTCACTGTACATTCCCTCCCTCTGGTGGGCAGACACAGCATTGTGCAAATTAGTATGCTGGGGGGGGGATTTTTGCTGACATGATGGAAAATGCCGGTTACATGACAGCGAAAATAAGGTCATATTATAAATGTACAGTAAATTCCTGCCATAAACTACAACACTAATTAGACACATCGAACTTCTAGTTATTGACCCGATTCTCATCCTGACAGACATGTAGCCAGTCAAGTCTGAGCTGCATGCTTTGGCTAAGTGGCTTAATACAAGCATGTTGCTTAGGACTTTTGATTGGTTTTAATAGCTGAAAGTATGCAGAAGTTACACAGAGCCAAAAAACAACATACAGAATAGGAATAAAAAAAATTAAAAAAAAGACAGAAGTGCGAATGCTATTGAGCATTCTCACTAATAAAATAAAAAATGCAGCCACCACATTTGATTGTTAGTCTGCATTATATTACATTTATGGTTTGGAGGATAAATCCTGCTTTAAAGGGACATTGCACCCAAAAGTGGAACTTCCGCACATTGGATTCCTCTCCCCCTGCGGTGCCAAAATTGCCACCTTTTGGGGGAGGGGGGAGACAGGATACCTGTCTTTGATGGGTATCCTTTAGAGCAGCCCTCAAAATTTGTGGTCGCCTCCTCGCATTTGGCGAGGGAATTTAAGTGCAGTGCGAGTAGCCTGTGTACGCCGCTCACACACAGTGCGGCCAGTAAACATAGGTATTCAGCTACAATACAGCCGCTCGCCGTCCCACACAGGCTAGCAGCAGAATGGACACCAGCGCCGCCCCTCTCCACCTTCCATAGGCCAGTAGTATTGCCTAGAACTGCTGCCCGGGACTGCCCCTCTCCACCTCTCACAGCCCAGCACTGTACTATACCAGATGCACGGGACCGCCTCGCACCGCCCATCTCCACCTCTCAGTGTAGACTTATAGTACAGTATAAATCGCCCAGCACTGTACTATACCAGATGCACGGGACCGCCCCTCTCCACCTCCCACACATCGAAGGAGTGCACCGCGCCTGCAGTACAATGCTGGTATGTAGTATTAAGACAGATGTGTGATGTTCTGGAGGCACTGGAAGTAAGGGGGATTGAAGGAACATATGTGCTGGATTGGGGGGGTATCGCAGATTTGGACTCTAAATCACCCCCCCCCCCCAATACAATTATACCTATGCCCCCCAATTCTGCCTCCCCCAATCTATCATGCTTATGCCTCCAATTCCGTCCCCCTCCCCCCATTCTATCATACCTATGCCCCCTTCCCCCAATCTATCATACCTATGGCTCCAATTCCACCCCCATCTATCTTACCATAAGATAGATGGGGGAATTGGAGCCATAGGTACGAGAATGGGGGAAAAGGGGCAAAATTTGGGGCATAGGTATGAGAATGGGGGAGGGGGACGTAATTGGAGGCATAGGTATGATGGAATGGGTGCATTTAACAGTGTTATTTCATGAGATCATTTACAAGGGCGTGTTTAAGGGGCGGGGGAACAGGTGGCGAGTAACTCTTAAGGCCTGGCTAGTAGCTCAGGACTTGAAATTTTGAGACCCGCTTTAGAGGTCGACCGATATGGGTTTTTCTCTGGCCGATGCCGATATTTAGAAATCTGGGCGGCCGATATATGATGCCGATTTTTGCGGTCGATATTTTATTGGTGGCTCTGGCTCGTGGCACTAATTGGCACTGGAAGGAAGATGGCATTAGCAGAAGGCACTTATTGGCACTGGCAGGTTGCACTGGATGGCACTGATAGATGGAACTAGCAGGTGGCACTGATGGCACTGGTTGGTGACACTGGCAAGTAGCACTGGCAGGTGGCAATAGTTAGCACTGGTTGGCATTGGCAGGTGGCACTGATGTCTTTAGTTGGCACTGGATCGCACTGGCAGGTGGCACTGGATGGAAGGTGGCACTAACTGCCACTGGTATTGCCACTGGCAGGAGACACTGGATGGCAAGTGGCACTAATTGGCACTGGTGCAAAAAAAAAAAAAAAAAAAAGGGTCACCCCCCTCAATACAGACCCCCTCTCCCTCTAGACACCCCCCCTGCCCCCCGTAGTACAGACACCAGAGAGCGGTGTGTGTCCCACCCCTCTGTGGGCGTAAACAGAGGGACGCCGCGCTGGGTATACCAAAATGGCCGCGGCTTGAGCTAGGCTGAAGCCGCGGCACCGCTAGTGGGAATTGTAAAATATCGGCCTGATTTGGATAAAAATCAGCCGATTTCTCCAAGACGGCCAAATATCGGCCGATATATCGGTCAACCTCTGGTATCCTGTCCCACTTGTGGGAGTCTGGGCTGCAGCCCATGAAGTCACTGCGGGGCTTCCTTCTCCCCCGGCCCAATAGGAGAGAGAAGCGGGCCTCGTGTATGCGCAGTAGGATTCCCGGCATGAAGCCGAAAGACTACACTGTCGGGTTTCCTTACCCGCAATGGCGGCAGCAGCACCCGACAGCCGACGCAAACTTCAGCTGCGGGTGCCGACATCAATTGACTCCAGGACAGACAAGTGTCCATTTATTAAAAGCCAGCAGCTGCAGCATGTGTAGCTGCTTTTTTTTTTTGGAGCGGAACACCCCTTTAAGTTATGAGAACTCTCTGGGACACTACATCCAATATATAAAATGTGGAGGCTGCAAAGTGCAGGCTGTCATGTGAAGTAAACATTGCAGCGTCCAGTGGTGAGTGGGTATGGATCGCCCCAATAAATAGCGACTTTAGTGCGTTAATGAACTCCAAGGCATAAAAACCTTTTTTGCTTCAACTACAAAGGATAACAAACAGAAATAGGTAAGAGTCTAAACCAACAACCATTTATTTTATAGGATTGGATGTATAAAACTAAACATTCCAATAGACCCAATAATTGGACAAAACATACATATCATGAATTAACTACAATGCATGGCATGAGGAACACTTCATTAAACATTTGATAAGATCAAACTAAAATAAATGCTAATAAAAAAACCATACAGAATATCATGGAAACAATGCAAACACATATTTAGGAAATGCTGACTTTAGAGCCACTCAACCAATACAGAGCAGAAGTGCCCACATTAAAAAACAAGTCAATTATGTCCATAACACAGGGAGGAATTCACTAAACCTGGAGAGTGCAAAATCTGGTGAAGTTGTGCAGGGTAGCCAATCAGCTTCTAACTTCAACTTGTTTAAGTAAAAAGACAACAAAACCTGGAAGCCGATTGGCTAGCCTGCACAACTGCACCAGATTTTGCACTCCCCAGTTTTAGTAAATTGCCCCCCCATAGTGCGTGAACAAGTCAGAACATTTCTCTTTAGTAGGTTCAGAGACCGTTTCTGCTCCAGGCTCAACTGACATCTAATACCAAAACTTTTCATTTTTGGTAAAGCAGGAAATGTTAAAAACCCCCATCTCTATTGCATTTAAATTCCTTCAAGGAGTGTTCCCTTTGAGGAGAGGGAGAACCCCCTTTAGATAATAGTCACAGGGACAGATGTCCCCCACTGGATGACGTCTTCTCCATTTCTGCTCTGGTGCCAACTCAAACATTTTGGTTCATTTCCCCACTTATTCTCAGCGATTGTGGTCACCAGGAACGAAATAAAGAATCTTCTGAATGGGGACACACAGCAATAAAAACTTGACAAGGGAACCAACTTCTTACCACTAGCTAAAAAAAATGAAAAGTTTTGGTTTTAGATACCCTTTAAAGCAAAATTCCAGCCTAAACCCAACACTTGTGAAAAAAAAAAAAAAAAAATGATGTATCCATTTACCCATTGTCAGCCCAGTTCCTGCCAGGGAACACCCACAAAAAGACTGACATGTAAGCCTTGGGAATTCTGGTACGGTGACATAATCCAAGTTGTCGAGTGCTCTCCCCTGCAGCTGCACGACATGCATTACATGACTGCAGCGGGCATCAGGAGGGAGGAAGGGACATTTTAAAGGAATTCTGCTTTAAGTCACATACCAAAAAAAACAACATTAAAAACAGAATTACGCCCACTAAGCATAAAGAGATTACGAAGGGAATCAAATGCCCATTAGGGGATAGAGAGAATATATATATATATATATATATATATATATATATATATATATATATATATATATATATATATATATATATATATATATATAAATCTCCAGCAAGATTTAAATTGTATGACACCATAATCCAACAAACGACTTTGATTGGCTGCATGAAAGGAGAACATTGCTAGATCTTTACCCCATCAATCACAAATTTTTACTTCACCTGAATATCACATGCAGATTTATTTGGAACATGGAGAATTTTTTAAGAATGCATTCAGACATGTTATGGCTCTCTAAAGATCAGACACCCGCATAAACATTCAGGCAAAGTGAAAATTTGGGACTTACTGAATAGATTGGTCAAATTTGCAAATTAATGTGTATGCCAAGCATGTTTTTTCCTAGTTTTGGCAATTTTAGGTAGGGATTAGAACTTCTGTTGGGTTTTTACTGCCTGTTGGAGCATCATTAGAGTGTTTAACCCTCACTTCCTATCCTACCAACAATTTCCCTTGAAAGGAGGTCTACAGAGGAAACCGTTGGCAGGAGATGTAACCAAATAAATTTGTTACCACTGAACAGCTATCCTGGCAAAAAAATATCAGCAGGACAGGAAGTGAAGGCGACTCATTTTGATGAAGTGCCAGACAGAAGAAAATGAAGACTGAGGTTATAACCCTTCCCTGTTCCAAAACAAATGTCTCCTTCACAATGGGTGTAATACAGTGTACACCCACATGGGGATACACAGGTGTTCCATGCAGCCACTTCAATATAAGTTTGTATGCAAGAATACAGCCGCTGCTTACAATCTGACATCCATGCAGGTGCACGGCCCCAAAACACAAACATTGCGAGTTCAGGGACCAGCATGGATGTCAAATTTTCGGGGCAGCGGCTGTGTTTGTGCAGTTGCTGTGTGCCAGACGACATCAATGCAACTGCCTGAATAAAGATGCATAAGGATACAAGGAAGCTCTGCACATCCCCATGCAGGTAAACACAGCCTCACACATTGTGTACGCCAGCACCATGGGTGCTCAGCCTGGGGCTTTCCAGCTGTTGCGGGAACTACCCATCAAGCCTCCAATGTTGGCACTCATGTTTGTAACGTTCAGCCTTGCTATGCCTCATGGGACTTGTAGTTCCGCAACAGCTGGAGGGCCACAGGTTGAGCACCCATGGATTTACTAAAACTGGACAGAGTGCAAAATGTGATGCAATTGTTTGTAGAAACCAATCCGCTTTCAGATTTGGTGTCAAAGCCTAAGAGAACAAGCTGAAGTTAGAACCCGATTGGCTACCATGTACAGCTGCATCAGATTGTGCGATGTCCAGTTTTAGTAAATAAACCTGTGTGAACAAGGCCCAAGAGGAAATTTGGGGTTGGATAAACATTTACTCAACCCCATCTTCAGCAGTCTCCAGATCAGAGATCTCAAACAGAGAGCATACAAAAATACACCAGATATACAGTCAGATGATCAAATCCCTAAAAAAAAAAAAAAAAAAAAAAAAAAACATTACGCCTTATAAAGACAGTCCTGTATGTTGAGGTAGAGCATTTCATCCCTGCTTGTAAAAGTCTAGCACAGCCTTGCCTACTACTGGTTGCAAAATGCCAAAATTATGAGCAATCTGAACCCTTAAGTGAGGTCACCAGTGTAAATTCAGAGCAAACACCAGCGAGTACCCCACCGGGGCAGTGTTTACAGCAATGACCAGCAAGCAGCAGCTCTTCAGCAGCTGTGGGACTAAACATCCCAGCATGCCCTCCCAGCATGCCCTCACAGCCAAAGACTTTTAGATTGTCTACTAGGATGAGCACTGCATGCTGGGACTTTTTGTTCCATAGAAGCTGGGGAGCAGCAGGTTGTCCATCAACATTAACAGTCATCGGTATGCAACCACAAAATTTAAAGAATTAGAAAATACGATAACGAAACTTCTGTTTACAGTTGAGACGTACTAGGAGGCACTAAATAGGCAGAGGAGACTGAGCAGCAAAGTGGTGACCAACTGAACTCAGACAGTCTAGCAGAGAAAACTGGAACACTAAAAACGGTTACAATAAAGAAACAGGGATATTGCCAAATTCCTGCTGGTTACCCAACTGTTGCCTCAATGGGGTCACAGATTTAGAACAATCATGAAGGCTGGAGAAGTCCGATTCCCGTGTTCCAATTCAGTGACCACAAACACTAAAGTCTATGGGGGTAGATTTACTAAAACTGGAGAGTGCAAAATCTGGTGCAGCTCTGCATAGAAGAAACCAATTAGCTTCTAACTTCAGATTGTCCAATTAAAGGGGTTGTAAATGTTCGTTTTTTATTTTCTAAATAGGTTCCTTTAAGCTAGTGCATTGTTGGTTCACTTACCTCTTCCTTCCATTTTCCTTCTAAATAATTTTTTTCTTTGTTTTGTCTGAATTTCTCACTTTCTGTTCCTCCTCAGTAACGTGTTCAGTAAGCTGTTCTAAATGACTAGCTACCGCTCAGATGATGGTGGCAAGCTTACTGAGGAGAAACAGGAAGTGAGAAATTCAGGAAGTGAGAAATTCAAAGAAAAAAAAAACATTTAGAAGGGAAATCAAAGGAAAAAAAGGTAAGTGAACCAACAATGCACTAGCATAAATGGAACCAATTTAGAATATAAAAAGGACGAAGACTACAAAAAAAATAAAAAATCCTGGAAGCCAAATGGTTTTCTATGCAAAGCTGCACCAGATTTTGCTCTCTAGTTAACATAAATCACCCCCCCCCCCCCTATGAATCAGAACAAGGCAAGCAACCAGCATATTCCAAAACGCAGATTTAGGCAACAGCCTACAGTTCCGAACAGAAGGATATGTACTCCCTAATCTATTCTCACTCAGTGTGTCGGATATCATGCCTCCCTGTACAAATTTACCTGGACATCCTGCCATTAACAGCACTTCCTGTTGCAGACCGACAAAGCCAAGCCTGTAGCATTGTAAATACCAAGATTGCACTTTTAATCGGCTGTTGTGTCTACTATAAAGTCAAGTACAGTTGCTCTAAATTTGGGGGGCTACAAGGCTCTGCCGTTTTCTATCACCTAATCACATGCAAATAAAAAAAATGCAGTTCATTTTCCTTGCTTCCCTTAGCTTTATAGCAACTGCACTTGTGGGTGTACTTGCAGTGCACAGCCTATTTACCTTTAGTAAATTAACCCCCCCCCCCCCCCCCGAATGATGCATGACAGCAAACAGATTATGGTTTACATTTACTATTAGACCAATTGCACACTCCTGAGCTTTGGTCACAGCACAGTGTACCCGCGGTTTCCCATAGACAATTAGGTTGCACGTTTTCTGAAAGCACAAAGATGCATGTTGGACATGGTGCACTTTCAGAAAACACGCAGTCTAGTAGAAAGTCTACAGGAAAACGCAAGCTTGCCGCACATACAACTGTGCTGCGGCCAAACCGTATGAAACGGCTTTAGACAAAAGAATAAAATGAAGCCGTCAGGTTTTAAAATCTGTCCTGGATGGGCAAAAAAAAATAAAAAAAATGTACCCTCGTTCAGTCCGGGTGATCACTTTTACCAAAAACATGGAATTTTGCAGTAAGCAGAGACCATAAAAAATCCTGACAGAGGGTGTAACCCATCACTTGAGTTTGGGCTGGAGCTCCACTGTAATAAGGCGGTGAATAGAAAAACATCCAGAACAAAAATATAGTACAGAATGAACTCAAGACAAAATGTGTGGATACACAAGTCAGGTAAAAAAAAAAATCTTATCTCCCACTCTCATAGCCAGGGAAGAGCTGGCTGAGAACGGCTTGCAGGGTCTTGTTGACACTCATGCTGTAGTTCTTGCCCAGGTCATATCTGCAAGCAGGGCAAGTATGCACAGAGGCTTTAAAGGAACGGTCAAGGCAGGTCTTGCAGATGTTGTGCAGGCACTCTGTGGTGACCGGCTCATACACAACTTCTTGGCAGCAGATGCACAGGAAGGACTCTTCCACTTTGTTAATAAATTTCGGTCCTTCCTTAAGAAAGCTCATGACTTCATTCCACAACTTGCCGTTGAGATCGTCCTTCTGAATCAGAGATTTTTGCTCAGCCGTCAGTTTGTACAATTCTACTTTGCTTTTCTTTGGCTTACCAGCAGATGGCACCAGCGCTTTAGCATTCTCAGACTGCCTTTTCCTCTTGCCTTTTGGAGTTTCGAACTCGCTGGCTCCGGCGTCATTCTCCTTTTCCCTCTCTTTATTGGCAACAGATTCCAGGTAACCCGGGGGGAACTGCAGAGTAAGGCCAAGCTTTTTAATACGGTCTTTTCCCTCCTTGGTCCAGGGGGCGGGTTCCTCGTCATCTCTCCTGAGCAGGTAGCGCCACACGAGGAACCCAGACTTCCCCTTCTGAGGCCAATACTTCACCACTTTGTAAATCCCATCGTATCGGTTGCCGTCCTCGGGGGCGTATTTGCTGTGCTTCCTCCCTTTGGAGTTGCGCACAACGCGGACGGGCTTTCCGCGTCGCCAGTCCTTGGCCACGGACCCCTGTTTGTCATTAATGGGGGCGTTGCAGTTCAAAGCGAGAGCTCGATTCGTGTTTGTAAGCTTCTGGTCACATGACTGCTCGGCGGTGCGCTTGTTACCGGAGAGGTCGCGGCCTCCGCTGCCGGTGTAGGTGAACTCAGTCCCGTTGTCAACGTCATCTTCGTAACCTCCCGCCAACACCAGAGAAAAGGAGCCGTCAGTGCTGCGGCCATGGATGCCGGCGACGTGTGGCCTGTGCACGCCGGCCTCGCTGACCTGAACTCTGAACTTCCACATGGTGCCAACAGGCACACCTGGTATTGGGCCGAAGTGATTGGATGGAACAATGGTGCATTCTTTAGAGCGCCCGACACACGCCATGCCCTTGCCCCAGTCTCGGTTGCATGAACTAGAAGCAGATGCCATTTTAGACTTCCTTTTGCTCTCCTTGAGCTTTTCGCCGGCCAGCACCACCTCGCTGGTATCGATCCGGCACTCGGGGCAGTACCAGTCCTCGTCGGGCAGGGCGGACAGCGGGGGATCCAGGCAGTACATGTGGAAGGCCATGTCACATTCGTCGCACAGCAGCTGCTTGCCCGGGTCTTGTTTGCCCCCGCAGATGTGGCAGGCGCACATGCGGCACTTGGACCTGGGGTTGTCCCGGCAGTGCTTGCACTCCGGCCCGTTCTGGCGCTTGGGGGGGCTCTCCGTCAGGTCCTCGCTGCCGGGCTCCTCGATTTTAAAGATCTCGTTGACGAAGCGGATGCGGCAGTCGTCCAGCACGTCGCCGAACGCCCCCAGCTGGACTTTGGCGTAGACCTCCTTGACGGTGCGGGTCTCTCGCTTCCTCTGGATCTCGGCGTCGTACCAGTAGCCCTTCTCCTTTGGCTCGTCAGGGTTGTAGTTGACCATGACCAACTGCCCCACTGCCAGGTCCTCCCAGGGGAGCTTGGTCCTGGCCCGGGGGCGCACGTCCTTCTCCGCCATCTCCACCACCCCGTTCTCGGGGTAGTCCTCGTATCGGATGTGGTAGAGGAAGTCCTCAGAGTCGGGTTTGCGGGTCACTTTCACCACCACGGCCTCGAACCAGGCACCCATAGTCAGGTCCCGGGCATCCACCAGCTGCTCCGCCTTGTATGGGGCCAACTCCAGGGAGGGCAGAGGGTCTTCCTCCGGGTCCATCTCCTCCAACTTCTCCTCATCAGCCTTCTCCTCCTTCACCTCCACATCGTCCTCCTTCACCTCCTCATCATCATCCTCCTTCACATCCTCCTCCTCTTTAGGGACACACACCGGGACCTGCCTCACCATCAGCTGCACGATGTCATTCAGGTTCACACTGTAATCGAAGAGTGTGTGGCCGTCCTCCATCTGCTTCCCTCGGTAGAAGAGCCGCTGCCTCTCCATCTCCACCCCGAACACCTCCTGGATCCGCAGCCGCAGCTCAGCCACCTTGGTCAGCTTGGAGAGGTCGTCCAGCCGCTCGGTCTGCCGGCCGTCCATGGTGCGCACCTGGATCCACATGATGGCTGGATGCGATCGGTAACGGAAGTAGGTTTATCGCTTTCGGCGTGCCCCGGTGCAGCTCGGTTCCGGGAGCGGTACAGTCTCTCGGTCTAACTCTCTCACTGAGGTGTGTGAGGAATCTCCCGCGCTGGGCTGAGCGCGCGGTTTATAGTTCGGCGGGAATTTACTCGGCGCGCCCCGGATTGGAGGAGGCTAAAGACAGGGAGGGAGGAGATGGGCGGGACGGGATCGACAGGGGGAGGAGAAGGGCTGAAGCTATAGTAAAGCGCGAGAAAGGGGGCGGAGCGGGCTCGTAAGGAGGTGGAGAAGGCTAAGCTACAGAGGCGCGGGGAGGGGCGGAGTAAACCATTCAAGGGGGCGGGTAAGGCTCAGGCTTTAGAGCCAGGAAGGGGGAGGAACAGGCTTTGTGAGGGGCAGAGAAGGGTGAGGTAAAGAGCGAAGAAGAGGGCGGAGTAGGCTCGTGAGGAGGTGGAGATTGGAGAAGGCTAAGGCTGAAGAGCGAGTATAGGGGCGGAGTAGAGTATTGGGGGGGGAGGCGGGGAAGCCTCGGACTTTAGAAAGTTTCGAGCCAGGAAGGGGGCGTTGCAGGCTAAAGTTCGGGAGGCGAGGGGGTGGAAGGGGGCGGAACAAGGCTGAGGCTTGGGAGAGAAAGAGTTGGAGCGACTCTTCTCATATCTGTCTCTATAGTTTCCTATATAGTAAATGTAAATAAGAGGCTCCATAGTAAATATTTCCCGATAAATATATAATACAACTCCACCAATGGCCGACCGTGTATTCCTCTCATCTTCTGAACTCCCGTGCAGTCTCATACAGTAGCAAAACCACCATTGGACATTAGTTTCTGACTGGGTGACGTCATGTTATGCCGGAATCGTTTTCCCGCCTAATATGTTCCCTCACAGGATGAGGGGCCAGGGGTGGAATGTGAGGCTGGGCTGTGGTAATAAATGAATAATATAAAAGGAATTCATGAGGTACTAACATGGTATAAAGTATAAATACAAGTCTGTTCATGAACTACCAGCAACAAAAATAATGAGCAAAACCATGAATGTACAACACACACAAATAATACTGATATACCCAAAAAGTAATGGCAGTACACCCAGCCTCTGCGTACACCCAATTCACCACCCTTATGGCCCGTAAACACGATCCGAATATCGGACGAAAACGATCGTCTGATGATGGATCGTACGATTTTCGGATCGTGTGTACACTACTTTCGAGAGCCGATCACGACCGTTCATCCGATATCGATCGGACAATCGCTAAAAATTTTCTCAGTATAGTTGTCCTCCGAAAATACAATACAAATACATTACAACACATGACATCACTTCCGATTTTTTTTTCTGTCGTACGATAATTTTCGTGACTTTAATAACCTATTTCATTTTACTTGCGACTAATAAGCGAAAAAAATCGTATGATCCGTCGTACGATATTCGGATCGTGTGTACGGGCCATTAGACCCCTTTCACACTGGAGCCACGTTAGCACTAAAGCGCTGCTCCTTTTAGTAGCGCTTTAGCGCTGTTTAAGCAGCACTTTTTCGGCCACTAGTGGGACGCTTTTATAACCCCAAAGAAGGTGTTCCAAAGCGCCCCTGTTGCAGCACTTTCTGAATCGCTTTTCAGGTGCTGCCCATTCATTTCAATAGGCATGTCGTTTTAGGAGCGCTAAATACACCAATCCCAAGCCGCCTCAAAGATGCTGCTTGCAGGACTTTTCCGAACGTCCCGCAAGCGCAACTGTCCCAGTGTGAAACGTCGCACTAAAATGAAGGAGTGAAAGGGGTCTGCCTGAGCCTCACTGCCTCAGTATGAAAGGGGTCTTATACGCTAGATCAGGGGTCTCCAAACTGCAGCCCGTGGGCCGAATGTGGCCCCTTTCTAGTCTTCATCCGGCCCTTGGGGCACTATTGCTCCCAATGATACCAACAATGGGGCACTATTTCTTTCACTAACACCAATGATGGAGCACTATTCCTGCTCCTACTGACCACCAACACTGAGGCCGTGTTTAGTCTCTCTGATGCTTGGCCCGGGGCATTTTCTACCCTCACTGGTCGGAATCCGGCCCCCCTGAAGTCTGAAGGGCAGTAAACTGTCCCTTTGCTTGAAAAGTTTGGAGACCCCTGGTATAGATCAGTGGTCTCCAAACTGCGGCTCAAGGGCCAGATTCGGCCATTTAAAGGGGCCATACCATCACAAAAGTGTTGTAACTCCTTTGTTGAATTCCTCTTCTGACGTCTAGTGCCAGTTTACACCATGAATTGCACAGGAATGCACTGTGCACTCCTGTGCGATTCACGTGTAATCCGGGTGCTTTGAGAGTCGCATCAAAAGTAGAGCATGCACTACTTTAAATAATGTGTAATACTCAGTGGGCCAGATTCAGTAAGACTTACGACGGCGTATCTCCAGTAAGTCCGAATGTGCGCCGTCGTATCTCGGCCCCTGATTCAATGAATCAGATATGCCAGGATTTAGCTAAGATCAGAGCGGGGTAAGTCTATTACGCCGTCGTATCTTAGTTGCAATTTAAAGCAGGTCGCTAGGTGGCGCTTCCGTAGATTTACGCTTCGAATATGTAAATTAGGTATCCATTTGTGTCGTTTACCTAAGGCGTCGGACCGGCGTAAAGTTACCCCTGCTATATGAGGCGCAGGCAATGTTAAGTATGGACGACGGGACAGCGTCGAATTGTACGTCGTTTACTTCTTTTGCGCAAGCCGATTCAGAATAGGGCTGGGCGTAAGTTACGTTCACGTCAAAATCAATGACTATTTGCGACGTGATTTTGAGCATGCGCACTGGTATACGTCCATGGTCGGCGCATGCATAGTTCGTTCGACGCGTCATTTACGTGGGGTCACAGTTAATTTCAATACAACACGCCCCCTACCTGCCTAATTTGAATTACGTGCACTTACGCCGCCACATTTATGCTACGCCGCCGCAACTTACGGAGCAAGTGCTTTGTGAATACAGCACTTGCCTGTAAAAGTTGCGGAGGCGTGACGTAAATAGGATGCGCTACGCCAGCACAAAGATACGCGGCGCTACCTGAATCTGGCCCAGTGTGTCTATCTATCTAAAGACAAAAACTAATGTGCTGCAGCCTACCAGTCCAGTTTTTTTTCACCATGTGATCCTGCCAGTAACACACTTCCTGTCATAGGGTGACATCACTCATTCACTGTAGGATAGGAAGTGCGTTACTAGTGGAACTACTACAATAGCTCCAAAACATTCTGACATTTTGGCGTATTTACTGGTCATTGCATGGTTTGTGCTTCTTTGGCCATATGGATGGTGAGCCAATTTGCCATGCAAATATTATATTTTTTATCAAATTGTTAATATGTTCTTTTACTTTGTTATTACTAGCCATCACTATGTGTATACAGTGTTCCAAGGGTTGACTCTGTTCCTCCTGATGTAGCTGGGCGAAATGTGTCAAGATCAATCTCTCGCTATAGGGACTTCCCCAAAGCAATCATTTTCCATTATTTTGTGTTTGACAGTCATACGGTTTTACACAATTGTTTGCCTATATCACGTGGGGTATCTGGAACATTGCAGCAGGTTTATTGTTGTTTTAGTTATATTATGATTTTATGATTCGGATTTCTACAAAATAAATCTGTATTTTAAATATTTACTCCAGCCCCCCCCCCCCAAAAAAAATTTAATAAAATAAAATTTAGAAGTCCCTAAATACTGTAGCTGTGGACTTTTAATATTAGGGCACTTACCGGTCCAGGCATCCAGTAGTGTCCTCACCTGAGCCCATTCTTCAGTCGGCGGGCGCCACCATCTTGACTCAGGGACCCCGTCAGTGAAGCCTTGTGGCTTCACTGCCAGTTTCCTACTGTGCATGCGCAAAGCATTCTGCACTTTGTGAATGGACTCACTGCATTCTGCACTCAGTTCGCCCCCTCTCCTTCCCCTGCAGCCTTCTGGGACACTTCTCAGGTCCCAGAAGACTGGCAGTCTTCTGGGACCTGATAAGTGTCCCAAAGGCTGCAGGGTAAGGAGAGGAGGCGAGCTGAGCCGAAATTCGGAGCAGGTACTTGTCAAAACCCCCACCCTCCAAAAAGTTGCCAAATGAGGCAGCAGAGGGGGGGGGGGGGAGAAGACAGGCAAGTGGATCTTCCCCTTTTGGGTGGAGCTCCGCTTTAAAAATCGATTTCTCTGGTATTTGTTCTTTAACCTTAAAAATATAGTGGGGAAGGTGTTCTGTAGTCCACAAAAGTGAACTGCTTAGGGCTGATAACTGATGGGGCTGACAAGGGCATCACAAGTAGAGAGCAGAGCAAGTTAGGAGTACACTTTATTTTGAGCAATAAATGGTTATATTGTATCAACTTATTTTATGTTGCAAATAAGGAAGAAAAATGAAGAAAACTTGAAAAATAAATGTATTTATTCTGTGTTATGAACATAACTCAAATAATTGTACATTACTTTTACAGAAAATTCCTAACATTGACGGTATTAGGCCAGCGTTACTTTCTTGCTACTTCTGGAGAGCTGTCCACCTGATTTCTTCGGATTCTGGAAGTTTTCATAGCTGTACAAAAAAAAAAACATAAATGGTTAAGCTTCAAAAACTAGAGTTTAGAGTTGAGTTCTGCAGTGGGGAGGAGATGGGTATACCTTGCTGGCATTGTGGGCTATCAGGAGGCACCATCATTTTGCCCTGAATGGGCAGGTCTGTCTTTAACCACTTAAGACCCGGACCAAAATGCAGGTAAAGGACCTTGCCCCTTTTTGCGATTCGGCACTGCGTCGCTTTAACTGACAATTGCGCGGTCGTGCGACGTGGCTCCCAAACAAAATTGGCATCCTTTTTTCCCCACAAATAGAGCTTTCTTTTGGTGTTATTTGATCACCTCTGCGGTTTTTATTTTTTGTGCTATAAACAAAAATAGAGCGACAATTTAAAAAAAAATGCAATATTTTTTACTTTTTGCTATAATAAAAATCCCCCAAAAATATATAAAAAAACATTTTTTTTCCTCAGTTTAGGCCGATACGTATTCTTCTACGTATTTTTGGTAAAAAAAATCGCAATAAGCATTTATCGGTTGGTTTTCGCAAAATTTATAGTGTTTACAAAATAAGGAATAGTTTTATTGCATTTTTATTATTTTTTTTTTTTTTTACTACTAATAGCGGCGATCAGCGATTTTTTTCGTGACTGCGACAATATGGCGGACACTTCGGACAATTTTGACACATTTTTGGGACAATTGTCATTTTCACAGTAAAAAATGCATTTGATTTTGCATTGTTTACTGTGGAAATGACAGTTGCAGTTTGGGAGTTAACCACAGGTGGCGCTGTAGGGGATGTGTGCCTATGTGGTTTGTTTACTACTGTAGGGGGGTGTGGCTGTAGGTGTGACGTCATCGATCGCGTCCCCCTATTACAGGGATGACGCGATCGATGCTACAGCCACAGAGAAGCACGGGGAAGCCGTGTGTACACACGGCTCTCCCCGTTCTTCCGCTCCAGGGACGGATCGCCGCACTGCAGCGGCGATCGGGTCCGCGAATCCCGCTGTCCAGGAGCTTCGGACCGGGTCGCGGGCGCGCGCCCGCGACCCACGGCTGGGTACTAAAATCAACGTATATATACGTTGATGTGCCCAGCCGTGCCATTCTGTCGACGTAAATGTGCAGTAGGCGGTCCTTAAGTGGTTAAGGACAACGTCATCCTAAAACTGATTTCTCTTTCGTCCATGGACGGACACAGCTTCCTTATACTCTTGACTGTAGGGTTATGTTCCGTCTATTAGGAGAGGTCCTCTACAGTCAAGAGTACAAGGAAGCTGTGTCCGTCCATGACCTTCAGAGAAAAGGATTTTACGATGAGTACAAAAATCCTATTTTTTCAACTTTGATTCAGGCGCCAGCAGGTTTTGTTATCCCTCGTTTTAATGACGTTACCTCATCAGCTGCATTTCAGTCTCCATTCAGTTCCTACAAAAGGGCAAACTTGAGGGCCACAAGTAAATTGCTGCTAAACTATAGTTACTTGCCTGAGTTCTTGGTAACGATCAAAAACAGATTTTGCTCTTTGGTAATATCGGAGTTAGCTGGTGACCCTAAACATGTTATACTTCTCTCCACTGTGCAGCTCGTTTTTGCACAGAGTGGCCTCGAATGGCGTCTTCTGGAGTCCCACGGCAGCTGTCTCGGCTCCTCCCCGCTTCTGATAACCCCCTCTGGGAAGTGCTCTCCAAAGGGGGTTACCTTGCGGGTGCGCTCCTGAGTCCTGTATTTGGTGTCCATAGCCACCGACTACAGGACTCGGCCCCCGCCCCACGGCCCTCGTGTCATTGGCGTTGATTGACAGCAGCGCCAGTGATTGTAAGATGTTTTTTCACCTTAATGCATAGGATGCATTAAAAAAACATGAACCTTTACAACCCCTTTAAAGTACAGGATTAGAATGAGAACGAAAATGCCTTGAAATTAGGAAACTTATAAATGATGTGGTAAGAGAGTAGCTAGGGCAGACTTTCTTAACCTTTTCAACACAGAGTAACCCTTGAAATAACCTTTCTGTCTTAGGGGAACCCCTGTTAAAAATGGCTATATCTACAACTCATGATACATTGGTGTAATGGTCAGTGGAAGAGTTCTCCTTACATCTGTGGTCTTGAGGAAGAATTCCCCCCTACAGATGTCTAAAAAGATCATTGGTGTCCCTGGGAACTTATTTGAGAGGCAAAAATTGGTCATTGCTCAAGGAACCCCTAGCAACCATTGGAGGAACCCCTGGGTTCCACGGAACCCTGGTCGAGAAACCCTGAGCTAGGGATTGGATGACATTTTATCCCCCTTGTCAAAACACTTAGGCTTCATTCACACAGGCAGAGACTCCGTTGCGACGGAGTCCGCCTGCTACCGCCAGCTCAGCGGGAGATCTTTCCGCAGATCTCTGCTGAGCCGACGGATGACAAGCTCCTCTCTGCTCACTGAGCGGGGAGGGGCTTGTGCGGTGCCGCTGTTGCCTATGGAGCGATCTGATCCGCATGGACCGATGGGGACGTGCGCCCCATACGTCTGTTTTTAGCGGTTTGGGTCGGATGTCAGCGGACATGTCTCCGCTGACATCCAACTCTCCATAGGGGTGCATGGAGCTGCCGTTCAGGTCCGCCTGTCAGTTTTGATAAGTGTGAATGAGCCCTTATGGTAGAGTGAACTGTGCCAACTCATGACCATGACCCCCCCCCCCCCCACTGACCACTGTTGACAGTATGAGTTGCAATTGCAATACAGTATAATCTGCCATATTTTCTCAACAAGGGTTCTGTGGGACACTAGGGTTCCTACAGAGGTTGCAGTTTCTGCCTCTCAGATAAGCTCCCACTGACACCATTCATCTTCTTAGCTCTCTGTAAGGATGGATTTCTTCGCAATGACCACACGTGTAAGGAGCATTCTTCTCACTGACCATCACACTAATGTATCAAGAGTTGTAGATATAGTAATTTTTAGCAGGGGTTCCCTGAGACCAGAACGTTAATTTAAGGGTTCCTCTGTGATGGTTGAGAAAGACTGATCTATGTCTATTTAAAACAATGGTTGCTATACTAACATTTTAGGAAAAAGCATACCTGTAAAAGGAGGGTGCACGTGCTCACCTCTCCTGCCATGTGAGAAGCTGAACGTCACTCTGCTGCTCAGAAATAGTCCCTTAAAATCCACTGGGAAACCAACAATTCTAGAAGTGTCGATCTCCTGAGACCACAAGATCCATGTCACTACAGGTTGCAGTGGTATGGCGGAAATCAACAGAAGGACACAGTGAGACCTATGGGGATCCCAGAAGATGGACACTCCTGGAAGTGTCAGATTCCCAGCAGACTTCGGAGGACCATTTCTCAACAACGAAGCTGCATTCAGCAATATGGCAAAGGGGAAGCAAAGGGGACCATGTACTCCCCCTTTACTTACAGGTATGGTATGCCTTTCCTACAGAAAATTTACTTTAAGGGAACTCAATTATTTTATTCAGTGGACAATTATCCAATGTGCTAAATAAAGTTATGAGATTTTAGATGGCTACCTCTGCAACATCAGTCCTGTCTATTTGCTAGATAGTTTTTGGAGCAGGTCAAGGGCTAGTCTTCAACTTTACCAAAAATATCTAAATTAAGCCTAATGGAAACCACTAATCCAATTGCATTAGGGGAATTCTAGTAACAGGGGGTGTTTATTAATTCTCCTTTAGGTATGAGGGTGGTAAAGTGCTGGACATAGTTACATAGTAGATGAGGTTGAAAAAAAGACAGGTCCATCAAGTTCAACCTATGTGTGTGATTATATGTCAGTGACAAAAGTGTGTAATGCACAAAATGCCAGGGATAGGAGTGTAATGCACATAATGCAGGGGAAAGAAGTGTAATGCACAGAATTCAGGGGTTGGAGTGTTATGTACAGAATGCAGGGGGACAGGAGTGTAATTCCCAGAATGCTGGGGACAGGAGTGTAATGCACAGAATGCAGGGGACAGGAGTGTAATGCACAGAATGCAGGGGACATGAGTGTAATGCACAGAATGCAGGGGACAGTAGTGTTATGCACAGAATGCAGGGGACAGTAGTGTTATGCACAGAATGCAGGAGACAGTAGTGTTATGCACAGAATGCAGGGGACAGGAGTGTTATGCACAGAATGCAGGGGACAGGAGTGCAATGCCCAGAATGCAGGGGACAGGAGAGTAATGAACAGAATGCATGGGGCAGGAGTGTTATGCACAGAACGCAGGGGACAATAGTGTTATGCACATAATGCAGGGGACAGGAGCGTTATGTACAGAATGCAGGGGACAGGAGTGTTATGCACAGAATGCAGGGGACAGGAGAGTAATGCACAGAATGCAGGGGACAGGAGTGTTATGCACATAATGCAGAGGACAGGAGTGTTATGCACATAATGCAGAGGACAGGAGTGTTATGTACAGAATGCAGGGGACAGGAGTGTAATTCCCAGAATGCTGGGGACAGGAGTGTAATGCACAGAATGCAGGGGACAGGAGTGTAATCCACAGAATGCAGGGGACAGGAGTGTAATGCACAGAATGCAGGGGACAGTAGTGTTATGCACAGAATGCTGGAGACAGTAGTGTTATGCACAGAATGCAGGGGACAGGAGTGTTATGCACATAATGCAGGGGACAGGAGTGCAATGCCCAGAATGCAGGGGACAGGAGAGTAATGAACAGAATGCATGGGACAGGAGTGTTATGCACAGAACGCAGGGGACAATAGTGTTATGCACATAATGCAGGGGACAGGAGTGTTATGTACAGAATGCAGGGGACAGGAGTGTTATGCACAGAATGCAGGGGACAGGAGTGTTATGCACATAATGCAGGGGACAGGAGTGTTATGCACACAATGCAGGGGACAGGAGTGTTAT
Organism: Rana kukunoris; assembly: GCA_029574335.1. NCBI lineage: Eukaryota > Metazoa > Chordata > Amphibia > Anura > Ranidae > Rana > Rana kukunoris. The sequence continues at coordinate 34,319,335 of CM056053.1, forward strand.
GCACATAATGCAGGGGACAGGAGAGTAATGCACAGAATGCAGGGGACAGGAGTGTTATGCACAGAATGCAGGGGACAGGAGAGTAATGCACAGAATGCAGGGAACAGGAGTGTTATGCACAGAATGCAGGGAACAGGAGTGTTATGCACAGAATGCAGGGGACAGGAGTGTTATGCACAGAATGCAGGGGACAGGAGTGTTATGCACAGAATGCAGGGGACAGGAGAGGAATGCACAGAATGCAGGGGACAGGAGAGGAATGCACAGAATGCAGGGGACAGGAGTGTTATGCACAGAATGCAGGGACAGGAGTATTATGCACAGAATGCAGGGGACAGGAGTGTTATGCACAGAATGCAGGGACAGGAGTATTATGCACAGAATGAAATGGTTACAGTTCATTCAACCTTGAATGGTCTGCCATAAGGGCTAAAATGAATTAGATGCACTTTACCCACAAAACCTTTGGGGTTCAAAGATATCCTGAGCTAAAATTTGTTTGGCTATATCACCATTTGTTTTTTATTTTATTTCTTACAGCTGATTGAAAAATCTCTTGTCTTCTGCACTTATAGATGGTCTTGTGCTGGTGAGCGCAGTCATAAGGTGGTGTTGGTTGATGCGTAGTCTCTTCTTTGATTCGGCAGGACAGTGAGAGGTTTCCTGCTAAATGATAAAAGATACAGGTTTAATATAAAAATATATTCCCAGTGTTTCCTTCCAGATCATGGGAAGAAACAGAGATGCTATTTTCACAATGGTATACCATAAAAAACACATGACATGATCAGAATATTAGGGAAGTGTTTTGCCAGTTCTACAGAAGTGGTCTCCAAACTGTGGCTCGCAAGCTGGATGCAGCCATTTGCTTGCCTTTATCTGGCCCTTGGGGCACTATTCCTCCCACTAACACCAACTATGAGGTACCATTCCTCCCACTAACACCAACAGTAGGGCTAAGTCCTCTTACTGACAACAATAATGGGGCACTATTCCTTCCATTGACAACAACAATGGGATACTATTCCTCTGATTGACACTAATAGTGGGGCACTATTCCTTTGGCTGACACTAACAGTGGGGAGATATTCCTCCTACCTACACCAACAATGGGTCATTATTCCTCCCACTGAAGCCAACAACAGGGCATACTTCCTCCCACTGAATCCAATGATGGGACACCATTCCTCCAACTGACACAAACAATGGGGCATTATTCCTTCCACTGACACCAACAATCACGAGGCACTATTCCCCCCACTGACGCCAATAATGGGACGCTATTGCTTCTATTGGCACCAACAATGGAGCATAATTTCTCCCACTGACACCAACAATGGGGCAATATTCCCCCTACCGACACTGACAATGGGGTACTATTCCTCCCAATGAAACCAACAATAGGGCATCATTTTTCCAACTGACACCAATGATTGAGGCACTATTCTTTCCAATGACATTAACGTTGGGGCCCTATTCTTCCCACTGACACCAATGATGGGACACTATTCCGCCTATTGGCACCAACAATAGAGCATAATTCCTCCCACTGACACCAACGATGGGTCAATATTACTCCCACTGACAATGGGGCACTATTCCTCCCACTGAAACCAACAATAGGGCATCATTTTTCCCACTGCCACCAATGATTGAGGCACTATTCCTCCCAATGACATAAACATTGGGGTCCTATTCTTCTCTCTGACACCAATGACGAGACACTATTCCTCCCACTAACACCAACAATTGGGCATAATTCCTCCCACTGACACCAACTACTAGGCACTATTCTTCCACTGATGCCAATGATGGGACATTATTTCTCCCACTGGCACCAACAATGGAGCAGAATTCCTCCCACTGACACTAATGACGGGGTATAATTCCTCCCAGTGACACTGTCCATAAGGAAATATTCCTCCCACTGATAGCAATGACGGAGCATTATTCCTCCTCCCACAAACCTTAGGCATGGTTTACTACCACTTACACTGGGGCATTTCTACCCAAAGTGGCTACAGTCTGGACCCCTAGGTGTTTGAAGGACAGTAAACTGGCCCTCTGTTTAGAAAGTTTGGAGACCCTTGTTCTAGAGCAGGGGTCTCCAAACTTTCTAATCAAAGGGCCAGTTTACTGTCCTTCAGAGTTTAGGAGGGCTAGAGTGTGGTCAGTGAGAGTAGAAAAGGTCCGATGTCAGTGGGAAAAAATAATGCCCCATTGTTTGTTTCAGTGAGAGTAATTGTGTGCCCATTGTTGATGTCAATGGGAGGAATTCTGCCTCATTGTTGATGTCAATGGGAGGAATTCTGCCTCATTGTTGATGTCAATGGTAGTAATTCTGTCCCATCGTTGGTGACACTAAGAGGGAATGTGCCCCATCGTTGGTGACACTAAAAGAGAATGTGCCCCCTTCATTTGAGTGTCTGTGGGGGGAATTATGGCGCAAACTTTTTATCAGTGGATGAAATAGTGCTCCAAGGGTCAGATAAAAGCAAGCAAAGGGCCGCATCTGGCCCCCCCGGGCCACAGTTTGGACACCACTGTTCTAGAGGACCTTTTTCTTGTAAACTAGGCAGATGTATAAACCCTAATACTGTTTAATAAATATGTATCTGCTTTTCACATTCGCTTCGTAGCAGTGGGTTTTGTATAGAATTTACCCTTTTGCTACCCTCGTCCTTGGCAGTTATGGGCCTACAACGTGTCGGGTCCTCTTAAGTGGAGTTCCACCCATTTTTTTATGTTTGTCTGTGCTGCATGCCCTAATCTCATAGTGTTCAGAATGGACAATTTTTATTTATTTTGTTGCTTGTAAATACCTTTATTTTGTAGTCCTTCATTACTTCCTCCTCCTTATTAGCCTAGGCTATTAAGTCACAAGGCTATTTGCAAGGGTTTCTGGGATAGGCATCATGTTTCCCAGTAGTCCTTGCCAACCTGACTGAAACCTATTACATTGCTTGTGCAGCACTGAGCATGTGCGAGATATGCAAAGCTGAAATCCAGGAAGTCATACAGTCTGGCTTCATGATGCCCACACTTAAGATGGCCACGGTCTATTTCTAGATTATAAACGTAACAACCTAACAAAACGGACCTTAGTTTACAGACTAACTTTACTAGTATACATAAGGCTTGTGTATTACAGGGGTATTTATATTTAAAAAGTGAAATTGTGGGTGGAACTCCCCTTTAAAGTAAAGAAAGAAGAACCCAATTCACCATCTTGTCAATGCCTACTGGTACAGTCCTTCCTGTTGGATATATTCATTTTGACCATCTATATCTTTAAGTTGCTAGTGATATACACAATTGTTCTCTGTAAACAAAGCTGACAAGGGTGCTTTTAATAAAAGAAGATTGAAGACCAATGATGACCAATCAGACTCTTTGTTGTATTTTTCAGAGAATTAAGATGAAATAGGATTGGCCTCCATGGGCAACTTCTCACTATTTTCACATTCTCGTTGCCTTTATAAATATCCCTCAGAATATTGTTAGCCCCCTATCACCCAATCAATGCTATATAAACGCCAGAATAACTGTTGTCTGCAATTAGGTGACAGTGAACATAGCCAATGAGGCAACAATATTCTATGACACAATGATGGGAGTCGTCATCTACCATTCAACAATCACAAATAAGTACCAAAACAGCAAGGCACAAACTTGCATTTAAATGGTGAATTCCATGTTTATAGTAATCAGAAGAGCTGGGTGGAATCAGAGAAGGTCACTGTTACGCTAATTCTTTATTTGCCATGATGCTCTTTAGAATAGATACGTCTGCATGCAAACAGTATGTTTGTGGGGACCAAAAACAAGCAATTATCATATTTGTTTTGTAAATTTGTTATAGATCATAGGCAGAATTTTAGATGCAGAGTCTAAAAAATCATGAAGAAAGAGGCCCCTGAAACATGGCTTCTGATCATTAAGAATACTCTATGGTGGTATGGTGTTAGACGGTGCCATCATTCCGAAAATAATATTTCCTAGAAAACCCTCTTTATATGGGATTATACAGGCACAGGCTGAGAGAATTTCATGTAAAAAGTAGAAAAACTTTTATTTATACAAAAAATACTTAAAAAAATACATACAAGGGCCCAGATTCACAGAGCGATTACGCCTGCGCAACAGGAGATGCGCGTGCGTAAGTCTAAATGTGCGCGTGCGTTTCGTTGCGCGGCATCCCCAGAACGAGATACGCAAAAAATCGTCTTTTTTTTGTCCCGCGTAATTTCGTTAGACTTGTGCATCCGTCCGCGCAAAAGTGCGATAGACACACCATTGATTTGCTAGTCAAATATGCTAATGAGGGACTTACGGGGATCCACAAAACAACGTTGGGGCAGCGCAGGCGACGCAGTGTGCGCAACAGCAAAATGTCCTGTCTAAAATTAGAGCTGATAAAAGCTGGTCTAAAAAAAGAAAAAAAGTCTACTTGTCAGATAAAGCAACACTGTTAGTGAGGAGTTCAGCAGTCACACGTGTTGCTCAACAATCTGTATGCCAACATGCCAGGGGCATCGTCGCACATAGCTATACTACTGACTTTAGATGAACAAAGAAGGAGGAGGGCACGGAGGATGGCACTAAGGAGGGCACGGGAGATGTTTTTTTTTTTTTTTTTATTTGCTTATATAAAATTTACAATTTAATCTAATCTAATACAATATTCTTATCTGATACAAGCCCCTCACTCTTCACTTGATATATCACACACGCATAGACATCTTTGGCATGAGTGATTCTGAGGTGTCTCGCATCTTCAGATTCACCCCTCATGCCATCCTGGAATTACCACAACCTTGCAGGAGGACATCAGCAGCCCAACACATGGCACCACCCATGACACCCATGACAGCTACATATACAATCAGAGCCCCATCCCCACAGATTTCGAACAGAACATGTATGGGGACAGCTGGCTGATTGGTGAGTGACATGGGTGGCAGGCATGACTATCCCCTCCCGTGATGCACACCTCACAAGTGGCACATGCATGACTAACATCCTCCTGTCTTTTCCCTTCAAGGTGACTCTGCATATGCACTGGTACCCCATCTCATGACCCCATCTCATGCCAGCTCACATTATGCATCTTTGCATGTTAAACACACACATTAATCATGGCACAATGAGAATGCATGCATGCACACCACTGTGGTCCCTAGCACACACACACCACATCGTCATCACATTGGATTGGCACCAGTCCACCATGCAGGACTTGTGAGCAGCAACGCCACGCAAAGGCTCCAATTATGTCACTGTACATTCATACACCATTCACACAGACCTGGGGATCACTTCTCCACCACAAATGAGGGTGACACCCCTTTTCCCGCAGGAATATCACCCCCACATTCCAAAATCATACACAAACAGAACCAAAAAAATTAAATAAATGACGAGCAAAAAAAAAAAATGCCCAGCAAAAATATAATTTAAACAAAATAACAACAAAGAAAACACATAAAAGACAAAAATCACTCTGCAAAACAGTCCCCAAATATCTCAAAGACACGTCACAAACAAACAAAAGCACCTTGCTGTAGAGGGAGGGATACAAAGGGATGTACTTTTGCAAAGGAAGTGCATTTGTGTCTGTCTATTTATGCTGTCTGCGTAGTTCACAAAGTTGCCCTAGTCCATTTCCAATTTCACTGATTGCGCCGCTCCCGAGTTGTGAGCATGCGCACAGCGGAGCTGAGCATGGTCTCCTTCAAGCGCGCATTCGCGAGCCGGCCGGCCCTTCATTTGCATGGGGTCACGGCTCATTTCAATGTAACACGCCCACGTCCTTCCCAATTTGTATTACTCCTCCTTACGCCTCTGGAAAAACGTTACGTATGCGCAATTTCCTGCGCAAAAGCTACGAGAATAGGGTGATTACGTGGCAAAATTGCGCAAGTCTAACGTAAAGGCGGTGCGCTACGCCGGTCCAATAATGCGCAGATGTACGTGAATCTGGGCCAAGGTTTCTTCAAAAAGTTTCTCCACTTTTTTTAACCAAATTATATATACACTATATTGTTCAAAGTATTAGGACACCTGCCTTTACATGAACTCAGTGGATGTAAAAAGATGTCCATTTGGCAACTTCAGACTGTAGGCTTAGCGTGGCCGAGTGCGGGGTGTACCAAGATGGCCGTGACTGAACATCACTTCTGTTATGAAATCTGACGGGTCACCTAATCTGATGGAACACCAGCTGTAAAAAACGATACCAGGGTTATGGCTGATATCTTCAGTCATAATCCCTGTTAACCACAACATATGCACTATATTTCCAAAAGTATTGGGACGCCTGCCTTTATAAGCACATGAACTCTAATGGCATCCCAGTCTTAGTCCGTAGGGTCCAATATTGAGTTGGCCCACCCTTTGCAGCTATAAAAGCTTCACCTCTTCTGGGAAGGCCGTCCACAAGGTTTAGGAGTGTTTCTATGGGAATGTTTGACCATTCTTCCAGAAGCGCATTTGTGAAGTCAGGCACTGATCAGTTGGACAAGAAGGCCTGGCTCGCAGTCTCCAGTCTAATTCATCTCAAAGGTGTTCTATCCGGTTGAGGTCAGGCCAGTTAAGTTCCTCCAGGCCTGGCTCGCAGTCTCCAGTCTAATTCATCTCAAAGGTGTTCTATCCGGTTGAGGTCAGGCCAGTTAAGTTCCTCCACCCCAAACTCGCTCATCCATGTTTTTTCGGACCTTGCTATGTGCACTGGACCAAATAATTTGGCAGAGGGGGGAATTATGGTGCGTTGTTGTTTTTCAGGGGTTGGGCTTGGCCCATTAGGTCCAGTGAAGGGAACTCGTCAGCATACCGAGAGATGTTGGACAATTTCATGCTCCCAACTTCTGGGAACAGTTTTGGGGATGGCTCCTTCCTGTTCCAGCATGATTGTCCATAAAGGTCCATAAAGACATGAATGAGTGAGTTTGGGGTGGAGGAACTTGACTGGCAGAGTCCTGAACTCAACCCAATAGAACACCTTTGGGATGAATTAGAGCGGAGACTGCGAGTCGGGTCTTCTCGTCCAACATCAGTGCCTGATCTCACAAATGGGCTTCTGGAAGAATGGTCAAACATTCACATAGACACACTCCTAAACCTTGTGGACAGCCTTCTCAGAAGAGTTTAAGCTGTTATAGCTGCAAAGGGTGGGCCAACTCAACATTGAACACTACAGACTAAGACTGGGGTGCCATTAAAGTTCATGTGCGTGTAAAGGCAGGTGTCCCAATACTTTTTGAAATATAGTGTATACAGCAAGCGACTACAAATATACCAATATAAGATCTCACAATGTGTAACGCAGATGGGAGCACAATGGGCAAAAGGTAGATGAGTGTGCCCCCCCCCCATCTTCCTTTTGCCCATTGTGCCCCAATCTGTGTTACACCTTTGGAGAGGTTATATTGGTATTGGTATATGTGAAGCTGCTATATATATATATATATATATATATATATATATATATATATATATATAAATAAGGTCTGAGCATTAACAATAAGTTTGATAAATGGAAAGTTCACACTAAATGCAAGTCTGTGTTTTGTTGGGCTGAGTTTGGGAAATTTGTGCCAAATTAAAACTACTGTAAACCCTTGAAGTTATTCAGGCTATAGGCTGCCCACTCTATCCATTGTTTGAGACCAGAAGGCTTTAAAAGCCGGGTTCACATATGTGCGTCCGCGGGTTTATGCCTGGGGTCCGGTGCGTGTCTGTTCACCGGTTCAGGTGTGATTCAGGACCAAATCTTTGCCTGAATTCCCACCTGAATGGGACCCAAAGACACACAGGACTTTTGTGCAATCCAGATCGTGGTCGCCACAGACCTGTGTGAAACGGCTCCATTGAGATCCGGTCACACTCGCCTGTCATGCAAATTGGATGTGGTCAAATCCGGCATCCAATTTGCATATATGTGAACCTGGCTTAAATTGATCATGGATAGGCAAAAAAATAATTCACTTTGGACAGAGTAGGTAGGGATTAGGTTCTTACGATTGTCTGTTTGGCCTCAAGGTAGATTCACTCTATTTGTCCTGGTCACCATTGTCACCGAGAGAAATGTAATAGGAAAAATTGAATTTTACAGAGGTCACCAGAAAAAGAGGTGAATGTAAATGTTCCAGTGGGGACACCTGTTATTATAATAACCAAGAAGTAAATTCCCCCCACTCAGTGTTGCCAACCGTCCGTATTTTTACGGACCGTTCGTAAAAACGGGCACTTTTTTCCCCCGTTCGTAAATGTCCGTGGTTGAGGGAATGTGCCAGTAAAAATAGTGAGATCGGTTTGGCTTGGATCTGCGCATGTAATTTGGAGGCAGGGGGTGATGGTGGCTGCAGTGATACTGCAGAGGGGGATGGAGGCAGGGGGCAATGGAGGCAGGGGGAGATTGAAGGCAGGGGCTGTTAGTGGCAGGGGGTGTTGGTGCCACCGCAGAGGGGGATGGAGGCAGGTAACGATGGAGGCAGGTGGTGATTGGAGGCAGGGGGCCTGGGGGAGATTGGAGGCAGGGGGAGATTGTGGCACTGCAGAGGGAGGCGAAGGCAGGGGGTGTTGGTGGCAGAGGGGGATGGAGGCAGGGGGAGATTGTGGCACCGCAGAGGGGGATGGAGGCAGGGGGTGATGTGACTTAATAATTTGCCCTTATTATATCGAACATAACAAAAATATGTTTTTTTACCTTAATATCGATCTTAAATCACATTGCTATTTGCCTAGCGTACTTGTTTATAGCCCAAATACTGAAATTTGCACCTAAAAATGTCATTTAGTAACTTTTGTGAAATGCCAGTAAAAATGTGGCTGCCCCAGTACATTTTGGGTGTCGTGCCAGTAAATTTCAATCTGGTAGGTTGGCAACACTGCCCCCACTTTGCAGAGATTCCCTCTCACTTCTTGTTGCAAAATCCTTTACAGCATGGCACATACACCTTGGATAGTCATTCTGCTCTCACGCTAGGATTGGCGCATCCATTGTATGGTATAAGCTTCTAGTGCAGTGATGGCAAACCTTGGCAACACAGATGTTTTTTAACTACATTTTCCATCATGCTCACGATTTCCCACGATGCCCACGATCATATTGGGCACCAGGGGAAGGAGGAGGGAAGCCGCCGAAGACGAAGCCGAAGCCACCGCATTGCACTGTAGAGTGCATGAGCTGCAGAGTGCATGAGCTGCAGAGTGCATGAGCATCATGGGAAATGTAGTTCAAAAACTTCTGGGGTGCCAAGGTTCGCCATCACTGTTCTAGTGTATTGCAGGATGTAAACACTCCTCAGCCACGGACAGGCTGGGCACTAAAGAACTTACATGTATCTGCATCTAAGGGAGCTTTGCACTTATAATGGTTAATTTGATGATGGTGATAAAGGCAGTTTTTATTCATAAAGTGCACTTACCCTGTAAATGAGCCACTGATCCCTAAATATATGGATCCTGGGCTACTGTTTAGAAATCTCTTACTACCAACACTGTGGATACTTATCAATGACTGGCTGCTGCTAAATGGTCAAAAGGTTTCATACTTTTTTTTTTTAAAGTGGAAGAAACCAATAACATAAAAGCAAATATACAAGATCCACATAGTTACATAGTAGGTGAGGTTGAAAAAAGACACATGTCCATCAAGTCCAACCTATGTGTGTCAGTATTACATTGTATATCCCTGTATGTTGTGGTCGTTTAGGTGCTTATCTAATAGTTTCTTAAAACTATCGATGCCCCCCGCTGAGAACACCGCCACCGCCGCTTGCCACTCTTAGGCCGCGTACACACGATCGAACATGTCCGCTGAAACTGGTCCGCCGACCAGTTTCAGCGGACATATTCGATCGTGTGTACGACCTAGCGGACAGGTTTTTCCAGCGGACAAATTTCAAAGCATACTTTGAAATTTGTCTGCTGGAAACCTGTCCGTCGGACATGTCCGCCGGTTAGTACGCCTAACCAGCGGACATAAATCTCCCGCATGCGTCGAATGGATTCGACGCATGCGTGGAAGTATTTTACTTCCTGGAGTGGTGACGTGGCGGCGTCAACGTCACCGCGTCCTCAGTCCGAGGGGATTTTCGTCCGATGGTGTGTACACGCCATCAGACCAAAATCCCAGGAGACATGTCCGCTGGAAACGGTCCTTCGGACATGTTTCAGTGGACATGTCTCCCCGTGTGTACACGGCCTTACAGTAAAAAAACCCTCTACAAAGTTTGAGGTTAAACCTTGTTTCTTTTCATTTTAATGAGTGGCCACGTGTTTTGTTAAACTCCCTTCCACTAAAAAGGTTTTATCCCTATTGTGGGGTCACCAGTACGGTATTTGTAAATTGTAAATTAAAGTTTGGTACCTTTTTCCAAAACATAAAATGCTCAAACTACCTCACAGCACTGCTGTGTACAACTATATCTGTACAGATTTCCTTAGATGATAATTGCATTTTAAAACTAAGTGCACATATCCATTTGACCCCCTTTTCTGATCTAAAATATCCCTGCCTCTTTAGATGCCTACTTACCTCAATCCAGTGTTAGTTTACATCCCGTTTCAAAATTCTACACAAAAGTCTTAAACCTTGGAAGAAGGCTCAAAGAACTTTAAGGTAAGCCAGCGAGGCCAACCCATAGAGTCAGAACAGCATGTATGCAAACACTGGAAACCTTAGTAAGTATGGATCTAGTAGGGTGGATGGTGGGGTAGTTTAGGTCACGGAGAGGGGGTAAAAAGGATAGGTGGAATTTGTTTGAAAGGACATTTATCCCATACAAAAAACAGTACACAGGCTAAAAGGGCAGAGACCAAGATTCATACTTTATCAATAAGAAGCATGGAAGCTGATGCACAGCAAGAAATATTAACGCAATAGATGCAATTTAGTAATGGTTAGTATAAACAAGACCCTATAAAGCTAAGGATGATAAGGATTTGAAGACCATACATTCTGATCCTTTATGAGTTTTTTTTTTACTTTTTTCTGTGCAATAGTAATGATATACTGTATTTGTATAACTGCTATGCATTGCACAGGCCTGAAATATAAAAATATTGTGCGCCGCAGTGTGCTGCAACAAAGGTGTGTCAATAAGGTGCATTGTACAGAGGCATACCAACGCACCTAGGGTATTTTGCACTGGTGGGCACACAATAAGGAACAGTGGGGAATGATTGAGAGCATGGGATGGTCAGGGGTGGGTTTATTTTGCCCTAAATAGGAAAGGTGACAAGGTCTATTTAATATTGCTCTAATTTTATAATTTCAATGAAACAACAACCTTCTTAAAACCTTAAAATAGGCAACTTTCTTCTAAAGTGAGTTAATTATTCCACCCTTAACATCAATTTTTTTCTGTAGTTTTAAATGCAATTTGTTGGGAGAAATAGTTGGGATGCCGCTACTGACCTTCGTCTGAAAATTCAAATTGCCTTAATCATGCCGATCCAAATGGTTTTCAAAGTTAATGACCCAAAAGAGCAAATAGTCAAAGACATGCTGGGTTAATTGGGTTAGTTAAAATCCTGTTTAAAATTGTCCCTAGTATGTGTATGTATGAATGTGCGTTACAGACCTTCAATTCTAAGCTCCTTGAGGGCAGGGACTGATGTGAATGTACAATATATATGTAAAGTGCTGCGTGAGGGCCCTTTCACACTACTGGACCGCATGGCCGTATTTCATCCATCCGTTCTCGGATAAAATACGGACATACAAAAAACAGTACACAGGCTAGAAGGGCAGGGACCAAGATTCGTACTTTAGCAATAAAAATCCGCTGACACCTGATCTTATCAGTGTCCGCTATGCTCCGATTCTGCAGACGGAGGAAAATCCTATTTTTCCATCCGTCTGCAGAGCGGATTGGGTGAACATGGACAGACGGTCCGCGTTCATCCGATCCCCCCCCCATAGGGGGGAACGAAGATCTGACAGGGCGGTCACTGTTATCTGCCGGCTCAGCAGGGATAAACGCAGCTATCCCCGCTGAGCAAGCGGATGAGACATGTATGGATCTTCATGGGATCTGTACATGTGAAAAGGGCCTAAATTGAATGCACTATATAAGTACCTGTAATAAATAAATACATAAATTAATAGCCACTAAAGTCATACAAGAAAAAAAGTTCCTGATCTACATGCTTGTTTAAGCACAATGAATCAGAATATACTCAAGTCAGGGGATCAGCCTTACACCCATGCAACTGGCAATTTTAGAAGAAGAGGTCAGCATTGGCAATATAGGTATTTCTCTCAACAAAGGTTTTGCTTTAACTAGCCTAAACATAGAAATAAGCAAGCGCTCCAACTAAACTTCCAAGTTGATGGTTTACTGAAATCGCATGTCAATAGAAACATCCAACATTTCAAAGGACCATCTTTTTTTTTCGAGGTGGCAGACAGAGAAAGAGAGTCTGCATACCCTAGAAACTGTGTTCCGACCGATATGGGACTAATCATAGAAAAAAAAAACAGCATTCCAAATAAACTTCCAAGATGCGGGTCCACCAATGTTCCAAGAATACCCATATCAACAGAAACACCAACATTTTTCAAGGTGACAGAGAGAAAAGGAGAGTCTGCATACCCTCAAAACATTGATGTTTCCTTTGATACGGGACTTCAGTAAAAAGTCATATTGGATGGTTCACCTAAAGTGTTGGCTTTTCCTATGTTTGGAATTGCCTGGTGTCACCGTTGAGGGAGGCAAGCACCCACCCCTATAGATGGGTTATATGAGGTTTGTGCGGTGTGGTTTGATGTATTACAAGCTCCTTTAATAGACCTGTCTGGCTTCTTGTACGGTATGTATGGAGAAACAGGGAAGGAACACAGATGGGGAAGGACAGAAGGATTTGGAAAGTCGGTATACCACATTCATGTAGGTGGGAACAGAGATCTCAGCGTTTAGACTCTGACATTGCTCCTGCTGATCTTCTTGTAAGGAGGTTTTGAGCACTACTGGTTGGAAAGGCACTAATTCTCCTACAGACAAGCCAGTGAAATCATGAGTTAAGGAATTGCTTCCAGACAAGCTGTGGCAGGTCTGTAAAGACAGTTGAAGGAAGACATATTACACCTGCTGTCGGGAATAATGGTCTGTGCACAATGACGCAACTGCTACAACACAGTTAAAAGTTGGGGAAACTAGTACAATTTATATTTTTCTCATTCGTCTGTAATTTGTCTTAAAGGATTTGAGTGTGTAGATAAAAATTACAAGATATTAGTACATTAAGACCAACATTCCAAGAATCACATGCAATTTTCCCAGAAAGAGTGCTAGCCCCAATCAGATGAGCTTCATTGTACATCAGAAGGCCCTTGTTGTGTCCTGACCTCGTCTTGTTATCACTGTGCTGTGAGAAGAGAATACTGCCATATACAGATTAGAAGCTAGCCTTGGGGATAAGCAAATATTCCTAAATACAAGATCCATGTGTATTCTTACTTAACCACTTAAAGCGGATGGCCCATTAAAATAAAATATTAAAAGCCGAGAGTTCCCAGCACACAACGGGGGGCGACGGGAAGCTAGGAAAACCCGTCTTTTTCCCCGACTCTGCTGTGGCCGGAAGTGGGTGCAAATACCTGTCTTTAGACAGGTATCTGCAACCCCCTCCCCCTGAAAGGTGTCAAATGTGACACCGGAGGGGGGGAGGGTTCCGATCAGCGCGACTCCACTTTAGGGTGGAGATCCGCTTTAAGGACCGAGCCTGTTTTTCAGACTTGGTGTTTACAAGTTAAAAACAATTTTTTTTGCTAGAAAATTACTTAGAACCCCCAAACATTATACATTTTTTTTCTAACACCCTAGAGAATAAAGTGGCGGTCGTCGCAATACTTTTTGTTACACCGTATTGGCGCAGCGATCTAACAAGCGCACTTTATTTGGAAAAAAATTCAATTTTTTAAATAAAAAAATAAGACAACAGTATTTTCTTTATATTGTGAAAGATAATGTTTCGCCGAGTAAATTGATACCCAACATGTCACGCTTCGAAATTGCGCACGCTTGTGGAATGGCGTCAAACTTTTACCCTTAAATCTCCATAGGCCACGTTTAAAACATTCTTCGGGTTGCATGTTTTGAGCTACAGAGGAGGTCTAGGGCTAGAAATATTGCTCTTGTTCCAACACCGTTTTCATATGTGGGCGCTACTTACATATGCATTCGCTTCTGTGCGCAAGCTCATCAGGATGGGGCACTTTTAAAAAAATTTGGGGGGTTTTCCTTATTTATTTTAAAACTGTTTTTTTTTTTAAAGTGGGTCACTTTTTTTTTCTAGTACAAGGAATGTAAACATCCCTTGTAATAGAAAAAGGCATGACAGGTCCTCTTAAATATGAGATCTGGGGTCAAAAAGACCTCAGATCTCATAAATGCAAAAAAAAATAATAATAATTTTGTCATTTAAAAGGTATGGGTGGAAGTGACGTTATGACGCCGCTTCCACCCTGTAGTGATATGGAGACGGGTGGGGGCCATCTTCCCCTCACTCGTCTCCAGGCCACTGGCAGGGAAAGAACCGATCGCCGCCGGTAAGCAGCGGAGGGCACCAGGGAGCCGCGGGGGGACCCCTCTTCCGCCGCTGATAAAAGTGATCTTGCGGAGATTCCGCTGCAGAGACCACTTTTATCATGTAGCGAACTGCCCGCTGAAGAAGAGGATACCAGGGTTATGGTAGCTATCTACTACCATAACAACGGCATTCCTCTTCAAAGTGCCAACGTAAAACTGGGGAGGGCGGCCCGTAAGGCCCCCGGCGGCTCCCTCGGCTCCTCCCCACCTCAGATAACCCCCTCTGGGAAGCACTCTCTCAAGGGCCGCCGAGTGCAGGACTCGGCCCCCATCGACTGTGTCATTGGATTAGATTGACAGCAGAGAGGACAGGCAGAACGTTACAACACGTCTGGATTTGTCAGCATGATATGGTTTATTTGAGCAAAATGACATGGCACATTAAAAATGAGAAGCGGGGGGCGCTGACGACAGTGACATGTCACATTAAAGAAAGTTGAGAAGCGGGGAGAGGAGGTGTTCTGCTGTCGGAAATGACATCTTACATTACATTAAACTGAGAAGCCGGGGGTGCTGACTTCTTACCTCTTCTCCCATGCAGCCAGCGAGTTGAGAAACGGGGTGAGGGGGCGAAAATTACTTCTCACCAGGCGGGGCCTCTAGTAATTTAGGGGGCCCTTCGCAGCTTTGCAGGGCCCTAAGCGGCTTGCATAGTGAGCCTACAGGGCGGATCAGCCCTGCTCCTACCTATGGGCTAACACTGGAAGTACTACCAGGAGACCAGTGAGACGAGATAAACGCCAGAGTGCTGCACAGTGGCATACACTGTGATCGCTCTTCACCCCAAGAGGGGGTAAACATCTGGTGAGTGCGGGCTTTATTAGAGCACGGTCTGCACTGGTCACCATTCTGGAATGCAAAAAACGGTTATATCACCAGGCACTGGGCACCTAGCACCTGAGACTACAAGATCAGTTTGATTTACACATATGGACATTCATATTGTCTAATCTCAATTTTGCACGTTTTTTTTTCATTTGCACGTTTTTTTTTTCATTTGCACTTTATTGAATACTTGCAGGATCTTTTTTGCATGCAGTGTTCTCCATTTTTGCACATTTCATTGCACCTTATTGAACACTTGCAGGATTTTTTTTTCGCAGGGCTTTTGTTGCATGCAGTGTTCTTATCCTTATTTATTTATTTGTATTCATTAATCCTGTTATCTTTGCCAATTTTCACTAGATCCTCGTCCAGGATAATATTACTATTGCACTTTTTGCACAGGCACTATACAGTGGTATATGTTGAGTATCTATTTATATATTTATTCATGTTCACTATTGCACTTTAAGGCTGGGTTCACACTATACTGCACGACTTTCATCCTACTTTGCTCTGTGACATCGGTCCTACATTGGTCCTACATCCATCTGACTTTCATGAAGAGGATACTACTTTGATCTGACTTTGAGATAGTCTGACTTGTTCTTTGACCAATCAAAACAATCCCAGTGTGAGATAAATTCCTTTTACTGCTGCTGTAATCATCATCGGATGTCAAAAGTCGAATGGTAAGGACAAGGCCCCTACTTTGATCCAACTTCAATGATATTCAATGGGCTGAAGTAGGATCAAATTTGGACCAAAGTAGTACAGGGAGCATTTTCAAAGTCGGACCGACTTGCGTCGGACCATTTAAGACGGCTCTCATAGGGAAACATTGATTTTCACACATCATGCGACAGCAGCTCCCAATGTTGGAGCGTTTGTCGGACAAGTGTGAACCCGGCCTACACTTTCAATTAATTTGCTCATTTACTCAACTTAGGTGGAATAATTAGGTAGAGGCAGCTTCCTATTAATTCACCTCAGGACGTCAATTGCCCCTTGTTGTGGGTTTTTCCACAGTTTTTTTAAGGTTCATTGTGTGGATTCATAACTTGTACTGTATTTCACAGCCAGGCAGCTAGCATTTTTTTAGGAGGAATGCAGCTTACATATTTATCTTATTACAGGTTTCCTTTAACAGTTGTGTCGGATGCAAGTACTTATGCAAGCTCAGCTAAATATGATAAATAATAATAAACACATTTGAAATGTGATGATACAATTTGCATTTGTTTCATATTCAAAGGCATGCCAGAGAGCAGTATGTAATGTGTAGTAATGCCAATCAATCAATTACAATTTATCAACAATCTGATTTCAGTAAACTGATACAATTTGTGTTTTATCAAATTCTGCCCATTATCACTGCTCTCTGTGCATTTTTATTTAATACGTCTGTACATTTTTTTTATTTCTCCTTCACATTTAAAGTGTATGTAAAGATCACGCCTTGTTTTTTTCCATTTTAGATTAGAGTAGGAAGGGTTAAAAGCTGTCTCAAGTTATGTATTGTCGCCTGTGTCCCCCTGAGGCCGTTTTCTTTTACATCCTGTACTGTAGACACAAAAGGAAACAGAAGGTTGAATAGAAGGTGGAAAGGGGATGTAAACCCAACATTTTTCTTATTTTTTTTTTATGTCACAATGTAGAGAATAAGATTTCCTACCATCTGTGCCCAGTTTTGCCACACAGAGTTAATCCAGCTTTATTGTTCAGTGAAATAAAAAACAGACTTCCAGATAAAGACCAAAGTCCTTGCTTGAGTGACAGGTTATTTACATATCTCGTGCACTAGCTTGCAGACATGCATAGATTCTGTAAAGTGCACAATTCACACCCCCCTCCCCTCCTCTCCTCTCCCCTCCAGCTCTCACAGGATTGGCTGGCTTTCCTGTGTTTTGATTAAATGTTTTCAAAATATGGGGTGACCCACAGTTCAGTGTGAACAGCCATCAGAATATACATAGACAAGAAGCTGTGCATGTCTGCAAGCTAGTGCACGAGATATGTAAATAACCTGTCACTCAAGCAAGGACTTTGATCTTTATAGGGAAGTCTGTTTTATTTCACTGAACAATAAAAAGATGATTGCTCAACGCTGGATTAACTCTATGTGGCAAGACTGGACACATGATAGGAAATCGTATTCTCTACATTGTGACATCAAATTTTTTTTTTGGGGGGGTTTACATCCACTTTAAATTGCCCCAGCAATGACACAAAGGCCAATACAAACTAAAACAAGTGTAAAAACCTTCCACAGTCTGTCCAAAAATGTTGTCTTTACATAAACTTTAACTCTTAAAACGATTATTAGATAATTGCATGCAAGTTCCATATTACAGAACAGAAAGTTTGATTAGCTGGTTTACTGGGAAGTATACAGACAGGTCCAACCATTCAGGCAGAAATCAAATACATTTACCTACATTCAAATGTGGAAAATACCTTATCGGAGCTGCCGTTTCCCAGATCTGAATCATTGGAGCTCCCAAAATACAGACGCCATATACTGGATTTGGGGTCTTCTGGGGGGATTTTGATCATTTCCAGAGAGGTAAGGGATTGATCTAAGACACTGTCCGCTTCTCCGGATTCATCAGACACACTGCTGTTGTTCAGGAATATCATTGATGATAAACTTGCATCACTATCAGATCCAGAGCCATTGTCCTGAAAAAATCAACAAACAAATATTGGAAAACTGTCTCTCTTGTGTCTACAACACTAACTGATGACCGAGTTACAATGCTGTCTACACTATTTTCCTAAAAATTATTACCATTTTTTTAACCATTGAAGCATAGAAAATAGGATATTTGTACTCAATACATAATACTTTTCTTGGAGTCTACTGGGCGCACAGCACAGGTGTTTCTCTCCATTGGGTTATACAGACACCTACAAGAGGACTAGACACTGGCAAACAATAAAACTCTAGGCTACCTAACCCCTTCTACTACCAGCATGCCTCAGTTTTGAAGCAAAGCAGTACCAAGAGCATGATAATAAATCTGTATCCCCCAATGGATTCCAAGAGAGTTTCTCTTTCTCATTAAATGGGGACATGGGAAGTCTTTCCTGTGGCTGCACTGTCTTACAGAACAAGTAAACAGAATATAAGGTGGTAGCCTTGCAAATCTGGTAAACAGTTGCTTGATGCTGAAAGGCAAAAAAAAAAAAAAAACACTAATCGGTACACGATCGGTTTTCCCGTCAGAAAAAGTCAGATGTGAGATTTTGGACGGGAATTCCGACCGTGTGTAGGCTCCATCTGACTTTTTCTGTTGAAATTTCCTCCAGCAAAAGTTTGTGAGCAGGTTCTCTATTTTCCCGACAGAAAAAAATTGCTAGCGGAAAAAACGTTCATCTGTATGGAATTCATACTTGCAAAAAAAATGCACGCTCAGAATCAAGCAGAAGAGCCAAACTGCCTATTGAACTTCATTGATCTTGGCTCGTCATACATGTTGTACGTCACCGCGTTCTTGACAGGCGTAATTTGGTGTGACCGTGTGTATGCAAGACAAGCTTGAGCGGAATTCCTTCGGAAAAAACATCCAAGGTTTTTCCGATGGGAAAACCGATTGTGTGTACGCGGCATTACAGATCCAGTAAAATGCAACTTGACAGGAAAGGGTAGAACCTAATCTTTGAGACCATAACCTTGGATGGTCTAACTGAGTCACCTAGAGTAGGTGGAATGAGAAAAACAGAATGGGAATTATCCAACACAATCAAACAATGAAATAAAATGTTAGTTTTGGCACACTGGAGCCAGACAGAGGGATGGAAGTATGATGTGCTGGTTGAGGCAAAAGACAAAAAGTATCTTAGGCAAGAAATATGTCCAGGGCTGCAACACCACTATGTCCTTATGCAAGAACCAGAAAAAGTTTCTTCCTGGGTAAGGCTGCCAGATCAGACATGTATCTTGCTGGCTAAAAGGAAGTCTCGACTGAAGGAGAAAAATCTTGGAACAGTTAAAAAATCAATCAAATCAAAAACACTGAAATTTGCTCAGTTGCAGAATTGTCGCTGTCATTACTTACAGTTTTTAATAATACAAAAGTGCATGCAGGACACTGGGCAGACCACTAGGGGCAAAATCGTGGGTGCGCGATATACGCCGATACTCGCTTCCCGCGCTGTGTTTGAACTGAGCAGCCGACATATACCGAGCGCAGTACACTCGAGTACACTCGGCAAGGCTCGGCTCCCCCCGCGGTCACGTCCTGTGGGTCCTGTATGTCCTTTACGCGAGAGGTCCGAGCGTGCCCAAGTGTACTGCGCTCGGTATATGTCGGTGGAGTGGTTCAAACACAGCGCGGGAAGCGGGGATGAGCTGAGAAACACAGCGGGGAGGACACCACGATGGCCGCAGACAGACGCCGGACTGGACAAGGCTGCCGATGGACACCGGGCAAGACATCAAAACTGTAAGTAATAAAACATTTTTTTCAGGAATTTCATGTCCAGATTAGGGGTGCGCGCTATACGCCGGTGCGCCTAATAGGCAGATAAATACGGTAATTATTTGATACAGTACTGTAATCTGTAATATTACAGTATGCTGTATTTATACTGTTTTTTAACTTTTTTTAATTTGGCGCCAAAACTCCCCCCCCCGCACGTCGTGCCGCTCCAGAACGGAGCTCAGTGGCACTCGGCAGTCACCAGTGTGTGAATTGAGCGAGATGACAGCTCGCACACACAGCGGGGAGACATCGCAGGATCCAGGGATAAGGTAAGTAACTTCCTCTGTATCCTACAATGGGATCCCGAGGCTGGCTTGAGGTTACCGCTTTTGGTATGTGCGGGAGGATATGTCCGCTGGTTTCCCGTACTAACCAGCGGACATATCCGACGGACAGGTTTGTAGCGGACAAATTTCAAAGCATGCTTTGAAATTTGTTCGATGGACAAATCTGTCCGCTAGCCCATACACACGATCGGAGATGTCTGCTGAAACGGTCTATCGGACCGTTTTCAGCGGACAAATTCGATCGTGTGTACGCGGCCACAGAAGTAAAACAGAACATGTTCTCTATCTAAACTCTGACGAAATTGCTCGGAATATCTGATGGAAAAACTCTCGGAACGGTCGGAATTGCAGACTTTTTCCATTGGAAATTCCGATTGTGTGTACGGGGCTTTCGAGAACTTCCCACCACTCACAGGCACAGCTCTAGCACAGCCAACTAAATGTAGCTTCATAAAATGAGAAAATTATTACGTTTGTGGGATGCACATTCAACTTTGATCTAGAGTCATCCACAAGTTCTTATATCTTTTGGAGCAGAAATATCTTCCTGCCCTTGTCCCTGTCTTTGTTCCAGCTCACACTCTTGGTCTTGCTTCTCCTGCTAAATTCTCTAGACTAGGGGTCTCCAACTTGTCTAAACAAAGGGCCGGTTTACTGTCCTTCTGACCTTATGGGGGCCGGACTGTGGCCAGTGGGAGTAAACAATGTCCCATCATTGGTTTTAGTGGAAGAAATAGTGCCCTATTAATATTGGTGGGAGGAATAGAACCCCATCAGTGGTGTCAGTGGGAGGAATAGTGCCCCATCCTTGGTGTCAGTTGTGGATGCAATAGTGCCCCAAGGGCCGGATAGAGGCAAGCAAAGGACCACATCTGGCCCTAGGGCCACAGTTTGGAGACTACTGCTCTAGACTATAGACAGACATACCTGCACTGATGTGCTAGTTCCAAGGCCTGCATGGATGGCTTCCAACTGAGCATTGTACAATAAAGCTTTCAGGTCAGCTCCGGTGAAGTTTTCTGTCACCCCGGCCAAGTGCTGCAGATCCACATCATCATCTAAGAGCATGGACTGACTCAAGCATTTTAGGATTTCATATCGGGAAGCCTTTAGTATGTGTACAAACATAGAAACCAGAAATAAATAGAATTAGACTGAAAGAAAACAAATTCTATAAAAATTAGGTTATTACTAAAGATGTTTAAAAAACAAAAATTAATGCTAGTGTATATTACTTGCATGAAAACCATATAAACCTGACACACATCTGGCCAATTTGACTATTTTGAATCTTTGTGCTGCTAGCATTAATAAATAGATGGAAAGGATTTCATATTTACTTTTTTTTAACATTTTTTTTATCTATTCCGTTATGCCACATACGCGATCGGTTCGTCTGACGATGGCATACTAGCTCATTATGTAATATTCACCTCTGATCGAAGACCCCGCAGTCGTCCTCTTCCAATTTCCGGGCAGCCGACATCTTGGCCGGGGGTTACTTCCCTGTATCGCAGCTCCGGCACTCTGATTGGTTGGAGCCGCGCATGCGTGCGGGAGCCGGCAGTGACAGCACGGCCTCAATGAAGAACAGCACACTACAGTGTGCCTGCATTGCTTGTCTGTCGCTTGTCTACGGCGCATGCATTGGCGCCCGTGATTATAGTAAATATCTCCTAAACCATGGAGGTTTAGGAGATATTTGTTGCACCTACACGTTAGGTAGGTGCAACACCTGTAGGTTAAAGTGTTTGTAATGGTTTTACAACCACTTTAATAGGTTAAGAAACTTAAAGCAGAACTTCATGCATATATAAAAGAGACAAATAAATAATGCTATTGTGTAATTACATAATTTAAGTAGAATTCTATGTTTAATTTGACCTTAAAGCGGATGGTTCACCATAAATAAATATTAAAAGCCAGCAGCAACAAATACTGCAGCTGCTGACTTTTAATATTAGGACACTTACCTGTCCTGGAGTCCAGCGGCGTCCGCAGCAGAGGATGAGCGATCGCTCGTCACCCTGCTGCTCCCCCCTCCATCCACGGCGAGGGAACCAGGAAGTGAAGCGCTCCGGCTTCACTGCCCGGTTCCCTACGGCGCATGCGCGAGTCGCGATTGGCTCCCGCTGTGTGCTGGGAGCTGAGAGTTCCCAGCACGCAACGGGAAAAGCCCGTCTTTTGCCCGAGACTGCGGGCCGGAAGTGGGTGCGGATACCTGTCTTTAGACAGGTATCTGCACCCCCCTCCCCCCTGAAAGGTGTCAAATGTGACACCGGAGGGGGGGAGGGTTCCGATCAGCGGATCTTCACTTTAGGGTGGAGATCCGCTTTAAATAGTTTGTTTGGGCCAAGCCCAG
This sequence comes from Rana kukunoris, assembly GCA_029574335.1. Taxonomy (NCBI): domain Eukaryota; kingdom Metazoa; phylum Chordata; class Amphibia; order Anura; family Ranidae; genus Rana; species Rana kukunoris. Next base: position 34,341,890 of record CM056053.1, read on the forward strand.
CACTCAAAATCCTGAGGTGTCATTCTCCTCTTAGTATATTAGATATACTTATGTTTCTGTCTCTGCTTTGCATTCTGACCTGGTCTGGAGGTGGACAGTAAAGACACTCATCCAAGCGTCCGGGTCTGAGTAGTGCAGGATCAATCAAATCTGGGCGGCTTGTAGCTGCCAGTACATAAACTCCTATGGAAAGAAGATCAAACAAAAATAAGGAATGACCTTTTTCATTAATCCTGCAAGGAATGTGTGGGCAACTTCCTTTGTCAAAAATACTCTTACCGTGTAATCCTTCCACCCCATCTAGCTGGGTCAGCATCTGGTTGACCACTCTATCAGTGACACCGGTGTTGTCATGACCCCGCCGAGGTGCAATAGAGTCAAACTCATCAAAGAAAAGGATACAGGGCTTAGCAGCCTGTGCTCTGTAACCACATAATACAAGAAAGGGAAAGAAAATTGGTGATAACAATGAAATCACATTTCTTGAAACCGTACAATATATCAGGGGGAACAGCAGTATAGCTACAGTATACCATCCTGTCTATTAGGCTCCATGCACACTGAAGCTCATAAACTGCAGTTTATTGGCGTTTTGGCTTTTTTTTTTTAAGCCCATAAACTGAACTCTATGTTAGCCTATGTGCCCATGCACACCTGGGCGTTTTTAGTGTTAATGAGCTTTGGAGTTTATTGGCTTTTTTCTGAACGCCCGAAAATTTGCGTTCAAAGTGTAGTTTTTCGGTGGCAAAAAAAAAAAACGCCCAAAAAATGCAAAACGCAGAAAAGAAACTCAAAAACACTCAAAAATGCAGGCGCCAGCGTTTAGCGTTTTTTTATCTATTGAAAAAAAAAAAAAAAAAAACTACACTGAAAAACACTGATTAAAGCTATTGCAAAAATACTAACAAACGTTGAAAGGCACCCTGCAAAGCTACTGGCGTTTTTTATAGCTTTTTTTAGCTTCATTGTGCATGGAGCCTTATGCCGCGTACACACGATAATTTTTTGTGATGAAAAAAAACGACGTTTTCTGTGAAGTAAAAAACGACGTTTTTGAAACGTCACTTTTCAAAGACGATGTTGCATACACACCATCGTTTTTTTCACAAAAAGCGAGGTTACGTTCTCCACTCTTTTCCATTGAAGCTCGCTTCATAACTAGCTTCTGGGCATGCGCGGGTTAAAAAACGTTGTTGTAAACGACGTTTTTGCTACACACGGTGACTTTTTGTGAAACAAAAAACAACGTTTTGAAAAACGACACAAAAAATTCAAGCATGTTGAAATTTTTTTTTGCTCGTTTTTTTTTAAGACAAAAAACTACGTTTTGCCCACACACGATCAATTTAAATGACGTTTTAAAAAACAACGCAAAAAACGACCGTGTGTACGCGCCATTTGACTCACTCTGTAGGCCAGGAGTGTCCAACCTTTTGACTTTCCTGGCCCACATTATTATTATTATACAGGTTTTATATAGTGCCAACAGTTTGCGCAGCGCTTAACAAAATAAAGGCAGACATTACAGTTACATTACAATTTGGTACAAGAGGAATCGGAGGACCCTGCTCATTAGAGCTTACAATCTCAAAAGGGAGGGTCAAGTGATACAAAGGGTAATAGCTGTGGAGGAAGAAAAACAGTGTTAGTTAGAAACAGGATAGGCTGCTTTAAAGAGAAGGGTTTTCCGGGATCGTCTAAAGATGGATAGATTAGGGGATAGTCAAACAGATTGGGGTAGGGAGTTCCAAAGGTTGGGAGAAGCTCTGGAGAAATACTGGTAAGCGAGCATGGGAGAAGGTGACAAGGGAGCTAGAGAGCAGGAGGTCTTGGGAGGACAAAAGAGAGCGGCTTTGTTGGTATTTTGGGACTAAGTTTGTGATGTAGCTGGGGGCCGAGCTATGGAAGGCTTTGTAAATTATTGTTAGTACTTTGAATTTTATTCGTTGGGTGAGTGGGAGGCGGTGGAGGGATTGGCAGAGAGGGGTGGAGGACACTGAATGGTTGGTAAGGTGGATGAGTCTGGCAGCGTCATTCATGACGGACTGAAGGGGGGATAGACTATGTAAAGGTAATCCAATGAGGAGGGAGTTGCAGGAGTCAAGGCGAGAGATGACCAGGGAGTGAATTATAAACTTGGTGGTGTCATTATTAAAAAGGGGCGTATTCTGGAAATGTTGCGGAGGCTAAGGCGGCATGATTTGGACAGGACTTGGATATGGGCCTGAAAGGACAGTTCAGAGTCTAAGGTTACCCCTAGGCCCCTGGCATGTGGGGAAGGACTGATAGATGTGCCATTGATTTTGACAGAGAAGTCAGGGGAAGGGGCACATGGGGGAGGAAATATTAAGAGCTCAGTTTTAGATAGATTGAGTTTAAGAAAGTGGTTTGACATCCAGGCTGATATGTCTGTTGGTAAATCAGTGATGCGTGAGATTGATGGGGTGAGCTGAGGGGCAGAGAGATAGATTTGGGTGTCATTGGAAAAAGAGAAATTGTCTTGGGCTGCATATAAAAGTACACTACAAGTAAGGAGAGCTGATAAGCAGAAAAAGTCTGGCGGATCACCCATATAGATAATGGGCCAGATTCAGGAACAGTTACGCTGGCGGATCGAGTGATCCGCCAGCCTAACTGTGACTTTGAGCCGGCGTTTCTGTTTTCTGTAACCAGAAAACAAGAAACGCCGGGTTGAAGCTCCGATGCGAGCAGCGTAACTGAGTTTCGCCATCGCATCGTTACTTCAACTTAAAAATGGCGCCGGGGGGCGTTCCCGCTGATTTCCGCTCAAAAAATATGTTAATGAGCGGAAATCGGCAATTCACGATCGCATTCCGGCGCGACGCAGTGACGTTACGACGTTTCCGGACGGGATACGCGGCGCATAGTTATACCTACATGGGGTTGGAATATCCTATGTTAGGTATAGGCGTCGTCATCGCGTCGAAAAAAAAAAAAAAAAACGTCGCTTGCGTAAAACGTTCATGAATGGGAATGTGACGTCATTGACGTTCATTCACAAAATTTGGAGCATGCGCACGGGGATGTTTTGACACTCGACGCATGCGCAGTACGTTGGCGGCGGGATCGCGCGTAGTTAGCATACTACACACCCCGTACCCGCCAAATTTGAATTCCGCCGGCTCATTTGTGATGCGCTGCCGCAACTTTAGGAGCAAGTGCTTCGTGAATGACAGCACTTGCTCCTAAAATTTCTGCAGCGCAACGCAAATGAGAAGCGTTACTCCAGAGCAAAGATGCTCTGGACTACCTGAATCTGGCCCAATGTAGCTATTTGACTAATAAAACAATTTTTTTTTGTAATATTTTTTATTATAAAAGTAAAAGAGGGCAACATAAAACGAAACAACAATAAGGATGACTGATAAGCAGAAAAAGTCAGGCAGCTCACTAAAAGGTCTCTTGCACACAGGGCTTTTTTCCTGACACCTTTCGGAGTGTCTGGCGTTTTTTTTGTTTTACAGCTTAAAACCGCCTCTCTATGTTATTTTATGTGTCCATGCACACATAGGACCAGATTCAGTAAGAAGTTACGCGGCTTATCTCTAGATAAGCCGCGTAACTTCTTATGCCGCGTACACACGATCACTTTTTGTGATGTAAGAAAACGTCATTTTATCTCACGAAACAAAACAACGTTTTTCAAACTTAATTTTAAAAAACGACGTTGCCTACACACCATCGTTTTCTGAAAATGCTCTAGCAAAGCGCGGTGACGTACACCACGTTCGATGGCACTCTGTTCCATTGAAGCTCCCGTCTCATAACTTGCTTCTGAGCATGCGCCGGTTTAAAAACGTTGTTTTAAACGTCGTTTTGCCCACACACGATCATTTTTTGTGAAATAAAAGACGACATTCTGAAAAACGACATAAAAAATTGAAGCATGTTCAAATTTTTTTTTGGTCGTTTTTCAGAAGACATAAAACAACGTTTTGCCCACACGCGATCATTTTAAATGATGTTTTTTAAAACGTCATTTTATTTCATCACAAAAAACGACCGTGTGTGCGTGGCATTAGATGCGCCGGCGTATCTTTTATCTGTATTCAGAAAACAAGATACGCCGGGATTGAGCTAAGATACGAGCGGCGTAATTGTATTACGCCGTCGTATCTTAGTTGCATATTTACGCTGGCCGCTAGGTGGCGCTTCTGTCGATTTACGCGTCGAATATGTAAATTAGTTAGATACGTCGATTCACGAACGTACGCCCGGCCGTCGCAGTAAGATACGCCGTTTACGTAAGGCCTTTTTAATGCGTAAAGATAAACCACCAAAAACATGGCGCAGCCAATGTTAAGTATGGACGTCGGGACCGCGTCAAATTTTATAAATGTTACGTCGTTTGCGTAAGCCGATTCAGAATGGGGCTGGGCGTAAGTTACGTTCACGTCGTTTTCATTGACTATTTGTGACATGATTTAGAGCATGCGCACTGGGATACGTCCACGGCCGGCGCATGCGCAGTTCGTTCCGCGCGTCATTTACGTGGGGTCACCGTTCATTTCAATACAACACGCCCCCTACATGCCTAATTTGAATTACGCACACTTACGCCGGCCAATTTACGCAATGCCGCCGCAACTTACGGAGCAAGTGCTTTGTGAATACAGCACTTGCCTGTAAAAGTAGCGGCAGCATAACGTAAATAGGATAGGTTACGCCCCTACAAAGATTCGCTCCCCTACGTGAATCTGGCCCATAGGCTTTTAGAAGCTGTAAGTGGCCTAGGAGTTTACAAGCTGCAAAAAACAAAACAAAGGGCCAGTGCGTTCTGGAGCAGCAGCTTTACAGTTGTAAAAATGCCTGATACAGCGTTAAGCCACGTCAAGCATTTTTAAGCTGTAGTAATTGGATTTGGGAGTGGAAAATAGAAGAGGGCAGAGAAACGCTGCTAAACACCAACACTGCTAAACAGGCATTCACACTGAGGTGGTTTTCAGGCATTTTAGCGCTAAAAATAGCACCTGAAAAGCGCCTCCCATTCATTTCAGTGTGACTTTTCAAACTGGGGTGGTGCGTTTGAGGGACATTAGAAAAAGTCCTGCAAGCAGCATCTTTGGGGCGGTTTGGGAACCCTGTATTTAGTGCTCCCAAAAGGCCCCTCCCATTGAAATGAATGCACCTGAAAGGCACTTCAGAAGCGCCGCAACACAGGCTCTCTTAACCCCTTCTTTGGGGTTAAAAGCACCCTGCTAGCGGCCGAAAAGCACCGCTTAAACAGCTCAAAAGCGCCGTGGCTCCACCCACATGGCTGCATCATTCAGACACACAGCTCTGTGTGTCGGAATGAACTGCAAGTCCCAACATCCTCAGCGTCTGTCAGCTTGCAGTTCTCAATGAACTACCACGCACTGTGGAGCGCTGTGGTAGTTCATTGAGTCTTCCTGTCAGGGTGTATCAGCTTACCCATACGAGATGTACGGGTAAGGAGATACACTCTAGGGCCGAGCCTTTTGGCTAGGACCAGGGGAATTTTGTTTCCTGGCCGGAGGATACATTGTATACATTGTATGATCAGAAGATCAGCGTTTCCCCCGCTGACAGGAACGAGAGCTATGTGTTTACACACATAGCTCCCGTTCCCCGCTCTGTAACGCATGCGCCCCCTAGTGGCCGTCGAAAGTGCCGACGTAGACCTACTGCGGCTGGTCAGCAAGCAGTTAAGCAAGGTTACTGGTGGGTTTTTATTTGAAAACAGTAGCATGGAGGTCTTCCCCATCTGTAGTTATTAATTATAACTACTCGAGACGAAACCGGTCGAGGCGATTCCACTGCCGCCATATTTTATATACAAGCGCTTAAATTCATCCTGCTAAATGTGTTATGCACGTCTTATTTATTCATGTTTGCACTGTAATTTTTACACAGTCCACGATTCACAGTGAACTACTGTTCATTTTTGTGTGTATAAGGTAATTGCATTTTCATTATAAGTCATTAAAGGGGTTGTAAAGGAATTTTTTTTCTTAAATGGCTTCCTTTACCTTAGTGCAGTCCTCCTTCACTTACCTCATCCTTCCATTTTGCTTTTAAATGTCCTTATTTCTTCTGAGAAATCCTCACTTCCTGTTCTTCTGTCTGTAACTCCACACAGCAAGGGGAGGCTTCCTCCCTGGTCATGCTTGCCCCCTCTCTTGGACTACAGGAGAGTCAGGACACTCTCTACGTTGCAGATAGAGAAAAAAGCTGTGTGTTAGTGGGCGTCCTGACTCTCCTGTAGTGCAAGGGAGGGGGCGAGCACGACACTCCACACCAGGGAGAAAGCCTCGCAATACTGTGTGGAGTTACAGACAAAAGAACAGGAAGTGAGGATTTCTCAGAAGAAATAAGGACATTTAAAAGCAAAATGGAAGGATGAGTTAAGTGAAGGAGGACTGCACTAAAGTTAAGAGAAACTATTTAAGGAAAAAATGTACCTCGACAACCCCTTTAAGTGCTGCACTTTTATTTACCATTAATTATAAAGTCACCATGTATATAAAAAAAAATATCTGTTAATTCTATTCAACCCATCTTGTGATTCACAAACATTTGTCCTACTGTATTCAACTGCTATACACAATCATCTTCATTCCATATAAAAGGTTACCTTGTAAAGACATCTCGTACTGCCTGCTCACTGGCTCCAATATATTTGCTGAGAAGTTCCGGACCCTGAAGAGATATGATCAGTGTTATGTGAGAAATAGAACCAAACATTTTCTTTCCACTTTCTCATGGAAAATGTTAAAACCATTTATAAGTGTCAGAATGTGTCAGTTAATTTGACAATAACTCTACGGGGGTCTATGTTTAAAAAGTTTGCTGTATTCTGTGTTATAGAACATTCTCGTAATGATTGTAAGTGCCATCAAGTAGCCCAAATTCCTCTGCGGTGAGGTGTTTAAAAACAAATATGGACCCTGGAGGGTATCTGTGTTCATATGAGATAGGTAAATACCACATAATACGTCACATTTAGGTGGAATGAGAAAAACAGAATGAGAATGAGTCTTCCCGAAAAAAGTAGTGGCTGAGACATAGGGGTTGAGTTACTAAAGGCAAATTAACTGTGCACTTTGCAGTTGCTCCAGAGTTTAGTAAATGAGGTAAAGCTTCAGTTTTCCAAAGAGCACCCAATCATATGCAAGGAACATAAAAAACAAAAACAAAAAAACACAACAGTATTTTTGCATGCACATGATTGGATGGTGGAAGACAAAAGGGGGTCTGCTCATTTGCTAAGCTCTGGGGAAACTGCTCTTGCAGAGTGTAATTGCACTTTGCAAAGTGCACAATCTATTTGCCTTCAGTAAATCAACCCTATATACTCTTAGGACTAATGTGTTAATCCAAATAATTTTCACTATTTAACCACTTCAGCCCCGGACCATATTGCTGGTCAATGACCGGGCCCCTTTTTGCGATTCGACACTGCGTCGCTTTAACGGACAATTGCGCGGTCGTGCGACGTGGCTCCCAAACAAAATTGGTGTCCTTTTTTTCCCACAAATAGAGCTTTCTTTTGGTGGTATTTGATCACCTCTGCGGTTTTTATTTTTTGCGCTATAAACAAAAAAAGAGCGACAATTTTGAAAAACAAAATATTTTTTTACTTTTTGCTGTAATAAATATCCCCAAAAATATATATATATATAAAAAAAAAAATTTCCACAGTTTAGGCCGATACGTATTCTTTTACATATTTTTCGTTAAAAAAAAACGCAATAAGCTTTTATTGATTGGTTTGCGCAAAAGTTATAGCGTCTACAAAATAGGGGATAGTTTTATGGCATTTTTATTAATATTGTTATTTTACTAGTAAAAAAGTAGTGGCTGATTCGCGACATGACGTAGATCTATGTGATCTCGCGCAGGGGAGCCGACCTGCCGCCGTATAACTGCTGCGGCTGGTCGGCAAGTGGTTAAAGAGGGATTCCACCTGAAATTCAAACACTGTAGCTGCTGACTTTTTTTACATTTTTTTATTGTTTATTTATTAAAAGTGAGAAACTGGTCCACACGAACCACAACATTAACATTACCAAGATAGCACCATCAAAAACAATGATACAAGCTGCTGACCTTTAATAAGGACTCACAGCGCTTTTGTGAATGAGCGGCTGCTTTCTGAGATACACACAGGTCCCAGAAGGCAGAGGACGAGGAAGAAGACCTGCCGTGGTGGATGAAGAGGCAGATTAGAAACTTCCGCATAGCAACCGCTATTTATGGTAAGTAAAAAATTTCCCGCAGCTCAAGAAAGCACATGTACAGCCCATCTGAAGTTTGATAATGAACATCTGAATGATTCAGAGGAGAAATGGGTGAAAGTATTGTGGTCACATGAGACCAAAATCAAGCTCTTTGGCATCAACTCAACTCATCGTGTTTGGAGGAGGAGGAACACTGCCTATGACCCCCAAGAACACCATTCCTACTGTCAAACATGGAGGTGGAAACATTATGTTTTGGGGGGTGTTTTTCTGCTAAGGCGACAGGACAACTTCACTGCATTAAAGGGATGAAAAACGGGGCCATGTACCGTCAAATGTTAGGTGAGAACCTCCTTCCCTCAGCCAGTCTTCCAGCATGACAATTACCCAAAACACACGGCCAAGGCAACAAAGGAGTGGCACAATAAGAAGTACATTAAGGTCCTGGAGTGGCCTAGCCAGTCTTCAGACCTCAATCCCATAGAAAATATGTGGAGAGAACTGAAAGATCGAGTTACCAAACGTCAGCCTCAAAACCTTCTTCGTAGAGGATCTGCATATAGGAGTGAGACAAAATCCCTCCTGAGATGTGTCCAAACTTGGTGGCCGACTACAAAAAAAGTATGACCTGTGATTGCCAACAAGACATGTTTCGCGAAGGGGCCAAATACTTATTTCACTCATTAAAATGCAAATCAATTTATAACTTTTTTGAAATGTGTTTTCTGGATATTTTTGTTGTTATTCTGTCACTCGCTGTTAAAATAAACCGACCAAACTCTATCCCGCGAATGTCTTCACATCAGCTCTTGCGCTCTTCCCCGACTATCTTTCTTCTGCTCTTTCCTGCTCTCTCTCCTTTTTTCTCCCCTTTTTCCCTTCTCACTCCCACCTTTAGGTCGCTCACCTCCTCTCTCTTTCCTTCTTATTTTCTTGGAATTTTTTTATACGCTATCTGACTAGAAACAACTAGAAACAACGAAACTCTCTTGACAGGAGCCGTTTTTTTTTGCTCCCAAGGACGATCGTTGATGTTCGTTATTTTCTATAAGGCAATAGGAGTTATGCTGTGGGCGATAGCCATTGGGCTGACTTAATATACACGTCTGCTCACGATTGTCACTATTATGTAACACTGGATGTTGTTTCTCTTTGTATCGTTTGTTACCCTACCAATAAATATATTTTCAACCCTAAAATAAACCTACCATTAAACTTACAAAATCAACAGGGGATTAAATACTGTTTTCCCTCACTCTATGTCTATTTACACATTGGCTTTTATCAGTGTTTAGAGGCAGGGGGAACTAGGAGGCAGAAAACCCCCACTACCAGCATGTCCAGGAGCAGTGGCATTTTGGCAGAAGAAAACACTTGAAGCGTGTAAACATATCTAAACATGCGTTAATGCTTAGTGCGTTTAGTGCTTAAAGCGGACCTTCAGTCATTTTTTCACCTTTCCATCTATTACATTTTCTGCCTTTTTTTCTACCAGGAAATAACTTATACAGCCCACTTCCTGTTTCTTGCCTGGTCATTAGCCTAGGCTTATGACATCATGCACAGCTCTCTCTCTCACTTTCGTGAGAGTTTTCCAGGAAGGGAGGGGGAATGAGTCATAAGGGCCAATGAGAGCTGCAGGGCTAAAAAGCAGGAGGTGTGCCTCTGTGTAAATCCAGGAAGTGAACAGGCAGCAGCTTCAGCTGCCCACAGTTAAAATGGATGCAGCCAAACTCAGTGGAGGGAGATTTCTGCAGCATATTTGGCAAGTACAGAATCACAGTATAAAAAAAATAATATGCAAAGTGGTTGGAGGGAAGCTTCAGAATGGCAAAGATGTTTTCATTACAAATTATGTGAGCAGACTGCAGTTCCTCTTTAAGGGTTAATTAATTTCAATGGCCTGAATAAAATTATTATTTTGGCCAATAAAATAAATACCCAAGTGCTTGACGCACCTAAACGTATTACACGCGTTTACAAGTGTTAAGTATTTTTTTTTCTGCTGAAATGCCACTGCCAGGAGGAAAGGCATCTAGCAGAGCTTGCCAAAGCATCCAGTGTGCATGAGGCTTTAGAATTGAAGTTTTATTTATATTCACCTTGATGCTGATGAAGTTCATCCCACTTTCATAAGCTACAATTCCAGCTAGTAAAGTCTTCCCAGTGCCTGGAGCGCCGTACAGCAAAATCCCAGATCTGTGGCGTATAGGGAGGGCGGCGAAAATCTCTGGATACTTCAAGATAAGAAAAAAACAGGTAGATTTGTTATCACTCATATTTTTTCAAGGAATATATCTGTTTTTTTTACAAGAACAACAATTCACAAGGTTGATGTCTTCAAAAACAATTACCGTATATACGTGAGTATAAGCCTACCCGAATATAAGCCGAGGCACCTAATTTTACCACAAAAAACTGGGAAAACGTATTGACTCGAGTATAAGCCTAGGGTGTCCATCTGCATGCCTCACTGTGTCCATGTGCATGCGTCACTGTGCCCATGCCTCACTGTGCTAATGCCTAGACTGACATTTAACATGGGAGTCTATGGAAGGGGTGCCCGGCTTTGGAAAAAAATAAAATAAAATCGGTGCTCCCCGGCCGTAGGTCCCCTGGACAACAAACTTTGCACACTTGTAGAGGAAGAGTGGAGCTACATGGGGACTTACGACCAGCCGGTACAGAGTCCCCAAAGTCCGGGAGATCAGGCACTGAAAAACTCGGCTTATACTCGAGTATATACGGTATCTTTTAACCACTTAAGCCCGGACCAAAATGCAGCTCAAGGACCAGGCCCCTTTTTGCAAATTGGCACAGCGTCGCTTTAACTGACAATTGCGCGGTCGTGCGACGTGGCTCCCAAACAAAATTGGCGTTCTTTTTTTCCCACAAATAGAGCTTTCTTTTGGTGGTATTTGATCACCTCTGCGGTTTATATTTTTTGCGCTATAAACAAAAATAGAGCGACAATTTTGAAAAAATGCAATGTTTTTTACTTTTTGCTATAATAAATATCCCCCAAAAATATATAAAAAAAAATGTTTTCCTCAGTTTATGCCGATACGTATTCTTCGACCTATTTTTGGTAAAATTTTGCGCAAAATTTATAGCGTTTACAAAATAGGGGATAGTTTATTGCATTTTTATTCTTTTTTTTTTTTTTTACTACTAATGGCGGCGATCAGCGATTTTTTTGGTGACTGCGACATTATGGCGGACACTTCGGACAATTTTGACACATTTTTGGGACAATTGTCATTTTCACAGCAAAAAATGCATTTAAATTGCATTGTTTATTGTGGAAATGACAGTTGCAGTTTGGGAGTTAACCACAAGGGAGCGCTGTAGGGGTTATGTGTTCCCTGTGTGTGTGTTTACAACTGTAGGGGGTGTGGCTGTAGGTTAGGGTGACCAGACATCCCCGGTTTCAGGGGACAGTCCCTGGATTGAGGACACTGTCCCCGGACCAAGTCTGTCCCCGGTTTTGTCCCTAGATTGGATTTGAACAGGGGCTGGGGCAATTTCAAAGACATTCAGTACAGAATAGTAATAAAAAATAATTACATACCCGCTCCTACTAGCATGGGGGGGTGTATTTTTTCCATTATCTGTGCCCCTTTCTGATGATCATGTGCTGGTCGGAGCGGAGGGAATATTTCTTCAGTTTTGGGTGCATGCCCATTCAGCTCCGCACACATGTTCTTCTGCCTTGGCTTAAATCACGGTCAGCCACCTGCCTGCTTATCTGCTTGCCTTCCCTTAGCGGAGTGATCTTCCTTCACTCCCCACCCAGTAGTAGCGGGGGCCCACAACGTAAGACTTGACAAGCTGTAAAGCTGGCATCGGAAGCGAGGGGCAGAGAGTCGCTGATTGCCTCCATTACTAGTAAAAAAAAAAATATGTCCCCGGATTTCATTTAAAAAATCTGGTCACCTTACTGTAGGTGTGACGTCATAGATCGTGTCCCCCCTATAAAAGGGATGACGTGATCGATGCTGCCGCCACAATGAAGCACAGGGAAGCGGTGTTTACACACGGCTCTCCTCGTTCTTCAGCTCCGGGGACCGATCGCCGCCGGAGTGCCGCAGTCCCGGAGCGGATCACCGGAGCACGCCGCGGGCACGCGCCCGTGACCCACGGCTGGGTAGTAGTACACGTGCATGTGCCCAGCCGTGCCATTCTGCCGACGTATATGTGCAGGAGCCGGTCCTTAAGTGGTTAAAGCAATGCTACTCAAATTTCTTATGTGTCTGTAAACCCTAAAAATGTATTTCTCTTACTTGCTCCATTTCGGATTTTTTCGGTTTTTGTTTTCTGTGCTTTCGTTATCATTTGTTAAAACAATAACGAAAATACCTGAAATTTGGACGAAAATGCATTCGGACGAAAACGAATGCACATGTCTATTAAATATACCACCTATGCTGATTTCCACAAATTTTAAACTGTAATGCCGCATACAGACGATTGGACATTCTGACAGTGCCCTCGGATGGAAACCCCCCTTTAAAAAAAAAATAAAAAATTATAATTCTTTTTTTTAATATATATATATATATTTATATATTTTTTTATTAAAGGACCCAGAGTTCTCCAGTAGCCCAGAGGTCCCTAGGGCCCCCCGGATGGCAACCCCCCTTTTTTTTAATTTAATTTTAATTTATTTTTTGTAAGGGGCCCAGAGGTCCCCAGGGCAAACGCCCAATTCGTGGAACCCCCCGCTTCTCAATTTTCTCTATTAGCGGCGGCACCCCCCACTTCTCAATTCGTGGCAGCCCCCCCGCTTCTCAATTTGAGGCAACAGCACCCCCCTCCCCGCTTCTCTGCTCCAGAGACACAATAACTTTTGCGCAAACCAATCAATATACACTTATTGCTATTTTTTTTAACCAAAAATATGTAGAAGAATACGTATCGGCCTAAACTGAGGAAAAAAAATATTAAAAAATAAATAAAAAATTGTGATATTTATTAAATCAAAAGTAAAAAAGAAAGATTTCATTTGGGTAGTGTTGCATGACCGCGTAATTGTCATTCAAAGTGCAACAGCGCTGAAAACTAAAAATTGGTCTGGGCAGGAAGGGGGTAAAAATGCCTGTATGGAAGTGGCTAAAGCACATATCTACTGCATCTACCAAGATATACAGTATGTCGTATCACTGTTGACTAACAAGTCACATACCTTTGCTGGTAACTCAATTGTGTCCATGAGAGCCTGTCTAATGTCATGCAATCCTCCCACCATAGTCCAACCTTGTTCTTTTGGTTTATGTAAGTTCGCCTTCTTCAGGGACATGGGAGTAAAACCTTTAAGAGCTTTCTGGAAGTCTGAAGTTGTCAAAAGCAAGTCTACATGCACATACATGGAAAACAGAAAGGTAAAAGTAAATGGTGATTATTGTTACTGTTTACTGCACCAATTTTACAATTGACAATGATATGATAAAATAAATATCTGAAGGGGAAAGTTACATCAACAAAAAAAAACAAGACATGAAACAATCTACAAGTCTAGGAGACACATCTTCGCATCCCAAAAATGTTTTATGTGGGAGTGTAAAATCTGGTGCAGCTCTGCATAGAAACCAATCAGCTTCTATTTTTTTTTAAATCACTGCTTAATTAACTGCTTATGGACCACCCACCATAGATATACTGCAGCAGGGTAGCCACTCTGTTCTGAATCACGGACCTCGGGTCGGGGGAAGGGAGTGCGCCCGTGTGCCTCCGCCACCCCAGCTGTGCTGCAATTGGCTGCAGCGCCAACCAATCAAAGGGCGCCAGCCATTACCAAAAAGAGCCCTGTGTAGGGAAACAAACAGGGGGGTCTCTTCTGACAGCAGCAATATGCTGTGTTTTTTCTTCCTACGAAGCACATTGTTTAGTAAAAACAGCACACACAGTAACACATGTCTGCCACACATTTAACCTCTTGATGTTAACCCCTTCCCTGCCAGTGTCATTAGTACAGTGACAGTGCATATTTTTAGCACTGAACACTGTATTGGTGTCACTGGTCCACAAAAAAGTGTCAGCTAGATGTCCGCTATGTCCAACCGCAAAATAGCAGTCCCGCTATAAGGCCTTGTACACACGATCAGCCCATCCGATGAGAACGGTCTGAAGGACAGTTGTCTTAGGTTAACCGATAAAGCCGACTGATGGTCTGATGTGCCTACACACCATCGGTTAAAAAAAAAACGATCGTGTCAGAATGCGGTGACGTAAAACACAACGACGTGCTGAAAAAAATGAAGTTCAATGCTTCCAAACATGCGTCGACTTGATTCTGAGCATGCGCAGGTTTTTAACCAATGGTCGTGCGTACTAACGATCGGTTTTGATCTATCGGTTACGAGTCCATAGATTAATTTTAAAGCAAGTTGCCTTTTTTTTAACCTAAGGTTAAATAACCTATGGGGCCCACACACGATTGGTTTTGACTGATGAAAACGGTCTATCAGACCGTTGTCCTCTGGCTAACCTATCACTGCCATTACTAGTAAAAAAAAAAAAAAAATTCTCTCTCTCTCAGGCCTCGTACACATGACCGTTTTCCTCGACAGAATCCATCAAGTAACTTGGTGGAAGAGCTTTTTTGACGATCGTGTGTATGTTTTTCATCGAGAAAACTTGTGAAACTCGATGAGAAAAATAAGAGAACAAGTTCTCTTTTTCCTCATCGGGAGTCTCAATTTCCTCGTCGTGTTTCTCGTCGGGCTTGTTTTACGACGAGAAACACGTTTGTATGTATGCTTAGAAACCCGCGCATGCTCAGAATAAAGTATGAGATGGGAGCGCACCTTCGGTAAAAGTAGTGCGCGTAATGGAGATAGCACATTTGTCACGCTGTAACAGACTAAAAAGCGCAAATCGTTTCTTACCAAACTTTTACTTAAAGTGGAGGTTCACCCTAAAAAAAAATTCTAACAATACATTGAGCCGACTAATTACACTGCGGGTATGCTGTTTTTTTTTTCCGTACATACCTCGTTAGCAACGTTTCATCCCTCGGCTTCCGGGTATGATTCTTGCTGGATTGGGCGTTCCTAGTTGATTGACGTTCCTCTGACCGGCGTATACTGCGCGTCACGACTTTCCGAAAGAAGCCGAACGTCATTGCGCAGGCGCCGTATAAAGTGGAGGGTGAACCTAACATGAGATTAGCAAAAGCAGCCCCAAGGGTTGTGACAGTGGAATCGAACTTCCCCTACTGTCGTACGTGTTGAACGTCACCGCGTTTGAGAACGACAAGATTTTGTGTGTATGCAAAGAAAGCTTGTCAAAATTCTCGACAAGCCTGACATGGAACTCATCGAGGAAAACAATGTTTTCATTTACGACGAGTTCCTCGGTCGTGTGTACGAGGCTTCAAAGTGTGCTTATTGAGATTTTTTTTTTATCAAAAATATGTAGCAGAATAACTTTTTTGCCTAAATTGATGAAGAAATTAGATTTTTTATTTGTTTTAATTATTGGATGTGTTAGAGCAGAAAGTGGACAACGTATTTTTTTTTTTCAAAAATTTCGTTTTTTTGTTTATAGTGCAAAAAAATAAAAAACGTAGAGGTGATCAAATACCGCCAAAAGAAAGCTCTGTTTGTGGGAAAAAAAGGACATCAATTTTGTTTGGGTACAACGTCGGTTAAAGTAACGCAGTCCTGTATCGCAAAATGCCTAGTCATGAAGGGGGTAAAACACTCCAGGGTCAAGTGGTTAATTAGACCAGGGGTCTCCAAACTTTTCAAACAAATGGCCAGTTTATTTTCCTTCAGACTTTAGGGAGGCCGGATTGTGGCCAACAGGGGTAGAAAATGTCACGTCCTATCAGTGAGAATAAACATGGCCTCAGGGTTGGTGGTCAATAGAAGGAGTGGTGCCCCTATTAGTAGGTGGAATAGTATCCCATCATTGGTATCCATAGAATAAATAATGCCCTATTGTTGGTGTCAGTGGGAGGAATAGTGCCCCAAGGGCCGGATAAAGGCCACAGTTTGGAGACCATTGAATTAGACAATTAGCTTCTCACTTCAACTTCTTCAAGTAAGCTTTGGCAATAAAACTTGGAAGCCGATTGGTTTCTATGCAGAGCTGCACCATGCAGATTTAGTAAATAACTATTAGAGCTTGGCTTGACCGCACCCCCTCCCCCCACTCTCTCCTCACTGGCTGTGACTGACAGCTTCAAGAGCCAATAGCTTCTTCTGCTGTTTCTCTGTCCAGTGGGAAGAGAGATCTGAGAAAGCCGCTGCTCCCATGCACAGCTCTGGATCAAGATCGGGCTTAGGTAAGTATTTAGCGGGGCCTGGGGGAAGGGCGGAGTTGCAGACAGACTTTTTTTACTTTAATGCAGAGAATGCGTTAAGGTAAAAAAAAATTCTACCTTCAGAACCACTTTAACCTTCGGGTAATACTATCAATTACATGAGAATTGGACACTGGCAAACAAAAGAACAGTAATCCAGCTCTCTCATGCAGAGGCTCATGTAGCTGTTGTGGTCAGGTGTCCACACATTTTTAACTGCAAAGTGTATATGGCAATTACATCTATCCATGCAGATTATAAAAGAAGAACATTATGTTACCTTGTTTGTTGTGTATCTTTCTGGCGGCAAAACTAAATTCTACAGCTCTTTCCACAACCATGGTAAAATCTTTTGCAGCAAATCCTTCGGTTTCTTTAGCAAGGTGATTCAGATCAAGATCTTGGAAGCGAGTGATTTCACAGGAAAGTCGGTTTTCTATAACGCTACTCATCAGTTCAACTCTATCTTTCTACAAAATAAACAAAAAAATAACCTAAAGGACTTGAATGGATCTTAATACACATGGTCCCGACATTGTTGGTCATTAACTAAGAAATGCACTGGAGTTTATTTTTAATTACACATGAGCTTTTGTGCTTGCACGTGATTGGATGATGGAAGTCAGCAGAGCTTCTGCTCATTTAATAAGCTCTGAGGGGAACTTCTCCTACAAAGTACATAGTCTATTTGCCTTTAGTAAATCAACCCCTGTGTGACCACCTGAAGAGTCCCTATACATCAGGATACCCATCAGAGACCTCCTTTATATCAGGGTCCCCATCAGAGACCCCTTTTACATCAGGATCACCATCAGAGCCCTCAGTTCATCAGTGTCCCTATCAGAGTCCCCCTGACATCAGGATCCCCTTTAGAGACCTCCTTTATATCAGGGTCCCCATCAGAGGCCCCCTTTACATCAGGATCACCATCAGAGCCCCTTCGTACTTCAGTGTCCGCATTAAAGTTCCCCTGACATCAGGATCCCCATCAGAGACCTCCTTTATATCAGAATCACCATCAGAACCCCCCGTACAACAGTTCCCCATCAGAGTCCCACTGACATCAGGTTCCCCTTTGGAGACCCCCTTTATATCAGAATCACCATCAAAGCCCCCTGTACATCAGCGTCCCCATGGTCTGATGCAGGCGGTGCCTGAGCGTGTCATGTGATGTCATGGTGCAAGGGAGCGGAGCCTTGTGTGCGGGTCTGCGGGATGGGAGCAAGGCAAGCCTTGCTCCCATCTGTCAGTACTGTTTGGACTGGAGTGTACTGTTTGGACTGGAGTGGACTGAAGGAAACACCTGGTGTAGAGAGAAAGAGAATGTCACTGTGACTCAGTAGGGGACGTGTCACCCTCTATGCTGTTGCGCACTCCTGTCAGTGTCTCTGTGAGAGTCAATTTCATGTGTGTGTGCCGCCCATTCAAATTTCTCACCCTCCTGTCCCTGCGCTACTTACTTGAAATTGAAAATAAAAAAAGAAATATGTTTTTTGTCCTAATATCTACCTTACATCACATTGCTAATTGCAAATTCTACTAAATACTGAAATTTGCACATAAAACTATAATTTTGCAACTTTTGGAAATGTCAGTAAAAAGTAGTGTGCCAGTAGATTTTGTGTGTCTTCTGTAAGTACATTTCAATCTGGTAGTTTGG
The DNA here is from genome assembly GCA_029574335.1 of Rana kukunoris. NCBI lineage: Eukaryota > Metazoa > Chordata > Amphibia > Anura > Ranidae > Rana > Rana kukunoris. The sequence continues at coordinate 34,360,080 of CM056053.1, forward strand.
CAACACTGTACAGTACATACTTACATTATGCCAAGCTGGACCAATGTAAGCATGCAATACAGATCATTCCTGGAGTTAAAGGGGTGTTCCAGCCAATATTAGTGTTTATTAAAAGTCAGCAGCTACAAAAAGTGTAGCTGCTGGCTTTTAATAAACAGACACTTACCTGATCCAGCGTTCCAGCGACGCACCAACCGGGGCTCCGCTCCTATCCCCCCCTCCCCGGCCGGCATCCTCATCACAACTGTGGGCACCCGGCCACGACAGCCTTCGGCTTCACGGCCGGGCACCCACTGCACATGCGCAAGCGGGACTGCGCATGCGCGAGCGGCGCGGCCCGCCGCTGATTGGACAGGCGATCGCATGGGACCTGTCATGTGTCCCATGCGATCGCCTACAGGGAGGGGCTGCTGTAGGCGATTAAGCTTAATCGCCTAACCAGCCCCTCGGCGGAAGCAGGAAGTGGGACAGGAAGTCCCACTCCTCCTGAAGCCCCCACTCCCCCCCCCCCAAAAAAATGACATGCCAAATGTGGCATGTAAGGGGGTGAGAAGTGGGATTAGCGGAGGTTCTATTTTTGGGTGGAACTCCGCTTTAATGTTTCTTTTTTTTTTTTTTACTAGACAGGAGCCTGGAGTTCATTTTTAAATCCACAGTATAAATAAACTGAAGAATGGATGGTAAAGTAAATTGAATGTTAATCATATTTATGAAAAGTATGTAGATATATTAAAGGGGTTGTAAAGGTACAATTTTTTTTCCTAAATGGCTTCCTTTACCTTCGTGCAGTCCTCCTTCACTTACCTCATCCTTCCATTTTGCTTTTAAATGTCCTTATTTCTTCTGAGAAATCCTCACTTCCTGTTCTTCTGTCTGTAACTCCACACAGTAATGCGAGGCTTTCTCCTTGGTGTGGAGTATCGTGCTCACCCCCTTCTTTGGACTATTGGAGAGTCAGGACACCCACTTACACAAAGCTGCTTTCTCTATCTGCAACGTAGAGAGCGTCCTGACTCTCCTGTAGTCCAAGGGAGGGGACGGGCTTGACACTCCACACCAGGGAGAAAGCCTTGCATTATTGTGTGTAGTTAAAGACAGAAGAACAGGAAGTGAGGATTTCTCAGAAGAAATAAGGACATTTAACAGCAAAATGTAAGGATGAGGTCATAGTCGTCTTTACCACAGGGCAAAACGGGGCAGCTGTCCAGGTCCCTGTCACTGTTAGGGGCCCAAAGCAGAGACGCCCGTTAAGCCCGCAAATCGGCGCTGAAAATCTCCAAACAGACAGACAGTGTCTGTCACTGTCATCAGTGTCAGTGCTGCATTTTTTTTTAGATCGAGGAGCCGGAGCGGGCCAGACTTTGGGTGGGCGGGGCCTTGAGTTCCACTGACGCACTGGCCCTGCCCTTGCTATGCGTGCAGCGTGCGCAGTGTTTAGTGACCAGTGTACCTGATCGGAGGATAACAACAAAAACCTGGGGAATGCCCAGGGAATAACCAAGCCTACTTACCGACCAGCTAGCAGAACAACCAATTAACCTGTCTAACAATGTGCGTTAAAAACAGGGGTTTTGTCCGCACGCATTTGCAAACGCATGCGTGAGCCACAGAGCCGTGCCAAGGCACCCCATAATTCTGTGGTCCTAACACTAACAGTGAGTGTCCTCACAATGGAGACACATGCATTTTAATGGATAGATAGGGGCAGGTGGACTGAATGGGAGCCACCCCTCCTTAAAGGTACAGAAGCACACCAAGCACCCAGCATATAGCACAATGGCTGCAAAGGTGTTGGTGCACTGCTGGACCAATATAAACACCACAGGTGAAACAAAACGTATCCACCGCCCCTATCTATGGCTGGCAATCGCAGTAACCTGTGGTGTTTATATTGGTCCAGCAGTGCACCAACACCTTTGCAGCCATTGTGCTATATGCTGGGTGCTTGGTGTGCTTCTGTACCTTTAAGGAGGGGTGGCTCCCCTTCAGTCGACCTGCCCCTATCTATCCATTAAAATGCATGTGTCTCCATTGTGGGGACACTCACTGTTAGTGTTAGGACCACAGAATTATGGGGTGCCTTGGCACGGCTCTGTGGCTCACGCATGCGTTTGCAAATGCGTGCGGACAAAACCCCTGTTTTTAACGCACATTGTTAGACAGGTTAATTGGTTGTTCTGCTAGCTGGTCGGTAAGTAGGCTTGGTTATTCCCTGGGCATTCCCCAGGTTTTTGTTGTTACCTGATCGGAGGAGCAGGGGAGGAGGAGTGAGAGTTCAGAGTGAGAGCGTGGAGTGGAGTGCAGCTGCCTGGTGGTTCCTGCTTGTTATGCCTAGTCAAGTGAAACTACTAGACTAGCACTAGCAGTGTGTGTCAGACTGTCACTGTGGACGGTGGAGAATTGATCGGAGGCTGGAGCTGAGCTTGCCAAGACAGGAAAAGGTAAGGTCTTCTTTCTCCTCCCCTGGCTCCCGCTCCCTATCCCCATGCCATGCCATGTGTTAATTAGAAGAACTTTTTAAAACACTGACCAGTGCCCCCCCCCCCCCCCGAATTGCATTGGGGGGGGGGGGGGGCAACAAAAAAATAAAATGTTTGCCCAGGGCCCAAACCATATTAAAGACGGCCCTGGATGAGGTAGGTGAAGGAGGACTGCACTAAGGTAAAGGAAGCTATTTAGGAAAAATAATTCCTTTACAACCCCTTTAACTAAAAGTAGCTGTAGTAGTGATCAGTGTACCATTTCATATAGATGTCCATCTTCTCTATATACAGATTTTGCACCACTTACAAATAAATGAAGGGTCTATCATTGTTATCATAGGTGCATTTTAAATGATAGAAACAGAATATCAACCATAAATCCAGAAAAAACACGTGATACAAGTGTTACAAATTGTAAATCAGTGAGTAAAATAAGTATTTGATCCCCTACCAGACAAATATAATTTTGGCTCCCAGAGACTGGCTACAGTATGCGCTCATGTGGTACACAGATTAGTCCTGACAGTTTAGGTGTTTTATGTGTATAGAAGACACAGAATCTCTTTCTTCCATTCATACCTCACCATCATAAGCAAGACCAAAGAGCTGTCAAAGGACATCAAAGACAAGATTGTAGACCTGCACAAGGCTGGAATGGGATACAAGACCATCAGCAAGAAGCTTGGTGAGAAGGTGACAACTGTTATGCAGCGTACACATGATGAGAATTTCCGACAACAAAACCGTGGATTTTTTTCCGACAGAATTTTGGTTTGCATACACACGGTCACACAAATGTTGTCGGAAATTCCAAACGTCAAGAACGCGTTGACGTACAGCACTATGACGAGCCGGGAAAAATTAAGTTCAAAGATTCCGAGCATGCATAGGATTTTTGTGCGTCTGAATTGCATACAGACGATCAAACTTTTCCCGTCTGAAAATTTGAAAACCAGGTCTCAAATTTTTGCTGTCCGATATTCCGACAGAAAATGTCTGATGGGGCCTAAACACGTTGGAATTTCCGACCAAAAGCTCACATCGAACATTTGTTGTCGGAAATTTTCGATCGTGTGTAGGTGGCAGAAGAGTAAATTTTCTCAAATAGAAGAAATACAAAATACCCATCAATCGCCCTCAGTCTGGAGCTCCATGCAAGGTTTAGTCTCATGGGGTGAGGGTGATCATGAGAAAAGTGAGGGATCAGCCCAGAACTACAACAGGGGGAGCTTGTGAATGATCTCAAGGCAGTTGGGACCAAACAATCATCAAACAATCCATTGGCAACACAATAAGCCGCCATGGATTAAAATCCTGCAGCGCCCGCAAGGTCCCCCTCCTCAAGAAGTCACATGTACAGCCATGCCAATGAATATCTAAATGATTCAGCGAAGGATTGGGAGAAAGTGCTGTGGTCAGATGAGACCAAAATTGAGCTCTTAACTCGACTTTCCGTGTTTGGAGGATGAAAAATGCTGACTATGACCCTAAGTACACCATCTCTACAGTCAAGCATGGAGGTGGAAACATGATGCTTTGAGGCCGTTTCTCTGCTAAAAGGTACAGGCCGACTCTTGATGGGGCCAATGGACGGGGCCATGTATTGTAAAATCTTGGCTGAGAACCTCCTTCCCTCAGCCTGAACACTGAAGATGGGTCATGGATGGGTCTTTCAGCATGAAAATGACCCACAACATACCGCTAAGGCAACAAAGGAGTGGCTCAAGAAGAAGTAAATTAAGGTCATGGAGTGGCCTAGCCAGTCTACAGACCTTAATCCTATAGAAAATGTATGGAGGGAGATGAAACTTCGAGTTGTCAAGCGACAGCCAAGAAACCTTAAAGGGGTTGTAAAGGTTTGTTTTTTATTTTCTAAATAGGTTCCTTTAACCGCTTAAGCACCGCCACATATACCTTGGCAGAGCGGCACGGCTGGGCACAAGCACATACAGGTACGTTGCCCTTTAAGAGCCCAGCCGTGGGTCGCTCGTGACCCGGTCCTGAGCTCTGCGGACCCGAACGCCACCCGTGTCCCGCGATCAGGTCACAGAGCTGAAGAACGGGGAGAGGTAAGTGTAAACAAACCTCTCCCCATGCTTCCTAGTTTGCCTGTCACTGATCGTCTATTCCCAGTCATAGGAAACAACGATCAGTGATGTCACACGCCAAGCCACGCCCCCACACAGTAAGAAACACACATTAGGTCACACTTAACCCCCTTTAGCGCCCCCTACAGGTTAACCCAATTCACTGCCAGTGTCATTTTTACAGTAATCAGTGCATTTTTATAGCACTGATCACTGTAAAAATGACAATGGTCCCAAAATAGTGTCAAATGTGTCCGCCATAATGTCATAGTCATGATAAAAAACGCTGATCGCCGCCATTACTAGTTAAAAAAAAAAACGCTATAATGTTTGTGCAAACCCATCAATAAACGCTTATTGCGATTTTTTTACCAAAAATATGTAGAATAATACGTATCGGCCTAAACTAAGGAAAAAAAAAGTTTTTTTTTTTTTTTTATATATTTTTGGGAGATATTTATTATAGCAAAAAGTTAAAAATATATGGCCAGATTCAGGTAGACTTACGACGGCGTATCAGTAGATACGCCGTCGTAACTCAGAATCTGCACCGTCGTATCTTTTTTTTTTAAATCAGAAAAGTTTTTATTGTGAGTAAAGCAAAAAACAAAAACAAAGGACATGTACACAGCAATTAAGTGACCCAAAAGGAAAAGGGCTACACAGGATACATTGTCAGTTGTACAAAAATAAGGAGCAATACACAATCTCAATAACATCACTGAAACAAGTACCATGTACAACTTCCAATCCGCCCCTCATTACATCTTTCAGGAGTGGAGTAGAGACAGAAAACAAATAAACAATAACCAAAAAAAAAAAATTAAAAAAAAAAAAGGGGGGGGGGACACAAAATAAAACAAAGACCAATACAGCCTGAAGACACCAATAAATAATTTCTTAAGCCATCCGTCCCATTACCCTCGTTCCCAGTAGTTTTAAAAAACAGTCACATCTCAATGGTCCACCTATCCAAGTCATCATCCCTGTAACAACCTATTAAGGACTAGTTGTGGAGGAGCTACCTCCGGAGATTCCAACCAACACTGCCATATATTATCGAATTTTCGTGACGCTTTCCTATGAGAGTATGTGTTCTTTTCCCTTATGAGGATCCTATTAACCTCCTGGATCCATTGCCGGCTCACTGGAACCCGGGAAGACAGCCAATATTTCGCTATAAGCTTTCTTGCCAGATACAGTAGTCTAAGCAGAGCAGTGTAAACATGAGGCAAGTATAAGTCCTCATCTAGACCCCCGAGCAAGCATACCAGCGGACTCACAGGCAACTGAGCCTGATAGGTAGAATTAATGACCACGATCACTGCGTTCCAATACCTCACAAGCTTGGGGCATCTCCACAACATATGGATAAGGTCCCCCGGGTGAACCTGACATTTGGGGCATATGGGCGTGTCACGTCTGCCCCATTGATGTAATTGTACTGAAGTTCTATATACCGTGTAGAATGAACAAATGCGTCAGTCTCTGAGCCGCCGATACTGAAACCAATGGACCCGCACGCAGTACTTGCTCCCATTGTTCTCCGTCTATGGGCCCAATATCCCTCTCTCACTTTTCCCTGCAGGGCAGAACGTCAGGTGCTTGTACAGGTGCTAGTAATTGTAGGTAGGATCTGGAGATGAAGCCCTTGTTTTCTGTTTCATCAAACAATGAGCCCAGAAAGTTGGAGTTCTCTAGGCGCAGAGATGAGCAATTTCCCTGGGATCTAAGTGCATGCGCCAATCTAAGGTATTGATAATGGGACTCGCCCAGCAGAGGGAATTCCTCTTTCAGCCTTTCAAAAGATTTAAGGACCTCCCCGTCAAGGATTTGAACCAAATATTTAATGCCCGCTCCCTCCCACCGAGAGCAATTCTGAAGTTTAACTAGTTCAGTATAAAATCTGTTTCGCCAAAACCGTCGTATTTTTAAACGTATTCTCAAAGTGAAATACGCTTAAATGTTGCTAAGATACGACCGGCGTAAGTCTTCTACGCCGTCGTATCTTAGCTGCCTATTTACGCTGGCAGCTAGGGGCATGTACGCTGATTTACGCCTAGAATATGTAAATCAGCGAGATACGCCTATTCACGAACGTACGCCCGGCCGTCGCAGTAAAGATACGCCATTCACGTAAGGCGTTTTCAGGCGTAAAGATAAACCAACAAAAAGATGGCGCAGCCAATGTTAAGTATGGACGCCAGGACCGCGGAACTCGTCCGTGAATGGGGCTGGACGTAAATTACGTTCACGTCGAAACCAATGAGTCTTAGCGGCGTAATTTGAAACATGCGCACTGGGATACATCCACGGACGACGCATGCGCCGTTAGTTAAAAACGTCATTTACGTGGGGCCACACTTAATTTTTATAAAACACGCCCACATCAAACACATTTGAATTCGGCCGCCTTACGCCGGCCCATTTACGCTACGCTGCCGTAAATTAGCTGTGTGAATACAGCACTTGCCTCTCTAATTTACGCCGGCGTAGCGTATCTGAGATACGTTACGCCCGCATAAAATTACGCCGCTCTACGTGAATCTAGCCAATAGAATTTTTTTATTTCCCTTCTAAATGTTTTTTTTCTGTCTGAATTTCTCACTTCCTGTTCCTCCTCAGTAAGCTTGCCCCCATCATCCGAGCCGTTCTAGCTGGGGGTTAGTCAGCCAGAACCGCTTACTGAGGAAGAACAGGAAGTGAGAAATTCAGACAAAAAAAAAACATTTAGAAGGGAAATGGAAGGAAAAGGTAAGTAAACCAACAATGCACTAGCTTAAAGGAACCTATTTAGAAAATAAAAAACAAACCTTTACAACCCCATTAATGATTTTGAGAAGATCTGTGAAGAGAGGACTAAATCCCTCCTGAGATATGTGTAAACCTGATCACCAACTACAAGAAACGTCTTACCTCTGTGAAACAAGGGTTTCTTCACCAAGCAATAAGTCATGTTTTTCTTGGGGATCAAATACTTATTTTACTCACTGAAAAGCAACTCAATTTATAACATTTGTTTTATGTGTTTTTTGGGGATTTTTGGTGGATATTTTGTCTCTATCATTTAAAATACACCTATGATAAAAATCTTAGACCCTTAAAGGAACACTAAAGGTTCGTTTTTTATTAGATTAATTGATTGCTGTAAGCTAGAGCATTAAAATATCACTTACCTCGTTTTTCCTTTTGACCTCCAAAATACAGTAATCCAGGTTTGAAAATGCAATTTCCTGTCTCTCCTCTTCTTGCTTTCCACCAGCACCTGCATGGTGGAAAGCAGAATGTGCTCACCCCCTCCCTATGACTACAGCCCTGCGTGAAGATGCTCTCTTATCCCTCACAGGCATGGAGGCTAAGCCTAATGGGAACTGTAGTTCCCAATAGGCCGTGATGCAGCAAGAATGAATGCGCATCGCAAACCAGGAAGTCAGTGAGAATAACGATTCAGGAGTGACGGAGGTGAATAAAACGGCTCGATTTCAACAGGTATCAAACTAGTTATAATGCAAAACATTACTTTTTCAGCTACTGTCAGACTTTAATTTAAGAGGAAAACATTTTTGTCTTTACAACCCCTTTAATTTCTTAGTAAGTGGGCAAACTTACAAAATCTGCAGGGGATCAAATAATTATTTTCCCCACTGTAAAATAAAGACAATAAAGCCATACTCTTCCACTATTAGGTCTACAGTTACCTGAGCTGGAGGCTGAACGGTTTTAAGGCACTGGAAGAGGTGGATTCCTTGTGTAGAAACCAGGACAGGATTTAGGGAGCGCTCTGTCTGGCTGGTTGCTATAACAGCAATTTGGGTGTCCAAGGTAATTATTTCCTTCATCAGATCTTTCAGAACTGAAACACACAAAAGTATAATTGTGAATCTGATCGTTTTGTTTTCTCCTCTAGTCACTTTGGTCACATCTCATATCAGGTTTATTGCAAAGCCTTTACAGTTTGACTACAAATCACTATGCGCAATAAATGATCTCTATATATGTATCTATAAATATTCAATAAATACAATTAAAGCATATCTAAACCCAAAAACAAAAGTTCAATATATTGTATCTTACCATTCCATAGATGTGGTGGCTGCATTAGCATTTTTTTCAGATTTTTTTTTATCATTATTTTCACCTGGTGAAACACTTCCTCTCTAATGCCGCGTACACACGACCGTTTTTCGGGTTGTAAAAAAAGTTTTTTTTTTTTTCTAATGTCATTAAAAACGATTGTGTGTGGGCTCCAGAGCATCTTTAACGATGTAAAAAATTGGCATTAAAAATTTCGAACATGCTCTAATTTTTCACAACGTTTTTAACGTCGTAAAAAATGATCGTGTGTAGGCTTTAACGACGCGAAAAAAACACGCATGCTCAGAAGCAAGTTATGAGACGGGAGCGCTCGTTCTGGTAAAACTACCGTTCGGAATGGAGTAAGCACATTCATCACGCTGTAATGGACTGAAAAGCACGAATCGTCTTTTACTAACACGAAATCAGCAAAAGCAGGCCCAAGGGTGGCGCCATCTCAATGGAACTTCCCCTTTATAGTGCCGTCGTACGTGTTGTACGTCACCGCGCTTTGCTAGAGCATTTTTTTTCACGATCGTGCGTAGGCAAGGCTGTTTCAACGATCAGGTTGAAAAAAAACGTAGTTTTTTCTACACCATTCAAAATTTTATTTTTTACAACCCCAAAAACGGTCGTGTGTACGCGGCATAAGGGTAAATCTGGCCATAGATAGTTTGAATCTTGGCCGGTTCAGCAGGGAGCAGCCAAAATTTGAACCATGTATGGACAGGCTGATTGTCAATTAACTTGGGTACAATCACAGCTTGTCGGATTTTTCAGGCGATTATTGCCAGCGGCTATAGCACCTAGCAATCATCTTTGTGTGTTCTCCCGGCTGGGACGGCTCTCCCCAAATGGCCTGCGGAAGGGATTCCCCCATCTACACTGACTGTGCAAACCGTGGTTGCGGGAGAAAAAATCTCAACATCTATAGCAGGTTTAACACACTCACTTCTTGCACTGTATCTATGAAGGAGCAACGTTGTCACCCTGGCACACTGACCCACTGACTATCCTATTCTGAACCAGGGCACATGATGGTGCCAACCACCTTTTGTACTCTCTTGCTCTGCCCATTACAGATACGGAATGTCCAGTTGGATTGCATTTTAACAGTTTCACTTGAACATAACTTGTTAGCAAACTTAGGGCCAGATTCTCTAAGATCCTGCGGCGGCGTCGCGTAAGCTATTTACACTACGCCGCCACAACTTACTGGAGCAAGTGCCGTATTCTCCAAGCACTTGCTCCGTAATTTGCGGCGGCGTAGTGTAAATGGCCTGGCGTATGGCCGCGTAATTCAAAGGGGGCGGCTTGTATTTAAATTAAGCGCGCCCCCGCGCCAATCGAACTGCGCATTCGCCGGCCGTACAAATAGCCCAGTGCGAATGCTCCAGCTCACGACGGAAAACGTCAATAAAGCCGACGTGAGCGTCATTAACGTAAAGCCCTATTCGCTAACGACTTAGTAAACCGACGTAAACGACGGAAAAAGACGACGCTGTCCCAACGCCATACTTAACATGGCATATGACAGACCTTCGTAAACTTACCCCTCATATAGCAGGGGTAGGTTTACACTTAAGGAAACAACGTAAACGACGACGAGGCGGCGCAAAAACGTTCGGGAATCGGCGTTTCAGGCTCATTTGCATAGTCAAATGAGAAAACAACGTAAGCGCCACCTAGCGGCCAGAGAAGAATTACATCTAAGATCCGACTATGTAAGTGTCTTACACCTGCCGGATCTACGCCGTATCTATGCGTAAGTGATTCTAGGAATCACGCGCATTCTATCGGACGAGCATGCTGGAGAACCACACTGACCGACTTCCGATCAGTGCTCTCAGCCAATGACAGAGATCGCTGATCAGAGTGTTCTAACGGGGGGCTATCCCTTCAGAACACAACAGCTCAGTGGGGAGATCACTTTACTAATGTCGGATGGTTAGTACAACGGCTCCCGACCGGCGCTGTCAGTTTTTTTTCCTGCAACCCAGCGGGTTAAGCCTAGTACACACCACTAGCTTTTTTTATTGTTCAACCTAGTCGGAGCCAATGTACTAACAATCTCATGTTAGTACAGCAATCTCTCCTGCTGTTCTATTGTGTTCTGACAGGGGGACGCCAGAACACTCCACTGATTGGGAGCTGGTCGGCTGTTGGTTCACAAAGACATGGATGAGCGAGTTTGGGGTTAAGTCCTGACCTCAACCCGATAGAACACCTTTGGGATGAATTTGAGCGGGGACTGCGAGCCAGGCCTTCTCATCCAACGTCAGTGCCTGACCTCACAAATGCGCTTCTCAAAGAATGGCCAAACATTCCCATAGACACTCCTAAACCTTGTGGGCAGCCTTCCCAGAAGAGTGTAGGTTTTTATAACTGCAAAGGGTGGGCCAACTCAATATACGCCTGGGATGCCATTAAAAGTTCATGTTTGTGTCCCAATACTTTTGATAATATAGTGTATACCCAGGGAAGGGACTTGCCACAGGTCATACACAGCGAGGAGACAAATCCTCCTACATAAGTTGTACCTGTTTATCTGCGGCCCTCTCTTATCTAGAGCCATTCAAACTTCACAGTTTACACATTTTTTTCCCAATACTTTTAACAATATAGGGCCAGATTCAGGTAGATGGGAGCATCTTTAATCTGGAGTAACGTTTCTCATTTATGTTACTCTGGCGAAATTTTAGGAGCAAGTGCTGTTATTCATGAAGCACTTGCTCCTAAAGTTGCGGCAGCGTATCGAAAATGAGCCGGCGGAATTCAAATTGGACGGGTACGGGGCGTGTATTATTTAAACTAAGCGCGATCCCGCGGCGAACGTACTGCGCATGCGTCGACTGTCAATGCATCCCAGTGCGCATGCTCCAAATTCTGTCAGTGAACGTCAATGACGTCAAATCCCCATTCATGGACGTTTTACGCAAGCGGCGCAAATTTTTTTTTTTTCGACGCAATGACGACGGCTATACTTAACATAGGATATTCCAACAGGGGGCTGCTTTATCTTTACGCCGCGTATCTCTTACGGAAACGTCGGAAAGTCACTGCGTCGCGCCCGAATACGATCGTGAATTGCCGATTTCCGCTGATTAACATATTTTTTCGGCGTTAATCAGCGGGAACGCCCCCAGCGGCATTTTTAAATTAAAGTTGCGATGCGATGGCGAAATTCAATTACGCCGCTCGCATCGGAACTCCAACCCGGCGTTTCTTGTTTTCTGGTTACAGAAAACAGAAACGCCGGCTTAAAGTGACAGTTAGGCTGGAGTATCACTGATACTCCAGCCTAACTCTACCTGAATCTGGCCCATAGTGTATGTAAGGGCCTACAGCCACTTTTATCCTGGGTTCACACTCTTGCAATGCGGGAACCTGCGCGATTCCAGTCGCATCTCCCCAGCAGGCAGCTCACACTGCCCTCTGTGGGTGTCAATACAAAACTTAATGACACCCCCAGATCAGTTCACAGAGCGCAGTGTGAACTGTGAATTCTGGCAGGAATCAGATTGCGTGAGTGTGAACACCCAGGCGATCCGATTCCAGTACGGGAAAACAGAAAGTCCCTGCATCTTTTTTGTGCGAATCCAATGCAAGCGCAGCAATACAAACTGCATTGCACAGACATCGCATTTGATCGGCACAGCAATGCAGGTGCGAATCGCATGTCCGTGTTCGCATACGTGTGAGCCCAGGCTAAAACGAATATTTTTTTTTAGGTAGAGATACACTTTGATTTATCTGTGGAAATTGTGTAAACTCCTTTATTGGTATGTGATGTTTGTTTTGCCATGAATTGTTCATTTACTAGCCAAGGTAAGGAAATAACACATGGCTGACTCTGACGTACCGTAGGAAAACTGCTTGCTCTGGGCGGCTTCAGGGCTATGCTCCAATTCTGGTGTCGATGGAACACCGGCAATTTTATCCAGATTATCCAGCAGTACAATGGCCGGTTGCCTCCATGCTGCCTCGGCGAAAGCTTCCTCCACATTCTGACATATGCTCTCCAGTGTCTTTCCTGAAACACGGTGAAAGAAAAGAAAAAAAAATAGGGCACTACTTTCCAACCTACAGAAATAAAACTCTTTGTATTTGCTGTTACTGTAATCAAATATCACTAAGGCCAAACTCTATGTAAACGGATAAATACAGTAAAAATTTCATAAATATTTACTTGATATACAAAATGAAAATGGGGAGGGGGAAAACATAAAGGCACTCACATATGCCATCATCTGTAATATTCAATAGAAAGGTTTTGTGACTGCTAAAAAACAGTAACAGGGTGGACGTTACAGGCAAAGACGGGAAAAGAACTTTAAGAAAAAATATACTTTAATACAAAAATTAAGAAGGTACATAAAATCACATAGATAACACAATACATTTCAAAATATCCTTTCGTCTACATGTTTCGCCCGCTGGCTTCCTCAGGAAGAGGTAGAACATTTTTAAGAATAGGATATAAAATATTTCATTTGTCAACATCCGATATCCAATACATCAGGACGTTAATACTTCTAGGTAAGTCAAAAATAGTTTGTACGTGGCTAGTAGAGAAAAACATATATAACCAGACTGAGGAGATACATCCATCTAATACCAGGACCAAAACTGACCAACGGTAGACTTGTCAGATCTAATAAATTGCCATAACGTCTATTGGCTATACCCCGGGACGCACCATACCTCTACAATCAATAGATCTACCCTACAAAGACTTCCCTAAAACGGATTACTGAGTTTATTTGCCCAACCTGGATATATTTCCCATTGTGGCTCCGCTCTCCGTTGTTCTGGTCCCAGTTCTTTCGACGTTATGGCAATTTATTAGATCTGACAAGTCTACCATCGATCAGTTTTGGTCCTGGTATCTCCTCAGTCTGGTTATAAAAGTGTTTTTCTCTACTAGCCACGGACAAACTATTTTTGACTTACCTAGAAGTATTAACGTCCTGATGTATTGGATATCGGATGGTCATCTTGATATTGACAAATTAAATATTTTATATCCTATTCTGAAAATGTTCCTACCTCGTCCTGAGGAAGCCAGTGGGCGAAACGCATAGACGAAAGGATATTTTGAAATGTATTGTGTTATCTATGTGATTTTATGTATCTTATTAATTTTTGTATTAAAGTATATTTTTTCTTAAAGTTCTTTTCCCGTCTTTGCCTGTAAAGTCCGCCCTGTTACTGTTTTTTAGCAGTCACAAAACCTTTCTTGATATACAAGTGATGTCTTGATATAAGAGTAGCGTCATGTCACAACTGAGTATAAAAGAGAAGGGAGGCACCTCTAAGTGTAGCAATATGGTTACATTTAATGAAGGTACAACATTTAGAAACTCACATGGTTGATGATTAAAAGAGGCACATCTAAGTATGCAGGCATCTGGGGTAAAGCTGCCCACATAGACCGTCCTCCTCACCGCCATAGATTTCATCCCTTTTATGAGTGCTTCAAGCCTCGCTTTCAGATCGCTCTACTGCAGGGTAGTCTTCCCGGTCACAATTGCAAACTGACAGAGGTGGGAGCCGGCGGCGAGGAGAATGATCTATGTGGATCGCTTTACCCCGGATCCCTGCATACTTAGATGTGCCTCTTTAATCATCAACCATGTGAGTTGGTAAATGTTGCACCTTCATTAACCTCTTGACAACCGAGGACGGTGACATCTGAATGATGGGTGCAGCTACAGGCATCATTCAGATATCACCATCTTCAGCTGGCGATTCTCTGCACGATAAGGACGATCAAATCGGCAGTTCCGCCGCTTGATCGTTCTTATAGGCAGTGGGAGGGGACGTCTCCCTCCCCCTTCAACGCCTCTCCGGTGCCAACGGGGGCCCGGAGGGCGAATCGGTCGGCGCTGCCTGGAAAGCATAGAGATGACTGGTAACCACATGGTCACCAGTCATCTCTATGACCATCGTGGCCTGGCGCGACTTTACGACATCATGCCCGGTAACCGGAAGTAAACAATGCCGCAATCGCGGCTGTCGGCATGTAATCTGTGATTTTTTTTCCCCTGATTTCATGCTTGTAAGCCTGGAGGAGAGATGTGGGGTCTTATTGACCCCACATCTTTCCATAAAGAGGACCTGTCACACTGATTCCTATTACAAGGAATGTAAACATTCCTTGTAATAGGAATAAAAGTTAGCAAAAAAAAAAAAAAAGTAAAAAAAAAAAAGTAAAAATAAAAAAAATGAAGTAAAATAAAAATAAAATTAATATATATATATATATATATATATATATATATATATATATATATATATATATAATATATTAAACGCCCCTGTCCCTGTTATCTTGTGCGCAGAAGCGAACACGCATGCAAGTCCCGCCGACATATATAAAGCCGTTCAAACCCCACATGTGAGGTATTGTTGCGTGCGTTAGAGCGCGTGCAACAATTCTAGCACTAGACCTCCTCTTTAACTCAAAAAGTAGTGTGCGCAATTTTAAAGCGTGACATACGTTAGGTATCTATTTATTCGGCGTAACATCGTCTTTCACATTATACAAAAAAATTGGGCTAACTTTAGTGCTTTGTTATTTTTTTATTTTTTTATAGAAATTAAAAGAATTAAAAAAAAAAGGCGTTTGAAAAATTATTGCGCAAAAAACGTGCGGGAAAAAAAGTTCCAATGACCGCCATTTTATTCCCTAGGGTGTCTGCTAATATATATATATATAATGTTTGGGGGTTCTGATTCATTTTCTAGCCAATTTTTTTTAGATTTTTACATGAAGGAGAGAAGTGCCAAAATAGGCCCGGTTGTCAAGTGGTTAAATGTAACCATATTGCTACACCTTGAGGCGCCTCTCTTCTCTTTTATGCTCTGTAGCTCCTGCTGGATTTTGCTTCTAATCCCCTTGTGGAGGCTTCCATTTGTGGATGGACATTTTATGGTTACAGAACCAAATCACATTGCTATAATCTTTTTATATGGACTATAAACTGAAGGACTTATGAATAAATGGTTGTGGAACAAATCATTTGAGTTTCCATTATTTCTTTTGGGAAAATTTGCTTTGATATACAAGTGCTTTGGATTACAAGCATCTTTCCGGAACGAATTATGCGCGCAATCCAAGGTTTTACTATACACAGATAAAACGTATTTAAGAGAGTTGTTTTTACTCAGATATATGATTTGTGGTTTTTTTAATCCAGACCTGAGTTTAACCCCGTCCCACCCAGTCCATTGTAAAAAGCTGGCCGGGCAGAAGCCCTATTATCCTGGTAGGATGTCATAGGACGATTAAATGGTTAAATGTGTGCCTAGCATGTGCTTACTAACTGTGGAGGAGGTACTTTTACTATAAAAAAGCAAAGAACCGTGTTCCTGCTTTGCAGGAACACAGGATCAAAGCCTGCCAACAAAATGGCAATCTGCCTTGTTTACATAGGTAGATTGCCATTCTGGCCCTGTAACAAATGATCAGCCGGTTCCCAGGGGACATCGAGTCCACGATACCAGCAGATCCAGTTCCCGCTTTGTCTAATCAGTGTGGCAGCGGGTCGCCGGCGGTGCGCATGTGAGCCCCAGACCTGGAATTGCAGGATCACGTAGGTACGTGATCCCGTGCAAGAGAGCCCCCTTGGTGCTGTATATGTACATTATACGGTCGGCAAGTGGTTAAAGCGGAGTTCCACACATAAAATTATCTTTGCCGTATTCAGCAGCAATAAACCTCAGCAAAAACATTTGGAATTTTTTTTTTGTTTACCTTACTCTTTCCTGGCTGTTGCTAGGGTGTGCCTTGTAATATGCCTCTTCCTCTCCCTGGTGCCTGACGTCATTTCCCTCGGCACCCGTGCTTGCTAGTGCTCCTGGGAGATGTGTGTCATCATTTCCCAGGAGTCAGTGGGCAGCGCCGAGGGCTTCGTTGCCATGACAACGGGGTGGGCACTCTCAACAACGCCACCTGTTGTGATGGCAACGTCAGTAGTGTACGACGGTGCGAGCCACACATACTGCGCATGCGCGAGAACGGGCGGTGCATGCTGGTTGCTCAGCTACACCTGATCCCGGAAGATAGTGCTTGTGGGCTTCACATGCCCACAAGCAATATAGAAATTGTCAGGAAATAGGAATATAAGATATCTTCCTCTATGAAATCGGCAATCGAGCAGGGATTCATCACAGAAACGTGAGTGCTAAATAAATGTGTGAGTGCTAAATGAGGCCGCGTACACACGTACGAGAACCTCGTCGGGCTAAACCCATCGTTCCGCCCGACGAGGTTCTCGGCCGGCCGTCGAGTTCGTCGACCAGGCTGTCGAAAAAGGCGTCGAGCCATTAGTCCCGATGGCCAGTCGAGGAAATAGAGAACCTGCTCTCTATTTTGGCTCGACGCCTCGCTCGGCGAAAACGTACACACGATCGAGCTTCTCGGCAGAATATGGATCCCAGCGAGCTTCTCGCTGGATTCTGCCGAGAAGCTTGGTCGTGTGTATGGGGCCTAAGGCCTCGTACACACGATCGGACATATCCGATGAAAACGGTCCGCGGACCATTTCCATCGGATATGTCCGATCAGGAGTTTGATCCGATGGCGAGTACACACCATCGGATCAAATTCCCCGCCGGCAGACGGTGCGGTGACGTGGCGGTGACGTTGACGCCGCCACGTCACCGCACCAGGAAGTAAAACACTTACGCGCATGCGCCGAATCCATTCGGCGGCGGCGCGCCGGCGGTGCGGGACGACATGTCTGCTGGTAAGTGTACTAACCAGCAGACATGTCGGGCGGACGGATTACACCCGATAGATTTCAAAGCATGCTTTGAAATCTGTCGGGTGGACAAATCTGTCTGCTAGCCCATACACACGATCGGAGATGTCTGCTGAAACGGTCCATCGGACCGTTTTCAGCGGACATATCCCCTCGTGTGTACGAGGCCTAATGCCGCGTACACACGATCATTTTTTGTGATGAAAAAAAACGACGTTTTCTGTGAAGTAAAAAACGACGTTTTTGAAACGTCACTTTCAAAGACGATGTTGCCTACACACCATCGTTTTTTTCACAAAAAGCGAGGTTACGTTCACCACTCTTTTCCTTGTCAAATATTTTATTGATACTTGGTAAGTAGAATATACAGATAGTGTATAATGGTTACTCTGTTATAAAGAATGTTTTGTTATGAATACAGGTTATTTCATAGCAATTGCAACATGCATAAGGCAACATAACGTATGGGAGAGAAGAGGTGAGAAAAAAAAATATATATATACAAGATGATGTTGCATTAAAGGTATTGGTTATCAGTATAATGCAGTTACTTATATATCGATTTTGTAAGTTCTGTTTTGAATTCACATGTCAACCTTATTAATAAAAATTTGTATAGTATAAATCATATAAGATAACCATCAGGGGGGGGGGGGGGAGGCATGTGGAGGGGAGGGGGAGTGGGTTAGGGAGGTCTGCAGGAGCAAGTCGGATTCCACGGTCATCGGTTAGATGTTTCTGTAGATATGCACGCTGACTGAGCTACCATGGCAACAACACTCTATCATTAAAGGAATTTGGTGTAACGTACAAGGTCCACGGCCTCCATAGGTTTTCAAATTTAGTAATCGTGTCTGTGTCTAATACTTCCATTTTGGCGTGCGTCATTGCTACGTTCATCCTATTTTTCACTTCTGTCATCGAAAGAATGGGGGTTCTCCAGGCTTTAGCCAGGGTTTGTTTCGCTGCCGTAAAGAGTTGCATTGGTAATTTGAATTGTATGTTTGTTAGATACTCGGGCTTCAGATTCAGTAAGGCTGTTTTAGGATTCGGAGGGTTAGTTTTCCCAGTCAACGCATTAGTTATGTTGAAGATCTTTGCCCAGAACGTTTGCGCTTTAGGACATGACCACCAGATATGGTAAAACGTACCTATAGCTGAGCATCCCCTGAAGCATTGCCCTGTATAATTTGGAGCGTATTTTGCTATCCTGGCCGGTACCAGGTACCATCTGGTAAGTACTTTATAATTGGTTTCCAATGCTATTATGTTTGGGGAGGCAGCTTTCGTGTTACGCCATATCTGGTTCCAGTCCGAGGTCTCTAATTCAAGTCCCAGGTCCTCCTCCCATTTCCGAACATATGATGGTCCTGTTGTGTTGTGGATTAGCAAATGTTGATATAGAGTAGATATCGTGCCCTTAGCATGTGGGTCTTTTCTGCATATTCTTTCGAAGGGGGACTGCTGGGCGAGTGGTGGGGTAAGGTTCAAGTATGGTTCGAAGAAGTTTTTTATTTGGAGGTATCTAAAAAGTTCTGAGTGAGGGATACCGTATTTTTTGCAAATTGACGGGAAGGGCAGGAAGTTCGATAATTCCAAAAATTTGTACAGGTGTATGCAATCCCTGTCTATCCATTCTTTAAATGTTTTGGGAGCAATCCAAGCTGGATAGAATGCCGGGTTTTTATAAAAAGATAGCATTGGGATGTGAGGGGATTGTAAGTGGTATTTTGACTTGAATCTATCCCAAAGGGAGAATGAGTGCTTAATTATGGGGTTATCTATGTTTTTACGTAATTTGGGGGGTGTCCATAATAGGTTGGTTGGTGGAATGGGGTCACATTCCGTTGTTTCTATCGAGACCCAGAGAGGTAATTCTTGGTTTGCATGGTATTTAGTGAGAGTAGCTATTTGTGCCGTTCTATAATAGTGTGCAAAGTTTGGGAATCCCAGCCCACCATGTGTTTTGGGGAGATGCAAAGTCTGCTGCTTTATCCTTGGCTTGGAAGAACCCCAAATGAAAGATGAGAGTCTTCTCTGGATGATTCTCAAAAAGTATGCAGGTACTGGGATAGGAAGTACCCTAAAGAGATATTGTAATTTCGGGAGAATCGTCATTTTCACTGCGCTTATTCTTCCAAGCCAGGACAATGGGAGATGGGTCCATGCAGTTAAAATGTTTGTGATTTGTTTTAAGAGAGTTGGATAATTATGTGAGAAAAGGTCAGAAGTGGCTGCGGTTAGGTGTGTTCCTAGATATGGGATGCTTTTTTCTGGCCATTCGAACGGAAGGCCTGTTTTGGCTGCTGTCAGTTCTAGTTTCGAGAGTGATATGTTCAGGGCTAGGCATTTTTTAGGGTTGATCTTGAGTCCTGAAAAGGTTGCGAAGTGGTTCAGTATTGGGATAAGGTTTGGGCCTGACACTTGAGGGGATGCTAAAAATAGGAGAATGTCATCTGCGAATAGACATACTTTGTGCTTAAGGCCGCCTAGTTCTATGCCTAGTATAGTGGGATCTGATCTAATCTTTATTGCTAGTGGTTCGATGAGTAGGGCGAACAATAATGGGGACAATGGGCATCCCTGTCGTGTGCCTCTTTTGATATTAAAAGTGTCCGATTTATATCCCGCGTACTTAACATAAGCTCTTGGGTTATTATATTGTTCCATTATCCATTTGATATAGTTTGGGCCAAATCCCCAGTTTTGGAGCGTATAGTTTAAGTACGACCAAGAGACTGAATCAAAGGCCTGTTTAATATCCAGAGACAGAAAACAAGCAGGGATGCCCCTTTTTCTTGCAATATGTGCTAGCAAGCAGGCCCTTCGTATGTTATCGCCCGCTTGTCTGGAGGGTATAAAACCTACTTGGTCTCGATGTATCATTTTGCCTATGTGTTTGTTGAGACGGGTAGCCAAAATTTTACCTAGTAATTTTATATCTGTGTTTATCATAGAAATTGGACGGTAGTTGGTACAGAGGGTATTGTCCGTATGTGGTTTAGGAATCATGCATATCGTAGCTAGCAGTGATTCGGGTCTGAAGGTCTTTTGCTTCAACAGGTCATTGAATGCGTCTGCCAATCTTGGTGAGATTAGTTCTGTAAAAGTTTTATAATATCGTGTAGAGAACCCGTCTGGTCCTGGTCTTTTGTTTAATTTAAGATCTTTAATGGCCATGGACACGTCTTCTTGTGTGATAAGTTCTTCCAGTTGCGATTTTTGTAAATGATTCATCTTTGGCAACTGGATTTGAGAAAAGAAAGAGTTTGCTTCCGCTTCGTTAAATGTGCCTGTTTCAGAGTATAGTGCTTTTAGGTGTGAACTGAATTTTCTTACAATTTTAAGAGGGTTGCTAGAAACAACGTTATTCGCTATCTTTAATTTTATGGGTTTAAACGTTCTATTTAGTGAATTTAATGATCTAGCTAGATATGTCCCTGGCTTATTCGCATTTTTGTAAAAAGTGTGTTTTGACCTGTTAAGTGTTTTGTCAGCTGATTCTGTGAGGAATAAGTCATATTCTAAGCGTGCCTTATCTAAGCGTTTTTTGTTAGTGGGGGTGTAGTTGTCTTGCAAGGCCAGAAAGGCTGAGTTGTATTCAGTTTCAAGTTGCTTCGCTAAATGTCTTCGGTTTTTTTTGAGTGCTTCCCATAATGTGAGTGGGGATATTTCTGGACTCGTGTTAAGTTCTAGGTATTCTTTCAAAGCTTGCTCGATAGGTAGGCAAAGGGCGGGGTGTTTGAGTAGAGTTTCTGGGAGGTACCAAGTAGGATCATGATTTTTTGGGATCGCAGATGCTATGGTAGTGAGTACTGCGTTATGATCAGACCAGGGAATGGGAATGATACTTGAATTTAGAATTTCTGGGGTCATTCCAATTGTCACTAATATGTGGTCGATGCGACTGAATGATTGGCGGGGGTTTGAGAAGTAAGTGTAGTTTCGCTTTGTGGGGTTATATTCTCTCCAAGAGTCCACAAGGTTATATTTGGATAAGAGGCCCGGGAGAGTCCATTTAGATTGGTATTTTGGTGGCGTATATGGGGATTTATCTAAGAATGGGAGGAGGACCTGGTTTGAATCTCCACATAACAGGAGAGAGCCCATTTTATGCGTATTGACTGTTTGGAATAGGTGGGATAGAAAAGGTAAAGAGTTGGCATTAGGAGCGTAGTATGAGACTACTGTAATCGCAGAGTCCATAATATAGCCTGTTAGGATAAGGTATCTACCCTCTGGGTCTTTGATTTCAGATTTTAGTGTAAAAGGAGTAGTTCGGTGAAAAGCTATCAAAGTTCCTCTTTTCTTAGTGGAAGCCGATGCAGTATAAACTTGTGGGTAAGAGGCATTATAGAATTTAGGGGTTGTGTCGGGAGTGAAGTGAGTTTCCTGTAAACAAACAATATGGGCCTTTTTGGCCTGGAAGGATCTAAATGCCTTTGTACGTTTTTGGGGGACGTTGAGACCCTGCACATTAAGGGTCAATAAGTTTAACGGGGCCATGGCAGCTCAATCAATCTAGCAATCTTACCGTCATTCTTGGTAGAGTAGTTGTCCGACTTGCTCCGTGCAGATATAAGGAGGGATGAGGGAAGGGAGGGTCCAAAACAAATAACCTTAAAAAAGAAGAATGAGAGATGGAATACAAAGCAAATTAACAAGAATTTAATCAACATTAAGTAAGCTATGTACATAGTGTTTGCCCGTGGTGGGAGAATTTGTCTCCCAACAAGGGGAAAGAGGGTCTCGTCAAGTCTCCACATAATACTATGGGGACCTGAGGAGATTTTAGAGAGGCACGTGTATTTTCCATGAGCTGGAGTACCGCTTGTTGAGTGCACAGTAGAAACACCTACTCAGGTGTCAGTTTTACTATAATTGGCTATAATGATAAATGAACAGGGTATAATTTGGTTCTTGCTGGGTGGGAAGTAAGCTTTAGAGGTGGGGGAGGAAACAAGTGGGGATAAGGTGGTGATCTCTTCTTGTGCTAAACATCAGGTAGTAACAGCTGTCTTGTCAAAACCTGGTTGCTTGTGTTATTTATGGGTTTAATGTGTAGTGTTGTGACTTAGTCTCTGAACATGTTATAATGATATTGTTAACGATGTGTTTTGTTTTAAGTTGATGTTCAAGCTGTGAGTAGGGTAATGTTGGTAATTGTGAATGCAAGGAGAGAATTTGCGCTAGGTTTGTACAGTACAAGGGAAGTGTTGGTTGTGGGCCATGGGAGGGAATGTAGATTAGTATGGTGGAGAGATGTGAGGTAAAATGGGGGAGAGGGGGGTGTAAGACTAAGGAGGGAGTGAGGTAAGGATGAAAGTCTATTTAGGAAATGTGCGTGTATCTAATTCCCTGTTTTGCTCTTTTTAAGGTGGGGGGGGAAAGGAGTCAAGAAAAGAGGGTATGTGGTCTTTTTGTATTTAGAATATATAGGGGTCCTTCCATTATTTGACTTTCGTGTTGAAGAGGAGGTAATGTTTGAGAGAGTTCCATCAGATGCTCAGTCCATCGTGTCTTCTTGGTCCATGGTCTGGGGAGCGAATCTCCCTCGTTTGTTTGAATGCTGCGTGCCATTGTTCTTCTCAGGGCGAGATGAGTTGTTGTGGGAGGAATTCGATGCAGTTCTTCTGCGGGAAGTGGTTGTTGTAGTTGGGTTTTCAATAATTTTGAGATCAAGTAAAGCTTGGTGCAATTGGTCAGAGGTTCTACATACAATTTTGGATCCTTGGTATGTGAACCTTAAGGAAAAGGGGAATCCCCATTGATACTTGATTTGACGTTGTTGGAGTTCTGCTAGAAGAGGCTTCATTGCTCGCCTTTTGGATATAGTTAGCTGCGAGATATCAGCGAATATTTGATAGCTGTGACCTTGGAATGACAGGTCATTTTTCATTCTGGCTGCTTCTAGTATTTGTTCCTTTGTCTTGTAATAATGGAACTTGGCGATGATGTCTCTGGGGGGACCTTCTGCTTTCTTAGGGGCCAATGCTCTGTGGACTCTGTCCATTTCCAGACGATCTATTGCAATTCCAGGTAACAATTCCTGGCATATTGCCAATGTTGTGCCTTGGAGGTCTATAATTGATTCCGGGATACCTCTAAACCTCAAATTGGACCTCCTTGCACGGTTCTCGTAATCCTCTAATCTATTTTGTAGCACCAAGTTTTCCTCTTTGAGTGTGTCCAGTTCAAATTGGCATTCTTGTGTATAAATTTCCAGTTCCTCCATTTTTGTTTCTAATACCTCTGTTCGGCTTCCCAGGTCTCTTATTTCCTTGGTTAGGCGTGAGGTGATTTGGTCCGAAGTGCGTTTCAGTGCTTTATTCAGCATTCTTTCAAATTGTGTCAGCAGTTCTGAGGGGATTTCTGCATTGTGACTAGTAGCCTGAGAGGATTTAAATTGACTTTCATCCTCGCTGTCTGATTCTGTAGTATCCAAAGAAATATTGGGCTTCATTGGTCTGGCTGCGCTTTTCCTATCTTTCCCTGAGGTGGGAGCCTCTGAGGTGGCTGAGGAGAATGGCGCCTTTTTTGTGGTACCTTTAGTGTGCTGAGTGCCGCTGCTGACATTCGGCTTTATCTTGTTTCTTGTACCTCCGAGCACCATTTTTGTATAGGGATGTTCCCCGTGTCTTCCACGATCAAATATAGTGTTTTCTGTTCAATTGCGGTTTCTATTTGCTGCGTTTATCCGCGGTTTTCTCCTTCATGGAGCGGAGCTCTAGTGCGGCATGACCGTCCTGCTAGACTCCGCGCGCGCGCCTCTCTCACCACTCCTCACCACTCTTTTCCATTGAAGCTCGCTTCATAACTAGCTTCCGGGCATGCGCGGGTTGAAAAACGTCGTTTTAAACGACGTTTTTGCTACACACGGTGACTTTTTGTGAAACAAAAAACGACGTTTTGAAAAACGACACAAAAAATTCAAGCATGTTGGAATTTTTTTTTGGTCGTTTTTTTTAAGACAAAAAACGACGTTTTGAACACACACGATCAATTTAAATGACGTTTTAAAAACGACGTTTTTTTTCATCGCAAAAAACGACCGTGTGTACGCGGCATAAGAGTTTGAAACAAGCGATATTCATCCAAAAAAAAAAATGTAAACAGTTGGAACTCCACTTTAAGAAAGCAACATTGATAACATCACATATAAAAGTATAGTGAGACATGATTGTACCTTTTAATAACTTGCAGTCTATTTCCTCCACGTGAGCTTCCAGGATATCAGATGCTTCTTTACACAATGCCCTTGCTATGGTGGACTTTCCACAGCCCTAAGAAAAATATATGACTTTTATGAGATCTTGTGAGAAACTATAATGGTTGTCAATCTTTTTTTTTTTTTGGAAGTAAATCTATAAATTATCTTTTATATATTTTTTTTTCATTACTTATTTTTGGGCACAGCTTTCCGAATTTTAGCTGGACAGATGTTCTAAAACAGTAGTCTCCAAACTGTGGCCTGGGGGGCACTGTTCCATCCATTGACACCAAAGATGGGGCATAATTACTTCCACTGACTCAAACAAAGGGGCCCAATTAGTTCCAATAACAACAACGATTGGTCACAATTCTCCCACTGACACCAACGATGTGGCATCATCCCATCCAATCACATCAACGATGAGGCACTATTCCTGCCACTGACCCCCAACAAAGGGGCACAATTGTTCCCAATGACACCAATGATTAGGCACTATTCCTGCCACTGACCGCAACAAAGGGGCACAATTGTTTCCAATGACACTAATGATGTGGCACTATTCCTGCCACTGACCCCCAACAAAGGGGCACAATTGTTCCCAAGAACATCAATGATTGGGCACTATTCCTCCACTGACACCAAAGATAGGGTATTGTTTGCTCCCACTAATGCCGGGACATTTTCTACTCCCACTGACCACAGTCCAGCCCCCTAAAGTCTGAAGGACGTTAAACTGGTCCTTTGTTTGGAAAGTTTGGAGACTCTTGTACTAGAAAACGGATTTTTCGGAAAAAAATGCAAATGTATGGATACCTTTGGTCCAGAAAGGAGGATGGCTCCGCTCCGGAGTCCTGAAGCTGTGGAGACTAGTTGTCTTGATAATGGACGTCCCATTAAACAATGAACAATATGATCATAGCAGGATAAGAGTAAGTCATCGACACCTCTGGAATATAAACACGTGTTATCTTATGTACTTACATACAAAAATACAATACAAGCTCATTAAAAAAATAGCCTGTTAGGTAGGGAGCTACCACTGGTAAGTTGTTTTTGAATGCTTTTAGCTCTCATCTGTATTCATGTTTTAGTATTTAGTAAGTTACTGAACCAGATTAAAGGGGTTGTAAACCCTCAGGGCATTCTATGCATTAAGGTGAATAAGCTTCTGTAGTGCAGCTGCCCCCCCAGAGCCCCCCTTTTACTTACCTGAACTCCCCCTTTTACTTACCTGAACTGTCTTTCCAGCAATGGGGACGAGCACACCAGTTCCAGTCGGTGTCTCGTGTTCCAATTGGATAGATTGATAGCAGCGCAGCCATTAGCTCCCACTGCTGTCAATCAAATCCAATGATGCGGGACCCGGGGGTCCTGCTGTCTGTGTCAATGGACACAGCAGCAGGACAAGGAAGCGCATCCGCACGAGTGCCCTGAAGGAGAGCAGCTTACCAACAGGTCACTCAAGAAGAGGAGGGGCTAGGTGCGCCACTGAGGGACCCCAGAAGAGGATCAGGGCACTCTGTGCAAAACCTACTGCACAGAGGAGGCAAGTATGAAATGTTTGTTTTGGTTTTTTTCCTCTGCATGTTCTAACTGTGTAGGAAGAAACGATAGGGCTCCTCTCCTCTCCTACACACACACACACACACACACACACAAATCCCTGTGCTGGCGCTCGTGCACGTGTTCACGCGTGGCCGGCGGCGATCGTGCCCTCTGGTGGCCGAAATAGGTAGGACGTACCCGTGCGGGATTTCACCCAGCAGTGCCAGTATATCTGCGTAAGGCGGTCGGCAATTGGTTAAAGGTACAGGCATTTAAAAAAAAAAAAAACATCTTATACTTATCTGCTCTGTGAAATGGTTTCACACAGAACAGTCCTCTTCTGGCTGTGCCATTGACTCCCACTGTTGTCTCTCCACCAATAAGGAGGCAGAGACCCGAAAGAGCAGCTGCTGTCGTTCACATCGCTGGATTGAGGACAGGCTCTAAGTATCATGCCGCGTACACACGATCATTTTTTGTGATGAAAAAAAAACGACGTTTTCTGTGAAGTAAAAAACGACGTTTTTGAAACGTCACTTTCAAAGACGATGTTGCATACACACCATCGTTTTTTTCACAAAAAGCGAGGTTACGTTCACCACTCTTTTCCATTGAAGCTCGCTTCATTACTAGCTTCTGGGCATGCGCGGGTTGAAAAACGTCGTTTTAAACAACGTTTTTGCTACACAAGGTGACTTTTTGTGAAACAAAAAACGACGTTTTGAAAAACGACACAAAAAATTCAAGCATGTTGGAATTTTTTTGGGTCGTTTTTTTTAAGACAAAAAACGACGTTTTGCCCACACACGATCAATTTAAATGACGTTTTAAAAAACGTCGTTTTTTTTCATCGCAAAAAACGACCGTGTGTACGCGGCATTAGAGGGGGGCTGTGGGGAAAGCTGCAAACTGAAGGTTTTTTACCTTCATGCAAAGAAAATATGAAGGTAAAAAAACTTCTGCCTTTACAACCACTTTAATTAAAGGGTAGACCATGGGTCTTCAAACTACGGCCCTCCAGTTGTTAAGGAACTACAATTCCCATCATACCTAGTCATGTCTCTGAATGTCAGAGTTTTACAATGCCTCATGGGATGTGTAAGGGAAGGGAGTCACTGCTTCAGGTGGGTCTAATGAGCAATTGGGAACTTCTCAGGAAACCAAGGGTGCTGGCAATGCACTAGGCAAATGTGAAGATTCGAAAGGGATGGACAGCCGCACTCCAAAAAAACTTCTAAAGTTGTCTTTATTGGTAAAATGGGAATGCATCACAAAATACAGCAAAAAGGATCGGGAAAAAAAGCAGCCATGGGATGTTCCGCAACAGCTGGAGGGCCATCGTTTGAGGATCCCTGCGGTAGACTGAACCTCTAACAAACTGAGGTTTGTAAAAGAAATTGCATGTGCTTATGGGAATAATATATTTCAGATAATGATT
Organism: Rana kukunoris; assembly: GCA_029574335.1. Classification (NCBI taxonomy): domain Eukaryota; kingdom Metazoa; phylum Chordata; class Amphibia; order Anura; family Ranidae; genus Rana; species Rana kukunoris. The sequence continues at coordinate 34,387,688 of CM056053.1, forward strand.
ATGCATACCCTAGTTTATTCATCTTCAGATATGGGAGGCTTTGGTCAGCTTGTGAAGTTTTTGGGGGATCCTCAGATGGCTTAGACTCCATTTCAACCTAGAGAAATTCAGGGAGACCACAGAATAATTGGACAAATACTCAATATGCCAATATAATAAAGGAAAAAATGTTGCCAGTGTGAAGTATTTATTTATTTGACCTGGTTAGGCAATATCAGTAACCCAATGACAATAGGCACAGTTTTCTACAGCTGACTACACTTCATCTATGTATTTATGCATGTACTGTATTTCAAGAATATTTCAATTTCCTCTCTAGTCCCAGTTACAACTGCAAATCAATGGTTTTAGTACTGATAATATAGAACTCCATAAAAAAACATTTTTTTTTTGTTTAGGATAAGGGTCCTTTCACACGGAGCGGACCGTTTACACGGTCCGCTCCGTGTGTGTCCGTCGGCTCAGCGGGGGGTCCCGCTCAGCTGTCGGCGGACAGGGCGGTCCCCGCACACTGTGCAGGGACCGCCCTGTCTCTCCTCCGCTCTCCCCTATGGGGAATCGGATGAAAACGGACCGCTTGTCCATCTTCATCCGATCCGTTCCGCCGGACAGAAGAAAAATAGGGTTTTCTTCCGTCCGAAAAACCGGATCCAGACGGACGCGGATCTTTGCGGACGTTAGCGGATGCATCATCCGCTAACGGACGTAGCCCCATAGGGAACCATTAAACGGACTTGTAAAAACGGACGAACGGAGGCGGACATGTGAAATGGGCCTAAAGAGGGAGAGGATAAGAGCCTTTGTCAGGTGTTGTCATTGCTGTCTGTGAACCTGCTGGGAAGACTTCATCTACTTCCTGTCCCAGACACACAGCAGGAGGTGAAAGTTGAGAAAAGCCAGATACACATGTACCGAAAGTTTAGCAGAAACCAGCCGACCTTCAGTATCTATGTACAACAGAAGCTTGTCTAACAACCTCCTTTTGTTGGACGGACCTGCTGGAAAACCAGCATTTGATCAGTGCTTGCAACCAATGGCTGCAAGCCATGATCAATGTATCCTGGCTGGTGGGGAGTCCCCCTATCAGAATACAAAGACACAACGGGAGAGATCCCTTCATCAACACTGCTTGTTGTTATTGCAGTAGTCTGTCCATTTTTTTTTTTCCGTTCAACCTGATAGCTGAACGAAAAAAAACTGTGGGGTTGATTTAATAAAGAGAAAAAGACTGTGCACTATGCAAGTGCAGTTGCTCCAGAGCTTAGTGAATGAGCAGAAGCTCTGCTGACTTCCACCATCCAATCGCGTATAGCAAAAATGCTGTTTTTTTTTTCTTTGCATGCTATTGGGTATTCTTTGCAAAGTGAAGCTTTACCTCATTTACTAAGCTCTGGAGCAACTGCAGTTTGCAAAGTGCACAGTCTATTTGCCTTTAGTAAATCAACCTCACAGCATCAGGAGTGAGGGAAAATATTTTCAGCAGAGGGGCTCAAATAATTCCCAATCTCTCCAAACTGGACAAAGATTCTAAAACTTCTCCAGCTTACTAAAATATGAGGTTTTTATTGCGGTTTGTGGGCCCCACTGAATCGATTCACTCCCCTACTGATCTGTCCCTGTAGATACACAGTACTATGATCCAGTGTCCCTCCTCTTCCAAACTAAATGACAGCCGCCATCACCCAGCCAACTTCCTGGGAGTCCAGGCCAACATGGACACGCCCACTGTGGGTGCATCATCATGCTGGCTTTGGTTTACAATAAATACTTCCTCTTTTCCTTAAACTGGCCATACAATACTTGATTTTTCTGTTCAGCATCCATTTAGCTCAGATGGTAGAATTTCTATTGTATTCTGACAGCTGGCTAGTGGATGCAGCTGTAGTTCAAGAACATTTTTTTAAATCGGAGGATGTCGGCTGTGAAGCTGCCAACAGGGTGACCCACTAAGTGAATTTTGAATTTGATTGCCCAGGAACCAGACACATTTAGAACAGAGTATGCCCAGCTTTACTCTTGGACAGCAAGGCACTCGTGTACTGAATTGTGAGTGCTGTACTGTCCAGCAGCAAAAACAGTTAAAGGATCACTAAAGGATTTTTTTTTTTTAGCTAAATAGCTTCCTTTACCTTACTGCAGTACTGGTTTCATGTCCTCGTTGTTTGTTTGTTTTGCTTTGAAGTTGCTGTAATCCTGCTCTGTTCTCCACACTTCCTGCTTGTCTGTTTCCTTATAACCACAGTGCTAGGAGCTTTCTCACGGTGTTCTAAGCTGTCATTACTGTGTGTCTAAAACTTCCCAGAACCAATCAGATTCATTTTAAAAACAAAACACTGCCCTGGATTTGTTTGTTTTTGTTCTGTGTTTCTATTTCTACTTCACAGAAACATGAAACCAGTTCAAAAGTGAAACTAACCTGCAGGCACATTATATGATTGATTTTTATCTATTTTTAATCATTTTGTAATCACCCTGTAAACAGTCATTTCAGCAAAAAAATGTTTTTCCTTTAGTGACCCTTTAACTGCCGCTCAGTAAAAGGATCTTACATGATATTTACATGAATTTTAGTTTTCTGTAGCTGGGTTGGGTACATGATGTAGACTTGATCCTGGCTTGCTTCCTCAATCGAATCATCCAAACTGTATGAGAATTCCAACACATCTGTACAGGACACAAAAACAAACCATGGTTAAAGTGGTTCTAAAGGATAAAAGTTTTTTTCGTTCATCCATTTTATGCATGAAAGTAAAACACCTTCTGTGTAGCAACAGCTCCCCCTTTTAGTTAACTGAGCCCGATCTCGATCCAGCGATATGCCCAAGAACAGAAGCCCCCCTGGCTCTCTCCCTCCTCATTGGCTCAGAGGCAGCAGCAGGAGCCATTATTGTCAATCACAGCCAGTGAGGAGGGAGCAGGGGGCAGGACTGAGCTGCATTCCTTGTGTCTATGGCTGTGTTTCTCAACTGCAGTCCTCAAGGCGCCCCAACAGGTCATGTTTTCAGGCTTCCTATTATTTTGCACAGGTGATTTGATCAGTTTCACTGCCTTAGTAATTACCACAGCCGTTTCCTCTGAGGGAAATCCTGAAAACTTGATCTGTTGGGGCGCCTTGAGGACTGGAGTTGAGAAACACTGGTCTATGAACACACAGAGAAGAGCTTGGAAACGAGCACACAAGTGCCCCCGTAGCAAGCAGCTTGTTATGGGGACACTCATCAGGGGGAAGGAGCCAGGAGCACAGCCTGGGGACCTGAGAAGAGGAGGATCGAGGTGGCTCTGTGCTAAACCCTTGCACAGAGCAGGTAAGTATAACATGTTTGTTATACCAAAAAAATACCTTTGGTATCACCTTAAATCTATCATTTATAATTTACAATTTGGTCAAGCCCAAGCCTGGCCAATGCTTTTTTTCTAGTTTGAATACAGTGGGGAAGCAGTAGAACATAGGTGCTCAACCTGCGACCTTTCATCTGCTGTGGAACTACAAGTCCCATCATGCCTCTGCCTTTGGGAGTCATGCTTGTAACTGTCAGCCTTGCAATGCCACCACAGCTGGAGGGTCCCAGGATGAGCACCCATGCAGTAGAACCTCGTCGGGTGGTTACTGCTCTATGTGTCCCTGTTGGGGAGACGCTGTGGCACCAGTCACATTGACAGGATGCGATAAGCCATCTCCTGGTGGGGACTGCAAAGAAACTGGCAGACGTTTTAATCCCTTAATTATTATTAATCTGCTCTAATAAAAGAAAAGTTATTTCCAAAGGCCCTGCTGAAAAAGAAGCATTCAATCAGCACTTCTTTCCAATAGCTGCTGCGCTGATCTGTGTATTCTGACAGGAGTCCCCCCCCATCATAATACATCACTTGTATGGATTCAGGGATCTGTCAGTTTTTTAACTCGCTAGTTGAACAAAAGAAAAACAAATAACTGTGTGAGTATACTCTGCTTGAAGCTGACCGTAGATGATGGGATTCTTTCCGGTAAAGGTATTGTGTTCTCCCGATGGGGTAGGGGGGGATTAGCCATCTCGTCTGGGAGAACACACAGTGATTATTGCAATCATTGCATGAAAAATCTGACAGGCTGGTTGTACCCAAGTTGATCGATCGATTAACTTGGGTACAATTAGCCTGCCTGTACATGATTTGAATCTCGGCCGGTCCCCACTGAATCAACCGAATTTTAATCCATATATGGCCAGCTTTCATTTCTGAGACACTTAAAAGTTCTTGCTGGCTACTTGATTGGTAGATTGGATTAGATACACACATATTAGTGTTCTGTGTTCAGGGCCGGCCTTAGGCCTTTAGGCGCCCTGTGCGAGAAAGCTTTACAGCGCCCCCTAGTGACCACGCCCCACAGTAACCATGCCCCTCAGTAACCACGCCCATTAATAACCACACCCCTCGGTAACCACACCCTTTCAGTGTCCACACCCATTTCTCCAATACTGGCTCCATTTAAAGCCTTTCATTCTGTTAAGTTCCCAAAAACCAGATTACAAGCTATGATAAAAATACAACTTTTATTCACATGGTATAATAACGCCACCTATACTGCAAATCACACGCTAAAATAACGCCACATATACTGCAAATCACACGCTAAAATAACGCCACATATACTGCAAATCACACGCTAAAATAACGCCACATATACTGTATATCACACTGTATAATAACACTACCTGTAAATTTACAATCAAATATCAAACATAATTACAATAAAAAAAATGTAACTTTTGAATTTACTGTTCCTTTAAGAAACACCCTATTTAAATAAGAAAATACAAAACAGACATTAAGCAGTACACGGCATTTATAAAAAAAAGAATTTACTTACAGAAAAAGGTTTTTACATTTGCTGCCTGCGTCTGTGGATTCATGCCCTCCTTTGTCTTCTCAGTGCGCATGGCATATGAGCTCCTCATCCCTGTTCCTCATAGCAAGGCAAGGACAGCCGCCCACGCCGGCTTTCCGGCAGAATCCGCCTGTGGCTTGCCAGGCGTACCTAGAGCATTTGGTACCCGGGGCGGATCCTATATCTGCCCCCCCACGGTAAAATGAAAAAAAACACCCCACTGTGCCCCCTGCATCCTTCAGTATCGCTGTCACTACTGTGTACCCCTCTCCACAACTGCATTTCTGGTCCCCTCTACATTACACAGCACCCTGCACCTCTGGACCCCTCTACATTACACAGCCCCCTGCACCTCTGGTCCCCTCTACATTACACAGCACCCTTCACCCATTTACAATACAGAGCACCCTGCACCATTGGACCCCTCTACATTACACAGCACCCTGCACCTCTGGTCCCCTTTACATTACACAGCACCCTGCATCACTGTACCCCCTTACATAACACAGCACCCTGCACCTTTGGACCTCTTTACATAACACAGCACCCTGCACCTATGGGCCCCTTTACATTACACAGCACCTTGCATCACTGGGCCCCTTACATTACACAGCACCCTGCACCTCTGGACCCCTTTACATTACACTGCACCCTGCACCTCTGGGCCCCGTTACATTACACAGCACCCTGCACGTTACACAGCACCCTGCACCTCTGGACCTCTTTACACTACACAGCACCCTGCACCACTGGGCCCCTTACATTACACAGCACCCCACAGCTCTGGACCCCTTTACATTACACAGCACCCTGCATCACTGTACCCCCTTACATTACACAGCACCCTGCACCTCTGGTCCCCTTTACATTACACATCACCCTGCATCTCTGGACCCCTTTACATTACACAGCATCATGCACCTTTGGCCCCCTTTAAATTACACATCACCATGCATCACTGTACCCCCCTTTACATTACACAGCACCCTGCACCTATGGGCCCCTTTAAATTACACATCACCCTGCATCTCTGGACCCCTTTACATTACACAGCACCTTGCATCACTGGGCCCCTTACATTACACAGCACCCTGCACCTTTGGACCCCTAAACATTACACAACACCCTGCACATTTGGACCCCTTCACATTACACTGCACCTCTGGGCCCCTTTACATTACACATCACCCTGCATCACTGGACCCCCCCTTACATTACACAACAGCCTGCACCACTGGGCCCCTTTACATTACACAGCACCCTGCACCTCTGGGCCCCTTTACATTACACAGCACCCTGCACCTCTGGGCCCCTTTACATTACACTGCACCCTGCACCTCTGGACCCCTTTACACCACACAGCACCTTGCATCACTGGGCCCCTTCACATTACACAGCACCCTGCACCTCTGGACCCCTTTACATTACACAGCACCCTGCACCTCTGTACCCCTTACATTACACAGCACCCTGCACCTATGGGCCTCTTTACATTACACAGCACCCTGCACCTCTGGACCCCTTTACATTACACACAGCACCCTGCACCTCTGTACCCCTTACATTACACAGCACCCTGCACCTATGGGCCCCTTTACATTACACAGCACCCTGCACCTCTGGACCCCTTTACATTACACACAGCACCCTGCACCTCTGGGCCCCGTTACATTACACAGCACCCTGCACATTACACAGCACCTCTGGACCTCTTTACACTACACAGCACCCTGCACCACTGGGCCCCTTACATTACACAGCACCCCACAGCTCTGGACCCCTTTACATTACACAGCACCCTGCACCTCTGCACCCCTTTACATTACACAGCCCCAGACACCTGTATGTTACACAGACGCCCCCCTAACAGTTCTGGACCCCCTGCATGTTACGCAGACCCCCCTACAGTGCAGACCCATCCCCCTACAATACAGACCCCTCCTTACAATACATAACCCCCCCTACAATACAGTACCCCCCTACAGTGCAGATCCCCCTACAATAAAGAACCTTCCCCCACAATACAGAACCCCCCATCCCCCTTCAATACAGAACCCCATCCCTAAAATACAGATCCCCCGTCCTACAATACAGACCCCCCTAAAATACAGAACTCCACCCCAAAAATACAGAACCCCCACAATACAGAACACCCCCCCAATAAAGAACCCCCTAAAATACAGAACACCCCCCCCCCCTTCAGACCTGTAAAGCAGGCACAGATAAATTATGTACTTGCTGCGTGCTGCACACACAGCACAGTGCAGACAAGGGGGAGGCGGCTTCACTGCTCGGCTGCTTGTGACTGAGACAGGCACAGGCAGCCGAGAGTCGAGACTCCTCAGACGTGCAAAGCTGCCACAGAGTGGGGGGATCGCTGCGGCCAGGTCCCGGGTGTGCCGACGGCTCGCCCCCCCCCCCCCCCGCCGCAAAGCTAGGCATCCGGTACCGCGCCATGCCATTGTCACCCGCCAAAGTACTCTGCAGTCGCGCGCGCGGGGGGGGGGGGGGGGCGCCGGTGGCGCGCAACCCCCCCCCCCTGCCCACTAATAAGTATGAATTATTGAAGAATCTGTGTCGGTCGCAAGGCGCCCATGTTGCTATGGCGCCCTGTGCGACCGCACTTCCCGCACAACGCAAAGGCCGGCCCTGTCTGTGTTGATACCTGCCTTCAATAATGGAGAGCTGTACATTGCCTGTACTTCCTGATAGCCAAGGGAATGATGAGGAACCAGATGACTGAAGCCATGTTTTCAATGCAGATCTTATATTTTCTGTTGTTATGGTTTTGTCCTTTAAAAACAAGAAAATAATGGTGTTCATCCATGCAGAATGCATTTCACAATCCAGCACTCAACTTGTTTTTTACTCGATTTGACTTTTTAGGGGTAACCTCTAACAAGACTGTGGAAGATTACAGATTATTGTGATTACAAAAGAAATATGAAAAGCATAATGAAGATTATTCATTTAAATCAATTATGTTGTTAAAATAAAAGTGCAAAAATGAAGATAATACTTACCTCTCCTTCTTCCCGAGTTGCAATTTTCTGTATTGAAGAAAAATTAGCATCTAAAAAATTCTCAGAATCTCATGCATTGCTGGTCCCCTGCTGCGCATTGTGTTTGATCTGCCTATTGCCTAATACACATGTGTGGTTTTTCTGTCGGATAAAAATCCGACGGTTTTTCTCTCAGGCTGCCTTGCATACACACGCTCAGACTAAAAGTCCACCCGTCCAAAGCGCGGTGACGTACAACACGTACAGTGCCGATCCGGACCTCCCTGGGGCCCTAAGCAAAATGACATGGCACATTAAAAATGAGAAGCGGGGGGCGCTGACGACAGTGACATGTCACATTAAAGAATTAAAGGAAGTTGAGAAGCGGGGGGAGGGGGTGTTCTGCTGTCGGAAATGACATCTTACATTTAATTGAGAAGCAGGGGGTGCTGACTTCTTACCTCTTCTCCCATGCAGCCAGCGAGTTGAGAAGCGGGGTGAGGGGGCGAAAATGACTTCTCACCAGGCGGGGCCTCTAGTAATTTGGGGGTCCTTCGCAGCTTTGCAGGGCCCTAAGCGGCTTGCATAGTGAGCCTACAGGGCGGATCAGCCCTGAACATGTATGACGGCACTATAAAGGGGAAGTTCCATTCCAACTGTGCCACCCTTTGGGCTGCTTTTGGTGATCCTCGTGTTAGTAGAAGTTTGGTGAGAGACGATTCGCACTTTTCAGCCTTGTGCTTTTCAGTCCGTTACAGCGTGACGAATTTGCTATCTCCATTACGATCGCTAGTTTTACCAGAAAGAGCGATCACCTCTCATACTTAATTCTAAACATGCGCAGTTTTCTGCCCGTCGGAAAACCATACAGACGGACGGATTTCCTGCACGGATTTTTGGCCCGATGGTAAAAAAGTGATCCTGCTCTCTTTTTTTTGTCCGGCAGTTTCCCCGTCGTAAAAACTGCGATGGAGCATACACACGGCTGGGATTCCCGACCAAAAGCTCTCACAGCAGTTTTCTCGTGTTTACGAGGCATATGTCACTACTGTGTGAGACCAAAAGAAAGAACCAGGGGACTGGGAATCCGACACTCCCAAAAGTTTCAAATTTCCTACGCTTCTTCGCGTTTATCTTAAAGCTGCACTCCAGGCCTTCTTTTTATTCTTGCAGAGTTGTACAGGCTCCTGAAATGGCTTACCGTATATACTCGAGTATAAGCCGACATGAATATAAGCCGAGGCACCTAATTTTACCACAAAAAATGGGAAACGTATTGACTCGAGTATAAGCCTAGGGTGCGAAATGCAGCAGCTACTGTAAGTGGAACAGAGGGTCAACAATGCCCATCTGCAGCCTCACTGTGCCCATCTCTCTCATCAGTGCTCATCTGCAGCCTCACTGTGCCCATCTCTCTCATCAGTGCTCATCTGCAGCCTCACTGTGCCCATCCATCTCATCAGTGCCTATCTGCAGCCTCACTGTGCCCATCTGCAGCCTCATGTACCTTTGATCTCCCGCTGTGTCATGCAACTGCAGTCGGTGGCCATCCACTGTAATAAAGCCCCGCCTCCTTCTCGTTCGTGATAGACGGAACACTGATTCAGTTTCCCGGGATTGTATCAGTGTTCAGTTTTTTATCCATCACGGACAAGGAGGAGGCGGGGCTTTGTTACAGTGGATGGCCGCCGACTGACATTAAGACTGCTTGACACAGCGGGAGACTCGAGTATAAGCCAAGAAGAAGTTATTCTAACAGGTGCAGTAATGACATATTTAACAGATGTTAGAATCTGCCATGGCCCCAATTGATTTCAATGTGTATCCTCCAATTAAGCAATAAATGAAATGTGCAGCAAGGTGAAGAAATTGCTGGAGGATTTTTACAGTTATCTGCCTATGTTTGTTCACCATACGATGGTTATATAACTGAATTAGCACAAATCAAATGGTGACCATTAGGGATGAGCTCCGCGTTCGATTCGAACGTATGTTCGACTCGAACATTGTCTGTTCGTACGTTTGACAAAATTCGAACAAAACGGGTAGTTCGCACCAAATTCGAGTGACGCGCAACGGCCCATACTTCACTAAGGCATTGCGCGCTGATGATTGGCCAAACATGCACTATGACCCTGCTTGCTTGGCTAATCACAGCGCGCCAAAAACATAGAGCCATAATTGGCCAAAGCCAAGGTGGCTTTGGCCAATTATGGCTCAGGGCTTTAGCACACGCCCCACACTATATAAGGCCGCCTGCTGGGCGGCCTTGTGTAGTGTGTTCCAGCGCTGAACAGAGATCAGTCAGAGAGACAGAGAGATTGTCTTTTTATATAGCTAGATAGAGCAGGCAGGCTAGTCAGTTTAGCTTAATTTACAGTGTGTAGAGGATATATATACATCCCTAGGAGTTGTACATATATTTATACACTGTATAGCTTAGATCAGGGGTCCTCAAACTATGGCCCTCCAGTTGTTCAGGAACTACATTTCCCATCATGCTCAGTCATGTCTGTGAATGTCAGAGTTTCACAATGCCTCATGGGATTTGTAGTTCCGCAACAGCTGGAGGGCCGTAGTTTGAGGATGCCTGGCTTAGATAGATTAGTTCTTCCTAATTTACTGGCAAGCAGGTGATTGTGCTATTTAACCTCCCTGGCGGTCTTCCCGTGTGTGGCACGGGGTGAGATTTTAAAGCTACGATCGGTAACCCCGTGCCACACACGGACTTGCCTCGCTGGATGCAGAAAAAAGTTTACTTACCTTTTCTCTGCGATCCAGCGATGAATCTCCGCAGTACACGGCGGGCGGATGTCCGCCTGATGCTGTGTGTTCCGCCGATTCCCTTCCCTGCGAGCGTCGCGACGTAGGGGGGGGAACGGCGCCAAATTTAAAAAAGTAAACAAACACTATACATACAGTACACTGTAATCTTATAGATTACAGTACTGTATGTAAAAAATACACACCCCCCATGTCCCTAGTGGTCTGCCCTGTACACTACATGTCCTTTTATATAATAAAAACTGTTCTTTCTCCCTGCAAACTGTAGATTGCCCATAGCAACCAAAAGTGTCCCTTTATGGCAAAAAATGTTTTAGAGCAGCTAAAAAACAGCGATAATAAATCAGAATCACTTGCAGAATTTAGCGATAGCGATTTATGGGGAAATTCGTCATAAAAAAAAAAAATAATGACAGCAAAAATTCTGCAACTGAGCAAATTTCAGTGATTTTGATTTGATTACATTATTGAATAATTTTTACTATAATTATATTATTATTTGTTATAATTTTTTATAATTATTTATTATATTATAATTTTTAATAAGAAAAAAAAAAAAAAATCATACCCGGGATGCCTACTAGACTCTTGTTTGGATAGATTTCAGTGAGTTATTCCTAAGAATTACAAGCCTACAGTATAAAACGCCAAATTCCCTTGCAAATAATGGTACCGCTTTTAGCACCTAAAATCTGAAAGAATCATACCGCCAGGGAGGTTAAAGACGTTATCACAGGTATAGACACCCAGCAGGTACAATATTTAAAGGAATTTTTCATTTTTTTTTTTTAAGCATCAATTAAAATCACTGCTCCTGGAGCAGTGATTTTAATGATGCTTACATTAAAATAAAAATAAAAATTCCTTTAAATATTGTACCTGCTGGGTGTCTATAGTTTGCCTGTAAAAACGTCTTTGAGAACCCGGGTCTTGCCTGATGGAACATGTATCAATGGAAAAAAAAGTTTTAAAAACGGTAATTTTTTCAGTCCTGCTCCGTTTTTAAAACTTTTTTCCATTGATACATGTTCCCTCGGGCAAGACCCGGGTTCTCAAAGACGTTTTCCAACAATAACTTGAATATTAGGCTTTAAAATGATCGGTTTTGAATTCGAACGTTCGAGTCCCATAGACTTCAATGGGGTTCTAAATGTTCACGTGAACGGTCGGTCTTTTCGAACGTTCTGGTGCGAACCGAACACCAGGGGGTGTTCGGCTCATCCCTAGTGACCATATACCCCATGTTACAAGGCTGAATCTGCCACCCACGTCTATCCTATGGGACAGATTTACTAAAACTGGTGAACACAGAATATGGTGCAGCTGTGCATAGTAACCAATCAGCTTCTAGGTTTTATTGTCAAAGCTTTGGCCTACGTTCACATTGATTTGACATGTCAAATCGCATGCTAAATCGGTGGCTATTGCCAGCAATGGCACTGTCCAAATCGGTGCACTGATTCCCAAAAGTAGTTTCTGTACTACTTTTGGCGACTTCGGGGTGCGATTTGTATAGACATCTATGCAGGAACCTGCACAGATGTCTCTGAAATTGCTCCCAAAGTCGGACTAACATGCAGGCAGTGGCGGCTGTTGGTATTTTTTTGGGGGGGGGAGCGGCACCTGCCCTGAAAGGGGCCAGATACATGAAAAAGGGGCTGGCGGCGGCAGCGGCGACGGAAGGGGGAGGCGGTGCCCATGCATCCTTAGTGGACGTCTCTGAATGCGGGTATGAAATCGTGCGAGTTCATCTGAATCCCGCTGTCAGTGTGAACCTAGGCTAAAGGCACAGTATAAGAAAATCGGGCGAAAATTTTCATCCGAGGAACTTTCGTACGATTTTCGTATAGTGTGTACACAACTTTCTACAGCCGATTAGGACCTTCTGAATGAAAATTTCTGAAGAAACAAGCTCCAGAATATTTCTCGTTCGGAAACAGAACAAATGATTTTAATTTAATGTGTACTGTTTTTGTTTTCAGAAATTAAAGACTGCTCATGATCAGAAACAATAAACAACAAAAAAAGCCTTTGTCGTATGAGAATTTTCCTATTATTTTATTTCACCGGTTCCGATTTGCTGTGAAACAACAAGGAAAATTGGACAAACGATTTTCTTATTATCCTTATGTGTGCTTCAGTTTTAGTAAATCTCCCCCTATGTGTTGTCATCTGTGGCTGTTCTTAGCTTTCAGCAAATGCGGCCTGTACAGAGGTGACATGTCTCACTCACCAGAGGCTGCTTTGGTTGCAGGGTAAGAGATGATGGGACCTTGGGCTGTGATTCCAGAGACTGTATTCTCACAGCCGATGATGTATTGATATTCAAATTCTTTCTAATTCTCTCTGGAACCTGAAAAAAATAGAACTAATTAATATGCTGACAAATATAACATTTCTATGTCTTCTTGAATGCAACCACAGAGGTGTGAAATCATCCTTAAAAGAGAAGTATGGGAATGTTTTTTTTTTAATCGTACTTACCCAAGTAAATACAGTATCGCTCCGATGCTGCATCTGTCCCCGTGCCGGCTCTAAGACTGAGAACCGGGCGATCACACACCGCCCATCGCTCGGTTCTCACAGCTCCCTGAGCAGAGAGCTGGTGACTGTCAGTCACAGGCTCTCCGCTCTCTCCCGGCGCTCACTGGAGCACTAGGCTGTGAAGGGGGGCGGCTTGTTGAGAGGCTGAGCCAGGCGCTGGTCCAGGCAAATGGGCGGATCTGGACAATTGGTCATTATTTCTCCCCAGCCTCCCCAGGATCGGCTGTGTGATGCCAGTTGACAGTGAGCTTTAGCAGAGGACATTATTGGGGTGGGGAGAGGCTACTGGGGGAGGGGTAATGTGAAGGGGACAGAGGACACTGCTATGGGGGGGTCCAGAAGACCCTACTGTGGGGAGGATTGATGTGAAGGGGGGCAGAGGACAATGCTCTGGGTAGAGGATAGAGGTCATTTCTGTGTGTGTGGCGGGGGTGGGGGGGGGTGGGGTTTGGGGGCAAAGGATACATACTATTGTGGACAGGGCCAGCGCCCACACAAAGCTACTTAGGCAACAAACCAGAATAGGGGTGGTGGTGGTAAAATCAGAATCCCCAGCCACTTGCAGCTGAGGCTGCAGAAAAAGGAGCTGGGGAATCTTTCCTCAGTCCCTTTTTCTGTCTCAAAAGTGAGACATCAGGGGTCTGTTTAGACGCCTGTTATTTCACCAAAGCCCCCCAACAGGGATCCTAAAAAATAATAAAAGAAAAAAATAAATAGTAAACTTTAAATTTAAAAAGTTCTAAAAGTTAAGAAAAAAAATAAGATAATAAAAATAAAATAGTTTTTATTATCTTATTTTTTTGTTAACTTTTACAACTTTTTTAATTTAAAGTTTACCATTTTTTTTCTTTTATTATTTTTTAAGATCCCTGTTGGGGGGCTTTGGTGAAATAACAGGCGGATTAACACCATCCACTGCCTTACTGACTTTCACCATCCACTGTCCTAATGACACCAACCTTTGCTTTACTGACTGAAACTATCCACTGCCCTACTGACACTGTCCACTTTTAAGCTAGGCTAAGTTTGTATTTTTACAGTGTTTTATCATGTGTTTCTATGTTTTTCTTACTATTTAGTTACAGCTTGCTAGTTAATTTCATTAAAAATAATATGGGCCCCGAACCCCAGTGATCTTTGTTGTTCACGTAGATCTCCACCTCTGAAAGGTTGCCTACTCCTGGTCTAGGATATATAAAAGCCCAGGACTCATTTTAGCAGACCAGACTTCACCTATAGTGTAACTATATTTCCACTGTTGGATGGGTCAAGCCTTTAAAGGGGTTGTAAAGGTAAAAAAAAAATTTGCTTTTAAATGTCCTTATTTCTTCTGAAAAATCCTCACTTCCTGTTCTTCTGTCTGTAACTCCACACAGTAATGCGAGGCTTTCTCCCTGGTGTGGAGAAAGCCTCTTGAGGGGGGAGGGGGCGAGCAGGAGGGTCAGGACGCTCTCTACTTTGCAGATAGAGAAAGGAGCTGTGTGTTAGTGGGCGTCCTGACAGTCCTGCTCGCCCCCTTAAGAGGCTTTCTCTCTAGGAAAGGAGCCATGATTGGATTCAGAACAACACGTGGGACTTATACAGAGGTTTCTATTGTCCCGCTCATGATCATATGGGCGTTTGGCACCCAGGCAGATTTGGCAAGATCTATTGCAGACCAGGTTAACTACAACAGAAGTGCCCAGGGGTCAAATCTGTGAGTATATAGCATGTTTTACAGAAAAAAGTTACTTTCTATGAAATTGAAAAAAGCAGTATCACTAAAAAGGTTCACTGACCCACACTTTTGCAGTATGCGTATTTCCGTTTCTGGTATCATATTCGATAACATCTTTGATATCGTCAAAGCCATGCCACACAATCTTTACCACCGCCTCCGGCCACCTATCGGATGCTTCCTCAGGCTCAGCTTTCCCATCTGATTTCTCTCTGTTTGATTTATTTTGTTTTTTACGCCTCTTTGGTGATGGGATCTCTACCATTCTCCCATATGTTACTACCACATCAGCAGTTACACCAGAGGGCTCTGGGTACCATAAAAACACCTGAACGGTATTATAATTTGAATGCTGCATGAAAGCCTCGCTGCTACTTATAATTTGCGGGACATGGCGAGACACCCGAAAAATTCCATCTAACTGAATCTTTTTCAGCAACGTTCTTTCAAATAAGTCCTTGTCAGTGCCACCTGAATCTTGCAAGGGGCCCCTTCCTAGAGTACGTGAAAACAGATTTCCCAGTGTGTCCCATAAAGCTGAAACATAAGGCAAACTATCGGGATTCTCTATTACAGCAGGCTCATTTCCTCTCTCGGATGCAGAGGAATCCCTGCTACTCGTCGACTCATAAGGTGCAGATTCCTGGGGTATAAGATTAGGTCCCTTAGACAAATCATCAGTTCTAAATTGAGACAAATGGGATAGACGGTCTTCAGAGTCTCTGGATTTTGGAGACACTATTAACTCCGTCAGAGGTTCCAGTCTGCCGTAACTTGCAGCGGGCGTCAATGATCCTGGAAATAAACATAATTTAAAATGTAATAATGTGACATAATTTATAATATATAGTCACAATGATTTATATATATATATATATATATATATATATATACACACATACATATATATGCCCAGAGTCACAGAGAGTTGGGCGCACATTACGCCGCTGTAGCTCAAACACCATACGCCACGCCGGCGCAGTGCGGAGAGACATGCACTGTATTCAGCAAGCTATTGCTCCCAACGTTGCGTCGGCGTGACATATTTTTCGAAGGCGCAGACTAGCGCAGACTAGCAAATAATAGTCCGAGCATGGTGCAGTGTTTTACGCCCGGCGTATCACGAACTGCGCATGCGCCGTGACGTAGCCGTGACGTGGACGCATGAAACTTCACCCTTATGCGCATGCTCACAACTACGCCGGCACAACTGCCTAAGCTACGGCGGATCACCATGTACGCCGTGAACGTAACATACGCCCAATACGCCGGCCTGTGTTCTCTGGGGCAGACCTTTGCATGTCTGTTGCCCGGTTGTGCCTCATCTATGGGGAATAACTTTACACCGGACGTACAATTTACGCGCACCTCGCGCAGCATGCGTCGGGCGCACGTACATTCGTGACTCGCCGTATTTCCCTCATTTGCATGTTTGAATGCCTAATCAATGGGAGCAGCAACATGCGTCCAGACGAAAAGTATGCACACGCTACACCAGGGTAAGTAAGCTACGTCGGCTTAGGGTGGCCAGTTTTTAGACGTATGTTGGTTTGTGGGTCCGGCACACAGATACGCCGGCGCAAATTTGCACTTATGCAGGCGTAAGTGCTTTGTGAATCTGGGCCATAGTTTTTTTTTCCTTGTATAATAAGAATATATAAAGTATAGTGACATAATGGGGTTGATTTACTAAAACTGATGCAGCTGTGCATGGTAACCAATCAGCTGCTAACTTCCGCTTGTTCAATAAGACCCCTTTCACACTGGGGCGCTTTGCAGGCCCTATAACGCAAAAAATATCGCCTGCAAATCGCCCTGAAGCAGTCGCTGCTGTCTCTCCAGTGTGAAAGCCCCAAAGGTTTTCACACTGGAGTGGTGCGCTAGCAGGACAGTAAAAAAAGTCCTGCTAGTAACATCTTTATCTTTGGAGCGGTGTGTATAGCGCTCCTCCACCGCTCATGCCCATTGAAATCAATGGGCACCGCGGCTATACTGCCGGCAAAGCGCAGTGATTTTAACCCTTTCTCAGTTGGTTAAAAAAAAACCTCCAGCAGCTGAATACCCCCGCAAATACAACGGTAAAGCGCAGTTAAAAAAAAAATGGGGGCGCTTTACTGCCGACGCCCCAGTGTGAAAAGGGCCATAAAGCTTAGCCAAGAAAAAAAAAATTGAAAACTGATTGATTTCTGTACAGAGCTGCACCAGATTTTGCTACAGTTTTAGTAAATCAACCCCAATGCAATGTATAGTGAAACATATTCCACATTGCAATCTGTTAAAAGGGAACAGCACACACCAGGAAACTGCCTGGTCTATTGTGTAGCAGATCAGCTTCAGCTTGTCTCCTCCAAAGCCATGCATTTCCCCCACTCTCAGGGTTAATCATGGAGTTCTACAATCTACGAATAAGCCTGTTTGTGGGTGAAATGCGTTAGCGGGGAGAGGCTTGGGAGGAGACAAACTAAAGCTGATTTGTTACACAACAGACCAAGTTTGTCAATGTCCTATTGGACATCCATTATGCAAAAATTTGTGTACACCAGAGCTTTTGTTGTTGCCCCTCTTTGTTTATGTATTTCCACTTCGCCTTTTTCTCTTATTTGATATTGCTCTTTATTCGATGACGATTTTTTTATATCGATTTAAAATAAACTAATATTTTTATACAAAACAAGTAGTTTATTACTTGAAAGCTGTGTATAGGCCCCTGTGAGTATTTTATCTCTTTCCATATACAATCTACGAATAAGCCCGTGAGTGGGTGAAATGCGTTTGTGGGGGAGGAGACAAGCTGAAGCTGATTTGTTACACAATGGACCAAGTCGTTTCCATTGTACACTTCTATGTTCCCTTTGACAGATTTCTGGAATGGGTGGGACGCTAGCACCTGGTAGTGACTAGAGTCACCAGGCTTACAAAATGGCGTGTGGAATGGAGCTTTTTGTTTGTACGGCTCACATATTCCACACTGCATTATAGAGTTCATCAAGGCCTTTACACTAGCATCTACAACTGAAGAAGTTTATTGCCTAATGTCCCTACTACACAAACACTTTCTAGGACCAATTCAGCAAAAGCGGAGTTTTGCTTTAAAACAAATCTTAAAAATATATTTTGGGGGGGGGGGGGGGTTTACACAATTTCCATGCAGATACTGAACCCAAGACCTCAATGCTGCAAGGAGAGAGAAAGAATTTAAGGCTCCGTTCACGCCTATTGCCGATGCGGCTCCAAGCAGGGGTCCAGTGTGTCCTGGTTCACTATTTCAGGTACAATTTCAGCCCAAATATTGGGCTGAATTTGGACCTAAAACGGACCAAAAGACACACAGGACTCCTGTGCAAATTCGTACCAGAGCGCATCGAAGATATGTGAACCGGCTCCATAGAGAGCCATTCACATTCTCCTGCTGCGGGGATCCCACATCAAATTCGCAATCGTGTGAACCTGGCCTTGATTTAATATTCTTGGCTCACTTTTGACTTGTTTCAAGCTAATTTTAAATTACATGTACCTGCATTTGCATTCACTTCATATGTGGAAGCAGTGCATCTTAGGCAGCGTACACACTAAACTCATCGCTCCGCCCGTCGAGGTTCCCGTTCAGCTGTCGAAAAGCTCGTCGAGCCAAATTTCCCCATAGAACAACGAGGAAATAGAGAGCATGCTCTCTTTTTGGCTCGATGAGCTTCCCGACGGGATGCTCGGCGAAAAGTGTACACACGACCGGTTTTCTCGGCAGAATACGTCTCCCATCGAGGTTCTCGCTGGATTCTGCCAAGAAACTCGGTCGTGTGTACGGGGCCTCAGATGACCATGTCCTATAAACACCAGGTTTAAAAGGTAAATTCCAAGGCAAAGTTTTATAAACAAATCTAAAAAGTATCAACTTACCTATTTGGATGTAAACACATGTGTGCTGGTCAACCCACACTGGGAATATAGCTTTGGGATAAACAATACGAATTTGATCAAGAAGGCTCGTTTCCAGGGCAGATGCATGCAGTTCCTAGTAAAAACACAAAATAATATTACAGGTGAACTCATTATATGGAATGCTTGTACAAGGTAGATTTCTAGATTTTCTTTAATGCCAGCCGCTGCAGCAGCAGCTTATACTGGAAAGCTTAGTCTTCAATCCCCTGCCACAGTGTTCAGTGACAGGAGCAGAAGTCCTGTGTAAGGTCAGGATTTTGGGCTTATACAGGGCTAAAAATGATTTCCTTGCCCTATGTAATGGCGCTGATGCTTGGCAATTGGCTGTTTAGACACCCAGTGCTGTTACATAGGGGGTGAGGTATAGAATCCCCAACCCTGAGTATTCCTTCCTTCTTATATGGGGGGGAGGGGGGGGGTGTAAACACAGAGCTGCACGTCCCTGTCAGGGAGAGAGGAGAGCGGTTGTGTCCGCCATAACGTCGCAGTCCCAATAAAAAAATCGCAGATCGCCGCCATTAATAGTAAAAAAAAAAAAAAATGCCATAAACTATCCCCTATTTTGTAAACGCTATAAATTTTGCGCAAACCAATCGATAAACGCTTATTGCATTTTTTTTTTTTACCAAAAATATGTAGAAGAATACGTATCGGCCTAAACTGAGGGAAAAAATATATTTTTTTATATATTTTTTGGGTTATTTATTATAGCAAAAAGGAAAAAATATTGCATTTTTTTAAAAATTGACGCTCTATTTTTGTTTATAGCGCAAAAAATAAAAACCGCAGAGGTGATCAAATACCACCAAAAGAAAGCTCTATTTGTGGGAAAAAAAGGACGCCAATTTTGTTTGGGAGCCACGTCGCACGACCGCGCAATTGTCAGTTAAAGCGACGCAGTGCCGGAAGCTTATATTTTGTCTGGGCAGGAAGGGGGTGTAGGTGCACAGTAGGCAAGTGGTTAAAGTGGAAATCCAGCCTAACACTAAAATCGCTACATCTACAGACATCCACGATCTAACACTAATCTATCTAACCCTGTAAAGAAGAAATCAGTATACATACCTTTTCTGAAACCGATCCAAACCGATCCCACTCTGAGCTGTCAGCCGCTCTTCACTGTGGAGATGGGTGTAGAGAAGGCAGCTAACAACAGAAGCCCTATAGTAACTCTAAGGCCCCATACACACGAGCAAATAAATCTGTTCAAATCGGTCTGACAGACCGATTTGATCAGATTTGTCTGCTGGGCTGTTTTGGTTTGATCGTGTACACAAGATCAAACCAAAATCCCCGCCGGCAGACAGCGCGGTGACGTGGCGATGACGTTCACGCCGCCACGTCACCGCACCAGGAAGTAAAACACTTCCGCGCATGCGTCGAATCCATTCGACGCATGTGCGAGCAGATATGTCTGCTGGTTAGCGTACTAACCAGCAGACATATCAGACGGACGGATTCCCAGCAGACAGATTTTAAAGCAGGCTTTAAAATCTGTCTGCTGGAAAAATCAGTCTGTCCGCCCGTACACACGATCGAATCTGTCTGCTTAAACGGTCTGTCAGACCGTTTCCAGCAGATAGATTTGATTGTGTGTACGCGGCCTAAGGGTGATGTCACTTCCCATTCATTTTACAGCTGTTGTCGGCTGTGTCCTCTGCAGAGCTTCCGCCGCTGGAGACCGGACCAGAGCGGCTTCAAAAAGGGTATATATACCGATTTGTTCTTTACAGGGCTAGATAGGTTAGTCTTAGATCGTGGAAGTCTATAGAGGTAGCAATTTTAGTGTTAGGCTGGACTTCCACTTTAAGGCTAATTTCAATGACAGCTAATCATGTTACACAAGGCTAGTAGGCATCAATTCTATTACCCTAATCAATGTACCCACTACAGACTACTGAGGTCCGACGGCCGCACATCATATACCAAAGGGCCATAGGTGGCCATTGGGGCACCAGGTTGGGCACCAGGGATGTAAATGTGGGAACATGTGAGCCCCATGTAGAAGAAAATGAAAACCTTCTGAAATCTTTTCAATAATGAGTTTCTAGATCAGGGGTCTCCAAACCGAGGCCCAGATCTGGCCCTTTGCTAGCCTTTATCCGGCCCTTGGGGCACATTTCCTCCCACTGATATAAGGCACTATTCCTCCCATTGACACCAACAATGGGGCACTAAATTATCCACTGATACCAATGATGGGATACTATTCCTCCTAGTAATAGGGGGAATACTCCTCTTCCTATTGACCACCAACCCTGAGGCCATATAAGTTCTCAATGATGCAGGGCCCGTGACTTTTTCTTCCCTTGCTGGCCCCAATCCGGCCCTCCTAAAGTCTGAAGGGCAATAAAGTGGCCATTTGTTTAAAAAGTTTGGAGACTCCTGTTCTAGATAATATCCAGGGCCGCCATCAGGGGGGTACAGGCATTACACCTGTAAGGGGCCCCGATGGTCCTCAGGGGCCCGCCCCCTCATTTTCTTTTTCGTCTGACTTTAGCAACTCGTGACAGGGGGGAGAAGATTTGACTTTGTTTTGTTCATCAGCACCAACCCCCCCCCCCCATCCCGCGGCAGGAGAGAGGAGCCCCCCCATTTTCTGCTCCAGGGGGGCCCTGCCTAAAGCTGTGTAAGGAACCTCAAAATGTGTGATGGCTGCCCTGATAATATCACCTAGATCTGTCCTGTCTTTGCCAAATATCAGATAATACGGAGCTATATAATTGCTATTAATAACATATCTCTTGGGTTGGAGAAGTAAATGAGGGTCTTGGCAGGAGATGAGTGTTTTTTACTTGCCAGCTATAAAGTGAGATAACTGATTCTCTTTATAGAAATCTAGGAATATTGTTCTGGCAAAACTTTATTTATAAAAACAGTCAGCTATGTTTAGCAAGGGTTGGAGAAACAAGACAGACACAACATGCCAAGGTCTAATAGTAGGGTGACCAGACATCCCCGGTTTCAGGGGACAGTCCCCAGATTGAGGACACTGTCCCCGGACCAAGTCTGTCCCCAGTTTTGTCCCCGGATTGGATTTGAACAGGGGCTGGGGCAATTTCAAAGACAGTCAGTGCAGAATTTAAAAAAAAAATATTCTGAATTAAACCCCCCCCCCCCCCCCTCCTACTAGCTTAGGATCAGGGCTCAAGTCCTGCGGGAACGCGTGGAAACGGAGTTCCTGCACTTTTTTCACAGCAGGAACGCAGTTCCCTTTGCAGCCAAGCCGCCCGAGCCAATTCTTCACTAAGCGGCGATGTCCAGCTCGAGTCACTGTCAGGGGCAGGGGAACCTTAGGTAGTGTGCGGGTAATCCGTCACTTCCTCGATGCTGAGGAAGTGACGGAATACCTGCACACTACCCGATGAATCCATATACAGGAAGCAGCCAGTACCATAAAGGATTACTGAGGTACAGTGGATCTAAAAAAAAAAACATGTGGTTTAGTAATTATGCATATGAGCGTATAATTTTTATTTTATTTTTGGTGGGGAGTGGATCTTTTGGAAAAAAAAATTCCCCAGGACTTGACCCCTGCTTAGGATGA
This sequence comes from Rana kukunoris, assembly GCA_029574335.1. Lineage (NCBI taxonomy): Eukaryota > Metazoa > Chordata > Amphibia > Anura > Ranidae > Rana > Rana kukunoris. Next base: position 34,410,082 of record CM056053.1, read on the forward strand.
TGTATTTTTTTCCATTATCTGTGCCCTATTCTGATGATCATGGTCGGAGCGGAGGGAATATGTCTTCAGTTTCGGGTGCCCATTCAGCTCCACTCGCACGTTCTTCATTGGATTAATTCCCGGCCAGCCGCCTGCCTGTTTATCTCCTTGCCTTCCCTGGCAGAGTGATCTTCCTCCACTCCCCACTCAGTAGTAGCAGGGGCCCGGAGAGTAAGACTTAACAGGCTGTGAGGCAGGGGGCATAAAGTCGCTGATTGCCGCCATTACTAGTAAAAATAATAAAAATATGTCCCCGGATTTTAAAAATCTGGTCACCTTATCTAATAGGTCACAAAAGCATAAAGAGTCAAACCCGACAGGACAACAAAAGTTAGCTTCTCTCCAGAAATACTCCTGGTGTGAGCGACCCCCCCCCCCTTCCCATTCTTCCTAGAAGACAGGAGTGCTGCACGTTGGACAGGTCCCCCAAACACTGCAGGAATGAGCACTCTGCCTTGCTCAAAACCCATGCATGCTCAGTGCGCTCTCTCTGTTGCATAATGGTGAGCTCGGCTGCTGCTGCGGGGGAGTCAGGGCCTCTTTGCATCAATCTTATTTTTCTGCACAGCAGCAGCTTCCTTCCTAGGAGGCTTGCTTTGCCCCATTGAAAACTTAAACAAATTGGCTGATATGCTCCTTACATCTCATACACTTGTGTAGCTAAATTTCAGCTTGAGCTATTGCATTTTGTAACAAGTCTTTTAAAAACTTAAAGCGGAGTTCCACCCATTTAAAAGTCAGCAGCTACAAAAAGTGTAGCTGCTGACTTTTAATAATCGGAAAATCACCTGTCCCATAGTCCATTGATGTGGGCACACGAAGCCTCTCTCCTCTCCCCATCCTCTCCGCGGCGCTGGCATTTAAACTGTGGGCACCCGGGTGTGGCTTCACAGCCGGGCACGCACTGGACATGCGAGAGCGGCCCTGCAAATGGCCAGGCAATCTTCTGAGACCTGTGACGTGCCCCAGGAGATTGCAGGGAGGGGGGGAGAGGTGATCTTACTTCCGACGCCGCGGCACCAGGGGAGGAAGTAGAAGCTGGGTGCCTGTAAAAACTGGGTACTTGCCGCCCCCCCCTGAAAAAAAAAATGTCAGGGGGTTTACCAGCACTTAAAAGCGGAATTTCTGTTTTTGGGTCAAACTCCGCTTTAAGCATAGTATGTCCTATTTTTTTTTTTTCCCATTCAACCCAGCGGGCTGAACGAAAACAAAACTGAAAAGCTTGGAGGGAGCCACTATACTAACTGTGCAATGTTAGTACATCGATCACCCCTGCTGAGCTATTGTGTTCTGACAGGGGGGCTGCGCCCCACCAGAACACATTGGTCAGTGCCGTTGGCTGAGAGAGCTGAACAAATGCCGATCGCCAGACATTTTTCGATCATGCTGCTTTGACAGAAGCCGGAAGAAAGGCCATCTTCTGTCGGACTGGCTGCCGTAAACACTGATCGAATGTCCGCCAATTTCTATTGAACTGGCCGATGCTGCCCAATTTTCGGCCTGTATGTACGGCCGTGTAAGGCTCAAAGGCAACAAAGAAAAACATCTGAAAAACAAACCAAGAGCTCCTCCTGCTGGTTAGACAGAAGACATATGAAATATTTGATGTAAAATGTATTGTTTGTCATATAGATAGATAGATAGATAGATAGATAGATAGATAGATAGATAGATAGATAGATAGATAGATAGATAGATAGATAGATAGATAGATAGATAGAAAAGCCCTATACATTTTCTTTATAAATAACTAAATGAGAGGCCAATAGACCAAATTTAGCATGGATTACCAGTATTTCCCAGTCATCTGCAGTCATGGGTTCAACTGTGACTTCTTTACATGATGTGACATTACAACATTGCTTAAGGAACACCTGTAGAATAAAAAAATAAATAAAAAAAACACATGACTTACAATACTACAAACCTATAATGAATGTACATATAACAGTTTAATATGCTTGAAGTCAGAATGTATTCAACATTCAGCTAAATGATATTATTAAATTGCATCTTCAGTCAAACTTTTTTTTTTACGTTGGGTGAAGCAAAAGATAAGAACCCTTGCCATGTTTTTCCTGCTGTCAGGGGTTCTTTTGAGGGATAGGTTCTCATTTACTGTGCTGGTGACAGCTATTTCACTAGACTGGACAGCAAAGTCTTGTCCATGGCAGTGTTGCCAACCGTCCGTATTTTTACAGACAGTTCGTAAAAACTGCCACTTTTTTCCCCCATTCGTAAATGTGATGGGTGATGGTGGCTGCACCGCAGGGGGAGATTGGGGGCAGGGGGTGATTGGAGGCACCGCAGAGGGGGATGGTGGCACCACAGAGGGGAGGGTGTGGAGACAGGGGTTGTTGGTGGCACCGCAGAGGGGGGTGGAGGCAGTGGGCCTGGGGGAGATTGGAGGCAGTGGGAGATTGGAAGCAGGGGGTGATTGGAGGCAGGGGATGATTGGAGGCAGGGGATGATTGGAGACAGGGGATGATTGGAGGCAGAGGGTGATTGGAGGCAGGGGGTGATTGGAGGCAGGGGGCCAGGGGGTGATTGGAGGGGGGTGATTGGAGGCAGGGAGTGATTGGAGGGGGTGATTGGAGGCAGGGGGTGATTGGAGGCAGGGGGTGAGGGAGTGATTGGAGGCAGGGGATGAGGGAGTGATTGGAGGCAGGGAGCCTGGGGGAGATTGGAGGCAGGGGAGATTGGGAGGGGTGATTGGAAGCAGGGGGTGATTGGAGGCAGGGGGTGATTGGATTGGAGGCAGGGGGTGATTGGAGGCAGGGGGTGATTGGAGGCAGGAGGATGATTGGAGGCAGGGGGCCTGGGGGTGATTGGAGGCAGGGAAGTGATTGGAGGCAGGGAGTGATTGGAGGCAGGGAGTGATTGGAGGCAGGGGATGATTGGAGGCAGGGGATGATTGGAGGCAGGGGGTGATTGGAGGCAGGGGGTGATTGGAGGCAGGGGGTGATTGGAGGCAGGGGGTGATTGGAGGCAGGGGGTGATTGGAGGCAGGGGGTGATTGGAGGCAGGGGGTGATTGGAGGCAGGGGGTGATTGGAGGGGGTGATTGGAGGCAGGGGGTGATTGGAGGCAGGGGTGATTGGAGGCAGGGGGTGATTGGAGGCAGGAAGTGATTGGAGGCAGGGAGTGATTGGAGGCAGGGGGCTTGGGGGAGATTGGAGGCAGGGATTGGAGATTGGAGGCAGGGGGTGATTGGAGCAGGGGGTGATTGGAGGCAGGGGGTGATTGGAGGCAGGGGGTGATTGGAGGCAGGGGGTGATTGGAGGCAGGGGGTGATTGGAGGCAGGGGGTGATTGGAGGCAGGGGGTGATTGGAGGCAGGGGGTGATTGGAGGCAGGGAGTGATTGGAGGCAGGGAGTGATTGGAGGCAGGGAGTGATTGGAGGCAGGGGGTCTGGGGGAGATTGGAGGCAGGGGGTGATTGGAGGCAGAGAGTGATTGGAGGCAGGGGGATTGGAGGCAGGGGGTGATTGGAGGCAGGGGGTGATTGGAGGGGGAGTGATTGGAGGCAGAGAGTGATTGGAGGCAGGGGGCCTGGGGGAGATTGGAGGCAGGGGGAGATTGAAGGCAGGGGGAGATTGAAGGCAGGGGGTGACATGACTAAATAATGTGCCCTTATTATATTGAAAATAACAAAAATATGTTTTTTTACCTTATATCACATTACTAATTGCCTAGTGTACTTGTTTGCAGCCTAAATACTGATATTTGCACCTAAAAATGTAATTAAGTAACTTTTGGAAATGTCAGTAAAAACGTGGCTGCTGGATTGGCAACATTGGTCCATTGATAATTGAAACCATCATAATGTGACCAAGCAACAGTTTTACATTTACAACATAATGTATATACATTGTGTATTATGGAGAACACCTGGTTAGTGGATGGAGCCACCAAATTGGAGGCAGCCCTGAGGTTCCCCCTGAGAAGAGACCACGAGTGGTAAGTGTATCGTAGGTTGAGAACCACTAAAGTCGCCTTTCTCAATCAGGCTCCTGTGGCACCCTAGGGGTTCTCCAGAGGTTGCTAGGGGTTCCTTGAGCAATGAGTGGTTCCTGCCTCTTTAATTAGTTACCATTGACACTAATGATCTTTTTAGCTATCTGTAACGTCACCTCACCTGCTACCAGATGTTGATTGTCACTTGCCATGTCACCTGCCAAAATTTGCAGATTGCCACGTCACCTGCCACCAGATGCGAATTGTCACTTGCCACTGTTGCCTGGCACCAGATGTGGATTGTCACATCACCTGCCATCAGTTGTGGATTGTCACTTGCCACGTCACCTGCCACCAGATGTGGATTGTCACTTGCCACTGTCGCTTGCCACCTAATGTGGTTTGTCACTTGCCATGTCACCTGCCACCATTTGCAGATTGTCACGTCACCTGCCACCAGATGTGGATTGTCATTCGCCACCGTCGCCTGCTACCGGATGTGGATTGCCACTTGCCACATCACCTGATGTGGATTGTCACTTGCCACTGTCACCCGGTACCAGATGTGGTTTGTAACTTGCCACATCACCTGATGTGGATTGTCACTTGCCACTGTCACCTGGCACCAGATGTGGTTTGTCACTTGCCACCTGATGTGGATTGTCACTTGCCACTGTCACCCGGTACCAGATGTGGTTTGTCACTTGCCACCTGATGTGGTTTGTCACTTGCCATGTCACCTGCCAACTTTTGAAGATTGTCACGTCACCTGGCACCAGATGTGGTTTGTCACTTGCCATATCACCTGATGTGGATTGTCACTTGCCACCAGATGTGGAGGATGACCTTCTACTACTTGCGGATTGTCACTTGCCATGCCAGTCGTGGTCACCAAATGTGCATGGTTGCTGCATTGGGTGGGCAGTGAGAGATGATGTCATCTCGCAGCTCCACGCCGCACCTCCGACATTGAAGAGGCCTGCACTATGAGGGCGAAAGAATGGTAATGCGAGGCGGGGGAAGACATGATGTCATCTCTGCTCGTCCGCCCGCTCCTCTCATCCGACTGACTGGCTCTCTCATGCAGCCTACCCACCGCACCCCGCACATGGCCAGCTGCTCAGAGGCCACAGCTCGCTGGTTAGGCAGGGACCCCTGCAGAAAGAGACTCTGGGCTATGGGCCACAGATTCGAGGCTATAGCCACCCCCTAGAGATGCCACTGTGCAAAGTATCCCTATCAAATGTGTGCTCCGCAGACGCCCCGGAGAACCGACTGCATTGAGAGCCAGTCACAATTCCCATCAGTGTTAACCCGGCCTAAAGGTAGGTGTCCCAATACTTTTGAAATATAGTGTATATAGATATCTATCTATATACATATACACACAGCATATATATATATATATATATATATATATATATATATATATATACACACACACACACACACATATACATACACACTTATTATGTCTGTGCGTGGAATGTTTTAGAATTGATATGCTTCAACAATCCTCCAACTTGCTATTTCACTTTCCTTTTTACACATAGGAGAGGAGTTCCCTCCCTCCAGTCATTACACATATGAGGAGAGTGGAGAGAAGTTCTCTCCCTCCACTCATTACACATACGAGGAGAGTGGAGATGAGTTCTCTCCCTCCAGTCATTACACATATGAGGAGAGTGGAGAGGAGTTCTCTCCCTCCAGTCATTACACATATGAGGAGAGTGGAGATGAGTTCTCTCCCTCCAGTCATTACACATATGAGGAGAGTGGAGAGGAGTTCTCTCCCTCCAGTCATTACACATATGAGGAGAGTGGAGATGAGATCTCTCCCTCCAGTCATTACACATATGAGGAGAGTGGAGATGAATTCTCTCCCTCCAGTCATTACACATATGAGGAGAGTGGATGAGTTCTCTCCCTCCAGTCATTACACATATGAGGAGAGTGGAGAGGAGTTCTCTCCCTCCAGTCATTACACATATGAGGAGAGTGGAGATGAGTTCTCTCCCTCCAGTCATTACACATATGAGGAGAGTGGAGAGGAGTTCTCTCCCTCCAGTCATTACACATATGAGGAGAGTGGAGATGAGATCTCTCCCTCCAGTCATTACACATATGAGGAGAGTGGAGATGAATTCTCTCCCTCCAGTCATTACACATATGAGGAGAGTGGAAATGAGTTCTCTCCCTCCAGTCATTACACATATGAGGAGAGTGGAGAGGAGTTCTCTCCCTCCAGTCATTACACATATGAGGAGAGTGGAGATGAGTTCTCTCCCTCCAGTCATTACACATATGAGGAGAGTGGAGATGAGTTCTCTCCCTCCAGTCATTACACATATGAGGAGAGTGGAGATGAGTTCTCTCCCTCCAGTCATTACACATATGAGGAGAGTGGAGATGAGATCTCTCCCTCCAGTCATTACACATATGAGGAGAGTGGAGATGAATTCTCTCCCTCCAGTCATTACACATATGAGGAGAGTGGAAATGAGTTCTCTCCCTCCAGTCATTACACATATGAGGAGAGTGGAGAGGAGTTCTCTCCCTCCAGTCATTACACATATGAGGAGAGTGGAGATGAGTTCTCTCCCTCCAGTCATTACACATATGAGGAGAGTGGAGATGAGTTCTCTCCCTCCAGTCATTACACATATGAGGAGAGTGGAGATGAGTTCTCTCCCTCCAGTCATTACACATACGAGGAGAGTGGAGAAGAGTTTCTTCCCTCAGTCAATGTGCGCCTGCTCCTCACACTTCCCTCACACACAGGTCGCGTGTACAGAGCGCCGACTGCGCATCTGACAGACCGGGAAACTCGCCCTGTGATTGGACGCCGCGGCCCAGCCTCCTCCAATCCAGTGCTCGCTGAGGAGCTTCCCGCCAGACTCCAAACCGCGCGCGGGAGATCGTCAGTCACCTCAGAGAGGAGAGCGCGAGCCGTCTCCGGTACCGGGACACCGAGAACTTCCGTAATCATGTGGATCCAGGTGCGCACCATGGACGGCCGGCAGACCGAGCGGCTGGACGACCTCTCCAAGAGGACCAAGGTGGAGGAGCTGCGGCTGCGGATCCAGGAGGTGTTCGGGGTGGAGATGGAGCGGCAGCGGCTCTTCTTCCGAGGGAAGCAGATGGAGGACGGCCACACACTCTTCGATTACAGTCTGAACCTGAATGACATCGTACAGCTGATGGTGAGGCAGGTCCCTGTGTGTGTCCCTGAGATGAAGGATAATAATGATAAGGGGAAGGATATGGAGGAGCAGAAGAAGGATGATGATGATGAGAAGATGGAGGAGAAGTTGGAGGAGATAGACCCTGAGGAAGACCCTCTGCCCTCCCCGGAGTTGCCCCTATACAAGGCGGAGCAGCTGGTGGATGCCCGGGACCTGACTATGGGCGCCTGGTTCGAGGCCGTGGTGGTGAAAGTGACCCGCAAACCCGACTCCGAGGACTTCCTCTACCACATCCGATACGAGGACTACCCCGAGGAAGGGACCGTCCCGCTGACGGAGAAGGACGTCCGCCCCCGGGCCAGGACCACCCTGACCTGGGACCAGCTGGTGCTTGGACAGGTGGTCATGATCAACTACAACCCCGACGAGCCCGGCCAGCGAGGATTCTGGTACGATGCTGAGATCCTCCGCAAGTCCCCGAAGAAGGAAGTCTATGCCAAAATCTCTCTGGGGGACGCCAAGGACTCCCTTGACGACTGCAAAGTCGTATTTGCGGACGAGATTTTCAAGATCGAAGAGCCCAGGGCTCTGCCCACGACGCCGGTGAAGCCAGAGTCGCCGCAGAAGAAGCAGCAGAGCGGTCCGCAGTGCAAGTACTGCCGGGACGACGCCAGGACCAAGTGCCGCATGTGTGCCTGCCATGTGTGCGGGGGGAAGCAGGACCCTGCCAAGCAGCTGCTGTGTGATGAGTGCGACATGGCGTTCCACATGTACTGCCTGCACCCCCCACTGACCGCCCTGCCGCAAGAAGATGACTGGTACTGCCCTGATTGCAGGAACGACACCAGCGAGGTGGTCCTGGCGGGGGAGAAGCTGAAGGAGAGCAAAAGGAAAGCCAAGATGGCATCTGCCAGCTCGTCGTCGCAAAGAGACTGGGGCAAAGGCATGGCGTGCGTCGGTCGTTCCAGAGAATGCACAATCGTCCCATCCAATCACTTCGGCCCGATACCGGGAGTGCCCGTCGGCACCATGTGGAAGTTCAGAGTTCAGGTCAGCGAGGCCGGCGTGCACAGGCCACACGTCGCCGGCATCCACGGCCGCAGCAACGAAGGCTCCTTTTCTCTGGTGTTGGCGGGAGGTTACGAGGATGACGTCGATGATGGGGACGAGTTCACCTACACCGGCAGCGGAGGCCGCGACCTCTCCGGTAACAAACGCACCGCCGAGCAGTCATGTGACCAGAAACTTACAAACATGAACCGAGCCGTCGCCCTGAACTGCAACGCACGCATCAACGACAAGGAGGGCGCCGAAGCCAAGGACTGGCAGGCGGGTAAACCTGTGAGGGTTGTGCGTAATGCGAAAGGGAAAAAGCACAGCAAGTACGCACCAGAAGATGGTAACCGCTATGATGGGATTTACAAAGTGGTGAAGTACTGGCCTGAGAAAGGGAAATCCGGGTTCCTGGTGTGGCGTTACCTGCTGAGGAGAGACGATGAGGAGCCCGCCCCCTGGACCAAGGAGGGCAAAGAACATATAAAGAAACTGGGCCTCACTATGCATTACCCCGAGGGGTACCTAGAATCTGTTGCCAATAAGGAGAAAGAAAAAGAAAATTTTATTGATGATGATGATGAAGAGGAGGAGGAGGATGATTTGGAGCCTCCTAGCAAGGGCAAGAGAAAGAGGAAGCCAAAGATCGACACAGATGAGGATGACGATTCCGATTCAACGTCCAAGAAATCCAAAGTGGAATTGTACAAACTCACCCCGGAGCAAAAAACCCTGATCGAAAAAGACGAGCTAAATGTCAAACTGTGGAATGAAGCCATGGAATTTCTTAAGGAGGGTCCGAAATTTATCAACAAAGTGGAAGAGACTTTCCTGTGCATCTGCTGCCAAGAAGTGGTGATTGACCCGGTCACCACCGAGTGCCTGCACAACATCTGCAAGAGCTGCCTCGATCGTTCCTTTAAAGCCTCTGTGTACTGCTGTCCTGCTTGTAGGCATGACCTCGGGAAGAACTACAATATCCAAGTCAACAAGCCACTGCAATCTCTTCTCCTACAGCTATTCCCTGGATATGAGAGGGGCCGGTAATTCAGGTGAGGCACCTTTTTAACCACTTGCATACTGGGCACTTACACCCCCCTCCTGCCCAGGTAAAATTTCAGCTTCCGGCACTGCGTCGCTTTAACTGACAATTGCGCGGTCGTGCGACGTGGCTCCCAAACAAAATTTTCGTCCTTTTTTCCCCACAAGTAGAGCTTTCTTTTGGTGGTATTTGATCGCCTGTGCGATTTTTATTTTTTGCGCTATAAACAAAAAAGAGCGACAATTTTGAAGAAAAATACAATATTTTTTACTTGTTGCTATAATAAATATCCCAATTAAAAATAAAAACACATTTTTTTTTCTCAGTTTAGGGCGATACGTATTCTTCTACGTATTTTTGGTAAAAAAAAAAAAAAAATCGCAATAAGCGACTGGTTTGCGCAAAAGTTATAGCGCTTACAAAATAGGGGAGAGAATTATTATTTTTTTTTACTAGAAATGGCGGCGATCTGCGATTTTTATTGGTACTGCGACGTTATGGCGGACACATCGGACACTTGTGACACATTTTTGGCGCCATTCACATTTATACTGCGATCAGTGCTATAAATATGCACTAATTACAGTATAAATGTGACTGGCATTGAAGGGGTTAACACTAGGGGGTGAGGAAGGGGTTAAATGTGTATGCTAGGTGTGTTATAACTGTGGGGGGAGGGGGGGGTGACTGGGGGGGTGACCGATCTGTGTCCCTATGTAAGAAGGAACACAGATCGGGCTCCTCCCCTCCAGAGACAGGACATTGTCTCTGTGTGAGCCGGCAATGAGAGATGATCTATGAGAGATCATCTCTCATTGGCCCACAGATCGCATCGCAAACGGCCGCTCTGATTGGCCGTTTGCCGCGATCTGTGATTGGCCGTGTCCAAGGGACACGGACAACACAGGGCTTCCCCGCAGCGCACACTACAGCGCGCGCTGGGAACGCCAGAAAGACATGCCGTCAAATGACGGCATGTTGGCTATTCAGGCCCGCGCTGTTGCCGTCATCCGACGGTAGCGCGGGCCTCAAGTGGTTAATAAAACATTTTTTTTTTTCTTTTTCTATTCACTGGTCAGCAAAATCAGTAATAATGCACTAGTACAGTGATGGCGAACCTTGGCACCCCAGATGTTTTGGAACTACATTTCCCATGATGCTCTTGTACTCTGCAGTGTAGAGGAGCATCATGGGAAATGTAGTTCCAAAACATCTGGGATGCCAAGGTTCGCCATCACTGCACTAGCACCTTTTCTGGTCTATTTGTAAGTACTTGCCTTTTAACAAAGGTGATAGCCCCCCACCTAGCTTCACAGTATGTTGCCTAATGGCAGCAGATTCTTTTGGTCCAGAAATCTTCTCCAGAGCAAGGCCAATCCTACACAAAACTTCCCCACAGACCTGAATGGAGGCATTCTCCTGAAGCCTCTGGTGTTGGAGTGTGCCTCAATCATGGCCATGGAGGGTTCTTTTGGGATCAGGGAAAGGTAGGGTGATCTAGGATAAAGGTAGCAAGGATGGGCTTTATTTTTATTTTTTAGGCTCCATTTATACCTGAGCTGTGCGAATTGCTGCCATTCAAAATCGTGGCACGCTTGTGCAATGCCATTACTTATTAATGGCACCCAATTGCGGTGCTATTTTGCCTCGATTGTCACATGATAAATTGTGCAACGCTTGTCGCTCAAAAAGGAGCTATAAACAATGCACCTGAAATTTCAAATATGTGCATAACGCCTCTATGGTGTTTGAATTCACATAAGCAGTAAAAATGTGGATCACAATAACAGGCAATTCAGACACAATTTCTTAGGCCCCTTTCACGCAGGTGTTCCATTTGCTTTGTCCAGTTTTTTTTTTAAGTTTTATTACAAAAACAGGTCTGGACTTCAGTTTTTACATCCTGTCAGCTGAGAATTCCCCACTGATAGAATGTAAGAGGGGGGGGGGGGGGTGTTAACAGAGCATGGGGAGTGTGTGCACAGAGGATCTGTCACTTGCCGGCAGCTAAATTAAGCGAAGTTGACTTTGCCCCTTTTACTACTTTAGCAGTGGGACAATGACAACCCTGCTTCCCCCCACGCTGATCCTGGAGTCGGCAAATGACAAATCCACTATGACCCCGCCCCTTCAGTGGGGGGAGAACCGACAATGTAATTTGCTGCCGGCAAGTGACAGATCCTCTGTGCACACAATCTCCCCACACGCTGTAAAACTGCCCCCCTCTCTTGCTGTGGACACTGACACTGCCCCCCCCCTCCCCCTCTGGCTGTCAGGGGGAATTCCATGCTGACAGCAGATGAGTCACTGGTTGTTAGGATGCCTGCAGGTACCGGCTCCTAACAACCAATGCAAAAACAGACCCATTGTCTGTTGACATCCATTTAAGGTCCACTTCCAAAAATAGGACTTTCTTCTGTTTCAAAAAATGTATGTTAATGAAGGTGGCTGATCATTTGCTAGCATCCTTTTTGCTCATAGAAATACATTGGTGTCTGGAAAACTGGACATACGGAACACCCGTGTAAAAGGGGCCCTAGGCTATCTAAAGCCAAGACTGTTTGTTTCTTTTAGCCTCTGATGGTTATGAAGTGTTAGAATCACTGTCAGGTTTTTTAATGCTTTTTGTGGCCCCTAGAGGGAGACTTTCCCCCCTCTAGTCTGTTCTGTTTACCATTGTTGGCAGGACAGAAAGTGATGGGAAATCCAATATTTTGAGTTGTCCTCAGAGCACAAATAAAGGGAGAAACTGTCCCATCAGGACACCTGTTCTAGTAACAGTGGTCCAAGATATCTTCTGCCTTCCTGTTTACACAAAACAAGAAGGGAAATTCCCCCAATGGGAAACAGATGGCAAGAAACTGACAGGAGGAGTTCTCTATGTGGAGGAAAACATTTTTATCTTTCTATGCTCAAAAAACTGTACTGCTGTTTATAGATGTTTGTTTTTCTTTAATTATTTTTTAAATGGCATCTCAGAAATAGAGGTTTGTCTGTGTTTTTTGGAAATTGTTAGTGAGTACAACTAATGCATTTATTCCTTTATTCATTGTTGCAAATGACCGTGGACCAAGGATTGGGAAAAAAAGTTGATATAATACTTTATTAGCAGTAGCTGGCTTCCAAAAGACACATTTCCTTTCTTAGATAATGCTCCATTTATGGGTTTCACCCTGATTGGGCTTAATACCTCTGCAGTTGAAGAGGAGCTCCAGTCTCCCCCCAAAACAATTATGTCAGCAGCTACAAATACTGTATACACTGTCGCTCTTACTGGCCCGGTAACGGGTAAGGAGGAGGAAGGAACCGAGCTGCTGATTGTTACAATGAGGCAGAAAAAACACAGTAGCAAAGAATTTTGTGAAGAATATATTATAGGTTCAGTAAAGTGGTTGTAAAGGCTTAAAGCGGAGGTCTGCCCAAAAATAAAAATTAAAAACCAGCAGCTACACATAATGCAGGTGCTGGCTTTTACCAATAGGACACTTGCCTGTCCTGAAGTTCAGCGATGTCGGCACCACAGCTGTTTCCATCCAGCTGTTGGGCGCTGCCGCCATTGCGTATAAGGGTACCCGGCAGTGTAGCCTCTTTCGGCTTTGTGCCAGAAACCCCACTGCGCATGCGTGAGGCCCCGCTCCTCTCTTCTACTGGCCCACTGACTGGAAGGAAGGAGCCCCAGCCGTGATGTCAATACCCACAGCTGAGGCTTCTTGGATGTGGGAAAGGATTCTGTCCCCCCTGAAAGATGGCAATTGTGGCACCTGGGGGAGGGGGGGTGAGGGGGGAATCCAGATGAGCGGAAGTTCCACTTTTTGGTGGAACTCTGCTTTAAGGTATTTTTATTTTTTTACCTAAATGCAGGACTTGACACATTTTACTTTGAATTTGTGAGGCTCTTGTAAATGTATATGCGCTGATCACCTGTTTCATTTATCGCATTTTACGTTGAATCTAGCAGCCAGCTAAAAAAAGTAGGAGCCAGTTTTTTTATGTCTTTTTTTTTTTTTTTTTTTTTCTAACAAAACATTATTCTTTAACAACAAAACTCCTCTTATGTAGCCATGATGTGCAGCTTTACAGATACACGACACAGGTTTACAAACTGAGAATACACGGAGGTGCCGGTATATGAAGGGGGGGGGGGGGGGGACGGGACTATCTTTGCGCTATGTTATCCACTTGCCTACCAGACACTTTCACCCCCTTCCTGCCCAGGCCAGCTTTCAGCACTGTCGTCATACTTTCAATGACATTTGTGCGGTCATGCAACACTACTTAAAGGAAATGTGTTTTTTTTTAACCACTTAAGGACCGGACCAATATGCTGCCAAATGACCCAAGGGGTTTTTGCGATTCGGCACTGCGTCGCTTTAACAGACAATTGCGCGGTCGTGCGACATGGCTCCCAAACAAAATTTGCGTCCTTTTCTTCCCACAAATAGTTCTTTCTTTTGGTGGTATTTGATCGCCTCTGCGATTTTTATTTTTTGCGCTATATACAAAAATAGAGCGAATTTTTGTTATAAGAAAAATCAATAAACTAAATTTTAGTCAAACATTTAGGCCAAAATTTGTTTCGCCACATGTCTTTAGTAAAAAAAAAATCGCAATAAAAAAAAAATTAGCTACCTACCGGGAACAGCGACACTAATACAGCGATCAGAAAAATGATCGCTTAGTGATGCTGGCAATAGGGAATGAAAGGGTTAACTAGGGTGGTGATCAAGGGGTTAAAACTTTATTAGGGGGTGTACAGGGGCTACCCTGAACCTAACACTGCCTGTCACACTGACACTAAATACAGTAATCATACATGTATGATTATTGCATTCAGTGACACTGTGACGGGAGGGGGGGGCGATCAGGGGGGTTAATGTGCCTATATGTAGTGTGTGTCAGTGTAGTGTTCGTGCAGACTTACTTGTGTTGTGATCTCTCCTCAGCGGTGGTTGAAAAAACCGCTGAGGGAGAGATCACATTGCTTCCTCCTTCCTGTGTTTACACAGGAGGAGGAAGTGACAGGGCAGGGGGGGGCTCGCGCACTGGCTGAGAGCGATCCGAAGGGGGCTGACAAAAACGGATCGCTCGTACAGCCGCACCGCCGCATGTACGGGGGGGGGGTCCCGATCGGACCCCCGACCCACCTCAAGGCACCAACGTATATATACGTTGATGTGCCTGTCGGTGCCATTGTGCCGACGTAAATGTACATGCGGCGGTCCTTAAGTGGACAAAGCTTTCTCTTGGTAGCAATTTTATTTTTTGCTACACACAAAAAAAAAAAAAAAGACTGAAAATTTTGGGGGAAAAAAAATGTTTTCTTAATTTTTGCGAATAAGTAATTGTTTCTTATTCACTGATAATCTGCATAAATGTGCCTGTCAGAATTGCCGGTTACCAGCTCCTCTTTTCTCACGCTGTGACAGCATCTGTTTATAATGTGATCAGCTGTGATTGGCCCTTTACCTCGATCTGTGATCAGGTGTGCCCAACAAACAGCGATCACAGAGCACGTGCAGGGGGGTGGGTCAATAGATGCCCTCCCAGAACTAGCGGACTGCAGTGTCAGCTGCCCGGCACTGGGAACTGCATGGCATCTTGACAATAGAAATTGCTTACGTCTGGGAATGGGGTAACAAAAGCCTAGGTGCCTGGATGTTTTTTCTAGTTGCCATGGCATCCTTGTGCCTGGGATTTGTCAAACCCTGCCTTAAAAAAAAAAAAAAAAAAAAATGTACAGCTCCCCTCTGGGCCCCCAAACTCAATCCAGTACTGTGCCATAGAGCAAAGGCACTGTTCTTTCTCTTCTCACTGGACCTGGAGGCAGCATTGGGAGCCGTTGGCTGCTGCTGTCAATCACATCCTAAGGCCACGCTGTGCATGTCAATAGACGCACACAGCCTGAATCAGGATCAAGCCACCACAAGTGCCCTTATGGCAGCGCTACTCCCTCTTCCTAGTTTCCCATGAGACTGAAAGAAGCAGGAACCATAGGCTCCTGCTGCTGCCACTCAAACCTTTTTGGGGGACGTGGTCGAGCCATGCTGTGGGTGTCTATGAATGCTCACAGCCCGGCTTGAGAGCACACCTGCATAGATGCCCCCATAGCACATGGCTTGCTATGGCAGCCCTCATAGATGAGGCTGAGCAGCGCCAGCGCAGGACTACTAAAGTAGAGCTGAAGTGCCTTTTACAACCACTTTAATCCATGTACTGTAGCAGTGCTTTTTAGGATTTACTTGTTATGTCTGGTAATTTCCTATAATTATTGTAAAATGTTTTTTTTTTCCAGGTAAAAAAGCTGCATTGGAGAAGATTCACACCTGAAGGCACCTGAAACCACTGAGCTGCAAGTTCAAGTTCTCTACACCTGGTATCCAGATTGTTACCGTCATGAAGACACAATTGGGGGACTGTGTGATAAAGGTGCCCCTAGAAGACCAGCATTTTGGCTCTGAAACCATAATAATTCAGTTACTTTTCTACTTCTGGGGTTTACTGAATGTTTAAATTTCACGTTCGGGCTTTTTGTTACTGGCCTTTAGTTCTGGATTTATACGTAATTGTTTTGGGTGAATATGGTGATAAGTTTCTTAAACAAAATGAAGTTTGTGGTAATACTACGCTATACTGGGATATGTTTTTCCTGCTGCAAATGGAAACCTGCAAAAACTACCCCTGTGTGCATGTCTTTCCTTTCACTGTACGTTTTGTCAGAGCCGTTAAGTGCCTTTATCCAGTTACTGCATTTCCCTTTTTTTTTGTCCTACATTTGTATGCAAACTTTCAGCTGTTAGATATTTCCAGTTATGATCCATAAAATGCCATTTCAGAAATGAAGACAATTTGTTTTTGCATTGTTCTTTTTTTTTTTTTCTAAATGTAAGCTATGGTTTATGCTTTGTTTGTAACACAAGGCTGCAGACACTGTACACCTATTTGCCAGCTAAATACCTTTCTTTTCTGAAGGGTCAAAACATGCCTGAACGTTTACTGCTGGCTTTGCTTTACCAATTTATATTTTTCAATTATAAGTATTTTTGTGCTGCCCGATGACATGCAACTCTTGTTTGATCTTTAATATTTGTGCCATTAATGGATTCCAAATAAAATACATTGTGCATGTTAATCAAGCTACGTTTTGCACATATTTGGTACAGGAGTGTCTCTTCTAACGCACAGCTCTCCTATCTCCATGTTCAAATTAATTGGTTTATCACAGGGTTACATGCCACAAAATTGGGCATTCCAGTTCAAGGTCAGAAACAGGATTCTTATAAAAACACTTGCCTTCTACAGTGTTGCTCCTTTGCTTGATGAACCAGTCACTGTTCTCTCACTGGCGAGGGGGTTCTGTGGCATTTCTGCCAGTAATGAAAGCAGTGCTGTTGGAGCAGGTAAGTTTTCTTGCACACAAGTTTTCGTACACACGATCGGTTCGTCTGATGAAAACGGTTGGATGGACAGTTTTTTTCCCCATCGTTGAAAAAACGTAGAACCTGTTTTTAAAATTTTCTGATGGTTAAAAAACCGATGGGAAAAAAACGATCGTCTGTGGGGAAATCCATCGGTTAAAAATCAACGCAATTGAACTTAATTTTTCTCAGCACGTCGTGTTTCACGTCACCGCGTTCTGACAAAATCGTTTTTTTTAACTGATGGTGTGTAGGAAAGACTGATGAAAGTCGGCTTCATCGGATATCTGATGAAAAAATCCATCGGTCTGTTTTCATCGGATGAACCGATCGTGTGTACAGGGCATTAGTGATCCTATTGCATTGAGTAGCCAACAGTGAGTATTGGTAATGTGGCACAGCCTCAAGCATAATGGGGGGGGGGGGGGGCACTGTCATCCGATTTATAAAGTAGATGTAAATGCTTACCTGTCCTGCTACAGAATGCCGTTTTGTTCAAGAAGAATCGCCAATGAGAGAAACGGGCTCTTCTAAAGTGTTAATCCCCTGTGTCTCCTAAGGGGCTCAGATTTCTGCCAGCGACCCATATGTCTTTGTAGTGATGTATGAGTCAATGGAGAGGAATCGGTGAGTGTTGAGAGGAATACAGGAGATCGACACTTCTAGAGGTTTTTTCCACAGGCCTCAGTAATCGATTGTAGCAACATTGGTAACTGACAGGAAAGGCAATTATTACATTCTTTTTACGGGGGCAGTGATTATTTTAGTGTAAAACATTGTTGACAGAGTTGCTTCAACATGTTAATGTAACGTGTCAAAGGTAAATTTTCAAACTAAAGTGGTACTAAAGTCTTGTTTTTTCATTACAAAATAACAAACGTGGTCTACTTACCTGCTCTCTGCACAGCCCCGCCCAGATCCTCCTCTTCTCTTGTCAGCACTCCTGGCCCCTGCCAAGTGCCCTTACAGCAAGCATCTTGCTATGGGGGCAATACTCTGTGTGGCCATTCAAACACAGCCATGTCTCTCACTCTTTCTTACTGACTTTGACAGCAGCGGGAGCCAATGGCACCCCCGCTGCTGTCTCTTCCAATGAAGAGGACAGCTAAGACTCTCATGCAACATCGCTGCATCAAGATAGGCTCAGGTGAGTATGACGGGGGCTGCTGAACACTAGGTAAAATAACCTTCTGACTTTTTAAAACTACTTTAAATCTGCAGCTTTCATTAAAAGCAATACCTGATAATTCTGCCATAAAGGTTCTTGTTTCTACCTGTTATGTGGTGATTTCAGTTACTGCCAGGTGCTTTTAATGCAATGTCACTCCGTCAATGCACTTTAAAGCAGGATAAACCAAACTCATCTTAAATTCTCCCTCCCCTCCTAACACCTATGCGGCCTAAACTGTTTAAAAAAAAAAAAGGAAATGGCTTACCTATTTTCAGGCCACTCTGGTACAGTCATGTGATCTGACTCTCCTGTGTCAGTCAGCTGGAGGGAGCACTGGCAATGAATGATGGCACTACTTCTGGGCATTCCAGCTGTTAAGTGCGCTCTCCATTCCCCTGGAGATCATGTACCAGAGTGGCCTGAAAATAGGTAAGTATACCCCTCTTTCTTACAGAGGTAACGTCCGCTTACATGTTAGGAGGGGGAGGATGTATTTTTAGGAATAGTTAAGTTTATCTGGGAATTCTACTTTTAAAAGTAATTTTTTTTTTTTTTTAATAATAAATGCACATTTTCTTGCAGGTTTTTTTTTTTTTAGCCTGTAAAGCATTGCACTAGTGATGAGCAGATTACTGGTGCCATGCAGGTCTCCTGCAGATCTTTCCATGTATCTGTGTGCAGCACTGTGGTACTTCATTGAGAACTACAAGCCGATGGCTGCAAAGGATGTTGGGGTTTATAGTTCATACTCTCACACACACAGCTGATTTCAAAAAGTGACAGAAAACTTCTCAGGGGGGTTGGCGGAATCGCCACCTGTTTGTGCATATGGAACTGTTATAAACCGGTGCAGCTTCAACTTACACCGATTTGAAAAAGGTTCCTGTACTATATTTGGCGATTTCATGTGCGACTTGCATTGACATTTGTGCATGACATCAAACCAATGTCGGCACATCGCACAAGAAATTGCGCTGAAGTAGCGCAATTTCAAAGCCACGTTCAATGTGAATGGGAGCTAAGTTGTTGTGTAGCTATCAGAAAGTCTATTCTGACCAATGACAGCCGCTGGAATAAATGCATGGCTCTAAAGATGCTATATGAGATAGGAGAGGACCCATTCATACAACACAATACCCTTGTAATGTGAATGGCCGGCTTTGAACACATTCATGAAAAATTTGACCTTGCAGCCATTTAATGCAGTGCACAAAGAAAAGCTTGGAGCTGCTCTTTGCTTTGACTACTAAGAATGGAGGAAAACTGCACCATGTAATAGCAATCAAATGACATGTTAAAACCTACTTCTGGCAAATCTGAAACTTCTCCCTTGAGAAACAAATCTGATGTGAACACAAATGGTTCCACATCTTTAAAATCTAAAATACCTGCTGTCCTTCTGCAAGTCCAAGCTTCTCTCCCAGCTGTCTGTTCAGCTTGATTGTCCCAGAGTTTGTTCTGCTCCGACTCTCCATCCATCCAAGGTAAACTGGCTGATCGCCCCATGATACCTCCACTGCATGACCCTGTTTAAAGATAGGAGGCACTTTGTTAAACATACACACTCACATGTTTGGTAAATCAGTTTGATTATGAAAATACTCCTTTCTGAGGGTTGACGCCTTGACACATTCCCTATCCAAAAGGAGCAACTACACAGCTGAGGGGGAGTAGGAGCTTTGTTCTTGCCCAATCATTGATTGGTTGGCTCTGCCTGAATAAACCAGTAAATCTGTCACGAGTAGTACACAATTTCATAATTTATTACAAAAATAGCATAAAATCTCCCAACAATGGAAGATACAAACACTATAGGTCAAAAATCACAGTAGAGAAAGGATTCCTTATGCCATGTATACATGTTACAGCGTTAACGGGTTTCGCAGTCTCAAGACGCTTCTTCAGGACTATATTCACATATGGCGTAATTCTTGAAAGAATTTACATTGATTCTAAGAATTCAACGAATTATTCCCCCACCCTCCTTTCCCCCCCCACTCTCCTTCCCCCCCCCCCCACTCTCCTCCCTTTGTTTTGTTACCCTCTACTCCTAATGGTAAGGAATTATATGGGTTTCACACAGGGATTTTTTCATTCCCCCTATCCACACCTCCAAGCACTGTCCCCTGGTTTTACCCCCTACCCACCTCCTAGTTCTTTCCCTTTTAGACAATACAGAACGAAATATCATTTTGTGTTGATAAGGAATTTGTTAATAATACTGTAACGCAGGGCTCGACAAATCCCTGGAGCCAGGTCGCCGTTGCGACTAGAAATTGTGCCCTGGCTCCTAGGTTTTGTCAGTGACAAGGGTGCCTCTGCTGTAGGGCTAGGATAGAGCAGCAAGAGACAGGCGCAGCAGCCGCTGACACAACGGGAGGAGCGAGCAGTCAACAGAGTGAAATCCAGCTGGGGATCCATAGGATTAGGATTGGCGCTCCCCCACCTTTTTTCATTATAACTATTTTTTAATGTTATAAACAGGATAGAAACTGTTCCCTTATCCAAATGTTTGGATTTAAAGGATTCAGAGGGAAGGCATCCCCCCCCCCCCCCCAAAAGTGCCACCACCTGCCAATTGCCGCGGTCTGGTAAATCTGACTGTTCCCCTGAGCTGGCTCGTCGCGGAGTAAAAAAAAAATGGCTCCTGACTTCTTTAGCTGGCGCCTAGTTTCAGAGTTAATTTGTCAAGCCCTGCTTTAACGGAACGTCCCACACTTGAGTGCTTCCGTCACATACAGCTTCCTATCAGTCTGGATATAGATATCAGATATTTCAGCTGCTCACAAGCACACAACAAGAAGAGATTTGTTTGTCTGCTGAACATGGAGTATTTATTCGAACCAAGAATACAACCTTATATACAGTTTAAAGAGGAGGTAACCAGAACATAAATTAACATGAGCTAATTAACTAATCATTTACCCAGAATAAACGACTCATAGATATGACCTTTCAGGGTAGACGTCACATCTCCTCGCTCACCTGCTATACAATACACATTATCATAAGTGTAAACACAGGACATATTAACACAATAGCAGGGTCAATTAGCACAGAGAACAGACACATGGCTGGAGGGGATGGCATTAGCATCTCCTTACACTGTATGTCCCAACATTATGAATCAGTCACTCTAATATGGCATATACAGGGTCCCAGCCATACAGCTCACAAAGAGCACCGTTACCTCAAATGCCAGGGCCCATGATCGCAAGGCAAGAGGCTAGCATTCAGTCCCCTCCTTTAAAAGCCTCTGTCCCAGGTGAGTCTGTCACAGATACTAAGAAAAGCATTAAAATATATTCCCTGCAGCCAGCAACTGTAGACCCCTCCAGAAGCAATAGGTCACCCCAGCAACAATAGGCCCTTCCCCAGTAACAATAGATCCACCCCAACCACCACATATCTCCAGCGGCCATCAGCAATAGACCCTCCAGCACCCCTTGCCAGTATATATATTCAGTGTTAGAGGTGCCAGAACTGGGTTCATATGAGGAATGTTGTTTATAGATGAGTCCTGAAGAAGTGACTTGACACTGCAAAACGTGTTGACAATGTAATACATGACATTAGTACAGAGAATAAGGAATCCTTTTACTGTAATTTGTGATCTATATTGTTTGTAACATCCATTGCTGGGAGATTTTATGCTATTTTTATAATAAATGTTGATAATTTAGTACTTATAGCTCTCATTATTGCCAGTCATCCTGGATTATCCATTACCATGTTGTTTGAAAGCATGTTGCTGTAATGCTCAGACCAGGGTGTGTTGTGCAATTTAACGGAAACACAAAAGGTCCATGTTGAGAAAACAATAAGTGCAGATCCATCAATTTCTGGCCTTATATTCCTTTAGACCCCTTTCACACTGAAGCGTTTTTACATCGTTTCAGCGTCAAAAATAGCGCCATTAAAACCCTCATAAAACGCTCTCCATGCATCTCAATGGACCCTTTCACACTGAGTCCTACAAGCAGCATCTTTGGAGCAGCTTTTGGGCGCTGAAAAAAAAAGCTCCAAAAACGCCCCTCTCCATTGAATTGAATTGAAAGCACTGTAAAAACGCCTTACCCTTTCACACCGAGGCACTGCAAAAACGCCCTAAAAAGTTAGGGTCTTAGCGGTGCTTTACCAGCACATTGGGATTGCAGATGAGACTTCGTTTAAAATGCTTGAATAACGCTCAAAAAACACTCCAGTGTAAAAGGGGCCTTAGCAGCTATAAATCACAAGGGAGAAAACCCTACACTCCACATACAGTCCAGTGTACAAAATACAAAGTCCTGGAACCTTTCCAACGCCGGGCTGATTTTACACCATAAATGAGAAGATGGGAAAAGCAATCCCCTCCCCCCTCCTATGAAAGTTATTACACATTAACATCTCCCAGACCAGACGATCTTGCTATAGGAGCAAAGGTTATGTTGTAATTGTATGTGTTACCACTCACGTACAACATTTCTCATTTTTATTGCTGTAGGTCTATCTTTCCACAGCAGTGTAATATTATACTGTATAATTAAATGCCGACATGTTTATTCCTGTACAACAAACGTTTTTGGGGAAAGGGGTAACCCCTGCACAAACAAACACACGGTGTATATGCTCTACAGTTGCCGCCAACACTGACCTGTGTTCTGACATCAAATCAAATTAAATATGCTATAAAAGTGCAGCGCAATCACGTGAGAGAGCAACTTCTCCCAACCATCCAAGAACAGTTTGGTGAAGAACAATGCCTTTTCCAGCATGATGGAGCACCTCACCATAATATAACTAAGTGTCTTGGGGGAACAAAACATCGACATTTTGGTCCCATGGCCAGGAAACCCCCCCAGATCCTAATCCCATTGAGAACTTGTAGTCAATTCTCAAGGGGTGGGGTGATAAAACCCCCACAAATCCTGACAAACTAAGCGTTGATTATGCAAGAATGGGCTTTCATAATTCAGGATGTGGCCCAGAAGTTGATTGACAGCATGCCAGGGCCGATGGCAGAGGTCTTGAAAAAGAAGGGTGGATACACCACAGATATATTCAAAGTGAAAAAACCTCCATGCAAAAAAAATAAATAAATAATGAATTGCATGTGCAGTCTACTGAAATAATTTGTATTAATGTGTAAACACCACACAAATATTAGTAGCCCTTTTTTCTTCACTGTGTAAAGAAATAGTTCTTCACATGTGCTCGTGACAACTTTGTATCTAGTGAATCTCACGTGTGCTCCACCACCTTTCACTCTGTGCTCTCACCTGGAGAGAATGACCTATCGCTATAAACAGGTCAAAATGAGCCTTCCCCTTTAATGGGCTTTAAAACGCCTCTTTGTGATGTCTCCAAATTTATAATAATAATAGATTTTATAAAGAGCCTTAGGGCTCTATTACATGGGACGGATCCGTGATGATCCGCCCCATGAACCTCTGCTTGCTCAGCAGGGATCCCTCCGCTGAGCCGGCGGATGACAGGGCGGTCCCTGCACACTGTCAGATCTCCGCTCTCCTCTATGGGGGGGATAGGATGAACATGGACCGTCTGTCCGTCATCGGATTGGATGAACACGGACAGATGCTCCGTGTTCGTCTGATCCCCCCCATAGGGGAGGGCGGTCCCGACACAGTGTGCGGGGACCACCCTCTCACCCGCCGGCTCAGCAGAGATCAGCGGAGTGATCCCCGCTGAGCATGCAGAGGTTCACGGGGCAGATCATCACGGATCTGTCCCGTGTGAAAGAGCCCATACACAGGATAATTTAGCATCGGACTGCTCTCTTTATAGATTGTATAGCATATGGTCAGCCTACGATCATTGACAGGTGCAGCTGACCTGCTTCAGGTGTTTTGGCACTTCCACTGACTTATAGAGGGAGAGAAGCCGTTCCATAGTGTACAGAAGTCCCTGGACCTGAGCATCAGAGGACAGGAGTTTCCCCCCCCCCCCCCCTTCATAAGTAAGATGACACACCCATGATGGATGGATGTATTGGGTGTGATGGGTGACACCAGACTGGCTGTGTGTGAGGGGTGACACCAGACTGGTTGTGTGTGAGGGGTGACACCAGACTGGTTGGGTGACACCTGATGGGTTGGGTGTGATGGGTGACAGTTGGGTGTGATGGGTGACACCTAATGGGTTAGGTGTGATGGGTGACACCCGATTGGTTGGGTGTGATGGGTGACCCCTGATGGGTTGGGTGACCCCTGATGAGTTGGGTGTGATAGGTGACACCCGATATGGTGGGTATGATGGCTAACCCCTGATTGGTTGGGTGTGTTGGGTGACCCCCGATTGGTTGGGTGTGTTGGGTGACCCCCGATTGGTTGGGTGTGATGGGTGACCCCCGATTGGTTGGGTGTGATGGGTGACCCCCGATTGGTTGGGTGTGATGGGTGACCCCCGATTGGTTGGGTGTCATGGGTGACCCCCGATTGGTTGGGTGTGATGGGTGACCCCCGATTGGTTGGGTGTCATGGGTGACCCCCGATTGGTTGGGTGTCATGGGTGACCCCCGATTGGTTGATGGGTGACCCCCGATTGATTGGGTGTGATGGGTGACCCCCGATTGATTGGGTGTGATGGGTGACCCCCGATTGGTTGGGTGTGATGGCTGACCCCTGATTGGTTGGGTGTGATGGGTGACGCCTGAGCATGCTGTGTGTAGGGGAGATGGAAGGATGACAGCAGGGGGCAGTGTAGGTGACAGAGGGGTGTATTGGTATAGCAGTGAAGATGGGTTAGGTGTGATGGGTGACACCTGATTGGTTGGGTGTGATGGGTGACCTCTGATGGGTTGGGTGACCCCTGATGAGTTGGGTGTGATAGGTGACACCCGATATGGTGGGTATGATGGCTGACCCCCGATTGGTTGGGTGACCCCTGATTGGTTGGGTGTGTTGGGTGACCCCCGATTGGTTGGGTGACCCCCGATTAGTTGGGTGTGATGGGTGACCCCCGATTGGTTGGGTGTGATGGGTGACCCCCGATTGATTGGGTGTGATGGGTGACCCCCGATTGATTGGGTGTGATGGGTGACCCCCGATTGGTTGGGTGTGATGGGTGACCCCCGATTGGTTGGGTGTGATGGGTGACCCCCGATTGGTTGGGTGTGATGGGTGACCCCCGATTGGTTGGGTGTGATGGGTGACCCCCGATTGGTTGGGTGTGATGGGTGACCCCCGATTGATTGGGTGTGATGGGTGACCCCCGATTGATTGGGTGTGATGGGTGACCCCCGATTGATTGGGTGTGATGGGTGACCCCCGATTGGTTGGGTGTGATGGGTGACCCCCGATTGGTTGGGTGTGATGGGTGACCCCCGATTGGTTGGGTGTGATGGGTGACCCCCGATTGGTTGGGTGTGATGGCTGACACCTGAGCATGCTGTGTGTAGGGGAGATGGGAGGATGACAGCAGGGGGCAGTGTAGGTGACAGAGGTGTGTATTGGTATAGCAGTGAAGATGGGTTGGGTGTGATGGGTGACAGTTGGGTGTGATGGGTGACACCTAATGGGTTAGGTGTGATGGGTGACACCCGATTGGTTGGGTGTGATGGGTGACCTCTGATGGGTTGGGTGACCCCTGATGAGTTGGGTGTGATAGGTGACACCCGATATGGTGGGTATGATGGCTGACCCCTGATTGGTTGGGTGACCCCCGATTGGTTGGGTGACCCCCGATTAGTTGGGTGTGATGGGTGACCCCCGATTGGTTGGGTGTGATGGGTGACCCCCGATTGGTTGGGTGTGATGGGTGACCCCCGATTGGTTGGGTGTGATGGGTGACCCCCGATTGGTTGGGTGTGATGGGTGACCCCCGATTGGTTGGGTGTGATGGGTGACCCCCGATTGGTTGGGTGTGATGGGTGACCCCCGATTGGTTGGGTGTGATGGGTGACCCCCGATTGGTTGGGTGTGATGGGTGACCCCCGATTGGTTGGGTGTGTTGGGTGACCCCCGATTGGTTGGGTGTGATGGGTGACCCCCGATTGGTTGGGTGTGTTGGGTGACCCCCGATTGGTTGGGTGTGATGGGTGACCCCCGATTGGTTGGGTGTGATGGGTGACCCCCGATTGGTTGGGTGTGATGGGTGACCCCCGATTGGTTGGGTGTGATGGCTGACCCCTGATTGGTTGGGTGTGATGGCTGACACCTGAGCATGCTGTGTGTAGGGGAGATGGGAGGATGACAGCAGGGGGCAGTGTAGGTGTCAGAGGGGTGTATTGGTATAGCAGTGAAGGTGGCTGTCCATGTGTGATAAGCAGATCAGAGGAGCAGTTCTGGTATTGGGGTATTGTAGGTGACACTAGCCAATCAGGGAGCACACAGGAGCCCAGCAGCCAGTGAGGTGACAGGTGAGAGCAGAGGGGACCCCTGATTGGTGGCACAGGCGGTGCTGTCACTTACCTGCTCCAGGCGTAGCTGTGCCCTGAGCTCGGGGGAAAGGCGCAGGAAGGTGTCCTTGGCATTGGAGAGTGTCAGGGTGACAGCAGCCCCCGATAATCCACCTCCCAGCATCCCCCAGATCTACACCACCTTCACATCACATCATCTCCCCCAGTGCAAGGGACACCCAGGAGGGGGGAGAGTCCATCCGACACACTGCAGGGGGGAATCGCCACTGACACAATTCATACCTCCACCCTGATAGCACACAAGGCTCTGAGAACTGACTCCGTCAATATCAGTTTATTATTCTACGTTAAATGTACCCTATACATTGCATTAGTAGGCAAAAATTATTTTATTCTGGTAAAAAAAAATCAACTCCCCCCAAGTTTTTGTACATTATGGTATCGTTCCTCCAATCAAATTCGAAGAGAGTATTTCCGGCGCTGGGCTGTATAACAGGAGCGATATGGGGCAGACATTTTTCCGGAGACCCAAAACTTATTGGACTCTATGGAAATAGTCGACAACAAAATGGCTCCGGCAGTGCGGACACCCTGCCAACGTTTTAGTTTATGTTTTGTAAACATGAGCAGTTGGGAGGAGCTTGTTGGAGTACAGTCCCCACGAGAGTCTACTGCCCGGGAGAAAGATGGCGTGCGAGGACTCTCGTTTACATTTGGAGGTGCGACCACACCATGAGCAGCGGAGAATCTGCGCCTCGAGAGCCAAGTACCGGGAAGGACGGAGACTGAGAGCAGTCCGGGTGTGTGATGGTGACCTGTGTGTGGGGGAGGGGGAACTACTAGTCCCAGCATGCCCTCTTCTTGTCTTTGTTATTGGCTGCAGGTGCCTCACTATGAATGGAAGTGTATCAGAAAGTTTCTTTAGTTCTAGGAGGAGAAGGAGGAGTGCACCATTACAGTCATTCCCTTCACTTCCTGTCCCAGAGACCCAACAGGAAGTCCCTCCCCTCTCCAGCCCTTGTCGCCTTTCCTATCTATGGTGGTGGATGACAAGCGACATGTTGGCTCCTCATTGGCTGTTTTAACCCTAAAAAGGCCAAACCACCGCCCTGAAAATGGGCCATTGCGCTTGGTTGTGTTGCAATGCCCTCATACACTTCAATGGGTTGTGTTTGGTGGTCCCGCCTGCCTAATGTGACCAGGCCAGGGCTTCACTTCTACAGTGCTGAGCAGCCAGCGTACAGTCTTCTTCAGGTGGGCGGCCTGATTTTACGGCTCCCCGGCCACCCGTGTGAATGAGACCGGTTGTCAGTTGTCCCTGGAGATGGTGTCCCCATAGGAAACCCCCCCCCCCCCTCCTGTTCTGGGGACAACTTGTAAATGTTGGCTTTCATCCTCCGTGTCTGTCACCAATAGAGAGTGTGAATCTTCTCTGAGGGCCCTTCCAACCATGAATCACACAGGAAGGCCATGTGCCATTTCCATCAATTCATTCTGAATGGGCTGAAATCGCACCAGAAGGCAAGACCACCAAACACAAGTGTATGAGGGGACAACACAACCAAGCACAATGGACTGTTTAGGGCCTCTCAGGGTTAAAAGGGCCACATATTGGTAGGAAGAGCGCTCCTTACATTGGGGGTCGGTGGGAAGGACGCCCCTTTACGTTGGTGGGCCGGCGGGGAAGGACGCCCCTTTACGTTGGTGGGCCGGCGGGGAAGGACGCCCCTTTACGTTGGTGGGCCGGCGGGGAAGGACGCCCCTTTACGTTGGTGGGTCGGCGGGGAAGGACGCCCCTTTACGTTGGTGGGTCGGCGGGGAAGGACGCCCCTTTACGTTGGTGGGTCGGCGGGGAAGGACGCCCCTTTACGTTGGTGGGTCGGCGGGGAAGGACGCCCCTTTACGTTGGTGGGTCGGCGGGGAAGGACGCCCCTTTACGTTGGTGGGTCGGCGGGGAAGGACGCCCCTTTACGTTGGTGGGTCGGCGGGGAAGGACGCCCCTTTAGGTTGGTGGGTCGGCGGGGAGCCCCTTTACGTTGGTGGGTCGGCGGGGAAGCCCCTTTACGTTGGTGGGTCGGCGGGGAAGGACGCCCCTTTACGTTGGTGGGTCGGCGGGGAAGGCCCCTTTACGTTGGTGGGTCGGCGGGGAAGGCCCCTTTACGTTGGTGGGTCGGCGGGGAAGGACGCCCCTTTACGTTGGTGGGTCGGCGGGGAAGGACGCCCCTTTACGTTGGTGGGTCGGCGGGGAAGGACGCCCCTTTACGTTGGGCCGGCGGGGAAGGGCCCCTTTGGGCCGGCGGGGAAGGACGCCCCTTTACGTTGGTGGGCCGGCGGGGAAGGACGCCCCTTTACGTTGGTGGGCCGGCGGGGAAGGACGCCCCTTTACGTTGGTGGGCCGGCGGGGAAGGACGCCCCTTTACGTTGGTGGGCCGGCGGGGAAGGACGCCCCTTTACGTTGGTGGGCCGGCGGGGAAGGACGCCCCTTTACGTTGGTGGGCCGGCGGGGAAGGACGCCCCTTTACGTTGGTGGGCCGGCGGGGAAGGACGCCCCTTTACGTTGGTGGGCCGGCGGGGAAGGACGCCCCTTTACGTTGGTGGGCCGGCGGGGAAGGGCTTTACGTTGGTGGGGCGGGGAAGGACGCCCCTTTACGTTGGTGGGCCGGCGGGGAAGGACGCCCCTTTACGTTGGTGGGCCGGCGGGGAAGGACGCCCCTTTACGTTGGTGGGCCGGCGGGGAAGGACGCCCCTTTACGTTGGTGGGCCGGCGGGGAAGGACGCCCCTTTACGTTGGTGGGCCGGCGGGGAAGGACGCCCCTTTACGTTGGTGGGCCGGCGGGGAAGGACGCCCCTTTACGTTGGTGGGCCGGCGGGGAAGGACGCCCCTTTACGTTGGTGGGCCGGCGGGGAAGGACGCCCCTTTACGTTGGTGGGCCGGCGGGGAAGGACGCCCCTTTACGTTGGTGGGCCGGCGGGGAAGGACGCCCCTTTACGTTGGTGGGCCGGCGGGGAAGGACGCCCCTTTACGTTGGTGGGCCGGCGGGGAAGGACGCCCCTTTACGTTGGTGGGCCGGCGGGGAAGGACGCCCCTTTACGTTGGTGGGCCGGCGGGGAAGGACGCCCCTTTACGTTGGTGGGCCGGCGGGGAAGGACGCCCCTTTACGTTGGTGGGCCGGCGGGGAAGGACGCCCCTTTACGTTGGTGGGCCGGCGGGGAAGGACGCCCCTTTACGTTGGTGGGCCGGCGGGGAAGGACGCCCCTTTACGTTGGTGGGCCGGCGGGGAAGGACGCCCCTTTACGTTGGTGGGCCGGCGGGGAAGGACGCCCCTTTACGTTGGTGGGCCGGCGGGGAAGGACGCCCCTTTACGTTGGTGGGCCGGCGGGGAAGGACGCCCCTTTACGTTGGTGGGCCGGCGGGGAAGGACGCCCCTTTACGTTGGTGGGCCGGCGGGGAAGGACGCCCCTTTACGTTGGTGGGCCGGCGGGGAAGGACGCCCCTTTGGGCCGGCGGGGAAGGACGTTGGTGGGCCGGCGGGGACGGACGCCCCTTTACGTTGGTGGGCCGGCGGGGAAGGACGCCCCTTTACGTTGGTGGGCCGGCGGGGAAGGACGCCCCTTGGTCGGCGGGGAAGGACGCCCCTTGGTACGTTGGTGGGCCGGCGGGGACGGACGCCCCTTTACGTTGGTGGGCCGGCGGGGACGGACGCCCCTTTACGTTGGTGGGCCGGCGGGGACGGACGCCCCTTTACGTTGGTGGGCCGGCGGGACGCCCCTTTAAGGACGCCCCTTTACGTTGGTGGGCCGGCGGGACGCCCCTTTAAGGACGCCCCTTTACGTTGGTGGGCCGGCGGGGAAGGACGCCCCTTTACGTTGGTGGGCCGGCGGGGAAGGACGCCCCTTTACGTTGGTGGGCCGGCGGGGAAGGACGCCCCTTTACGTTGGTGGGTCGGCGGGGAAGGACGCCCCTTTACGTTGGTGGGTCGGCGGGGAAGGACGCCCCTTTACGGCGGGGAAGGACGCCCCTTTACGTTGGTGGGTCGGCGGGGAAGGACGCCCCTTTACGTTGGTGGGTCGGCGGGGAAGGACGCCCCTTTACGTTGGTGGGCCGGCGGGGAAGGACGCCCCTTTACGTTGGTGGGCCGGCGGGGAAGGACGCCCCTTTACGTTGGTGGGCCGGCGGGGAAGGACGCCCCTTTACGTTGGTGGGCCGGCGGGGAAGGACGCCCCTTTACGTTGGTGGGTCGGCGGGGAAGGACGCCCCTTTACGTTGGTGGGTCGGCGGGGAAGGACGCCCCTTTACGTTGGTGGGCCGGCGGGGAAGGACGCCCCCTTACGTTGGTGGGCCGGCGGGGAAGGACGCCCCCTTACGTTGGTGGGCCGGCGGGGAAGGACGCCCCTTTACGTTGGTGGGCCGGCGGGGAAGGACGCCCCTTTACGTTGGTGGGCCGGCGGGGAAGGACGCCCCTTTACGTTGGTGGGCCGGCGGGGAAGGACGCCCCTTTACGTTGGTGGGCCGGCGGGGAAGGACGCCCCTTTACGTTGGTGGGCCGGCGGGGAAGGACGCCCCTTTACGTTGGTGGGCCGGCGGGGAAGGACGCCCCTTTACGTTGGTGGGCCGGCGGGGACGGACGCCCCTTTACGTTGGTGGGCCGGCGGGGACGGACGCCCCTTTACGTTGGTGGGCCGGCGGGGAAGGACGCCCCTTTACGTTGGTGGGCCGGCGGGGAAGGACGCCCCTTTACGTTGGTGGGCCGGCGGGGAAGGACGCCCCTTTACGTTGGTGGGCCGGCGGGGAAGGACGCCCCTTTACGTTGGTGGGTCGGTGGGAAGAATTCCAACATATGTGAGTCTCATTGATCTGTTGTATCCTCCTTCTAGGTCTTCACAATCAACCTCGAGTCTCGGTATCTGCTGGTACAGGGCGTTCCTGCGATTGGCGTCATGCAGGAGCTGGTGGCGCAGTTTGCCCTGTTTGGTGCCATAGAAGAATACAACGTTCTGGATGAATACCCGGCTGAGGAGTTCACTGAGGTGTATCTTCTTAAATTCCAGAGGTTACAGAGTGCAAGGTGATGATCTTCTCCGCTCCAGAAGAACACGGCATGATTGTACCATTTTTTTTTTTTTTTGGCTGCAGTTAAGTGTTGCTTACAGTCCCTCCCCCACCCTGTGACTGGACAGTGAAAAGATGATGTGCTCATCTGTCACTCTGCAATCTCCTCCTATCAGAATGCACTGCAGTACTACTGATTGTCTCCTTGTGCTGCTTTATCTTCTCCTAGTTTGAGCTCTGCTGAATTGGAACTGCAAGAGGCGGGCACAAGTTGCAGCTTCTTATATTGCTTACATTTAGAAAATTAATTATATGACTTATTATTGAATACAGAGCTGCAAGAATTTACATCGGGATCTCCAGGCATTATATGGAAAAAATACACAGGTACATGCAGTTGCTGTTTGTATTCAATAAACAAATACATGTTCCAATGTTATAAAGTCACCACTGATTTGTACCTGGATCCGACTAGTCTCTTGTAATCCTATGTACAGCAGAGCTTAGACTGGGAGTTTCAGCATTACAAGCCAATCAAGTGTGATGCAAGCAGATGTGTTGATGAGGGAGCAGAGAGATGATGCCATCAGTCTGCTGCTGCTTCTTTGCTGTCCAGTCTTTGGCTGGGGGCAGGGAGGTACAGCGGGTAAAATAAGTATTAAACATGTCACCATTTTTCTAGGTAAATATATTTCTAAAGGTTCTATTGACATGAAATTTTCACTACATGTCGGTAACAACCCATGTTCTCCTCCCCCTTAATCGGTGCCTCCAATAGCAAGCCGCTTGCACTGGGGGCACTCATGTGTGCTCACTCCTGAGCCCCGCTATATGCATCCATAAGACACATTCTCTCCCCCACTCTCTCCTTATTGGCTCACTGGCTTTGATTGACAGCAGTGGGAGCAAATGGCGCCTGCTGCCATCTCAGCCAATGAGGAGAGGGAGTCCCGAGTCAGCTGAGTCTCTCGTGCACATCGCTGGATCGAGATGAGGCCTAAAGGTAAAAAATCCTTCAGACTTTACAACCACTTTTACCACTTAAGGACCCTTCACACCGATATACGTCGGCAGAATGGCACGGCTGGGCACATCCACGTACCGGTATGCGGCCCTTTAAGCCCAGCAGTGGGGTCGAGCACATGCGACCCGGTCAAAAGCTGCGGGACCCGATCGCTGCCGGTGTCCCGTGATCGGTCCTCCGAAGCTGAAGAACGGGGAAAGGTGTGTGTAAACACAGCTTCCCCGTTCTTTGCAGTGGTGCTGTCATTGATCGTGTGTTCCCTGATATAGGGAAAGACGATTACTGACGTCGCACGTCCAGCCCCGCCCCCATACAGTTAGAAACACATATGAGGTCACTCTTAACCCCTTTAGCGCCCCCTAGTGGTTAACTCCCAAACTGCAATTGTCATTTTCACAGTAATCGTGCATTTTTATAGCACTTTTTGCTGTGAAAATGACAATGGACCCTAAAAAAATGGGTCAAAATTGTCCGATGTGCCCGCCATAATGTCGCAGTCCCGAAAAAAATCGTTGATCGCCACCATTAGTAGTAATCGCTGTAGCTTCCTGGGATATGACACAGGGAGATTATTGGTGGCATCTCTGCAAACTTGCCATGCGCAATATGAGGGGTTCTCACTATCCATGCTGGATTTTATTTTGTCTTTATTATGGAGAATATAAATGGGAGTTGGAACACACAAAGGTAGATGGGAACTCCCATGGAGACAGGAACCGTATCCGGAATTCTGATAAGGCGCTCACTGTTGATGTATCTAAGACTTCTAAGAAGCCAGTGGCCAATTACTTATTTTTGTCTTGTCATTTTTAGAGTTGCCAAGCGGAAACTAGATGAACGCAGTTTTTTTGGTGGGATCCTTCATATTTGCTATGCGCCTGAGTTTGAGGGCATTCAGGAGACCCGAGAAAAGCTGCAGGACAGGAGGCGGTATGTGGCGCGGGCCACGTCTGACAAAGGTTGGTTACACAGCATTACTCCTTTTTGTCTTCTGTTTGTATATCTCTGAACTGCTTCTCGGCCAGGTCATTGTAAAATGACAATCGGGCGGGAACCCTATCGTCGTCTGACGTCATTCTGAGAACAGGTCCCGCTCCGGTGTGATCTGTCACTTGATGTGTCCACCGAACACAGTGGATGACTGATCTGTGTACTGCCCCGCTGCCGGTACCATGTGGTCCCTGTGACCAATCACAGCAGATAACATGACAGTTGTGAACAAGGAATGGCTTCCTTTTCATGACATTCATTGTATACAATTGTGTTGCTAGCTGTGATTGCTCACAGTGATCTCATGGTACAGACAGGGCCAATCGCATCCCATTTGTACCATGTGATTTGCTGTGGCTAATCGCAACAATACACAATCATTCAGTAAAAATATTTGCTTATAGCAGTGCAACATGAATGAGACCGCCTGCACAGGGATGCATGGAACACCTGTACATCTCTTGTAGGCAAAAATGCACAGGTGTGTGGATAGGTACACCCATGTGAATGAGCCCTAAATGTGACTTAATATTGTGACGCAACCAAGCGTTTTTTCCTTAACTATGGCATATATTATTATTATTTATTTATTAATTTTTTTAACAAGAAAAAAACTATGGTTAATAATATATATACAGTGCAGAAAATAAGTATTTGAACACCCTGCTATTTTGCAAGTTCTCCCACTTGGAAATCATGGAGGGGTCTGAAATTGTTATCGTAGGTGCATGTCCACTGTGAGAGACATAATCAAAATAAAAAATCCAGAAATCACAATGTATGATTTTTTTAACTATTTATTTGTATGATACAGCTGCAAAGAAGTATTTGAACACCTGAGAAAATCAATGTTAATATTTGGTACAGTAGCCTTTGTTTGCAATTACAGAGGTCAAACGTTTCTTGTAGTTTTTCACCAGGTTTGCACACACTGGAGGAGGGATTTTGGCCCACTCCTCCACACAGATCTTCTCTAGATCAGTCAGGTTTCTGGGCTGTCGCTGAGAAACACGGAGTTTGAGCTCCCTCCAAAGATTCTCTATTGGGTTTAGGTCTGGAGACTGGCTAGGCCACGCCAGAACCTTGATATGCTTCTTACAGAGCCACTCCTTGGTTATCCTGGCTGTGTGCTTCGGGTCATTGTCATGTTGGAAGACCCAGCCTCGACCCATCTTCAAAGCTCTAACTGAGGGAAGGAGGTTGTTGCCCACAATCTCGCAATACATGGCCCCGGTCATCCTCTCCTTAATACAGTGCAGTCGCCCTGTCCCATGTGCAGAAATACACCCCCAAAGCATGATGCTACCACCCCCATGCTTCACAGTAGGGATGGTGTTCTTGGGATGGTACTCATCATTCTTCTTCCTCCAAACACGGTTAGTAGAATTATGACCAAAAAGTACTATTTTGGTCTCATCTGACCACATGACTTTCTCCCATGACTCCTCTGGATCATCCAAATGGTCATTGGCAAACTTAAGACGGGCCTTGACATGTGCTGGTTTAAGCAGGGGAACCTTCCGTGACATGCATGATTTCAAACCATGACGTCTTAGTGTATTACCAACAGTAACCTTGGAAACGGTGGTCCCAGCTCTTTTCAGGTCATTGACCAGCTCCTCCCGTGTAGTCCTGGGCTGATTTCTCACCTTTCTTAGGATCATTGAGACCCCACGAGGTGAGATTTTGCATGGAGCCCCAGTCCGAGGGAGATTGACAGTCATGTTTAGCTTCTTCCATTTTCTAATGATTGCTCCAACAGTGGACCTTTTTTCACCAAGCTGCTTGGCAATTTCCCCGTAGCCCTTTCCAGCCTTGTGGAGGTGTACAATTTTGTCTCTAGTGTCTTTGGACAGCTCTTTGGTCTTGGCCATGTTAGTAGTTGGATTCTTACTGATTGTATGGGGTGGACAGGTGTCTTTATGCAGCTAATGACCTCAAACAGGTGCATCTAATTTAGGATAATAAATGGAGTGGAGGTGGACATTTTAAAGGCAGACTAACAGGTCTTTGAGGGTCAGAATTCTAGCTGATAGACAGGTGTTCAAATACTTCTTTGCAGCTGTATCATACAAATAAATAGTTAAAAAAATCATACATTGTGATTTCTGGAATTTTTTTTTTTGATTATGTCTCTCACAGTGGACATGCACCTACGATAACAATTTCAGACCCCTCCATGATTTCCAAGTGGGAGAACTTGCAAAATAACAGGGTGTTCAAATACTTATTTTCTGCACTGTGTATATATATATATATATATATATATATATATATATTTTAACAAGAAAAAACTGTGGTATATTTTAACACTGTATTTTCACCTTTTTTTTCCCTCAAAGATCATCAATTTTCCAACAAGAGACAGACAGCACCTGAAAGTTCCACTTTAATTCCTGTACACTCTGCTGTAAACTGTGCTCATACCTCCTCCTATCAAACACCTGGACAGTCTGATGACTGCACTGCTCCCTTCCATGCTCCTCCACCCTCAGTGACCCCGGACTACATGCCTGAGTACAATCCCCCACCCTCAGTGACCCAGAACTACAGGCATGAGTATTACCCTCCACCCTCAATGAGCCAGGACTACAGGAATGCGTACAATCCTCCACCCTCAGTGACCCCGGACTACAGACATGTGTACAATCCTCCACCCTCAGTGACCCCGGACTACAGACATGTGTACAATCCTCCACCCTCAGTGACCCCGGACTACAGGCATGCGTACAATCCTCCACCCTCAGTGACCCAGGACTACAGGCATGAGTATTACCCTCCACCCTCAATGAGCCAGGACTACAGGCATGAGAACAATCCTCCACCCTCAATGACCCCGGACTACAAACAGAATTACAATTATCCATCACCATCCTTATCCTGGGATTCCAGAAATAAACCCGATGAAAGTGCTCCTCATACAGAAAGGCCGATTGGTCTTGCACAAGGGCAACCCAACATTGTGAGTTCTACCAGGTTCATGCCAAGGACGACCCAGCTTCAGGAGAGACAGAGGAGAAGGGAGGAGAGGACCGGGATGGCTGTATTGCCTCCAGAATCTCAGGAGGTTGTCTTTGGACCAAAACTGCCAGAAATTCCAAAATTGGACATGACTGATAACTCCCTCAACATCTCTGCCAGCCTAATTAGATCGAAGCTTCAAGAGGCAAGTAAATGGTTTTTTTTGGGTTCTGTAACGGTTGGTACTATCGACGAGCATTGATACCTGATGTCTCCTCTGTAATTCCGGCTCCTGTGAACTCAGAGGGAGACGCTGGGAGTAGTGCAGAGAGTGGGAGGTGAAAGAGGGGACTTCCAATGGCAGCGCTGATCAGACTGTGGGAGGCAGCCCATGGCTAGATAAGGAGGTGAGATCCCCTAATGAGTATGTGTATGGCGGCAGTGTGATGCAGAGCCAGAGCATTGTGTGTGTATAAGGCGGCAGTGAATACAGACTGGGGGTTGCGCAGAGGGAGAGCACATAGCTAAACACTGGTTTAGAGCCCTTTTTTTCTTTTTGTTGCTAATTCTGTCCCATTGGGGGACATCGCTTCCTGCCCTAGTGACACAACAGGAAGTTGTGAGATGCTCACAGTGTGCAGTGAAATCAGACTGCACTATTTCATTACGGGGGGGGGGGGTAATCTGTGCCAGCCGGAAGGGAAGGCTGGGGTTCAGCTTTAATGTTTTTGCTTCAGCTGTGTTGATCCAATGACTCTGTCTCTATAGGTTTCTGCATCCTGTACCCTGACCAGAACAGAGCCCCCCACCGAAGATCCACTAGCTGCTCCGCCTGTCAAACAGAGAAGAAGAATCTAATCCTGTTATTCTACACACCAAACTCGGCTCACATATTTATTACATTTGTTTTATTATTTATTGAAAAACACAATGAACAGTCTCAGTTCAGAAAATATATATAAAATATACAACAAAGTATTTTTATACAAACATTGTGGAATGGCGTTTGTTTTTTCTCTTGGTAAATGAAAATATGTACTGATGGAAGTATGTAGGCTGTCACTGCTGGATCCTCTTTATGAAAATGCAGGTTGTCTGGCTGTCATTACAATCCCTGGGCTTCAATACAACCTTAGTTGGTAGCCTGGAACAAGTAAGTAAATGAAGATCGGGAGCTCTGACTTCACTTGATGAATGAGTCTTCTAGGTTAAAGTGGATGTAAACCCAATTCATGAAATTTTAACTGGGAACATATATCTGCAGTATTGTGTTATCTCTCTTGAAAGAGCCAAGTCCCCAGCTCTCTCCTGAATCTCTCCTCTGTTATCCGCCTGATAACTTCTGACAAATTCTCATAAAAGCAGCCTGACATTTCTGTCAGGGGAGTTGCTAAAATAGATTGGCAGGGAGCTGGCCCTGTTACAAAACACCTGAGAGTCTCTGCCTATGTGGAGAGGGGGTGTGTGCCTTTCCTCCAATCAGCAATGTTAGCCATCTTGGCTGTATGCCCAAACATCACACCACTCTGTGTTAACTAGGAAAAGAAAATCCCCGAACACGATCTGAACATTCTAAACAGTATATGAATGTGAAGCCAGCCGATATACATATAAAACCTATGTAGGGTGATTTGGTTCATCTCTGTGTATCATCTGATGCTGTTCACTTCACTGGGTGTATGGAGGGTTTACATCCACTTAAAGGAAAGACAGACAGACTACCGGCATTTGTAGACCTTGATTAGGATTAGCTGTGTCCCCCCCCCCCCCCCCCTGTTTTATTATGGTTTCAGTTCATCCAAAACTGGATGCACACAGATACAAAGGAATATCTGCACGGCACCAGCATCTGCTGATTGCTGGTGCCATGCTTTACACAGGCTCCAAAAAATAACTACTTTTTTTTATTTATTTTTTAAAGAAGTTAACATTTCATATATATATATATATATAAAGTGAACTTAAAAGGATAAGTAAAAATGAAAGAGCTTTTGCTGCAATATTTATCTTCAGTATCTTAGCGTTGCCTGCACTAATGACTTTCAGCCACTAGATGGTGCCAGTCCCCTGAGATGAATGATGGCTGGTCTTTTCGGCCGAGTCCTGGATGTCTTAGACCCGCCCTTTGTGGTGCAGTCAACACACCAGCCTGGGTTTAGAGTGCTAAAGGAATGACAACCATTCACTGCCACCACAGAATAGGAAGAACCAGCGATGTCAGCAGATGGGGGGGGGGGGGGTTTTAAGAAAGGGCAAGAGAGTCCTGATAACTCCCACTGCAGATGAGTAGCTCAGGCAGAGATGTCACAGCAGGAGCCCCTAAAAAAATATAGGAATCCCGCGAGTCCCACAACTAAAAAATCCACTCCGGGTGAACTGATCATTAACTTTCACAACGACTTCTAAAGACTCAGACAAAGTCCACCCCAGAGTTCTGTACATTGGTTGTATGGTGGAGATTTTTGGATGTATTTTCTGACAGTTAATATCTACTATTCACTTGGCTCTGCAAACGCTTGTCTCTCGAAAGCCAGGATACTCTGCAAGAGGAAAAAAAAAAAACATTGTCTAAAATACATTAAATAAAGCTCATCAAAATGTACATCAGAGTATGCATTGGGTCATGCTGAGGTGAAGGTGAAGTTCAGCTCTGAGCTTTAAAGAAGAAGTAAACTCTGGAGGGTTATACTTTCTCTTTGTTTCCCTGCAAAGGTAAAGTATAATGGGCTGCATTGCATAGTAGCCCA
Source organism: Rana kukunoris (assembly GCA_029574335.1). NCBI lineage: Eukaryota > Metazoa > Chordata > Amphibia > Anura > Ranidae > Rana > Rana kukunoris. The sequence goes on from CM056053.1 coordinate 34,449,073, forward strand.
TTATGTGTCACTTACCTGAAACCGAAGCCTGCAATGTCACCGCTGTCCCCTGTTGCAGGAAGCATCCATCACCACACCCCCCCCCCCTTCCTTCCGGGATCGTGCTAATGTATGGATGTCAGTATTGGGGGGGGTTCCTAGGCAAGCTGCTTAATCGTACTGAAATCGAATCAATGAAAGGGATAGACCAGGGGAAGTAAGGGCGGGGAGGAAAGAGCTAGCTGATGCTGGATGTTTTCCAGCTTGGAAGTGAGGTGGGCTATATCAGACTTGCTGATATTGCCCTAGTTGAGTGGAAGTAACCCCCCCCCCCTATTTTCAGCCAAGGAAGCTGCTATCTTTGCCTCTGTTTAAGGTACAGCTGCCATGATGCTGCACATGTGATCAGTTATGACACCATATTCACTTTTGGGTCACTTTTATTCCTCTTACAAGGAATGTAAATATCCATTGTAATAGAATAAAGCATGACAGGTCCTCTTAAATATGAGATTGGGGATCAAAAAGACCTCAGATCTCATATTCACACTAAAATGCATTTAAAAAATGGCCCTTTACGAGCTATGGGTGGAAGTGACATTTTGACGTTGCTTCCACCCTGCTATGGTATGGAGATGGGTGGGGGCCATCTTCCCCTCACTCGTCTCTATACCCAGCCACAGAAAGGACCCCATCGCTTCCGCCACTACCGATGGCTCCTGTAAGCGGCGGAGGTCACGGGAGAGCGTCAGGAGGAGAGAGCCCCTCTCCTGCCGCCGATGATGGTGATCTTGCGGCGAATCCGCCGCAGAGACCACCATTATTGTAAACCGGACCGCCAGCTGCTGAGATGGATACCTGGGTTATGGCAGCTAGCCGACGTATTGAAGTGCCAACGTATATAGCCGTACGGTGGTCTGTAAGTGGTTAAGCTATTCCTGTGAAAATACAGATCCTGGCTCTCACCTTGCTGTCAGGAAGACACGTTCCAAAGGCTTCCAGAAGCAGGTTCTCCTCCAGGACAGCTTTTTCAAAATCTGTGTAAGACAGTTTGCTATCGTGATCGTGATCCTGCAGAGGAGACAAAATACGGAGACATGTCACATGAGTGTATGAGCAAACAAAGCAGAGAGTGTGACAGATAAATACCATTCATATCGCTGTACATTACAAGGAATACACCCAACCAACACATAATTCCAGCCACTGGTGTTCCTGCTCTCTTCTCTCTGCAGCAAGCAACTAAGTCTCAGCATCAGTAGGCAGCCACCACTCTGTTTGCACATTGTGTCAGAGGCGCAGTGGTAATGGAGGACTGCGTCTGTGTCCCGACTCCCAAATTAATGGAAACATGCAAACATTTGTTAATGGGCACTGGTAGGCTGCATTGATGGGTGCTGGTGAGGCTGCATTTGATGGGCGCTGGTGAGGCTGCATTTGATGGGCACTGGTGAGGCTGCATTGATGGGTGCTGGTGAGGCTACATTTGATGGGTGCTGGTGAGGCTGCATTTGATGGGCGCTGGTGAGGCTGCATTTGATGGGCGCTGGTGAGGCTGCATTTGATGGGCGCTGGTAGACTGCATTGATGGGCACTGGTAGGCTGCATTTGATGGGCGCCGGTGAGGCTGCGCTGATGGGCTATGGTAGGCTGAATTTGATGTGCGCTGCATTCAAAAGGTGGGGTTTACATGGGTGGGGCAAAGGGAGTGGAGAAAAATTAGATTTCGCCTAGGGTGTCAAAAATCCTTGCACCAGCCCTACTTCCAACCAACCAACTCAGAAGCAGTGTACGGGTGAAGTGCGCGGCCTGCAAAATGTCTCCGCCATTCCAAAATGAACTAATAAACCCCACGCCCTGCACCACAGCACCGATCTACAGAACAAGTAACTAACTGCTCACCATCTTCTTGAGGGTTATCTCCACCAGGTCCTTTATACCCTCATCTGGATCTTCCTCTGTAGGCTGCTTGAGAAGACTGTTCTTCAACATGTGGAACATCTCCTCCCTAGAGATGTACCCGTCACTGTTCAGATCATATACTTCAAAACAATCTTTGGGGGGAAAAAAGAAAAAATGTGAACACATGCACTATAGCTTAGTGAATTGAGCCTAAGGTTTATTCAAGTGGCAGTGTAAAAGGCCACAACCAATGAGGCTGAAAGCTTTCTCATTTAGTTATTTACTAAGTTTAGTTTTGGAGCCTTCCATCCAACATCAGTGCCTGATCTCACAAATGCTCTTCTGGAAGAATGGTCAAACATTCCCATAGACACACTCCTAAACCTTGTGGACGGCCTTCCCAGAAGAGTTGAAGCTGTTATATCTGCAAAGGGCGGGCCAACTCAATATTGAACCCTATGGACTAAGACTGGGATGCCATTAAAATACATGCGAGTGTAAAGGCAGGTGTCCCAATACTTTTGACAATAAAGTGTGTCTACTACCAGAATGTGTCCATTTTATACTTTTTTTTTTTTTTAATCAGAAAAGTTTTTATTGCTCACATAACATACAGGAAAATAAAACCAATATGACATAATAGCCTCAGCATATATAGTACACTTCACACATTGCTCTCCATCCAGTCCATTTTATACTTAAAGTGTATTAAATTGTAACTTTTTTGGTTTGGATAGAAGAGGAAAGGGTTGAAACCTCTATCAAGTTATATTTTGTTGTCAGTGTCGTGCTTGGGGGGGATTTGCCTTAATTTCCTGTTCTGGAGATTTAATAGGAAACAAGAGAAAATCTCCCCAAAGTAAGGTGAAGTTCCATCTCGGTAACAAAGATGGCCCTGCCCCCCACCTATAACTGGCTTCACAGCAAGGAGCACATAGAAGGGCAAATGTATGAAAGACGAAAACAGAGGAAATTCCCAGCCCAACTCACCAACCAGTCTGCTGACCAACCAAATTAACCCGTCTAACAGTCTGTGCTAAAAACCGGGGTTTAGTCAGCACACGTTTGCAAACGCATGTGTAAGCTGCAAGGCCTCTTCACAGCACCCTGTGTATTGCTTGCAGTCCTGACACTCCTGAATCTATGAGCGCCTCCACCAGTGGTGGCGTTTTTTTTTTTTGGGGGGGGGGGGGGGGGGGTTAGGTGCGGGAAACAACCACCTATCCATCCCCCCTGCTGTTTGCCGGGTTGTCTGGCACTTACCCCATCAGGTCGGATCGCCTAGGAGGTTCAGCCAATCGGGTGACCGGTGTCAAAACCTGCTTCCCAATTGACAAAACATAAGTTGATAGGGGTTTTAACCCTTTGCTCTTCTATCGAAACCAAAACAGTTTCAATTTAATACACTTTAACCACTTGCCAACCAGCTGCCGCAGTTTTACTGCAGCAACATGGCTCGGCTGGGCGAAACAACGTTATGTTACTTCGCCCTGTGGCCACTAGGGACATGCACGCTGCCAGACACCCGCGATCGCACGTGACACAGCGGGAACCAGGATCTGTGTGTGTAAACACACAGATCCCGGTTCTACTAGGCTCCTTTCACACTAAAGGGACGGAGTCCGCCAGCTCAGCAGCAGATCAGTCCGCAGATCTCCGCTGAGCTGACAGATGACAAGCTCCTCTCTGCTCACTGAGCTGGGAGGGGCTTGTCGGGCGCCGCTGTCTCCTATGGCGGCATCTGATAAAAACGGACAGCATGTCCGTTTTCATCAGATCTTACCCAATCTGATCCTCCATGGATAGATGGCGACGTATCCCCATACGTCTGTTTTTAGCGGATCGGATCGGGTCGGATGTCAGCAGACATGTCTCCGCTGACATCTGACGCTCCATAGAGATGCATGGAGCAGCCGTTCAGGTCCGCCGTCAAAACTGACAGGCGGACCTGAACAGTCCGTCTGTGTGAAAGGGGCCTTAGGGGAGAAATGACTAATTGTCTGTTAATACAAAGTATGAAAAACTATGTAATTTCCCCTAGTAAGTCCCATCCCCCCCTTCAGTTAGAACATGCAGAGGGAACACAGTTAACCCCTTGATTGCCCTCTAGTGTTAACCCCTTCCATGCCAGTGACATTTTTACAGTAATCAGTGCATTTTTATAGCACTAATCGCTGTAAAATTGTCAATGCTCCCAAAAAATTGTCAAAAGTGTCCGATGTGTCCACCATTACTAGTAAAAAAAAGAAATAATAATAAAAAAAGGCCATCATTCTATCCCCTATTTTGTAGACGCTATAACTTTTGCGCAAACCGACCAATATACGCTTATTGCGATTTTTTTTTTTACCAAAAATATGTAGAAGGATACGTATCGGCCTAAACTGAGGACAAAAATGATTTTTTTTTTAAACATAAATGTGGGATATTTATTATAGAAAAATGTAAAAGATATTGTGTTTTTTTTTCAAAATTGTCGCTCTATTTTTGTTTATAGCGCAAAACATAAGAACCGCAGAGGTGATCAAATACCACCAAAAGAAAACTCTATTTGTAGTAAAAAAGAAAGCAAATCTTGTTTGGGTGCAGCATTGCACGACCGTGCAATTGTCAGTTAAAGCGACGCAGTGCCAAATTGTAAAAAGTGCTCTGGTCAGGAAGGGGGTAAAATCTTCTGGGGCTGAATCGGTTAAAGCGGAGCTCCAGCCGCGATTTTTTTTTTTTTTAAAGTCAGCAGCTACTAACAGTGTAGCTGCTGACTTTAAATAAGGACACTTACCTTGTCCTACTTGCCCGCGCTGACGGCCCCCCCCGATGCCGGTCCCACGATCGCTCCGGGTCCCGCGCCGCCATTCACACTATGGGAAACAGGCAGTGAAGCCATACGGCTTCACTGCCCATTTCCTACTGCGCCTGCGTGAGTCTCACGCTGGCTTGTGAATGGGCGCGCTGCTCTCTGAGAACACACACAGTTCCCAGAAAGCAGCGTGCCCCATTCACAAGGAGAAGGACAAGAAGAAAAGGCACCGCGGTGCAGGTGAGGCAGATTACGGACTTCCGCATAGCAACAGGTATTTCGGGGGAGTATTTTTTTTTTATTTTTTTTCAGGTTTTTTTTTTTATTTTTTTTTAAACAACATGGGAAAATTTTGTTTTCCTGGGTGGAGCTCCGCTTTAAGTATGAAAAGGACACATCTTGGTAGTAAATACACTATGGGCCAGATTCAGGTAGAGTTAGGCTGGAGTATCAGTGATACTCCAGCCTAACTCTCACTTTGAGCTGGCGTTTCTGTTTTCTGTAAGCAGAAAACAAAAACGCCGGGTTGGAGTTCCTATACGAGCGGCGTAATTGTATTTCGCCATCGTATCGGAACTGCAATTTTAAAAATGGCGCTCGGGGCGTTCCCGCTGATTAACGCCGAGAATATGTTAATCAGCGAGAATCGGAAATTCACGATCGTATTCGGGCCCGACGCAGTGACTTTACGACGTTTCCGTAAGAGATACGCGGCGTAAAGAAAAACATGCCCCCTAGGTGGAGTATCCTATGTTAAGTATGGCCGTCGTCATCGCGTCGAATTTAAAAATGTTTGCATCGTTTGCGTAAAACTTCTGTGAATGGGGATTGACGTCATTGACGTTCACTGACAGAATTTGGAGCATGCGCACTGACAGTCGACGCATGCGCAGTACGTTCGCCGCGGGATCGCGCCTAGTTTAAATAATACACGCCCCCTACCCGCCCAATTAAAATTTTCGCTAAGCCGCCGCAACTTTAGGAGCAAGTGCTATGTGAATACAGTACTTGCTCCTAAAGTTTTGGCGGAGTAACGTAAATGAGAAACGTTACTCCAAAATAAAGAACCGCTGTTCTACCTGAATCTGGCCCTATATTGTCAAAAGTATTGGGACACCTGCCTTTACACTGGTGAGTTGAGCTGGGAATTTAAATCTCAGACAGATGTCATGGGAGAATTTTCCCCCATTGGATGATCAGCTATTACTCTGGTGACAACACTGAGGAGTGTAGCGCCTTCAAATGGCAGAGATGATGTAATTATGTTGCCTCTTGTTGTCATTGGAAGATTTGGGAATCTCAGACCCGTGCACTCACTTTGCTTTGATTGGAACCGGAAGTATGGGAGATATTTAGTGGACATTTGCAATTTGTTTAGTTCCCAATTCGTTTTTTTTAAAGAATGTTAACAAATTCATTAATTCCGAAATCTCAGAAGTTCCAAATTTTTCAATTTCAAAATGTTCGGATTTCTGAAATTTAGAATTCCGAACTTTCAAACTTCCGAAATATGGAATTGGAATTTCGGAATATTAAAATTTCGGAAATTCGAAAATTCAAAAATCAGAGATATTATAAAATTTTAAAATTTAAAAATTTAAAAATTAGATATTTCAGAAAATTTGGATTTTTGAACTTCAAAATTTACTGAATTTCTGAAAAAAAACGAATGTAACGAAAATGAACAAATTTTTCGGCAGTGCTCATGTCTAATAATTAGTAACTATTCCGGAGTTCAGCTTTAGGAAATCGAAGAATTCCCGGTGGGGATTGTGTTGTGCTGCTTACATTTTATTTTTTCATCCAATGTCCCGCGCAGAAACACAGATAAACCTTCGATCCATTCTGTCACACTGATGTAACTGTCGTTGTCTTTATCGAATGCACGGAACACTGGGAACAAGAGGGAAAAAAACGTTTCATCATACAAGTGGAAATAAAGACGTATCACAGCACAACCTACAGCAACCAGATTTCCGTTTTCTGCCCTTGCTGAAAGATGACTGCTAATTGGTTGCTTTGTGTTACAGCACAGTATGGTTATAACTCACCCCGGTCCATAATCATGTCATCTGTCATGGTGAATGTGTTGTGTAGGATATTCCTAAAGGTGTTCCGGTCTATTCCTCCTCTGGTGTTCGGATCGATCGGCCGGCCCACTATTGTGTTGTAAAGTCGAATGAGACATTCCACTTCATTCCTGGTGACTGTGAGAGACGGAGAAATTACATTTTTCACGGCTTCACTAGGACAGACACTCAACATAACATGGTGACTTAACCTCTGGCAGATTTACCCCCCTTCATGACCAGGCCCTTTTTTGCGATATGGCACTGTGTCGCTTTAAAGCGGAGCTCCACCCTAAAGTGGAACTTCCGCTCATCGGAACCCTCCCCCCTCTTCGGTGTCACATTGGACATCTTTCAGGGGGAGGGGGGTGCAGATACCGGTTAAAGACAGGTATTAGCACCCACTTCCGGGGGTCCTCCAGTGTTGCCAACCGTCCATATTTTTACGGACAGTTCGTAAAAACGGGCACTGTTCGTAAATGTCTGTGGTTGCGGAAATGTGGCAGTAAAAATATCTGAGATTGGTTCGGCTTTGAACTGGACATGGAGGTTGGAGGCAGGGGGTGATTGGAGGCAGGGGGCGTTAGTGGCAGGGGGTGAGGGAAAATCCCTCTAAGGTAAAGGGAACACGTCCCCTCCCCCCCCCCCCCCACACACACAAGGTGAGGGAAATTCCCTCCAAAGTGAAGGTAAATCAAGGTGGGGGAAATCCATCCAAGGTAAACAGAAACCACTCCAATGTAAGAGGAATTCTCTCCAATGTAAAGGAAAACCCCCCTAAGGTGGGGGGAAATCACTTCAATGTGAAGGAAAATCAAGGTGAAGGGAAACTTCTTGAAAGTGTGTGTGTGGGGGGCCTTTTAAGGTATAGGGAAACCCCTCCAAGTTGGGGGTAATCTCTCCAAGGTGAAGGGGGAATCCCTTTAAGTTAAACCACTTCAAGGTGAGGTGAAATCCCTTCAACGTGAAGGGAAATTTCTTGAAAGTGGGGGGGGGGGGGATCCTTTCAAGGTAAAGGAAAACCCCTCCAATGTAAAGGGAAACCCCTCCAAGGTAAAGGAAAACCCCTCCAAGATGAGGGGGAATTCCTTCTAATGTGAAGGGAAACCCCCACTAGGTGAGGGAAATCCCTTCAACGTGAAGGGAAATTTCTTGAAAGTGTGTGTGTGTGTGGGGGGGGGGGGATTCTTTCAAGGTAAGGGGAAACCCCTCCAAGGTGGGGGAATCCCTCCAAGGTAAAGGGAAACCCCTCCGAAGTGGGGGAATCCCTCCAAGGTAAAGGGAAACCCCTCCAAGGTGGGGGAATCCCTCCAAGGTAAAGGGAAACCCCTCCGAGGTGGGGGCGAATCCCTCCAATGTGGGGGGGGGGGATCCCACCAAGGTAGAGGGAAACCCCTCCGAAGTGGGGGAATCCCTCCAAGGTAAAGGGAAACCCCTCCAAGGTGGGGGAATCCCTCCAAGGTAAAGGGAAACCCCTCTGAGGTGGGGGCGAATCCCTCCAATGTGGGGGGGGGGGGGGATCCCACCAAGGTAGAGGGAAACCACTTCAAGGTGAGGTGAAATCCCTTCAATGTCAAAGGGAAATTTCTTCAAAGTGTGTGTGTGTGTGTGGGGGGGGGGGGGGCGCAAATCCTTTCAAGGTAAAGGGAAACCCCTCCAAGGGGGGGGGGGGATACCTCCAAGGTTAAGGGAAACCCCCTAAGGTGAGGGAAAGTCCTTTAAGGTGGGGGGAAATCCTTCCAAGATAATAGGGGAAGCCCCTCCCAATGTGAGAGAAAGCCCTCAGTTGTGAGGGGAGATCAAGAAGGGGGACCCCTCTACGGTAAAGGGAAAAGTACGTGCGAGGTAAAAAGGAAATTCCTCCAAGGTGGGAAACCCCTCCACAATACATGAACATTATGTATCAGCTGGAGAAAAACAAACGTAACAATATCAATAAATATAAATAGTAACAAATACTCCTGTAAACATAAATAAACTTGATGAAATTACTTACAGCAGCTTTATAATAACAAAACAAGTATTATAACCCTAATAATAAAACTACTAATACGAATAATATAATATAGCCCCCATAATAATAGAACTTATAATAGTAGCAATAATCCAGGTCCAAATAATTAACAGAACTACTACTAATAATATAGCCCCCCCCCCCCTCATAATAATAATAACTGCTAATAAGGAGCTGTGATAATAATTGGAGGTGATATATTACAATGTCGGGCGGACCGGCTGAGGCTCTCGGCCAGTTTCTGTAGGTTCTTGCGGGTCATGGCGGTGGCGGGATGGGACATGGCGATCCTGGGGCTCTGCGCGGTGAGAATAAAGTCGGAACTAATGGACGCTACAACAAGCCGTCACCATGGCGATAAGCGCACCAATCGGCTACCAGTCTTCCGTAACATCACTTGTATCCGGCAGAAAGGAGAGATGTGGGCGGTGCTGGACTCATTCATTAGAGCGCTAGGGGAGGGGAGTCCGTGTTCTGACATAATGGTGTGTGTGTCTCAGATGGCAACCCTCTCTTTTTTTCATTTATTTTTTATTAACCACTTAAGCCCTGGACCAATATGCTGCTAAATGCCCAGAGGAGTTTTTACAATTCGGCACTGCGTCTTGCGCGGTCGTGCGACGTGGCTCCCAAACAAAATTTGCGTCCTTTTCTTCCAACAAATAGAGCTTTCTTTTGATGGTATTTTATTTTCTCAGCAATTTTTATTTTTTTGCGCTATAAACAAAAATAGAGCGACATTTTCGAAAAAAAATAAATATATTTTTTACTTTTTGTTATAAGAAAAATTGAATAAACTAAATTTTAGTCAAACATTTAGGCCAAAATGTATTCAGCCACATGTCTTAAGTAAAAAAAAAAAATCGCAATAAAAAAAAATTTGCTACCTAGCGGCAACAGCGACACTAATACAGCGATCAGAAAAATGATTGCTTAGTGACGCTGGTAATAGGGGGTGAAAGGGTTAACTAGGACGGTGATCAAGGGGTTAAAACTTTATTAGGGGGGTATGGGGCTACCCTGGACCTAACACTAACTGCCTGTCACACTGACACTAAATGCAGTGATCAGTAAATATATGATCACTGCATTCAGTGACAGTGTGACATGGGGTGGGGGTGACCGCAAGGGGTTAAATGTGCCTACGTGTGTGATGTCAGTGTAGTGTTGGTGCAACTTACTGTGATGTCTTCTCTCCTCTCGCCGGATTGAAAATACCGCCGAGAGGAGAGGTGACATCACTTCCTCTGCCTGTGTTTACATTACACAGGCAGAGGAAGTGACACGGCGGAGGCTCAGGGGATTGGCTGGGAGCGATCACGAGGGGGCGGACAGAAACGAACAGCCGCCCCCTCAGGACGGATCGCTCCCGGAGGTAAGCCGCCTGCAGCGGGGGGGGGGGTCCCGATTGGACCCCCGACCCGCTAGAAGGCAGGTACGTACATGTACGCCCATCTGCCTGTACGTGCCATTCTGTGGACGTACATAGTCGTGCGGCGGGCGTTAAGTGGTTAAAGGGCCAACATTTTTTTATTCTATTTTTTTTTTTTTTTAGAGGTCCGGAGGTAGGATGGCAACCCCCCTTTTCTTTATTTCTTTTATTCTATTTTTTTTATTTTTTTAGAGGTCCGGAGGTCCCCAAGGCCCCCAGATGGCAACCCCCTCTTTTTTTTAATAAAAAAAATATATTTTTTTTAATATATTTTTATTAATTTTTTTTATTAAAGGGCCAATTTTTTTTAGGGTCTGGAGGTCCCCAGGGGCCCGTTTATCCCCAGGGCCCCAGATGACAACCCCCCTTTTTTTTATAATTTTTTATATATCTTTTTTTACTTCCTTTATTTTTTATATATATATATTATTGTTAGGGCCCTGGAAGGCAACCCCCCTTTTTTTTATAAATGTTTATTTTATTTTTTTAAATATATATTTTTTATTTTTTTATTAAAGGGCCCAGAGGTTTCTTTTTTTTTTTTTTTGTTTCAAAAAAATGTAACAGTAAGGTAAATGTACATACAATACAGAGCCTCAGAAAGGTGGTAGTGATTGTATAAGGTTGCGGACACAGCTGCTTCTTCTCTATGAGCATTGTAACATTGGACGGAAAGAGTTCAGAGGTTTCTTTTTATTAAAGGACCGCAGATGGCAACCACCCTTTTAAAAAAAAAAAAAATCTATTTTTTTCTTTTTATTAAAGGGCCCAGAGGTCCCCAGGGCCCAGGATGGCTACCCCCCTTTTTTATATATATTTCTCTTTATTATGTAAAGGCCCCCCCCCCCCTCTGCTCTGGGGGGCCCATGCCTGAAGCTGTGTAAGGGGCCGCCGTAACTCCTGATGGCAGGTGTGTGTGTGTGTGTGTGTGTGTCTGCTTTTAGAAATCACTGGGCCCTACAGCCCACCTGGCAGGGCCCTCCTCAAAACTTTCACTAAAAATTCACTCAAATCATTCTTAGTGGACACAAAGACGCTGTGTAAATTAGCCCTTTTTTAAATCCTTTTTTTTTTACAAATATTTTTATTTATTTATTTTTTACAACCCCCCAAGAATTTTATTGAGTTGTACAAGGGATTAAAACAATACAGGACAGGGAAGCCAGCAGCTGTGTCTGTTTTTTGTTTGAAATAACAAACATGTTATACTTACCTCCACTGTGCAGTTCGTTTTGCACAGAGTGGCCCCGATCCACGTCTTCTGTGGTTCCTCAGCGGCTGTCTCTGGAGAGAGCTCGCATTGTGTGTAGTCCTTGCGGGCGCGCTCCCATGATACAGCGAGCAGCTATCACTCTGCCCCACCCCTCACTGGATGTGATTGACAGCAGCGCCAGCCACTGGCTGCGCTGCTTTCAATCCATCCGCTCTAGCCAATCAGCGGCCAGGCTGAGCGGCAAAGAGGATCTCGGAACCGAGCGCAGGACTTTTGATGGGCCAGGTGAGTATAACGACGGGCAGGCCGGTATACTCTGAAGTTTTTTTCACCTTAAAGCGGAGCTCCACCCTATAGTGGAACTCCTGCTGATCAGAACCAACCCCCCCCCCCCCCCCCCGGTGTCACATTTGACACCGTCAGTGCGAACAGAGGAAAAGCCAATTAATGGCACTTCCTGGTTACCATGTGACCAGCTGTGATTGGACACAGCTGATCACATGGTAAAGAGCCTACATCATAGGTTCTTTACCAAGATCGGAGCTGCGTTGTGTCAGACCGACACACCACACCACCGATTGCGTGCTGCACAACATATGAAGTCAGGATAATGAAACCACTTTGCACCCGTAAAATTGGTATATGGCGGGTGGGAAGTGGTTAAGCCATCCTTAGTCAACGCATTCATATACAAGACATCAAATAATCACTGCAACACAATTCTAGGACTCTAGTTTATTGCACCTGTTACCTCATTCATTATTGCACACAAAATCCATGGATGGTGTCAGTGGGAGGAAGTGTGCCCCATTATTGGTCTTAGAAGCAGGAATGATGCCATTGATAGCGTCAGTGGGAGGAATGGTGCCTCATCATTGTTGTCAGTTGGAGGAATAGTGTCCCAAGGGCCCCGATTGAGGCCAGCAAAGAGCCGCATCTGGCCCCCCTCGGGGCGCAGTTTGGAGACCACTGCTAAAAAGGATAATTTTAATCCAGAAGGAATATTGACTTTCCCTAATAAATGACCCACACAAGGCAGTCTGTGTTAAAGAAGGTTTTTTTTATTTCAGTCATAAGTAGTTCACTTTCATAAAACAGGACAACTTCTCAATGGGTTCCGGTACTGAAGTGTATTACCTAAGCAGCTCAGCTTCAATATGAAGCTGTTAAATAGAGATATATAAAAATAATACAAAACAAACAAGAGCTTTTTTTACACGCTAAACAGATTCAGTAACCATGAGTTTGAGTTAAAATAGAAGGGCAAATGCATTCCCTCTAAAGCTACATACATTTGTACATCAAGCTTTTGGTGGAACTTAAATACAACACATTAAGTTATGTAGAGGTCAGACAGACAAAAAAAAAAAAAAAAAAACAACAACAACAAAAAAAACACACACACATAAAAAAAAAAAAAAAAGAAAAAAAAAAAAAACGGTGTGACTATAGATTATCTTATCACTATTGCATCACAGCAACCAATTAAATTCTATGATTTAATATCCCTGTGCATGTTAGAATGAAAGCAGATTGGTTGCTATAGGTGGCAGTCCTATTTAGCCTTTCCTCAGCCTCTGTGTGCCCCTTTTTTTCTCCTCCCGATTCACCTGTGGGTGTGGATTCTTGCCATACACTGTGTGCGAGCTGATTGGAGGAAAGACTCCCCCCCTCACGCAGGCAGAGACTCGCAGAGCTGTGCTGTGAATAGACCAGCTCTTTGCCAATTTTGGCAGCAAATTTCGATTTAGTTTTAGTCTTAGGACTAAAATGGCATTTTAGTTTTAGTCCCATTTGAGTCTTCAATCGTTTTAGTTGTATTTAGTCAACCTGGGTCCCGGTTTCCAGGGGGTGCAGGCAGGGGTGGAATGACAACCCATGGGGCCCCCGGGCAATAGAAGATTATGGGGCCCCTGGGCTTACAGATGGCCACCACGCCAGGAGGCAGTGCAGCTAAAATCTCAGGATTTTCACATCAAAAGCATTTAAGACATAGCAGGGACAGATGTAAAAAAAAACACAGATTTTTACATATTGTCCCTGGTTTTATTGAGCCTGGCAACCCTGATGGGGCCCCCTAGTGGCATGGGGCCCTGGGGCAGTGCCCGAAAGTCCCAATGGTCAGTCCGCCCCTGGGTGCAGGTAACATCACCACCATTCACGCTGTCCCTTGTTGAAATTCTGCTAAAATGCACAGCTGCAGTGGGCTGGGCAGCATGCTTGCAGGATTTCAATTGCTCATTGATGCAAGCGGTCAGCCAAAAGGCAGTGATGTCTGCCAATGTCCCACAGACAACAGGACCATAATTTTTTTTTTTTCTTCATTTGTTTTTTTAAATCTTTATTTTAAAAGTTTTTACTGCTAATTTTGTTTGGGCAGTGGGGGCCTGACAAGGATGTGGACCTTCCATTTTTCATAGAAGTTCGGCTTTAATAGCAGTTTATAAAAAGCAGGAGAGAATATACATAATATACATATACATCAGGGATTCAAAGGGCATAAAAGGATTCCAGGGCAGTTAAAGAACAGATCTCAAACCCCCGATTCAAGATTAGCAAAAAAAACAACGGAGCGAAGACATAATGGTAGTTTGCAAGTATCTATAGATAAATGGAAGTAACTAGAATCTGAGTGATGCCGTGTTCTTCACTAAAACCACAAGCCAAAAAACAATAGAGATTCACGTAAATGTGTCTTAAAAATACAAAAGCCTGCCATTGGTTGCCTCATTTTACAAATATTAGTTACCTGGCTATGTCCAGATCGGACGCCTCAGATAAAGATCAAGTTCAGTAAGAGAAGTTACAACTCCTAAAGTGCATGCTTGTTACCTGTCAGTAAATAGGGAATTCACAATAAAGCAAGAAACACTATAGAGGTGCAGTAAATATCAGCAGCTGGTGTTTGGGCACAGCCGGTATACCCAACCATAGGGCCCTGGGAGGGCAGATACACCACAACGTTACTCCCCTCATAACATGCAGGCTCCACTGTAGAGCTTGAGGTGTCCTAAAAATGTTCATTTGCAAAGTCTGTGTACATTCAGAGTATGTCCCTTTACATTAAGTTTAGCCGTCACCAATAAATGACCTGGTGATTCTGCCATTTCCTTGCTTATTGCCTTATTTCTTGTGCCGTTTAATTATGCAGCCAAAAGCACTGGGAACGGAGGACACTGTCTCCAGTGTGCATGCGCCGTTAGACCGCTTTCACACTGAGGGCGTATTGCAGGCGCTATAGCATTAAAAATAGCGCCTACAATCCGCCCTCAAACAGCTGCTCCATTGTTTCCAGAGGGGTTTCACACTGGAGCGTTGCGCCAGCAGGACGGTAAAAAAAAATCCTGTTAGCTGCTTCTTTGGAGCGGTGAAGGAGTGGTGCGTTTACTGCTCCTGCCCATTAGTATCAATGGGACAGCCAGCTATACCATGGGCGGTTTTAACCCTTTCTCGGCCGCTAGCGGGGGTTAAAAGCTCCCCAATAGTTGCCGAAATGCTCCGCAAATCCGCCCATAGATTTGGCGGTAAAAATAGCAGCGTTTTACCACCAATGCTATGGGAGGCTCAGTGTGAAAGGGGTCTAAGGGGTAAAATGAGCTCAGTCGCCACTCCATCCAAATGGGCATATGCAACTCCTCCTTTACTCCCTAAGGGAAGCTTCCACCCAAGGAAAGGGGACCAGGACTAAAGCTTAGCAGGGTTATAGGACAGCAAAAAAAAAGAAAAAGAAAAAAGTATATAAAAAGGCAATTTCATAACAAACATCATAGAGCTGAAAAGCTATATAACAATAGGTACCTTTGGGGCAATGATTGTCTGTTGACGTGTTTTCTACTTTAAAGTGGTTCTAAAGGCAGAAGGATTATCATCTTTATGCATACTATGCATGAAGATAAAAAAAACCTGTGTGCAGCAGCGCCCCCCCCCCCCCCCCCTAATACTAACCTGAGCCTCGGCTGTCCAGGACTCTCCTTCCTGATTGGCTGATTTTGACACCAACTGGAGCCAATCAGCAGAGAGAGGGGTCAGTGCTGAACCACGGCTCTGTGTCTAAATGGACACATGGAGCAGCAGCTCGGCTTGGGTGCCCCCATAGCAAGCTGCTTGCTGTGGGTGCACTCAACAGGATGGGAGGGGCCAGGAGTGCCGAAGAGGGACCCAAGAAGAGGAGGATCGGGGCTGCTCTGTGCAAAACCACTGCACAAAGCAGGTAAGCATAAAAAATGTTTTTCTTTAAAAATAATCGACTTTAGCATCCCTTTAATGCAGCAAAAAACTCTTGATTGGAGGAGAGGCCGGTCACATGATTATAACAGACCAAGCTCTTCAAGCTTTTTCTAGAATCAACGATTGCGAGTTCTGCTCTGCTTGTCTCAGGTGCTTTTTAAAGCAAGGTAAGGCCGTACTATTGATTTATACACGAGGCTGCAAGCTAAATTAGAACAACAAATACAGAAGGTGCTATACCCAGTCTTCATACACAGCCCAATATTGAAATTCCAGTTCAAGAAATAAAAACACATAAAATACCAAAACCTGTACAAAGAATTATCTGACAGAAGACTCAAAGTGCAGTACTTATCTGTGACACATGGAGACATCGAAGGGCTAGAAGGGTGTACTATCCATACGTTACAGCTAAATAATGCACGTCGCATAATGAATACAAATCACATCATTACAGATAGTTATACAACACTGACAAAGTAATATTAAAGCTTCAACTTAAAAAAAAAAAATAATCATGTCATGCTTACCTGCTCTGTGCAGTGGTTTTGCACAGAGCAGCCCTGATCCTCTTTTTCTCGGGTCCACCGCTGGTGCTCCTGGCTCCTCCCCCTTTACCAGCACCCCCCCAATAGCAAGCAGCTTCTGAGCCCCAGTCTATTCATTCATAAGACATAAAGCTGTGGCTCAGCCCCACCCCCTCCTCTCTCCTTATTGGCTCACTGGATGTGAATGACAGCCAATAGCTCCCGCTGCTGCGTGAGCCAATGAGGCTCCTGTGCACATCGCTGGATCATAAGTGGGGCTCAGATAATTAGGCATTAGGGGGGCTGTGGGAGCAGCAACACACAGGTCTTTTACCTTCATGCATAAGGTAAAAAACCTTCAGCTTTTACAAAATCACTTTAACGGACAATGCTTTACATAATGGGTGCTCAACCTGTGGCCCCTAGCTGTAGTAGAACTACAAGTCCCATGAGGCATTGCAAGTGGCTGACATTTACAAGCATGACTCCTAAAGGCAGAGGCACCATGGGACTTGTGGTTCCGCAAAAGCAGGTTGAGCACCCTACATAATGTACACTCACATCAATGTCTGCCTTAAAGGAGCTGACACTCCCAAGGCCTGTTTCACACAGGCTTCAGATTGTACAAGAGCAGTGTGAACAGCAAGCTTTACCAAAGTATTTGCAGAACTTTGATGAAGCTTTTAAAAAGTACCCTTCAGCTCCAGTTTGTAAATGTTGAACACAGATCCTAATGGGGGAGTGTTGAGTGCCACTATAAAACAAGCTGCTAGCAGGCTTCAGCACTTCTTGAAGCTTGTTGAAAGCCTGCTATCAGCAGGTTTAAAGTGGCAATCAGCACACCCATTAGGATCCTTTAACATTTACACACTGGAGCTTAAAGGGGAGGTTCACACTCCAAAAAAATTTCTAGCATGCCATGGAGCCCACCCACCCGACCGGCAGTATGCCGGTGTTTTTTTTTCTTCTTCTGTATATACCTTTTTACGGGCTCTCTTCCCCTCCGGCTAACCCGCGGTACTGGGCGTTTACAATCACAGGCTGTGATTGACGTCCCTCAGCCCGGCGCATACAGCGCGTCACAAGATGCCGAAGGAACCCGAACGTCGGTGCGCAGTCAATGCCACTTTAAAAGCTTCAACAAAGCTTGCTAAAAGCTCTTCCAAGCTTGCTGTACACACTGCTCTTATACAAGCTGAGGCCCATGTGAAACAGACCTAAAGTCCTTTGGATTATTCTCAGTTTGTTTACATTCTGAACTGAGATTTTGGTGTCTAGCTGCCAGTAAAAAAAAAGAAGACTTTTCATTGTGTGATGTTCAGCTAAGAAAATAGCATAAAAGTGCCGTGTGTATCTGTTTTTGCAATTAGTGAATGAAAAAGCACTAAGCCAAGAGGATGAGCATGGCAGTCCAGGGACTCGTTTTTTCAGCAGATCAGAAATGGCAGCTCCCATAATTCTCTCAAAGCACACTCCTTTTAAAAAAGTGACAGTTAAAAAGTGACTAAAGCGACTTGTCGATCACAGCCACAAACTTTCTTTTAAAAATGTTATCTACACAGAAATGATAGGACGACGGCAGTCAGTTACTTGGGTAGAACCCCTTTTTTCGTATAGCTGGAAAAACGAGGTCCAGTATGTGTGAAATATCATTACGGCATTTGTAATTTTAAAAAAGGGACCTGCCGTGTTTTGGTGAACCTGTGACATACACAGAGACTTGGGTGCAGTTAGCCGCTCTTTATAACCCCTTCTTTGCCTGGGGGGCGATACAAAACTCAGACATTGCCCCCGGTTTCTGGGAATGTTGGCCAAATGCTGGTCCTGGGGGCCGAGGCACATGCTCAAATCCACTGACAAAATATTAACAATGGAGAACGCTGAAGTTCCCTTAACAGTGACCTTGCCACCTTGTAACCAACACACAGCCAAAGCTTACTGAAGTGTGCTGGGTCTCCATAGGCAATACTCAGCTCCTGCTACTCGGGGGATATAATCGCTTAATGGCAAATCACTTATGTAGCTTATGAGTTGCAGATGTAGTCAATCCCAACAACTCTAAAGAAATAATTGCTAGTTTGGGGGGCCTGTAGAGAAATAGCCTTTATGCTTCTGTTCTAGAGATCAGTTTCTGGAGATTGCTAGCTTCTTGTACCAGTGTGTTTTCTGTTAAATTACTGTATGACACCCTCCTATCAGCAATCTAGACACATTCTTTCCTGTCCTTTAAATTACGCTGTGCCAACCCCCCCCCCACATAAATCAGCACTTCAATCAGATTTTGCACTCTCCAGTTTTAGTAAATCTCCCCCATAGCGTTAAATTTGATGTTTTTATTTCCCCCCCACTTTTCTAACTTTATTGAAAGTTAAACACACACACACCCTACACAACAGCAGGAGCCCTTGGTAAAAAATGTGCACACCGGAGTTAATGTATCCACCCCAGCAGAGAAGGGAACAAACTGGCAGCACAGAGCACCGTTAACTGTGTCTGGTTCTCTTTAACATAATAAATCATCAAGGTCTAAGGTCTGGGACAGTATCTGCAGTCTTGTAGGCTGTGTGCCCAAGGACAAGCTATGATGGCCCTAAATTAAATGTTAATTATTGCTGTAGTGCTTTCCAAAAAAACAAGCTTTTTCAGGCGTTATGCATGTGCCAGAAATAAAAATTGTAAAAAGTGAAAAATGCAGCTTGCTTAGAAGGGAAATATGTGCAACTGGATAAGAGTCCATCTGGTGAATTAGCATCTGTCACTTGAAGAAGATCTCTAGGAAAAAGTTAAGCTCATTGAGTATACAATAAAGATCTCAGCTTATTAACTTCCAATGAGTTAAGGGCCATTGAGGTTTGAGCCCTCATCTGGAGTCTAAAGCCTAGTACACATGGGCTGCGTGTACGGCAGCCGGTTCAACGGAATCCGGTCGTTCAGCCGGTTACCAAAGGGGCATGACCAAAAAAGGTCTGCTGTTTGCCATCTGATCAGCACTCTCAGCCAGATGGCCGATTCAAGAGTAGGGCTGTAGATTTTACACAGATGTCCAGTTGAAGATAATAAATGATCAACTATAAAACAAGCAAACGGCCTTCCTTTACGAGAAAGAATTCAGCAAAACCTTGAAAGCGACACCACCCACTTTGTGTCAGTGCAAAAAGCACCCTGACCCACTTATACTCACATTGCTAGCACTCCCTTCAAAGCTACTGTCATCGTTACAGCTGGCACAAAAATCCCCAGTCACAGACACTAGAGAGAGCAGTAACATCACTACATTGATCATGTGACCGTGCTCAGATCTAGCGATTGGTTAGACACAAACACTGACATAGAAGGTGGTCACATACTACCCTAAACCTTAATGCACCAGGTACTGTCACCAATTTATACCAGCCATGGTGGTTCGAATCGTGGGTGGTTCAGCAGAGATTCAAAGAATCTATGGGCAGGCTGATTGTATTGAAGTCGATCCAGAGATCGACTTGGGTACAACTGGCAAGCCGGATTTTTACATGCGATTATTGCTAGCGGGTAGAACCGTATACAGCCAATAACCACTGCGTTCTCCCGGCAGGGACAGCTACCCCCCGCCGGGAGAACACAATAGCTCCATGGGAGGGGATTCCCCCCCAATCAACACAGATTGTGTTGGTAGGGGAATCAAGCACCTAAGGCAGCAGAAGGAGCAGCGGGGAAGTGCTGGCAAGGGTAATATCAGGGGGTGGGGCCTTGGCACAGACCACATCACTTTGCCTTGCCTTCTTTTAAAGAGAAAGTTTTACAAAACACCAAGACAACTATTATGTGGACTGACCAGTATCCGTCGATGACAAAATGTGGTAGTGCAACTAACAAATTAGACTGGTAGGATTTTAACCAACATATCGCTGTAAATGATAGAGTCCCAATTTTTTTTGTACATGGGTGCCCTGCAAGGTCAGAGAGAAAAAAAAAAAAAAAAGTGCCAGTGTTGTGAGGCAAGGAGCCGCCATGGTTGTAATGATGAGCACATGATATGAAGTGGTGATGTCACTACCTGTATAGTTTTACCTACAGTTTGGCTACATCCACCAGTGGAATAGAGAACCAAACCTGACAGGGCGATTCTCCCGTATTCCCAGATGTTAGACGATTCAGATGTATTTTGGTGGGAAATTTCCCTTTGAGCCCCCTCTGCTCTCAGGACAACTGTGCATTACAGAGGAGAAAATCTGATAAGTGTGGATTGCAGCTGTTCACAGTCTAAGAGTGAAGTCATTGCACGTGGAGTGTGGGGGGGATTACGTGGCTTGGTTATTCAGAATCAGAGCTTGAGGGGACCGACTTCTTTTTCTTTTTCTTGCTGTTCTTCTTGTGCTTTTTTTTCTTTTTGGTCTTTTCCTGCAAAATCGGGAAAACATATTTTACTCACAGACACTAGAAGGTAACTGGGTTTACCCTGTTATTGGCGGACAACTGTCTTTATTTTTTTCAGTTTTCCAGCATGGATGCCCAACAGAAGCCAGACTGAACGACCGGCTTCTGTTGGACTGGCTGCCATACACACGGGCTGAATGTCAGACGATTTTAATTGAACTGGCCGATGACGGCCGACATTCTGCCAGTGTGTACTACGCTTTATGTTCCCGGTTTATCACCCTAATAAAGAATATATTGCCAGCACACCGTGGATCTTCAAACAGCATCCAAAAGGTTTATAAAAAAACGTTCACATCACAGCAAATATTTGCAACCTTTTTCGGGCCACGCAGGACTCCATCACCCTGATCACATGCCTGATGAAGGGGTCCTGCCTGGCCCCTGAAATGTCACTACTTTTGCTGTAATGGAATTCCTTTCAATAAACTTTCTTGATTCCCTTTGAAGTTCCACATTGTGCTGGCGATATATCCTTTATTATTGTTTGGCTATCGCTACAGCACCCATTTTTAGGAACATGTGCAATGGGAATGTTGTACACTAGACAGGTGCCTCGTTTCCACTGAGCGGATCGGTTCGGTACGCTATTTTGGGTGTTTCCATTATGAAAGTGTGCCATAAAACCGAACCGTACTGGACCATTCTGGGTCCTGCTTCAGATGTGGGGCCATAGGAAATGGAACGGTTCGGTTAGGGCTGAGCTACAATACATTCCACCGATTGGTGGACATGCTAGGCATTTTTTCTAAACCCTGTATGGTCCCGGATGGTCCGATTTGCAGTGGAAACGCTCTCCAGAATAGACTGGTCCATTCTAACCGTTCCAAATTTACTGACCCGAACCGTTCCGTGGAAACGAGGCATTATTGTTTTGTCACCCGTCAACATCTTCCCCTGTTGGTGACTACAAGTGGCCATGCTGGCATATGTTGTGCAGGCACGATCCACCGTCGTCACCGAGCAAGTCCATTCACAGAAAGGAATTGGCTGAAAGAGACTTGCAGTTATCCACTAAACAGATATAAAAAATAAAAAACTCTCTATGATGTGAAGCTACGTGTAGCTCCAATCACACACATTTAAAGCATAGTGCCATCATGTAAAATTACTACTACATGTTACTTTGTGTGCTTTACACAATTTATTGCCACTATTACAGATCCAGTAATCTTAAAAGCACGGCTGAGCCACAAAACAAAATTAAAAAATAATGTACCCAAGAAGCTCAAACCTGAAGTGGGCAACATTATATGAAAAGACCCAGGCACATAAGTGAATGTATCAACAAAACATGTACCTGTGAAGGAAAAATAAAATACTAACTCCCGCCTGGGCCACTAAAATCAGATTATGGATGGGTCCCCGAAGTCTGTTGGCAAACAGACACTTCTGGGAAAGTCTGTCCCCTATGTCCACCTGAGCTCTCAATTGTTCCCCCTACTGACTTGCACATCTCTATTGTATCCTGTAATGGGTGGAGGCCAGCAGAAGCAGCCAGTAGACCTACAGGGGACAGAAGAGACTGACTCGCTCTGTAGTGTCCCTTTCCCAACAGACAATTACTCAGCACCTGAGCAGCATTCAGCAGTGAGGGTGGTAGAAGAGGTAAGTATTTCATTTGGATCGATTTCCACACTATATGTAAAAAACAACCCAATAAGAATAAGATTGCTGCAGTTCTCATTGTGTTAAACCACCAGCATTTCCATGAAAAAGGCACTTACAGCTTTTTCTTCACTGCTCCGCTTCCTTTTCCCATAAACCTTAAAAGAATAAATAAGTGTCACCAATGTACCTTAAACAATTTCAGTGTATACCATGTTTTCCAACAAAGCAATAGTGTCAGAAGCATCACATTTTAATAAAATGGCGGTAATTAAACAATGTTATGAGATCACATACCATAGGCCAAATTGTTATAGTTATCTGCATCATTAAACCCGCAACCCACGATATTCTAGAACTAATAAAATGTTAGCAATAAAAAAAACACACACACACACACAAACAAAAGACCTTGCTGCAATATGGGAGCCAGAACACAGAGCCGTGGAAATCGCAGCTTTCACACACCTTTCCCAATGCTGGCCTATACAACAGAACTCCAATGTAACAAAACCAATTTATTGTCTTGCTAAACCATACGTTTGTTTTCGAAAAATATATCATCAAGGGAACATTGATGCGTTTTGCTTACTAGTAAGCACCTCACGTAAAACATATCAATGTTCGTTGAATTATGTTTACCTGTGTGTAGGTTTTTTCAACTATAACCTTACAGGAGATACTCCAAAAAAAAATGTATAGAACGCAAAAGTTCATTTATTTCACAAATGCAACTTAAAAGGTGAAACTAATAAATGAGATAGTTTAAGCCGTGCTTTGTCATAATTGTGATGATTATGGCTTACAGCTCATGAAAACCCCAAATCCACAATTTCAGAAAATTAGAATATTACATGCAATCAATAAAACAAGGATTGTACATAGAACAATATCGGACCTCTGAATAGTATAAGCATGCATATGTACTCGGTACTTGGTTTGGGCCCCTTTTGCAGCAATTACTGCCTCAATGCGGCGCGGCATGGAAGCCATCAGCCTGTGTCACTGCTGAGGTGTTATGGAAGACCAGGATGCTCAATAGCGGCCTTCAGCTCTTCTGCATTGTTCGGTCTCATGTCTCTCATCTTTCTCTTGGCAATGCCCCATAGATTTTCTATGGGGTTCAGGTCAGGCGAGTTTGCTGGCCAATCAAGCACAGTAATCCCACAGTCATTGAACCAGGTTTTGGTGCTTTTGGCAGTGTGGTCAGGTGCTAAGTCCTGCTGGAAAATGAAGTCAGCACCCCGATGGAGCTCATCTGTGGAAGGAAGCATGAAGTGCTCCAAAATCTCCTGGTAGACGGCTGCTGTGACCCTGGACTTAATGAAGCACAGTGGACCAACACCAGCAGATGACATGGCTCCCCAAATCAACACAGACTGTGAAAACTTCACACTGGACTTCAAGCATCTTGCAGTGTGTGTCTCTCCATTCTTCCGCCATACTCCGGCTCCTTGGTTTCCAAATGAGATGCAAAATTTGCGCTCATCAGAAAAGAGGATTTTGGACCACTGAGCAGCAGACCAGGTTTTTCTATAGCCCAGGTAAGACGCTTCTGATGTTTGTCGTTCAGGAGTGGCTTGACAAGAGGAATACGACATTTGAAGCCCAAGTCCAGGATCCGTCTGTGTGTGGTGCCTCTTGATGCACCGACTCCAGCTTTAGTCCACTCCTTGTGAAAGTCCAACACTTTTGAATTGCCTTTTTCTGCCAATCCTCTCCAGGCTGCCGTCATCCCTGCTGCTTGTGCAACTTTTTCTTCCACACTTTTCCCTTCCACATAACTTTCTATTAATGTGCTTTGATACAGAACTTTGGGAACATCCAACTTCTTTTGCAATTACCCTCCTTATGGAGGGTGTCAATGATGGTTTTCTGCACAACTGTCAGGTCAGCAGTCTTTCCCATGATTGGGATTCCTACTGAACCAGACTGAGACACCATTTAAAGGCTCAGGAACCCTTATGGCTTAATTAGCTGATTAGAGTGGGACACTTTGAGCCTAGAATATTGCACCTTTTCACAATACTCTGAGATTGTGGATTTGGGGTTTTCATGAGATGTAAGCCATAATCATCACAATGACAAATCACGGCTTGAACCATCTTGCTTTGCATGTAATGAGTCTCTCTCATATATTAGTTTCACCTGTTTAGTTGCATTAGTGAAATAAATGAACTTTTGAACGATATTCAAATTTTTCGAGTATCACCTGTACAGTTGAGCAAGAGAACAAAAGCTTTGTTACACTAACCAGTCACTAAGAGATTTCACATTCAGCTGAGGGCTTTGACATCACCCCTGTCTATGGGGAGGAAACAAGGGATTACGGCTTGGTAAATATAAAGCACTGGAGATGCCACTTTTCCCTGACTGGTCAAAGTAACAGTCTAAGGCCAGCCAGTTCAGCAGGAACTGGTCCAGATTCAAACCATGCGTGGGTAGATTGAATGTACCAAGTTTAAAGCAGATCTCCACCCTAAAGTGAAGATCTGCTGATCGGAACCCTCCCCCCCTCCGGTGTCACATTTGACACCTTTCAGGGGGGAGGGGGGTGCAGATACCTGTCTAAAGACAGGTATCTTCACCCACTTCCAGCCCGCAGTCTCCGGCAAAAGACAGGTTTTTCCTGTTGTGTGCTGGGAATTCTCGGCTCCCAGCACACAGCGGGAGCCAATCAAGGGGCACAGCACGACACGCGCATGCGCCGTAGGGAACCGGGCAGTGAAGCCGGAGCGCTTCACTTCCTGGTTCCCTCACCGTGGATGGAGGGGGGAGCAGCAGAGAGACGAGCGAACGCTCGTCCTCTGCTGCGGACACCGTTGGAATCCAGGACAGGTAAGTGTCCTAATATTAAAAGTCAGCAGCTGCAGTATAGGCCATCCACTTTAATGATCCACTAACTCAACCAGCTATAGCCACTAGCAATAATGACTGTATTTTCCTGGTATAGATGGCTCCCACACTGGCAGCATCATGTTACAGGGTACTCAGAAAAACAAAAAACGGCTGTGTTAATGCTAGTGTCATTTTATTGGCCTATGTTGTTTGGAGTCAGTTTGTGACAGCTGGTTGGGGTTTCACTGCACACTGCTGTCTTTTATGTTGCCTCTCATCACTCTCTTTGCAGGTTGTCATTGTCACAGACTAACCTGATCCTCAGAGTCTGACCGCGATGAATCATATGAAGAATGCCGGTGGTCTTCGTCGTCATCATCATCAGGTCTTCTCCTCTTCCTGACTGAACTCTTTCCATCCTGCAAAAAAAAAAAAAGGTTTAAATTTTCAAATGAAACTAATCTAAAACAGGGACAACAGCTCCCCTAAAAAAAAATTTTTTTTTTTTTTTTTTTTTTATAAGCTTCCCTCAAAATGATATTCTGTAAGAGGTTAAATTGTTGCTATAACTTACTCTGTCCTTCTCCAGCTCGTCTTTGGATTTCTTCTTCTTTACAGAATCCTTACAAAGAATAAACAGAAATTAATTTGTATGATTAGAATGGTAGAAGCTGCCACTGGCTTCTATATATTTCCATTTACGTCCACTCAGACACTCCCTTCAGTGGTCCTTAGGATCGCCTGCTGTAACTGGGAGCCAAGGACTACAAGATTATTGTAGGGGAGCCTGGAAGAGAGATCCGATGCCCAACCTCTCCTCTGTGCAGGTAAAGCAAAACTAAACCGAACTTGTAAAAAACGGTCAGCATGCTGCTCTTTATTGCAGAAAAGACATTCTATATTTGTTCTGCAATAATACACACTTACCTGCCTGCTTGCAATTTTCTAACGAATGAACAGCTAAACATGCATTCCTAACATGCTCTGGCTGTGCCAGAATGACCGAGTGCACATCCTCCGACCAATCAAGAGGCCGAAAACTGGCAGAGATGACTACAGCGGCCCGTGAGGGATGTAGCCACAACATCGCGGAAGGTTAAGGTTAGCATATTCCGGAGTTTGGTTCCGCTTTAACCTGGGAACAGTCTGCTCTGACCTCATTTCCGGGTTCACAGCTGTCAAATGACATCTGGTAAACCAGTTCATGTACTTTTTTTTTTTTAAATCGGTCAAGGTAAAGTGCAGGGGAGACATTAGGGGTATATTAGGCCCCTGATTTCTCCACAATGGGGACCTGTTACCTGCACATTGCTAACACATAGTGGGTTTGTAAACTCATGACAGCCAGTACGTTGTCTTAAGAGCATAAAACTCCTCCACTGCATGTGCGCCAATCTAGACCAACGTTTCTCAACCAGTGTGCCGCGGCACACTGGTGTGCCGTGAAAAGTCCCCAGGTGTGCCGCGGCAAAATGACCCCAAATATTGGCTGCTATCTGACGTAACACTACTGCTGGGCACTTCGTTATTATTTGTCTTTACAGCGGTGACGGTCCGCTGTGTAAAACTCACTTCCCGGCACTCGGGCAGCTGTGCGGGCCTCCCGACCGCATCATGCCAACCGAATACGTCATCGGTTGCTATGGGAGGGTCGGACGCACGCACGCACTGCTTCTGTGACGTGAGAGCCGCGGGTACCGTCCTGAACTCTGCCTGGTGCGCTTTTCCCTGAGGGGGAAGAAGAAAGGGTAGAGCCACCGTGACCGACACTGCTCCGCTGCCCGCAGACATGGCCACCCTCTCAGAGAGGGAGAAGGCCCTGAAGCTGAATGAGCAGCACCAGGCCATCCTGTCTCGTATGCTGAGGGAGGCGGACAACAAGTACTGTGCCGACTGCGAGGCCAAGGGTAAGGTGGTGAGGGGGGGCTCTGCTATGAATAACTAGCTGTCACAGTCACTGACACCCACATCCTCGAGTCATGGCTACAGCACTCTGTATCTGATTGGTTGTTGTGCAGCTCTGACAGTTCTTCTTTCAGTGTATGTGTGCATGTGTACACATGTCTGTTAGTGTGTGTGTGACAAAAGTAGTCCTGATGGTACAGGAATTGGGGGGGTCAGGATTAAAAGTAACATACATACAGACAGATGCGCACGCACACAGACACATGTACAGACACACACACACACTGTGTGTGTTTGTACGTGTGCCTGTTTGTGTGCGTGCGCATCTGTATGTATGTTACTTTTAATCCTGACCCCCCTATTCCTGTACCATCAGAACTACTTTTGTAGGGCTTGTTTGAGATAGCAGCAAGGACTGCTGCTCCTCTGAAATGCAATTTGTGTTCATATCGCTTTTCAGGGGCATTTGTCAGCCAGTAAAGAGGCATATCTTGCCTCCTCACTACCTGTTCTAAGCCCTGTAAATGCAATGCACACAGTTGCAGGGTAGTTGTAGTGCAGCCCTATTCACCCTGGGTATACCTCCAGCTGCAGCCACAGCATGTTTACACCCCCAGCTGTTGCCTCTGCAGCTAAGGGGGCAAAAGTTGGGGTGGTAACAGCTCAACCATGTAGTTTTACTGCCCCTCCAGCAGCCCATTAATTTCCCTACCCACAGTAATGCAGGGAAAGAAGTCCCCAACCTTTTTTTTTTAAATTGTGCCACAACAAAAGCACCCCTAAAGAGCAGAGCATTTGTCTGTGTGTCAAGAACGAGCGCGATTTTGCGCGTGTTCCGCAACGTGAACCAAGTCTTGGACAGGGGTGCCTCAGGACTGAAAATACTTTTCAAAAGGCGCCCCGACTGGAAAAAGGTTGAGAAACACTGATCTAGACCCAAAGACAGACCTCAGATCATAACCTCTAATCTTACCCTAATAGGTAACTGAATAAGGAGATATATATATATATATATATACACACACATACACAATATATACACACATACACAATATATACACACATACACAATATATATATATATATATATATATATATATATATATATATATATATATATATATATATATACACACATACATACATATACACTTTGCGGGTAGATGGTTTCTAAGCTTTAATTATGTACTTTATATGCCCTATCAGCAGATAAATCATAACACCTCCACAAACCACACCTTGCTCTCAGAATCCGCGCCATCGTCTGAAGACCTGCGATAATGTTTTTTCTTCTTTTTCTTTCTTGAACGTTTTTTCTTGATCTAATAGTAGAAAATAAAGTTTTTTTTCACGGAATAAACATTCATATTACTTGTTCATAAAACATTTCTAGTTTTAGTGTCTGAATTTTTTAAAATACAACTGACCAAGAGGGGGAAATCACATAAAATCACCAAACGCAAGCTACCTTTTACCCAGAGTTGTGCAATCCCACAAACAAGTTGAGGATTAAAAGATACACATTGGGGGTTATTTACGAAAGGCAAATCCACTTTGCACTACAAGTGCAAATTGCAATGAAAGTGCACTTGGAAGTGCTGTCGCTGTAAATCTGAGGGGTAGATCTGAAATAAGGGGAAGCTCTGCTGATTTTATCATCCAATCATTTGCAAGCTAAAATGTTTTGTTTTTTTTCCCTTGCATGTCCCCCTCGGATCTACAGCGACTGCACTTTCAGTGCACTTTGCACTTGTAGTGTAAAGTGGATTTGCCTTTAGTAAATACCCCCCTTAGTGTTGGTGACTAATATCTTTTTTGAGGCTTTTCACTTTATTTTTTACCTAGTAAACCTGCCAGTAACACTTCCTTTCCTAGGGTGACAACACTCACTCTCTGTACTATATCAATGGAAAAGCAGCACTGTCACCTTAGAACAGGAAAAGTTGGGGGGTGGGGTTTGTAGTCCCAGAGCTGATAAATTATTTTGAGATTCCAGTGCAGCATTGCCAGCTCACAACAGAAAACTTGTGAGCGCAATAGGCTTCCGGAGGGATTAACGGGTACGTTTTTTTTTGCACTATACAAAACAGATGCATAACTTTATTGGTATATTCACCATAAGCAAGTAAACAAGTCATTGTTAAGGCATACATACTCTTTAAAAAACATATTAAACTGATTGTAAACCTCTAAATGAAAAAAAAAAAGTCTTCTATAGTGTGTACTAGCCTCAATTCAAAGCACAGAGCGTGGTTCCTACCTGCTCCCTCTCTCCGAGTCACTTGTGGCAGTCTATACCAGGGGTAGGCAACCTCGGCCATCCAGCTGTGGTGAAACTACAAATCCCATCATGCCTCTTCCTCTAGGAGTCATGCCTGTGATAGTCAGAATCTTGCAAATGTCTCATGGGACTTGTAGTTTCAAAACAGCTGGAGGGCCGAGGTTGCCTACCCCTGGTCTATACTGACCCAGGAGAAGTTCCCTGACCCCCCCGCCACAGGTCAAAAAGGCTGTGAAGGTTTCCCTATGAGTTTTTTTTGGAGGGTGCGTTTCCTTTCCCTCCACTTAGATTTCAGATTACACTCAGCTCTCTGCTCTGAAGTGCAGTGTAACAACTAAGATCCCTGCCTGCTGGAGCTCAGAAATGTGAAGTAAAATTTGTACTGTAGGAAGCAGTAGAGCAGAGAGGGCTGCAGATAAACCGGTTCAATCTATATAGGAGGATTTTTTTTCAGCTCTGTATATCAACTAAAGCTAGTCATTGCAGTGGGTATATGTAATGGCTTACAAACACTTTAAAAGTGGCAATAAACTCACTTTGTTTATTTTTACCTATAGAAGGCGGCTTACCTACCGTATCTCACAAAAGTGAGTACACCCCTCACATGTTTGAAAATATTTTATCTTTTCATGTGACAACACTAAAGAAATTATACTTTGCTACAATGTAAAGTAGTGAGTGTACATTGAGGATATGTATACATGCCCAAATGTGTGATGTCAATATCATGTGACCTAAACAGCTCAGCTCAAGACAGGAAATGTTCTCTCCAGCAAGAAAGACCAAACTGGGCATGTGCTCACTGACTGTGTATTAACTGGCCTTGCCCAGAGTGACCCTACAGGAGGGGGAGGATCTGTCCATACAGGATAAAACCGCCTATTTACACAATGCAGGGAATTAACCTCCTAAGTTCCACAATGAGTATAAAAAGCATGCTATTCTGCACAAACAGACTTTACTGTTGTGGGTTTAGTTACACTTTTATTTGGAAGTGGCTACAGCCTGCAAACCTGGAAGGAAGACCGAGTGAAGATGGAAGCGCCTACAGCAGTGACAGCGCCAAACTGACGGCAGTAAAAATAAACAAATATACGAACAGAGACCTGATACTTGACTTACCTCATTGTCGGATTCATCTGAACTGCTGGAAGAAGTAGAACTCGATGATGCAGAAGAAGATAATGAAGATAACTTGACCAGAGACAATAAGAGTGACACTTGTGAGATGAAAATTTTAAAACAGAAAGCTATTCTATCTTATGTACTACTGGCAGCCTTGGGGTAGATAATCTGCAAATTACTGATGCAATGTAAAAAGCAAGATTCTGCTCACAAAGAATAGGAGAAAGGGAATAGAATTGTTACAGAGAATTTGCTGAAACAGCGTATCGCATCACCCAGCAAAATGGACACCAAAATCAACCCACACACTTAAACGGATTGATTTAGTGTGCGTTTACTGCGAACAGGCGCTTACTGTATACAGAGTCTTTCATATGTAATCAACATTGCGAGTGAATAGAAAGTAGAATTGTACAGGCTATGGACATAGAAAATATTCGACCCTCGTCTCACACACACACACACACACACACACACACACTTTCCCTAATAAATGTATTGAATTATTACAAACTTTTTCTTTCTAGGCCTATAAATGTGACTATTTTCTATAAATCTGAGATAGAGATTATATTTTTTACAAAACCCTGCCCTAGCCTAACCGTTGTCTCTCCAGTGCAATGCAAATATGCCATTCATAACAGACAACAGATGAAAAAATGCTATTAGCCAACCAAGAAAAGTGTGCATGCATCAGCCACAGACCGCAATGGTCAGCCTGCAGATTTGTCCCCAATGTGGGACAGCAAGGCAGCAGGGAAGTAAACAACGCCACAGTCCTGGCTAGGATCAGTAGCTAGCTAAAGGTATGTCTGCATCTGATGTCTAAACGTATTCTTCAACAGCAGACCTCAAAATTTTGTCTTCACACATGAAAGAATTGAAAACTATTCTCACCCCACCGGATTTCTTCTTTTCCTTTTTGCGTTTCTAAAAAACAAAATATTTTTTTTTATAGATAGATGAAATTATATATATATATATATATATATATATATATATACACATACATACATACATACATATATACACACACAGTGATGTTCCCAACAAATGGTTATTTGTTATTCTAACAACTAAAAAACAACATTTTTTTTAATCCTATTCATCGATTCTTACTTATAAAAGCAGTACAATAGAAAAACATAAGCCATGTACAAAAACAAATACCCCCCTTCCCATAAAAAGCAGGAACACCCCCCGATATATTAGTAGAACATACAGTGCAGAGATCTTTAGGTCATATGTACAAAACCCAATAGGGACCACACATAGGTTAGCTCCCCCACCAGGATAGTCTTTGCTAGCATATCTTTGAAGGCCTATATAGGAGCCTATGCACTAAAACAGACAGACGCAAGGTTAGCTTGCAGACCAACTACCTGCAAAGGGACCACCTGGAAAGACAGCAGGGCTGCGGATGACGGAGGCACGTAAACTCACCACGGCATCAGGGCTCAGCAGCTATGATATACCGTGGTCAGTTTACAGGGGGTAGGTGTATAACCAGCTTTTCTTCTTTTTTTTTTTTTTTTAAGTGCTACAAGATGCCAAATTACACTGCACGAGCACTGTGCTGTACAACATGCTTTAACCACTTGCTGACTGGCTAACGCCGAATTACCTCGGCAGAATATACACAGACTCGATATCCGTCGGGTGCCCAGGATCGTCTCACTGGGAGATGCCATTTCCCTGTTCTTCTTAGCAACATGACAGATCTACTGCTCTCTGTCATCGGGAGCAGTGATCTCTCATGTTTTAGGTAGCCAATCCCAAAGCAAAGGGTGGACCAACTTAATATTGAACCCTACGGACCAAGACTGATATGCAATTAAAGTTCATGTGCATCCCAATAGTTTTGGCAATATTGTGTACATATACACATATTGCAGTCTTGAAGTGGATGCAAAGCTTCATTTATTTTTTTACACACAAAAATGATATATATATATATAGATTTGGCTGAACAGAATTAAACATTTTATATGCAAAGCTTTATTTTTTACACACACACACACAAAAAATATAATAAATATATATATATTTATTATATATTTTTTTTGTGTGTGTGTAAAAAATAAAGCTTTGCATATAAAATGTTTAATTCTGTTCAGCCAAATCTTATGATTCACACACATGCTGCACAGCTGGCCAAACTGCCCAATTTTTCTGGTCAAGCACGTCAAAGTTCCTATATGCCACCTCTCCCCCTTCTGCTTGTTCACTGGGCAATGAATCAGCATCACCCTCTGTCTATTTAGTAGGAAGGTGGCTAAAGCAGAGTAACAGAGGTGTGCACATCACAAGACCAGCTAAACAGGATTACAAACCCTTTGTAAGGTAGAACAGAAAACATATTTCATTTAGTTGTTTGCATCGAGTTCCACTTTAAAACAGACTCGGTCATGAAGGAAGGATGAAGTTTAAATGAAAGAATACATAAATAAAAATACGCTAGTACCTCTTTCTTCTTTGAAGAACCATCAGTGCCAGAAATGACCTTCTCTCTGTGCTTTTCAAGCTCCTTTCTCCAACTCTAAAACAAATTCAAAAATAAAACATCAAACTTTCCTTTTTTGTACAGAACTACAGGAGATAAAATAGTATTACAAAGAAAGATCACCGCCAAGTATAAAAACCATTTGAATTATTAAATCCGTTCTAAAGTCTTAAAGTTTTTCACCATTCTACTCATTAGGTTGAAAAACCTTCTGTGCAGCACCCCCCCACCCCCCACCAGACAACCCCCTCCCCTTTTTCTTACCGGAGAGCCCATCCAGATCCAGCGATGTGCACATTAGCGGCTTCAGCCGCTGTCTCTCTCCTCATTGGACAGGTTGATAGCAGCAGGAGACATTGGCCCATAGGTGGGGGCAGTGACCACTTGTTTGTGTTATGATACAGACCTGTACGCATCAACAGTACAAACCAGTGTTTTGTCAGGCGATTTAGCTCACATACATACAGTTTATAGCGGTATTAAACCCAACAGCAAACATTTATTTTGCAGCTTACCGATTCTTAAATGCGACGGCTGCAAATAGACATTCTTCTATTTTCATCTGGTGATCCAGCCAGTAAGTCTGTTTCTCAACAGAACAAGCTATCTTGTAGTCACAGGGATTAGACAAACCATAACACCAACAAAAGGTGCTTGCTTTTTATTTATTGATGTAAAATCTTTATCCCAAAAAAGAGCAAAACCATTTGCTGTACTGATTATACAGTGTTAGCAAGATTTTGGCTTCAATATGTTAGTGTGCATCCCACACCTCTTCCCTTCACCCAGACTAGCAATGCTGCTGTCCAAAAGGTGCCTCGTGCTCCTTCATCCAGAGTGGTATCACTCTAATAAAAGGACAGGTGCTACTGGCAAGATCACCAGGTAAAAATAGAGGGGGGGACGGACTAAACTAAAGCAGCCACCACACCTAATGATTGGTAAGCGGCAATATATTGCATATTTGGTTTTGGGTTTATGACTGATAATCTTTACCTCTCTCTTGCCCTCTATAGCAGTAGTGAACTTGAAAATTATAGAGGGACTCATGTACAGCTCCCAACATTTCCAGAGAGCCGCACAGCAGTGGCGTCTTTTTATGCATCAAAGTACATTGCATCACGTTAGAGAGTAGATTCAAAATGAATGGCCTGTAACACATCTCGACACCAAGAAATTTATATATATTTTTTTCATTGCAATGCACACTGAAAACGTTGGAGACAAATAACTCCCAGCATTGTTGTGGGGGGGGGGGAGACGGGGGACGCAATAAGAACCCTGCAGCAATAATGTCACTGACCATAATGAGAACTCCAAACACTGATGTCACTGACCCCAATAACAACAACAACCAGCATTAGTGTCAGTGATGTTAATAGTATCACCCAGTATTGGTGTCGGTAGATACAGGAAAAATTCCCAGCTTTAGTGCCAGGGATCACAGTTACAACCCCCAACATTGGTATAAGTGACTGCAATATAGAGATGCTGACGCCAGCAGCAGAAAACACAGGGCCTGCTTGGGATTTCAGCACAGCAAAGGCATTTGTGTTGCCAGCTCTTTAGAGCAGGGGTCTCCAAACTCTCTAACCAAGGAGTCAGGTTACTGTCCTTCAGACTTTAGGGGGGCTGGTCTGTGACCATTGGGAGTAGAAATTGTCCTGGGGTCTGTGGGAGTAAACAATGCATCTTTGGTATTAGGAGGAAGAATAGTGCCCCATCATTGGTGTCAGTGGGAGGAATAGTGCCCCATTGCTGGTGTCATGGAAAGAATGGTGGTGTATTGTATTAGTGGAAGAAAAAGTGCCCTAAGGGGCTAGATGCGGCCCCCAGGCCCCAGTTTGGAGACCACAGCAGGAAGTCAGGAGCTCACTACTTCCCTGAATCTGGAGCTCACTACATCCCTGAATCTGTCACCTTGAGAAAATGTCATGGTACCAAAATGCTGATGGATGTTTTTTATACTTTATTGCACTTTATATTGGAACCTCAAATCTTTTTTTTGAGGTTCATTTTTGAGATGCTGGCTGTTTCTATGCTGAGATTTATGACATATAGATTTAGATTTCATTGTCCGATCAAAAGGGAAAGTTTTAAAAGAACAAACGCGCACTTTATTCATATTCTCCTCAAACTCAGCCAGCGCCCTGGACCCTTTCTTCTTTTTCTCGAGCTGTTCTTTCACTTCCTCCCTGTGAAAGATATAAAAAAAAAAAAAAGTTGTAGTTATTGATTACTTACATAAAAGTTAATGTGGTGTAATCATCATTTGGCATCAATAAAATGTAATTCTGCTCAAATTCTAACTAAGCCTAAACCTACTCCCACCCCATTCTCAGCCTGTTCCATCTACTCTGTGAAAGAAAAGATCTGTATACTTACCTATTTTGAAGCTGCTCCAGTCCGGACACATGATCGGGTTCCAGTGCCAGCTTCAGTGTAGAGGAGAGGCATCAACAACAGCTGCAGAGCCTGAGTGATGATGTCACCCATAGGCTTACTATGAGGCAGGCGTTGTCGTCTGCCCCTCCTCTACATTGAAGCTGGCGCTGTGACCCCATCATGTGACCGACGATAGTGGCTTAAGAATCGATATGTATAGACCTCTTTTCTTTTACACCAGTGATATGAAATTAGTGGACCTCCAGCTGTTGCAAAACTACAAGTCCCACCATGCCTCTGGGTGTTATGCTTGTGGCTGTCAGAATCTTGCTATGCCTCATGGGACTTGTAGTTCTGCAACAGCTGGAGGTCCGCTAATTGCATATCCCTGTTTTACAGGGTAGATAGAACAGTTACTGAATTGGGGTGGGAGTAGATTTAGGCTTAGTTAAAATTTGACCAGAATTCCACTTTAACTCAATCAATAGTAAAACATCTAAACCCAGTTTGCTTAGTAGGACTGTCAACAGAAATAGACATAGAAAATAAATAAAAAAAAATCTGATAATTTACTAGATCGCTGTGCAAATACAGTGCGACATAAAATATTGTAGGGACTGATATTTTATTCTCTAGGGTTATTATCTGCTAAATATATAATATGTTTGGGGGGTTCCCAAGTAATTTTCTAGCAAAAAAAATTGATTTTTACTTGTGTGACAAGTGTCAGAAAAAGGCCTGGTCTTATAGTGGTTAAGGCTGTCAGCAGATTGGCCTCTACAAGCTGGACAGAGCAACTGAGCATGTGCAGAGAAGGGTGAGGCAGTGCATTACAGGATTTTAAACATTATAGGCACTTGCTTTGTAATTTTGTATATGGACCCAACTGTAGCTATAGTGCATCTGGAAAGTATTCACAGCGCTTCACTTTTTCCACATTTTGTTATGTCACAGCCTTATTACAAAATGCATTTAATTATTTCCCTCAAAATTCTACAAACAATAGCCCATAATGACAACATTAACCAATTGGCGACTAGCAGCCGCAGTTTTACTGCGGCAGAATGGCTCCGCGAAACAACTTATGTTACTTCGCTTTGCCTAGTGGCCACGCTCACCGCTGGCACGCGCACGCTGCTAGGTCCCCGCGATCACTCGTGAAAAGGCGAGAACTGGGATGTGTGTGTAAATACCGTACTTAAAGTGGAGGTTCACCCTTAAAACAACTCTGTGTCATCCCATCCAGCATACTTGCTTCAGCGCCAGTATGCTGTTTTTTTTTTTTTTTAATCTCTGTACTTACTGTTTAACCACTTGTCATCTGCCCACCGTCAAATGACGGCGGGCAGACGACTCCATTGTTCTGACATCACGTCATATGACGTGATGTCCCTTTAAAGCCGCGGGCGCGCGTCGCCGGCGCCGCGCGCGCGCGCCGCTCTGCGGGGATCCCGTGCGACTGCCCGGCGGCAACGATCGCCGCCGGGCACACGCGATTGCTCAGTAACTGAGCTGGGACGTGCAGCTCTGTGTGTAAACACAGAGCTGCACGTCCCTGTCAGGGAGAGAGGAGAGCGGTTGTGTCCCTTGTACATAGGGACACAATCGGTCACCTCCCCCAGTCACCCCCCCCCTCCCCCTACAGTTAGAACACTCATAGGACACACATTTAACCCCTTCCCCGCCCCCTAGTGGTTAACCCCTTCACTGCCAGTCACATTTATACAGTAATCAATGCATATTTATAGCATTTTTCACTGTATAAATGTAAATGGTCCCAAAAATGTCAGAAAAGTGTCCGAAATGTCCGCCATAACGTCGCAGTCCCAATAAAAAAAAAATCGCAGATCGCCGCCATTAATAGTAAAAAAAAAAAAAAAAAAAGCCATTAACTATCCCCTATTTTGTAAACGCTATAAATTTTGCGCAAACCAATCGATTTTTTTTTTTACCAAAAATATGTAGAAGAATACGTATCGGCCTAAACTGAGGGAAAAAAGGGATTTTTAAATACAGCTTACCTGTAAAATCCTTTTCTTGGAGTACATCACGGGACACAGAGCGGCATATTCATTACTATATGGGTTATATGGAGTACCTTCAGGTGTGGACACTGGCAATCTCAAACAGGAAGTCCCCTCCCTATATAACCCCCTCCCCTAGAGGGAGTCCCTCAGTTTTGTAGCAAGCAGTATGCCTCCCAAAATGGTCACCCAAAAGAGGGGTGGGAGCTCTGTGTCCCGTGATGTACTCCAAGAAAAGGATTTTACAGGTAAGCTGTATTTAAAAATCCCTTTTTCTTTCTCGTACATCACGGGACACAGAGCGGCATATTCATTACTATGTGGGATGTCCGAAAGCAATGCTTTAATGAGGGGAGGGAGACATCTTCCAAAGAAGGATTCAATTTAGAGGTAAACTCAAATAATAATAATAATTCCAACTTAGTCAAGAAAAAAACTTTTTTTTTTTTTTTTTTTTTTTTTTTTAACCCAGGGTGCTTCTGATCCCGAGGATTTCAAACTGCAGCCTGTAGTACTGCCTGTCCAAAGGCAGAATCCGCATTCCTTCTCACGTCTAGTTGATAAAACCTTGTAAACGTGTGGACTGATGACCACGTTGCCGCCTTGCATATCTGAGCCATAGAGATCTGATGGTGTGCTGCCCAAGAGGCGCCCATGGCCCTGGTAGAATGGGCCTTTACCGACAACGGAGGAGGTAACCTCTTCAAACCGTAGGCTTGAATGATTAATTGTCTAATCCATCTCGAGATGGTGGATTTTGCCGCTGCCTGCCCCTTCTTGGGGCCATCTGGTAGAACGAATAATACATCTGTCTTCCGGATCTTTTCTGTAGCTTTAAGATAGGCCTTCATGGCCCGGACAATATCCAAGGTATGCAGCAACCCCTCCTTTCTAGATGTAGGTTTTGGAAAGAAGGATGGAAGTACCAAATCCTGGTTTAAGTGAAATTTGGATATAACCTTTGGTAGAAAGGAAGGATGGGGCCGGAGAACTGCCCTGTCCTTATGTAGAACGAGATATGGTTCCTTACACGATAAGGCTGCTAATTCTGACACTCTCCTGGCCGAAACTATGGCGACCAAGAAAACCAACTTTCTTGTCAGTAAGACTAAAGGAATCTCAGCCAACGGCTCAAAGGGTTGTTTCTGTAAAGTGGACAGGACAAGATTTAAGTCCCATGGACAAATTGGTGACTTGACAGGAGGATTAATACGCAAGACCCCCTGTATGAAGGTCTTTACCAGCGAGTGGGTGGCCAGCGGCCTCTGAAACCACACTGACAGAGCTGAGATCTGTCCCTTGATTGTGCTTAGTGCCAGGCCTTTATCCACTCCTAGCTGGAGAAAACTTAACACCCTATCAATAGTATATTTGCGGGAATTCCATCTTTTGGATTCACACCAGCCTACGTAGTTCCTCCACACCCTGTAATAAATCACCCTGGAGACCGGCTTTCTAGCCCTAATCAGGGTAGGGATTACCTGCCTAGACAGACCTCTACCCCTGAGAATCAGGGATTCAGCCTCCAGGCCGTCAAATTTAGACGCTGTAATGTAGGGTGGAGGATCGGGCCTTGTGAGAGTAGGTCTGGTTGTAGAGGAAGAGTCCAAGGGTCTCCCACTGCCATCTTCAGGACTAGTGAGTACCAAGTCCTCCGGGGCCAAGCCGGAGCTACTAGAATGACTGGCTTGTGCTCCACTCTGATCTTGCGCAACAGGCGAGGGAGTAACTGTAGTGGAGGGAATGCATATAGAAGTTTGAATTGATGCCAAGGGCAAAACAACGCATCGGTTCCGCAGGCCATCGGATCCCTCGCTCGAGACACGAACCTGTCTAGTTTCTTGTTGAACCTGGATGCCATTATATCTACGTCCGGCATACCCCACCTCTGGCAGATTGTCTGAAAGACCTGGGGATGCAGAGACCACTCCCCTGGCAACAGACTCTGGCGACTTAAGAAGTCTGCCTGCAGGTTGTCCACTCCGGGAATGAATATCGCCGAAATGCAGGGTACATGAACCTCTGCCCACTGAAAAATCAAGCTCACCTCCCTCTGAGCGGCCTGACTCCTGGTTCCCCCTTGGTGGTTTATGTATGCCACCGCCGTGGCATTGTCTGACTGGATTCTCACCGGGAACCCCTTTAATCTGGAGGTCCATGCCAGAAGGGCTAGGCGAGCAGCTCTGATCTCCAAGATATTGATGGGGAGCTGCCTCTCCGCTTTCACCCAAGTTCCCTGGCGAGAGAACCCCTCGAAGACCGCCCCCCAGCCTGCCAGGCTGGCGTCTGTGGTAACTACCTTCCAGACAATAGGGCTGAAGGATTTTCCCTTTAGAAGGTTCTGAGGGTTCAACCACCAGGCCAGGCTTTGTCGGACCCTTGATGATAGCGTCAAAGGGGACTCTAAGGCATGTGCCCTCTTGCCCCAGGCTGCTAGAATGGCTGCCTGTAGGACGCGAGTGTGGATCTGAGCGTATGGTACTGCCTCGAACGTGGCCACTAGCTTGCCTAGTACTCGCATACACAGGCGAATAGTTGGTTTTTTCTTGTTTAGAACCAACTGAACCAACCCCTTGATAGCTTCGATCTTTACCAGGGGCAGGAACACCTTTTGCTGTTCTGTGTCTAACCTCATGCCGAGGTATTCCAACTGCTTTGTAGGCTGGAACGCTGACTTTCCCCGGTTTAGGACCCAGCCGAATTCTTCGAGGTACCGAACCGTGAGGTTTACTGCCTTTTGCAGACCCGGCCGTGAGTGATCTATGATTAAAAGGTCGTCCAAGTATGCTAGGACTGTGACCCCCTGGATCCTTAAATTGGCCAGAACTGGGGCTAGGATCTTCGTGAATACCCGGGGGGCCGTGGCCAGCCCGAAGGGGAGCGCCCTGAATTGGAAGTGTCGCTGCCCCACCGCGAAGCGTAAAAATCTTTGATGCAACTGAAAGATTGGTACATGAAGGTAAGCATCCTTTATGTCTATGGAGGCCAGAAAATCGTCCTTCTGAAGCGCGGCGGCTGCTGACCGGATGGATTCCATCCGGAAGGAACGAACCCTTAGGTAACCGTTTAACCTCTTTAGGTCCAAGATTGGCCTGACATCGCCGTTGGGCTTTGGTATGACAAAGAGATTGGAATAGAAACCTAGCCCTTGCTCTTGGGCTGGCACTTCTATAATTACGTCCTGGCAAAGCAGGTGATCCAAAGCTGCCAGCATTGAGGCCTTCCTTGCTGGATCCGTTGGTAGCCTTGATTCTTGAAAATGAGGCGGAGGATACCTTAGAAACTCCAGTCTGTAACCTGTGGTTACCGATGCCCGGACCCATTTGTCGGGGATCTTGGCTTCCCAAACTTCTGAGAAGAAACGAAGCCTTCCCCCCACCCGCGAGAGTGGGGGGGCCCCTTCATAAGGCAGACTTAGGGGCTGTTTTTGACGGCTTGCGATACCACGGCCTCTTACCCCCAGGGGCCTGTCCCTGCGATCTACTGTTAACGTTGGATCGTGCAGGCGGCCGTCGATACTGCCTGGAATTTGAGGGCCCCGAGACAGGAAAGAGCTGCCTTTTAAATGTAGGAGCCCGGAATGTCTTTTTGACCGGTAAAAGGGTACTCTTGCCATTTGAAATAGTCTGAATGTATTTATCCAGATCCTCCCCGAAGAGTCGTCCTCCATGGAAGGGAAACCCTGCCAGAAGCTTTTTGCATGGGGGCTCCGCCGCCCAGTTCTTCAGCCATAAGAGCCTTCTCATGTGCACCAAAAATAGTGATAAACGAGAGGCCTGCTGGATGGAATCTTTTATAGCATCTACAGCAAAACACAGAGCTCTGGGAATGTCAGAAAACTCTTCTGCTTGTTGTTTTTTTTTTTTTTTTAAATATATATTATCTTTTTACAATATACAGTGACCCCAAACTTAGTTTGCCAGCCTCCAACCTGCTGCAAAAAGGGGAATTTTTTGGCTTAACAAAAAAGGCATTGGAACAAAGTCCAGCATGTACTACCCCTCTTCCGCCACCGGGAGTCACTGTTCTGCCGCTCTGCGTCCTCTCCTTCTGAAAATCAGCCTCAGACTGAGCACTGACAATGCCTGGACCTATATAGCACCCTGGCAAACAGGAACTTATGGTTTTTACAAACTCCAAGTCCTGGGCCCAGGGTCCAGCCCTCCAAAGAGGAGCATTATAGGCAAAACCCCACGGCTTGGGGCCCGGGTACTGTCCACTTTGGCACTGAGGCTCCTTGGACAGATCCGGTTAGCCCGCCCTTAATCCCAAGGATGTGGAGCAAAGCTATTCCGTGACCAACACCTAAGACACTGGCGAAAAAACTGAGGGACTCCCTCTAGGGGAGGGGGTTATATAGGGAGGGGACTTCCTGTTTGAGATTGCCAGTGTCCACACCTGAAGGTACTCCATATAACCCACATAGTAATGAATATGCCGCTCTGTGTCCCGTGATGTACGAGAAAGAAAAATATTTTTTTTATATATTTTTGGGTTATTTATTATAGCAAAAAGGAAAAAATATTGCATTTTTTTTAAAATTGACGCTCTATTTTTGTTTATAGCGTAAAAAATTAAAACCGCAGAGGTGATCAAATACCACCAAAAGAAAGCTCTATTTGTGGGAAAAAAAGGACGCCAATTTTGTTTGGGAGCCACGTCGCACGACCGCGCAATTGTCAGTTAAAGCGACGCAGTGCCGGAAGCTTATATTTTGTCTGGGCAGGAAGGGGGTGTAGGTGCACAGTAGGCAAGTGGTTAATTGATCATTTTATTTTGTCCCTACTGCAGGGAATGGCGAGGCTATGGAGCGTCACGGCTTCCGAAAATAGCCGACTAGCACTCGGGTCTTCCCGGCGCTATACGGCGCCTGCGCACAGACCTAGAAGCTGTACATATCCGAGTCCTATTTCGGCTTTTTTCGGAGGGCGTGAAGCGTCATAGCCATTAGACTCTGATATATACGGCGCCTGCGCAGTCAGCTCCTAGGTCTGTGCGCAGGCGCCGTATAGCGCCGGGAAGACCCGAGTGCTAGTCGGCTATTTTCGGAAGCCGTAAACAGTAAGTACAGAGATTAAAAAAAACAGCATACTGGCGCTGACACCAGTATGCTGGATGGGATGACACAAGAGTTGTTTTAAGGGTGAACCCCCTCTTTAAGTATTTTGAAGCTGCTCCAGTCCAGCCACATGCCGGCTGGTTGCTCGGGTCTCCTGGTGGGACGGGA
Organism: Rana kukunoris; assembly: GCA_029574335.1. Lineage (NCBI taxonomy): Eukaryota > Metazoa > Chordata > Amphibia > Anura > Ranidae > Rana > Rana kukunoris. Next base: position 34,491,545 of record CM056053.1, read on the forward strand.
AAGCCCAGGGGAGCGGTGGCAGGAGTGGATGTCCTCTCCTGCTGATTGCAATAATGGCCGAGCGGCTGTTTAGCCAACACAATGGAGCAGTGGGGGGGAAAAAAAAAAAAAAAAAATCACATTCCTGTTCAAATTGCATGAGACTGTTTGCAGTGCGATTTTCGACCATTTCGCACATCGCACAGCAAAGTATTGGTACTTGGTATCGGCAAGTACTTGGATGGAAGTATCGTCACTCTTACTGATAAAAAAAAACGGTATCGGTGCAACGCTAGTTATGACGCAGAAAAAATAAATAAAATATTAGGGCACTGGTTTACCTGCCAGGGAATTAGCATTTCTGTCCAGTATGGAAACTCACTTAGTGTCTCCTCCTGACTGGACAGTGAAGCAGGAGATGCATACCTCTGAGGTCATCCCTCTGCTTCCTCCTCCAGCATATAAATGCAGAACACTCAATTGAACTCTAGTACTTTTCTCCCATTAATTATGCCACGTACACACGATAATTTTTCGGCATGTAAAAAACAATGTTTTTCAGCATCTAGAAAAAACGTTGTTTTTTCCAACTTCGTCATTAAAATGGCGTTGCCCACACACGATCATTTAAAAAAAATGCTCTAGCAAAGCGCGGTGACATACAACACGTACGACTTCACTATAAAGGGGAAGTTCCATGCGGATGACGCCACCCTTGGGGCTGCTTTAGCCGATTTTGTGTTCGTAAAAGACGATTCGCGCTTTTCTGTCTGTGCTTACTCCATTACGAACGGTAGTTTTACCAGAACGAGCGCTCCCATTCCATAACTTGCTTCTGAGCATGCGCTGATTTTTAACGTCGTTTTAGCCCACACACGATAATTTTTTACAACTCGAAAAACGACATTGTTTAAAACGTCGTTAAAAAATGCAGCATGTTCGGGGGAAAAAAAATGTTTTTCAGAACCCGAAAAATGATGTGAAGCCCACACACGATCGTTTTAAATTACATTTTTTTTTAATTTTGTTTTTCTTCCAATGACGAAAAATGATCGTGTGTACGCGGCTTTAGTCTTACTACAGCACAACAATGGATTACAAGGAGCTGAAATTAAGTTAAATTCAGGTAGTTATACTAGTTGCATTTAAAATACAAGCAAAGATTTATTTTAAATAAATACATAAATGCCTTTAATATCTGCTTGAAATTCAGCTTCGCTATAAGCGAGCACAACTCACCAGGTAGGTCTTGGTCTGCTTAAATAATCCTGAATGCTTGGTCCACCTGAAGCTGCAGGGCCCTTGGCTCTGGCCATAGCTATGGGGTTCATATATGCCTAGAACAGAAAAAGAAAATTTATATTTATATATCATAGATGCAAACTAGAATCTCTTATGAAGCAAAAAAAGTATATCTCAAGCCAAAACCTTTGACTGTGGAGATTTCACCCCCCCCCATCCTGTAGACATAACAGGAGGTGAAAGAAAGTCTCTCCAAAGTGTGGGAACCCCCTTATAAAGCCTAGTACACACGGGCCGAATGCTGGAGGGCATCAACCGATTCAATAGAAACCAGTCGACATTTGTACTGCAGCTGGCTTTTGTCGAAGAGGCATGACAGAAAAATGTGGGGGCGCCCCCCCTGTCAGAAAACAGTAGAACAGCAGGGGAGATCGCTGTACTAACATCGAATAGTTCATGGGTCTTCAAACTACGGCCCTCCAGTTATTCAGGAACTACAATTCCCATCATGCCTAGTCATGTCTGTCAATGTGTTACAATGCCTCATGGGATGTGTAGTTCTACAACAGCTGGAGGGCCGTAGTTTGAGGATCCCTGGGATGGATAGTTAGTACAGCAGCTCCCCCGGAGCTGTCAGTTTTTTTTGTTTAACCCAGCAGATGAAGACACGTGACCCTGTGTCGTAACGCGTAGGGAAGGAAGGAAAGACGTGCATTGAGTGGCGTGCTGCCAGTGCTGTGGTCGCCGTTGTATTATATGCAACATTTATTTGTCTGTTTTGTAAGTGCAATTCTTTTATTAAATTTGTTTACCCTAAGATAATACACGATTGGAGGCTCTTGTCTTCTCCCCCCTCCTCTTTGTTTCCTACAGGCATTAAGATCCTAGGCATCCATCCTCCCACCGATCCGCGGTGGTGAGCAGGACTCCCCAGTGAGGTTTCGCTGCATAAGGAACATCTATATAAGCCTGCACTCACCGGCTGAAGGTGAGGCCCCGTACACACGACCGAGCTTCTCGGCAGAATCCAGCGAGAAGCTCGCTGGGATCCATATTCTGCCGAGAAGCTTGATCGTGTGTACACTTTCACCGAGCAAACTGTCGAGCGAGGCGTCAAGCCAAAATAGAGAGCAGGTTCTCTATTTGCTCGATGGGCCATCGGGACTAATGGCTCGACGCCTTTTTTCGACAGCCTGGTCGACGAACTCGATGGCCGGCCGAGAATCTCGTCGGGCGGAACGATGGGTTTAGCCCGACGAGGTTCTCGTACGTGTGTACACGGCCTGAGAGTTCTGGGAGACCAGAACCTTGTGTGCGGCGTTTTTCCTATCTCTAGGACCAGTGGGCATCCTTGCAGCATCCTTTTCACCATCACTGACTATTGTTGCACCTTTGATGTGTTGCACCTTTGAACTTTGTCCTTAATATTTGAGTTTGGCACTTTGCACTTTAATTCTTCATACTCATGCAATTTTTATGAATGTGATTATTTGCCCTTATTTGCGCAATCACCCTATTTTATCTATCAAAAAATAAAAAACTACTAGTGTGTAGCAGGCATTAGACAGCTGTCATCAGAATTTCTCTCCAGCTGATCTAGCAACTTCACATTTTGGATTCCATCCTCATTTTATGTCCTGATGACAATGGCCAACAGGACAAAAGTATAACACTGTAGATCATTGATCCAGGGAGCATTCAACTGCCCAAGGCCTTGTTCACGTGAGCTTTAGCTTATATAAAAACAGCAAGATTTTTTTTACTATTATACAGAATTTATATGGCATCAACAGTTCAGGCAGAGATTTACAATACAGGAGGGAGACAGAGTTACAATATATACAGTGCGGAAAATAAGTATTTGAACACCCTGCTATTTTGCAAGTTCTCTCACTTGGAAATCATGGAGGGGTCTGAAATTGTCATCGTAGGTGCATGTCCACTGTGAGAGACATAATCAAAAAAAAAAAATTCCAGAAATCACAATGTATGATTTTTTAACTATTTATTTGTATGATACAGCTGCAAAGAAGTATTTGAACACCTGTCTATCAGCTAGAATTCTGACCCTCAAAGACCTGTTAGTCTGCCTTTAAAATGTCCACCTCCACTTCATTTATTATCCTAAATTAGATGCACCTGTTTGAGGTCATTAGCTGCATAAAGACACCTGTCCACCCCATACAATCAGTAAGAATCCAACTACTAACATGGCCAAGACCAAAGAGCTGTCCAAAGACACTAGAGACAAAATTGTACACCTCCACAAGGCGGCTGGAAAGGGCTACGGGGAAATTGCCAAGCAGCTTGGTGAAAAAAGGTCCACTGTTGGAGCAATCATTAGAAAATGGAAGAAGCTAAACATGACTGTCAATCTCCCTCGGACTGGGGCTCCATGCAAAATCTCACCTCGTGGGGTCTCAATGATCCTAAGAAAGGTGAGAAATCAGCCCAGGACTACACGGGAGGAGCTGGTCAATGACCTGAAAAGAGCTGGGACCACCGTTTCCAAGGTTACTGTTGGTAATACACTAAGACGTCATGGTTTGAAATCATGCATGGCACGGAAGGTTCCCCTGCTTAAACCAGCACATGTCAAGGCCCATCTTAAGTTTGCCAATGACCATTTGGATGATCCAGAGGAGTCATGGGAGAAAGTCATGTGGTCAGATGAGACCAAAATAGAACTTTTTGGTCATAATTCCACTAACCGTGTTTGGAGGAAGAAGAATGATGAGTACCATCCCAAGAACACCATCCCTACTGTGAAGCATGGGGGTGGTAGCATCATGCTTTGGGGGTGTTTTTCTGCACATGGGACAGGGCGACTGCACTGTATTAAGGAGAGGATGACCGGGCCATGTATTGCAAGATTTTGGGCAACAACCTCCTTCCCTCAGTTAGAGCTTTGAAGATGGGTCGAGGCTGGGTCTTCCAACATGACAATGACCCGAAGCACACAGCCAGGATAACCAAGGAGTGGCTCTGTAAGAAGCATATCAAGGTTCTGGCGTGGCCTAGCCAGTCTCCAGACCTAAACCCAATAGAGAATCTTTGGAGGGAGCTCAAACTCCGTGTTTCTCAGTGACAGCCCAGAAACCTGACTGATCTAGAGAAGATCTGTGTGGAGGAGTGGGCCAAAATCCCTCCTCCAGTGTGTGCAAACCTGGTGAAAAACTACAAGAAACGTTTGACCTCTGTAATTGCAAACAAAGGCTACTGTACCAAATATTAACATTGATTTTCTCAGGTGTTCAAATACTTATTTGCAGCTGTATCATACAAATAAATAGTTTAAAAAAATCATAAATTGTGATTTCTGGAATTTTTTTTTTTGATTATGTCTCTCATAGTGGACATGCACCTACGATGACAATTTCAGACGCCTCCATGATTTCCAAGTGGGAGAACTTGCAAAATAGCAGGGGGTTCAAATACTTATTTTCCACACTGTATTAGGGTTGTCCCAATACCACTTTTTTAGGACCGAGTACAAGTACCGATACTTTTTTTCAAGTACTCGCCAATACCGATACTTTTTTTTAAATGTGTCCACAGAGGCAGCCATGTCTCCCACACAGAGGCAGCCATGTCCCCCACACGGAGGCAGCCACCGCCGCATAGTTAATACATGCGGGGAACATTACAGCTTTCAATTGAATAGCTGTAGTGTTCCCCGCCGCGCAGCGTATAGACACTCCCCTTGCTCGGGATTGGACAGATCACCCGTTGCGGCGGAGGCGGCGGCAAGGGGGTGGGGGGCTGAGTATCGGATCTGGCTTCGGGGGCATTTGCGGGAGTACAAGTACTCCCGCAAATGCTTAGTATCGGTCCCGATACCAATACTGGTATCGGGACAACCCTAATATATATAATGCAAGAGAAGTCACAGCAATCATCTATTTAAAGCGGAGCTCCACACAAAACAGGGAAGTTTCGCTTAAAGTGCAACTATAGGCAAAACTTTTATCACTTGGAATAGAGCAAGGGAGGATTATAACCCGTTAGTTTTTTCCCGCCCTGTATGTCCCTTTGCAGAGATTTCCCTTCACTTCCTGTCCCTAAGCCAAACAGGAAGCAAGAGGAAATCACTGCAAATTAAGGGACTTCTTTGGGGACCTCCCAGGTCACCAGAACTAGTGTCCCCATTGGAAGATTTGCCCTCTATTACTTTTCTGGGGACAACTCAAAATTTGGGTTCCCTTATTTTCACAATAGAAAACAGGACAAAGAGAGAGGATGAATCTCCCTAATGGGGACACAGACAGTTGTTTTAATTCCTCTCCACTCTATCCAAATAAAAAAAGCCTTTAGTTATATTTGAAGGCTTCCCTCCTTCTCTTCACCAAATGGCATGGGGGGGCAGCAGATACCTGGTACTGATAGGTACCCACTCCCACTTCTACTCAGATCACCTCCTCTCCCACTCCCTCCAGTCATCTGGGACAGGTTTCCCAGAAGACTGCAGGACTTAGCAAAGCCACAGGCTGTCACAGCCGGGTGCCCACAGTGCAGCGCCAGGGACAAAAGACAGAGGGAAGGAACGGCTCAGGTAAGCACAGCGCTGGATTCTAGGACAGGCCAGTTTTTGTAGCTGTTGACTTTTAATTAACAACAATTACTTCTACTACTTCCTGCAAAAGTTCCATACCTAGAAAGTAAACAATGCAGGACACTGTGCGATGCACCGATCACAGTTGCAATGCTCTGCAGGCTTCAATGCAAAAATGTAATAAAAGCACAATTTTAGCACAAGTACATTCATTACATTTCTGTAAAAAAAAGGACATTGCCTTTTAACACCGATCCAATAAGCACAACGGTGGCCCCAGAAAAATAAAAAAGCCCAGAGGAAAATACTGGACATAAAAATGTACATTCACAAACTTTCATTGTGAGTAGTTTACGTAGAACAAGCAAAAAGCCACAACTAATTATCAGACAAGACTGTGTGTCCTCATCCAAAGAGAAGCCCGATGTTGGCACACACAATGTGTGACCCAGAGGGACCTCGTCACCAGGAAACGACGGCCCATGACGATAGACTGCAAACTTTAGGAGGCACATGAAAGATTCATTAGCTTCTCCTTAGCAAGGCTCACAAGGGATGCAATGGCCGACATGGATTTATTGCCCTCAATCCCTACCCCCTTCAGCTGCTGAGGCAGCATCCAAAAAGGTGTACACAAATGCTGCAGCAGGAATTAAACACCTTTGTTGCTTTTGGTGGTTGCTACTGCCTGCGGCTTACCTGCACTGCATCTGCGACCTTCCTGGTTTAGCTGCACCTTGCCATAGACTTCTATTGTATCCTGCAGGTGGGGTGCACTTTCTGAAAGTGCACAAAAACTCATACATTCAAAAAGTGCACCAAACCCGCAGAATTATTGAAGTCTATGGCGAAGTGCAGCAAACCTGCAGGTACACTGCACCCATAGTGTGGGTAAACTGCAGCACATTAGTGTGAAAGCAGCCCTATCCTATTATGCCCAATGTATTGCTTCACACTGGCACTGGTTTGGAACTAGCAGGTGGCACTAGTTTGGAACTGGCAGATGGCACTATTGGCACTAGCAGGCGGCACTGATTTGGAACTGACAGATGGCACTAGTTTGGGACAGATGGCACTGGCAGATGGCACTGGCAATTGGAACTGTTGGTACTGGCAAGTGGCACTGGTAGGCACAGGTGGGTGACACTGGCTGGCACTGGCAGGTTTCACACTAAGCCGAGTGCAACTGTGTGAAACTAACAGAGAGGAGAGAGAGAGGAGCTGTCAGCTCAATGTCGAGGGTGGGCAGGACTCCGCAGCTAAATTACACCAGCCAGTGATTGGGCTGCTTTAGAAAGGGGCGGCGCCACATACAGGTAGCGGCCCACCCAGATACCATCACATTGGCTGGTGTAATATAGCTGCTGGTTCCCGCCCACCCCCGACATCAAGCTGACAGCTCCTCTCACTCTCTCTCCTCTGTTACTTGTCAGTTTCACATGCAGCGCGGCGCTTGATGCTTCCAGAGAAGGGAGGAGAAACGGCGGTCAGTGTAAAATATCGGCCTAATTTTGATAATAATCAGCCGATTTATCAAAAATGGCCAAATATCGGCCTGCCGATTATATCGGTCTACCTCTTATATGCAGTGTAAGCGACTGCTAGTCTCTGGAGACACACTTGTCTTTGTTCTCCTCACCTGGTTGCCGCCACACACGCTTATCACCATCTGAACCAAATACATTTATCTTGGTCTCATCAGACCACAGGACATGTTCCAGTAATCCATGTCCTTAGTCTGCTTGTCTTCAGCAAACTTTTTGCGGGATTTTTTGTGCATCATCTTTAGAAGAGGCCTCCTTCTGGGACGACAGCCATGCAGACCAATTTGATGCGGTGTATGGTCTGACCACCGACAGGCTGACCCCCCACCCCTCCTTCAGCAATGCTGGCAGCACTCATACGTCTATTTCCCAAAGACAACCTCTGTATATGACGCTGAGTACCAGGCCATAGGGCAAACCGCAGGTCACGTCTCTAATGTAGGGGGGTCTGTATTGTAGAGGGGGGCTGTAATGTAGGGGGGTCTGCACTGTAGGGAAGACTGTGTAACATGCAGGGGGTCCAGAACTGTTAGGGAGGTGTCTGTGTAACAAACTGTGGGGGGCTGTGTAATGTAAAGGGGTCCAGAGGTGCAGTACTATAATGTAAAATGGTCCAGAGGTGCAGGGTGCTGGAACCCCACATCCCATCATTAACCGCCGCTGTGCAAACCCCCCGGGCTGCTCAGTCTAAAATGCCCGGGCCTATTTTTTGTCTCAGTCCGGGCCTGCTGAGCATGTGACCTCAACTTCTTTGGTCCACCATGGTGAGGCCTGTTCTGAGTGGAAGCTGTCCTCTCCTGTATGATCTTGGCCACTGTGCTACAAATCAGTTTCAGGGTCTTGGCAATCTTCTTATAGCCTAGGCCATCTTTATGTAGAGCAACAATTGTTTTCTTCAGATCCTCAGGGAGTTCTTTGCCATGAGGTGTCATGTTGAACTTCCAGTGACCAGTATGAGAGCAAGAGTGATAACACCAAATTTAACACCCCTGATCCCCATTCACACCTGAGACCTTGTAACACTAAGGGCCCTTTCACACGTCCGCTCCGCCTGTCCGTTTATTACAAGTCTGTTTACGGACTTGTAATGAACCCCTATGGGAGCGGATCCGTTAGCGGATGATGCATCCGCTAACGTCCGCAAGATCCGCATCCGTTTTTTCGGACAGAAGAATGTCCTATTTTTCTTCCGTCCGGCCGAACGGATCGGATGCAAACGGACAGACGGTCCGTTTCCATCCGATTCCCCATAGGGGATAGCGGAGGAGAGACAGGGCCGTCCCTGCACAGTGTGCGGGGACCGCCCTGTCCACCCGACAGCTCAGCGGAGACCCCCCGCTGAGCCGACGGACACACGTAGCGGACTGAAAAACGGACCGCTCCGTGTGTAAGGAGCCTTAGGGCTTATTCACACTTGGCGGACTCCATCGCAGTCCGCCCCGACAGAGTCCGCCAGCTCAGCGGGAGATCAGTCCGCAGATCTCCGCTGAGCCGAAGGATGCTTGTCGGGCACCGCTGTCTCCTATGGAGCGATCTGATAAAAAGGGACAGCATGTCCGTTTTCATCAGATCTTACCCGATCCGATCCGCATGGACGGATGGGGACGTATACCCCATACGTTTGTTTTTAGCGGGTCGGATGTCAGCGGACATGTCTCCGCTGACATGCAACGCTCCATAGAGATGCATGGAGCGCCAGTTCAGGTCCGCCGTCAAAACTGACAGGAGGACCTGAATGGACTAAATTGTGAATGAGACCTAACGAGTCACATGACACCGGGGAGGGAAAATGGCTAATTGGGCCCAATATGGAAATTTTCACTTAGGGGTGTACTCACTTTTGTTGCCAGCGGTTTAGACATTAATGGCTGTGTGTTGAGTTATTTTGAGGGGACAGCAAATGTACACTGTTATACAAGCTGTACACTCACTACACAACATTGTAGCAAAGTGTAATTTCTTCAGTGATGTCACATGAAAATATACAATAAAATATTACAAAGACGTGAGGGGTGCACTTACTTTTGTGACACACTGTGTGGTGTTCTGGTCCCGGGCAGGGACAATCTCCTCTATAACTAGTAATATAAGATGTGTACTGAGGAGACAGACATGTATATGAGATGGGACAGCCCGGGACCCGCACACAGGAGCCCATGATGACGTCTCAGACCGGTGTCCCCCATAGTGACCCCTCATCAGTTCTCTATCACCATGGTGACGGATAATGGCGGCGATATGACATCTCCCTATGTATAGCGCAGTCTCCTCTCTGTCACTGGGCTCCATATATAATATACATTCTCCAGCACGCCGCCCCGGGATCTGTACTCACCACCCGGTTGTCGCGCTTCCCCATGATGCTCTGCGTTCTCCCGTTCGCACTCCCGGGGAGAAGCCCTCAGCGGCCTCACACAGCGAACACACTATAGAGAGGAGCTGAGAAAGAGAGAACGGCTCCGGAGCTGAGAGCTCCCCCTGCTGGAGGGAAGCCCAGCGCGCCACCTCTAGGCATGTTTGGACATCGGCGTGTGAATACCTGGGATCTATTGCAACCAATCAGAATGCGTCTTGTGTGGGCGGACTTCAGCTAAATGAATTCTAATTGGTTTCTGTAACTGAGCAACACAAATAAATAAATGGCAGACTGGAATGAATAACGTTATAGCGAGGTTTGATTTATGTAGTGCTAAAACCCGGGGTACTTCATCAGAGACACGTCTGTATAGGGTCAGGTAGAAGAAAGGGATTGGAACCCTTACCCCTGCCAGGTTTTTAATGCTGTCTGTGTCCACACTTAGGGGATTCATCCTCTATATTTGTCCTGTTTACTGTAATCCCAAATGGCGAAGCACAGGGGTCACCAGGGTAGAGGTCAGGGGTCACCAGGGCAGAGGACAGGGGTCACCAGGGCAGAGGACAGGGGTCACCATCAGGGCAGAGAGGACAGGGGTCACCAGGGAAGAGGACAGTTGTCACCACCAGGGCAGAGAGTACAGGGGTCACCAGGGCAGAGGACAGGGGTCACCAGGTCAGAGAGGACAGAGGTCACCAGGGAAGAGGACAGTTGTCACCACCAGGGCAGAGAGGACAGGGGTCACCAGGGCAGAGGACAGGGGTCACCAGGTCAGAGAGGACAGGGGTCACCAGGGCAGAGAGGACAGGGGTCACCAGGGAAGAGGACAGTTGTCACCACCAGGGAAGAGAGGACAGGGGTCACCACCAGGGCAGAGGACAGGGGTCACCACCAGGGCAGAGAGGACAGGGGTCACCAGGGCAGAGGACAGGGGTCACCATCAGGGCAGAGAGGACAGAGGTCTCCAGGACAGATAAGACAGGGGTCACCAGGGCAGAGAGGACAGGGGTCACTAGGGCAGAGAGGACAGGGGTCACCAGGACAGAGGTCTCCGGGACAGATAGGACAGGGGTCACCAGGGCAGGGGACAGGGGTCACTAGGGCAGAGGACAGAGGTCTCCAGGACAGATAGGACAGGGGTCGAAAGGGCAGAGGACAGGGGTCACCAGGGCAGAGGGGACAGGGGTCACTAGGGCAGAGAGGACAGAGGTCTCCAGGGCAGAGAGGACAGGAGTCACCAGGGCAGAGGACAGGGGTCACCAGGGTATAGAGGACAGGTCTCCAGGGCAAAGAGGAGAGGGGTCACCAGGGCAGAGAGGACAGGGGTCACGAGCACAGAGGTCTCTAGGGCAGAGAGGACAGGAGTCACCAGGGCATGGGACAGGGGTCACCAGGGTATAGAGGACAGGTCTCCAGGGCAGAGAGGACAGGGGTCACCAGGGCAGAGGTCTCCAAGGAAGAGAGGACAGGGGTCACCAGGGCAGAGAGTACAGGGGTTAGGACAGGGGTCACCAGGGCAGAGAGTACAGGGGTTATCAGGGCAGAGCGGACATAAGTCTCCAGGGCAGGGGTCACCAGAGCAGAGGTCTCCAGGGCAGAGAGAACATGGGGTCTCCAGAGCAGAGTACAGGGGTCACCAGAGCAGAGGACTCCAGGGCAGAGAGGACAGATGTCACCAGGACAGAGGTCTCCAGGGCAGAGAGGACATGGGTCACCAGAGCAGAGGACAAGGGCCACCAGGACAGGGGTCACCAGGGCAGAGAGGACTCCAGGGCAGAGAGGACAGATGTCACCAGGTCAGAGTACAGGGGTCACCAGAGCAGAGGACTTCAGGGCAGAGAGGACAAATGTCACCAGGACAGAGAGGGCAGGGGTCACGAGCACAGAGGTCTCTAGGGCAGAGAGGACAGGAGTCACCATGGCAGGGGACAGGGGTCACCAGGGTATAGAGGACAGGTCTCTAGGGCAGAGAGGACAGGGGTCACCAGGGCAGAGAGTACAGGGGTTATCAGGGCAGAGCGGACATAAGTCTCCAGGGCAGGGGTCACCAGAGCAGAGGTCTCCAGGGCAGAGAGAACAGGGGTCACCAGAGCAGAGGACAGAGGTCACCAGGTCAGAGTACAGGGGTCACCAGAGCAGAGGACTCCAGGGCAGAGAGGACATATGTCACCAGGACAGAGAGGGCAGAGAGGACATGGGTCACCAGAGCAGAGGACAAGGGCCACCAGGACAGGGGTCACCAGGGCAGAGAGGACAGGGGTCACCCGGGCAGAGAGGACAGGAGTTACCAGGGCAGAGGACAGGGGGTGTCAGGGCAGAGAGGACATTGGCCACCAGGGCAGTGTATTGTACAGGGGTCAGTAGGGTATTGTAAATGAGTCATCAGGGTAGTGTACAGGGGTCACCACTGCAACGGGCAGTATGCAGCCTGTCTAATGTGGGGGCACATGATGGGATGTCAGCAGGGCAGAGAACAGAGGTCGGCAGAGCACAGGACAGGTGTCAGTAGGGCAGAGGACAGGATTTAGCAGGGCAGGGGACAGTGATATGCAGGTCAGTGTACAGGAGTCATCAGGCCAGTGTACAAGGGTCAGCAGGGCAGAGAGGACAGGGGTCACAAGTCAGAACTGTAACATAGCAGCCAGGTATACAATGTGCAGATTGAGGCTGTCTGTCAAATAATGTTTTCTTAGCTATATGGGGAGAGGGAGCTCTGCTAGATGCCATGTGTCCAATGAGAGTAGGTGCTTAGCAGGCCAGAAACAGCATCCAAGGGGGGAGGGGGCACAACTTAAATCTGGGGGGGGGGGGCTCAGCCCACTCCAGCACCCCCCTAGATCCAGCCATGGACATGGTACTCAGCCAATCATCAGTGGTTGGAGAATTCTGTGCCCCGCTGTTTCCTTCTCTCCTCCGTGTCCCCCGCTGTTTCCTCCTCTCCTCCGTGTCCCCCACTGTTTCCTTCTCTCCCCTGTGCCCTCCCGCTGTTTCCTTCTCTCCTCCGTGTCCCCCGCTGTTTCCTTCTCTCCTCCGTGTCCCCCGCTGTTTCCTTCTCTCCCCCGTGCGTCCCCCGCTGTTTCCTTCTCTCCCCCGTGCGTCCCCCGCTGTTTCCTTCTCTCCCCCGTGCCCTCCCGCTGTTTCCTTCTCTCCCCCGTGCCCTCCCGCTGTTTCCTTCTCTCCCCCGTGCCCTCCCGCTGTTTCCTTCTCTCCCCCGTGCGTCCCCCGCTGTTTCCTTCTCTCCCCTGTGTCCCTCGCTGTTTCGTTCTCTCCCCGTGCGTCCCCCGCTGTTTCCTTCTCTCCCCCGTGCCCTCCCGCTGTTTCCTTCTCTCCCCTGTGTCCCTCGCTGTTTCCTTCTCTCCTCCGTGTCCCCCGCTGTTTCCTCCTCTCCTCCGTGTCCCCCGCTGTTTCCTTCTCTCCCCCGTGCCCTCCCGCTGTTTCCTTCTCTCCTCCGTGTCCCCCGCTGTTTCCTTCTCTCCCCCGTGCGTCCCCCGCTGTTTCCTTCTCTCCCCCGAGCCCTCCCGCTGTTTCCTTCTCTCCTCCGTGTCCCCCGCTGTTTCCTTCTCTCCCCTGTGTCCCCCGCTGTTTCCTTCTCTCCTCCGTGTCCCCCGCTGTTTCCTCCTCTCCTCCGTGTCCCCCGCTGTTTCCTTCTCTCCCCCGAGCCCTCCCGCTGTTTCCTTCTCTCCTCCGTGTCCCCCGCTGTTTCCTTCTCTCCCCCGTGCGTCCCCCGCTGTTTCCTTCTCTCCTCCGTGTCCCCCGCTGTTTCCTTCTCTCCCCCGTGCGTCCCCCGCTGTTTCCTTCTCTCCCCCGAGCCCTCCCGCTGTTTCCTTCTCTCCCCCGTGCCCTCCCGCTGTTTCCTTCTCTCCCCCGTGCCCTCCCGCTGTTTTTCCTTCTCTCCCCCGTGCGTCCCCCGCTGTTTCCTTCTCTCCCCTGTGTCCCTCGCTGTTTCTTTCTCTCCCCGTACGTCCCCCGCTGTTTCCTTCTCTCCCCCGTGCCCTCCCGCTGTTTCCTTCTCTCCCCTGTGTCCCTCGCTGTTTCCTTCTCTCCTCCGTGTCCCCCGCTGTTTCCTCCTCTCCTCCGTGTCCCCCGCTGTTTCCTTCTCTCCCCGTGCGTCCCCCGCTGTTTCCTTCTCTCCTCCGTGTCCCCCGCTGTTTCCTTCTCTCCCCCGTGCGTCCCCCGCTGTTTCCTTCTCTCCCCCGAGCCCTCCCGCTGTTTCCTTCTCTCCCCCGTGCCCTCCCGCTGTTTCCTTCTCTCCCCCGTGCGTCCCCCGCTGTTTCCTTCTCTCCCCTGTGTCCCTCGCTGTTTCCTTCTCTCCCCCGTGCGTCCCCCGCTGTTTCCTTCTCTCCCCTGTGTCCCTCGCTGTTTCCTTCTCTCCTCCGTGTCCCTCGCTCTTTCCTTCTCTCCCCCGTGCCCCCCCCCCCCCCCCGCTGTTTCCTTCTCTCCTCCGTGTCCCCCTTGAACTGTCAGGGTGGGGAGCGGCGGTAGGAGCCGGTAAACCCGGCTCCTTACTGTTCTGAATGGACAGAGCCAACCCAACCCCTGAAAAACAACCCCACCAAATGATTTGGACCAGTGCACCCATAGACACTCCTAAACCTTGTGGACGGCCTTCCCAGAAGAGTTGAAGCTGTTATAGCTGCAAAGGGCGGGCCAACTCAATATTGAACCCTACGGACTAAGACTGGGATGCCATTAAATTTCATGTGCTTATAAAGGTAGGTGTCCCAATACTTTTGGAAATATAGTGCATATGTTGTGGTTTACAAGTGGTTAACAGGGATTATGACTGAAGATATCAGCCATAACCCTTGGCATAGTTTTTACAGCTGATGTTCCGTCAGATTAGGTGACCCGTCAGATTTCATAACGGAAGTGACGTTCAGTTGCGGCCATCTTGGTACACCCCGCACTTGGCCACGCTAAGCCTACAGTCTGAAGTCACCAAATGGACATCTTTTTACACCCACTGAAATCTTGCATTTCAAACGTATTGTTACCACTAAACGGAGCTTATATCGTGAAATATAGTATTTAGAAGTCTGTGTGACTGTTTTGATGTTAAATTTTAAACACAGCGGAAAGTCTGCTGATCTCACACGTTTTCTAATCTGACAGAAGACCGCTGCTTTTAAAATTCAACATCAGAACAGTGTCACGGACTTCTAAATACTGTATTTCATGATATAAACTCCGTTTAGTGGTAAAAATATGTGTATAGCGCAAGACTTCAGTGGGTGTAAAAAGATGTCTGCTTGGTGACTTCAGACTGTAGGCTTACTGCGGCTGAGTGCAGGGTGTAGCAAGATGGACGCGACGGAACGTCATTTTCGTTACAGGTTCTAATGGGTTGCCTAATCTGACGGAACACCGGCAGTTAGCTTTCTCTTGAGCGGCTCCCCTATTTTTACTTTGGTTAAAGGGGTTGTAAAGAATTTTTTTTTTTTTTCAGAATAAGTATCCTTTACCTGCAGACATTCCTCTTTTTACTTCCTCATTGTTCGTTTTTGCTCAGAAGTTGCTCTATTTCTTCTCCGTTCTGTTCACTTCCTGCTTGTCTGATTGTTACTCACCACCGTGAAGGGAGGCTTTACTGCGGTGGTCAGTAACGTGCTCGCACCCTTCTGGGAACTACATCTGTGCGGCAGGACGCTCTCTACGTGTTAGAGACTTCAAGGAGGTGTGAATTACTGGGCGTGCCGCAATGCATACTGGGAAATGTAGTTCTTACATGAACAAGTGATGCAAACCAGGAAGTGAATGAGAGAACAGAAACTAGAACGATGAAGGAATTTAATAGGTATTTACTTGTTTTTTTAACAGAATCATTACACTATTCTGTCTGTCTACCTTGCAGACATTAAATTTAGGCAAAACTTTTTTTTTTCCTTTACAACTCCTTTAAGTATAATTATGATCATTATTGTTGATTGGTCATTTTTACCCATTTCCTAGCCCCTGCACGGGATATTAAAGAGGAAGTAAATCCACATTTTTTCCCTGAAAAAAAAAAAACCCTGCAAGAGAAAGGCATAGGGCCAGATTCAGGAACAGTTACGCTGGCGGATCGAGTGATCCGCCAGCCTAACTGTGACTTTGAGCCGGCGTTTCTGTTTTCTGTAACCAGAAAGCAAGAAACGCCGGGTTGAAGTTCCGATGCGAGCAGCGTAACTGAGTTTCGCCATCGCATCGTTACTTCAACTTAAAAATGGCACCGGGGGCGTTCCCGCCGATTTACGCTCAAAAAATATGTTAATGAGCGGAAATCGGCAATTCACGATCGAAATCCGGCGCGACGCAATGACGATACAACGTTTCCGGACGGGATACGCGGCGCATAGATATACCTACATGGGGTTGGAGTATCCTATGTTAGGTATAGGCGTCGTCATCGCGTCGGGGAAAAAAAAAAAAAACGTCGCTTGCGTAAAACGGTCATGAATGGGAATGTGACGTCATTGACGTTCATTCACAGATTTTGGAGCATGCGCACGGGGATGTTTTGACACTCGACGCATGCGCAGTACGTTGGCGGCGGGATCGCGCGTAGTTAGCATACTACACGCCCCGTACCCGCTAAATTTGAATTCCGCCGGCTCATTTGTGATGCGCTGCCGCAACTTTAGGAGCAAGTGCTTCGTGAATGACAGCACTTGCTCCTAAAATTTCGGCAGCGCAACGCAAATGAGAAGCGTTACTCCAGAGCAAAGATGCTCTGGACTACCTGAATCTGGCCCATAATGAGCTAGTATGCAAAGCATACTAGCTCATTATGAATGACTTACCTGGATCGAAGCCCCCGAAGCGATTCTCATTCCCTTCCTTCGCCGCCATGTCCCCTCCGAGCGCCTTCCGGGTATCACCGCTCCGGCGCTGTGACTGTCTGGAGCAGCGATGACGTCACTCCCAGGCATGCGCATGGGACCGGCACGATCCCGCTCATGCGCGCGGGATGGCATGATCCTGCGCATGCGCGTGGGACCGGCATAATCCCAGGATGATCCCATTCATAAAACCCGGACACTCAGTGCGCCTGCGCCGTTGTCTACGGCGTGCATGCACCGTAGACATCGGTGCAATGTTTTCTGCAAATATCTCCTTTACCGTGTAGGTTAAGGAGATATTTCTTGCACCTACAGGTAAGCCTTAATCTAGTGGGTTTACAACCACTTTAACAAGCTTGCTTATGAATCTCTTGTTTATTTCCAAAAACCCAACAAACATATTGAAACAGAAAGTGTTCCGAGCGGCGAGCAGCTCTTTGGTGTTTCTCGGGCTTACCGCTTCGGCTACGGCAGTTGGTTTATGATTACTATTTTTTGTAGTTTGTCAGTTCTGATTGCTTACCACTATGAGTTGTGTATTAATACAATGTAAGCACTGGCTAGATTGTCGCTCTAGCGATTTATGTACACTACTGTACTCGATCTATGTTCATTTGCTGATTGATATGATCAATAAAAATTGTTATTTGAAAAAGAAAATATCCGGGCAGTCTGCCAAGTTTTTAACAGGAAACATTGTAACTAATGCTTCCTTCTTAGATCAAAGGGATAAACTTCTGTGTGTGAATCAAAAATCTGGGCAGTCTGCCAAGTTTGTAACAACATGAAACATTGTAACTAACTTCCTTCTTTTTTTTTAACAGAAAAAAACTAACTTCCTTCTTAGAACAAACTTCTGTGTGTAAATGCAAGAAATGTAACCACTTAAAGTGGAGTTCCACCCTGATTCCCCCCCCCCCCAAAATCTAAATAAAATAGAAAAAAATATTTTTTTATACTCACCAGAAAGGGTCGTTGCTATGCGGAACTAGCTCCTCTGCCTCTTCCTCCACCGTGGTGGTCTTTGTCCTCGTCCTCCGTTGCAGTGTCTTCTGGTGAATGGGGTGCTCTGCCTTCTGGGAACTGTGTGTATCCCAGGAGGCAGCCGCCCATTCACAAAGTGCCGCACGAGGCATGCATGAGAAGTAGGAAACGGGCAGATGGAGGCGACAGGATCGAGCGATCGCCATCGGGGGGCGACATCGTGGGCGCTTAGGACAGGTAAGTGTCCTTATTAAAAGTCAGTAGCTACAGTGATAGTAGCTGCTGACTTTAAAAAAAAAAAACCTACACGGTTTAGGAGTTATTTGCAAAAAAAAAATAGCACCGATGTCTACGGCATGTGCATAGTGAATCGGGTCATGCCGTTAGTGGCGACTCCCACACGCATGCGTGGCAGTGACATCATCGCGGCTCCGGGCCAGTCACTCCGGGAGACATGGCAGCAACGGAGGAGGCGAACGAGGGTGGCTGCGGGGGCTTCGATCTCAGGTAAGTACTTCATAATGAGCTAGTATGCTATGCATACTAGCTCATTATGTCTTTTTCTGGGGTGTATTTTATTTTTTATTTTTAAGAAGGCTTTACTTCCTCTTTAAAGGATTTTTTTTTTTAAGTCAGCAGCTAGAAACACTATAACTGCTGACTTTTAATAAGGTCACTTACCTGTCCTAGGTGCTCGCGATGTCGGCCCCCCGAGGCCGATCCCTCGATCGCGGCAGGTCCCGGCACCGCCATCCTCACTAAGGGGAACAGCCTTGCGGCTTCACTGCCCGTTTCCTACTGCGCATGCGCGAGTCTCGCGTCGCTTTGTAAATGGGCGGCTGCTCTCTGGAATACACACAGTTCCCAGAAGGCAGCGCGCCCCATTGACCAAAAAACAACACAAGGATTAAGACCTGCTGCAGACTAGGAGGAGGCAGATTAGGAATATCCGCATAGCAACCGGAATTTCTGGTTAGTAAAAAGGGTTTTCATTTTTTTTTTTGGAGCATTTTTGTGATTTTTTTTTTTTTTAGGGTGGACTTCCACTTTAAGTTAAAAATCTATATTTTTTGCTAGAAAAACCAGTCATCTGCCGGCTTAGCGGAGATCAACGGAGAGATCTCCCGCCGAGCTGGCGGACCGCCGCAAACGGATCCACCCCATGTGGAAGGGGCCTAAAAGTAAGGAAGAGATCTCTTCATAAAGAGGACCTGTCAATCCTTATTTCTATTACAAGGGATGTTTATACTCCTTGTAATAGGAATAAAAGTGATACAAAGAAAAAGGGACAGTGTAAATTTTTTTTAAAAATAACAAATAAATAATAATTAATTACTTCCTTCCCCGGCACTTACGCACCTTCCCGCCCAAGCCAATTTCCAGCTTTCAGCACTGTCGCACTTTGAATGACAATTGCGCGGTCATGCTACACTGTACCCAAACAAAATTGGCGTCCTTTTTTCCCCACAAATAGAGCTTTCTTTTGGTGGTATTTGATCACCTCTGCGATTTTTATTTTTTGCGCAGCAACTAATAAAAGAGTGAAAATTTTGAAAAAAAAATACATTTTTATTTTTTTCTGTTAACTTTTTTGTAAATAAGTACGTTTTCTCTTTCAATTACGGGCACTTATATTGCGGCACTGATGGGCACTGATGAGGTGGCACTGATGGACACCAATGAGGTAGTACTGATGGGCACCGATGGGCACTGATAGGCGGCGCTGGTATGCGGCACTGATGGGCACTCATAGGTGGCACTGATGGGCACTCATAGGTGGCACTCATAGGCACTTATAGGCGGCACTGATGGGCACTCATAGGCGGCACTGATGGGCACTCATGGGCAGCACTGGGCACTCATAGGCGGCACAGATGGGCACTCATGGGTGGCACTGATGGGTACTTATGGGTGGCACTGATGGGTACTTATGGGTGGCACAGATGGGCACTGATAGGTGGGCACTGGTCATGGATTGGCACTGAGGGGTGGCACTGATGGACACTGTGGGGTGGCACTGATGGACACTGAGGGGTGACACTGATGAATCTATGTTGCCAGTCAGTGCCCATGTGTGGGCACTGACTGGCATCTTTCTTTTTTTTTACTGGCATGTTTTTTTTTTTTTAAATGCTGACTTTTTTTTTTTTTTTTTATTGCCGATTTTTTTTTTGCCCTTCCAGTGTGGGCTTCCCTGGTGGTCTAGTGTGGGCATCCGAGGGGGGGGGGCTGCGCTGATAAACAATCAGCGCGAACCCCCCCTGTCAGGAGAGCCGCCGATCGGCTTTCCTGTACTCGCGTCTGTCAGACGCGAGTGAGGAAGAGCCATTGACGGCTCTTCCTGTTTACATTGTGAACAGCCGTGATTGGACACGGCTGATCACGTGGTAGCGAGCCTCCGCCGGAGACTCGTTACCGAGATCAAAGATGCAGGGTGTCAGACTGACACCCCACATCACCGATCGCCGCGATGCGCGCCCCCACGGGCGCGCGCGGCATGAAATCCTGCAGGACATTTGTGAACGTCCAGTCACGATTTCATAACCACTTCCCGGACGTCAATCTCCTATTGACCAGGCGGGAAGTGGTTAAAGTGCTCCGTCCCTCCAAGCTCGCTCACAGAAGCAAATGCCAATGGAAGTCGCACACGCCTATGTAAACGGTGTTCGTACCGCACATGTGAGGAATCGCTGCAAACCTTAGAGCGAGAGGGATATTTCTAGGTCTAGACCTCCTCTTTAACTCTGAACAGGTATCCTGTAGAGGCGTTTAAAATGACACTTGGAGATTTTCAAGTACAGTAGTTTGTCGCCATTCCACGAGTGTGCGTAATTTTAAAGCGTGACATGTTTGGTATCCATTTACTTGGCGTAACATCATCTTTCACATTATACAACAAACTTGGGGTAAATATTGTGTTTTTATTTTAAATCATTAAAAAAAAAAAAAAAAAAATGTGCTTGAAAAACCGCAGCACAAATACCGTGGGACATAAAAATGTGCAACAATTTCCATTTTATTCCCGAGGGTCTCTGCTAAAAAAATTCAAATAAATAACGTTAGAGGGTTATAAGTAATTTTCTAGTACAAAATACTGATTTAAAGAAAAAGTGCCAGAAAAAGCCTGGTCAGCAAGCAGGCCGAATATAGAAAGTTTTAGCAGAGTGTTTACAAGACAATCTCTAGGCAGAAAAAAAATCTAATTACAAAAAAATTCAAAAATACAAATTTGGAGGGGAGGATCCAGCAGATTTCATCTGGAAATAAAAAGATGACAGCGTCTTTTTCTGAGACTGAAGACCTCTGAAGAACTGTCTGCTCTCAGTGGAGTTTCCCTTTAAGCTCTCTCTTCTAGTACGTGAGTGCACAGGTAGGGGGCGGTCCCCTGTGTCACATGCCCCTCCCCTCTGTACATTGAGTCTCCTCCTCACAGCGCTCGGCTCCTCCGCGGATAAGACGGGCTGCCCCCGACGTCACATAGTCAGACATCAGTTCAGCGAGTGCCAGCCAATGGCAACGCGACGTCATGAAACAGCACAGAGCTGCCGGTCTCTGACCCCGCCCACACTGACCACTTTAGGTCCCGCCCATTGGCAGCCTTGCTGTGTTCTGGGGTCTGATTGGCGGGTGTCAGTCCGGAGGGAGGGCACTGTGTCAGGTCTGAGGCTCTGCTTAGGACTGGTGGGCTCCCGGTCATTGTCTGTACGAGGAGTCCAGTGTGGTGACAGCTCCTGTCCCTGGACACGCCCACTCCCGCCCTCTGTCGGCCTGACTGCAAAAGCGGACGGAGTGGAAGACACCCCCCACTCACTGCAAGGACGGGACCCGGATAACCTCTGCGGACATCAGTGCAGGTAGGGGGACACGGCCTGTGTGGGCGACATTCTGTCATAGTGCTCCGACTGTGCAGGTGGGGGGACTGCTAATGTGTGTCTGGGGGGCCCTGCACTGTCCATCCTTCCCACCTTCCCACCATCCATCCCTGCACTGTCCATCCATCCATCTATCCATCCATCCAACCTTCTCACCATCCATCCCTGCACTGTCCATCCATCTATCCATCCCTCCCACCCTCCATCACCTTCACCAACCGATCTTCCCACCCTGCACCACCTTCACCAACCAACCATCCATCCCTCAACCAACCAGCCTTCCCACCACCAACCAATCAGCCTTCCCACCATTCATCCCTCCCTCCACCAACCAACTACCCATCCCTCCCTGCACCACCTTCACCAACCAACCAGCCTTCCCACCATCCATCCCTCCACCAACCAACCATCCATCCCTCTCTGCACCAACCATCCATCCCTCCACCAACCAACCAGCCTTCCCACCATCCATCCCTCCACCAACCATCCATCCCTCCCTGCACCACCTTCACCAACCAACCAGCCTTCCCACCATCCATCCCTCCACCAACCAACCAGCCTTCCCACCATCAACCAATCAGCCTTCCCACCATCCATCCCTCCACCAACCAACCATCCATCCCTCTCTGCACCACCTTCACCAACCATCCATCCCACCACCAACCAACCAGCCTTCCCACCACCAACCAACCAGCCTTCCCACCACCAACCAATCAGCCTTCCCACCATCCATCCCTCCACCACCAACCAATCAGCCTTCCCACCATCCATCCCTCCACCAACCAACCATCCATCCCTCCCTGCACCACCTTCACCAACCAACCAGCCTTCCCACCATCCATCCCTCCACCAACCAATCATCCATCCCTCCCTGCACCACCTTCACCAACCAACCAGCCTTTCCACCATCCATCCCTCCACCAACCAATCATCCATCCCTCCCTGCACCACCTTCACCAACCATCCATCCCTCCACCAACCAACCAGCCTTCCCACCATCCATCCCTCCACCAACCAACCAGCCTTCCCACCATCCATCCCTCCACCATCCATCCCTCCACCAACCAATCATCCATCCCTCCCTGCACCACCTTCACCAACCAACCAAACCATCCCTCCCTGCACCATCCATCACCAACATACACCATCCAACCACCCACCCTTTACACCATCCATCCCTGTACTATCCAACCACCCATCACCTACATGCACCACCTACACCAACCAACCATCCATCCCTACACCTGTCTGTCCATCCATCCCTACACCATCACTCCCTACACCATCCAACCATCTATCCATCCCTGCACTATCCATCCATCCCTACACCAACCATCCCTGCACCACCTACACCTGTCTGTTCATCCATCCATCCGTGCACCACCTACACCCATGCCTGTACTATCTGTCCATTAATTTGTCAATCCGTTCACCTGCTTGCCCATCTGTCCACCCATCTACGTGTTAGTCTATCCATTGGTCCATTCATTCACCTGTCTGTCCATCCATCCACCAACCTATTCATTTATTTCTCCATCCATCTGTCATCCAGTCTATCCATTCACCTGTCAGGCTATCCATCCATCCATCCATCCATTCACCTTCTGTCTATTTATCGGTCAACCAGTCCATCCATGAATGAATGAATGAAAACTTATATAGCGCAGCACATGCAAACGAAATCGCCTCTGGGCGCTTGTTGTTCCTGTCTCCTTTGGTATCAAAAGAGATGAGTCTTGATCTTTCTTCTGAATGCTAAGTGGTTCTCCTCCAACCGAATGCTGGTTGGTAAAGCGTTCCATAGTCTGGGACCTTGGATCGCGAATCTTCTTTCTCCTTTGGACTTGTAGTTGGCTTTCTGTATCTGGAGGAGATTTTGGTTGGTGGATCGCAGAACGCGATTGGGGTTGTGAGCTTTTATTTTTTCGCATAGATAATGGGGGGCATTCCCATGAATACATCTATGCGTTAGACAGAGTGCTTTAAAAGTGATTCTGTCTTTTACTGGTAACCAGTGAAGGGATCTCAGTGAA
The DNA here is from genome assembly GCA_029574335.1 of Rana kukunoris. Classification (NCBI taxonomy): domain Eukaryota; kingdom Metazoa; phylum Chordata; class Amphibia; order Anura; family Ranidae; genus Rana; species Rana kukunoris. The sequence continues at coordinate 34,514,925 of CM056053.1, forward strand.
GGTGAGATTGATTCCCAAGGTTTTTTCCCCATCACAAGTCTAGCGGCCGTGTTTTGAACGACTTGTAGACGAGCGATTTGGTACTTGGGGAGTCCGAGGTAAAGGGCATTTGCATAGTCCAGTCTGGAGTTTACAATTGCTCCCACCACGACTGCAATGTCTTCCTTGGGAATAAAAGGAATAAGTCTGCGTAGTAGGCGCAGCAGATGGTGAGAACTGCTGACTACTGACCCTATTTGTGCATCCATTGTCATGTAGGAGTCAAAGATGACCCCGAGACTTTTGACTTTGTTGCTAGGGGTGATGATTTTGCCCAGAATGGGCGGGGGGGTCCAAGTTGTTGCAGGTTGATTCATACGCTTGACGTGAAACAGGAGAAGTTCAGTTTTCGCTCCATTAAGTTGTTTAAGATAACTCTTTGTCATCCAGTCCTCTATCAAAGAGAGGCATGTCTCTAGATTGAGGTGGTGATCCTTTTTATTGCCAATGTGGAAATACAGTTGCGTGTCGTCTGCATATGGGTGATAGAGCAGTTTTTGGCTGCTGATGAGATCAAAAAGAGGGCGAAGATAGATGTTGAATAATTCCGGTGACAGGGGCGATCCTTGAGGGACTCCGCACGATAATGTGCGTTTCTCAGAAGTGAAAGGTCCTAACTTCACTATTTGCGATCGGTTTTCCAAAAAAGAGGAGAACCAAGATAAATCGCCTTCTGCGACTTTGGCTACTTCCGCTAGCCTAGTCAATAAAAGCTTGTGGTCTACTGTGTTGGAGGCTGCGCTTAGGTCCAACAGAACCAGAAGACAAGATTCTCATTCGCCTGCGGCCTCGAGAGCGTCGTCCCATATCTTGAGCAATGCAGTTTCGGTCCCGTGTCCGGGCCGGAATCCCGATTGAAATGGATCAAGTAGGTTGTGGGTATCTAGATGCTGTTGCAGCTGTTGTACCACTACTTTCTCCATTACTTTTGAGAGTACATTTAGGCCTGTTATAGGACAGCGGTGGACTGGGTCCTTGGGGTCCAGGGAGGGTTTCTTCCGGATGGGTTGGTTTATGCCCTCTTTCAACTGTGAGGGCACTTTGCCTTCCCTGAAAGATTAGTTAATAAGCTGTGTGATAGGAGGTGCCAGGATGTCGGCGCATTTCTTCAGCAGGTTAGTGGGGATGATATCATTCGGAGCAGTGCTGTTACGCAGAGCACTGATGATATTTTTAGTGGCATAGATAGAGATGGATTCCAGCGTGAATTCACCCGGTTGTGGTGAATTACTGCAGGTGTTGTGTGAATAGTTACGGGGGGGGGGGGGGGGGGCTACGGGGGGAATTATTTTGATGAATGCTTTGCCGGATTCCCTCGATTTTTTATTAATGAAGTAATCCGAAAATTCATTGCAAAATTTTTGTGTGTCCGAATTGGGGGCTTCAAGACATCCTGGATTCATGGTCTGAGTGACCATCTTGAAGAGTTCGCGGGGGCGGTTTAGGGCGCTGTTGATAGCCTCAGAAAAATAGTTGTTCTTGGCTTTGAAGATTTCTTTGTGGTATTTTCTTGTTATTGCTTTGTAGACAAAGAGATTCTCATCTAAAGAGCTTCTTTTCCAGACGGCTTCCGCTCTTCTGCGCTCTTGCTTCAGTACCGCCAGCTGGTTGTTGAACCAGCTGGAGTTATTTTTCCGGATGTGTGTTTTACGTTTCGGCGCTATTAAGTCAGCTGACTGTAATAGGGCTGTGTTTATGGCATCCAGTGTTTCTTCAGCCGTTTGATGCGGCTGAATAGTTTTTATTTTTTTCCTTAACGTGGCTTTGAAGAGTTCCGAGTGGAGCTTCTTCTGACATCTAGTCCAGTGTGTTGTCACTTGACTTGATGTTTTTGTTAAGGGGGGAAATTCGGAAATAATGAATTTAATTGCATGGTGATCTGTCCATGGCAATGGTTCATTATCCAAGATTTTTATTTCCAGGTCTTGTCTGAAAATAAAATCGAGTGTATGACCTGAAGCATGTGTGGGCCCACATACTAGTTGTTGTAGCCCTAATCCTTCCAGGTGGTCGATACAGGCGTCGGCAACGGGGTCTTGCGGGGAGTTGGCCCAGAGGTTGAAATCCCCAAGCAGCAAAAGGTGTTTGCTGTTGAGGGTATAGGTGGAGATAAAGTCCGTCAATGATGGGAGAAGCTGCGATTTTGGGCCAGGTGGCCTATAGCAGAGTAGAATCCGGACGGTCTCCTGGGAGTTTGCTTGGAGTTGCAGAGTAAGGGTTTCCATGAATGGAAGAGGGTTTTGAAGGACTGGTTTAGTGATCGCAAGATGAGTCTTGCAAATCACTGCCAGGCCTCCTCCTCTTTGCCCTATTCTGTTTTCCGTTATAATACGGTAGTTTTCTGGCACCAGTTCTCCTAGAATGGTGTTACAGTCGGCTGTGAGCCAGCTCTCTGTAATAAAGAGGCAGTCTAGATCGTGTTGTAGAATTAATTCACGGATTTCAAGTCTGTGTTTTACTGCCGATCTCGTGTTGATCAAAGCACATGAAATGTGCTTAGGCTTGGGTGAACGGCTGACATTTTTGAGAGTCGATCGTCGATCGTTTCTCAATAGTTGCTCAGTTATTAGGGATTTTTTGGTGCTGGCTGGCAGCCATGGTCGCCAATCAACTGGGGGTGGGGGGATGGGTTTCCCGGGCAACGGAGAGAGGAGTTAACTTAATCCTCTCTCCAGGCTTGGTCCAGAGGAAGGCAAAAAAACCCTGGCCGTGCTGTGCCAATATGCTGCGGCAGGGGCAAAAAATTCCTTCCTGACCCCTTTGAGAGGCGATCGGGTGAACCCTGGATAAACTAATAAAAATAATAATAAAAAAACATTTAACCACTTAAACCTTTTTTTGACGGTTGTTGTTTTCAAGTTAAAATCTTTTTTTTTTTGCTAGAAAATTACTTAGAACATATTATATATATATATATATATATATATATATATATATATATATTAGGGTTATACCGATACCAGTATCGGTATCGGGACCGATACCGAGTATTTGCGGGACTTGTATTTGCGGGACTTGTACTCCCGCAAATACCCCCGATACCTAAATAGAATACTCCCCCCCCCCCCGCCGCCGCGCATAGACACTCCCCTTCTCGGGATTGGACGGATCTGTCCAATCCTGAGAAGGGGAGTGTCTATGCATGGCGCGGCGGGGATTAGGAGTATTCAAACGGAAGATGCCTGTATAGTGCGGCGCTGTAATGCACGGGGTTAGCGCGGCAGCAGCAGCAGCAGCAGCGGCAGTGGTGGCATCGGCATCATCTACCACTAGGTATGGGGGGCATGACATGGCTGCATATGTGAGGGACATGACATGGCTGGATATATGTGGGGGGACATGGCTGCATTTGGGGACACGTTTAAAAAAAGTATCGGTATTCGTGATCGGCGAGTACATGAAAAAAAGTATCGGTACTTGTACTCGGTCCTATAAAAGTGGTATCAGGACAATATATTATATATATATATATATATATATATATATATATATTTTTTTTTTAAGCGGATGAGAAACCTTGCAAGCCTGATTTTATATTTTACCACTGAAAAAAAAAAAAAGATCTGTGATTGTCTTTCTGCATTCTGTACATTGCTCTTTGTCCCAAGTTGCGGTGTGGGTGTGCACGTTGCCTTCAATCTTCTCTCTTTTATCATTTCTTCATGTGTATGTATAGCTGGGTATGGCTGTCAATGTGTGTAAAGAGGGGGGGGGGGGGGGAACTGCGGTAAACCAAACCTAGAAAGAAGCATAGCTGCTGACACACAAGCCTCGTACACGCGCTCGGTTTTCTCGGCAAGAACCAGCAGAGCTTTCTTGCCGAGATTCCCGTTGGTGTGTACGAGGCTTTCAGGTTTCTCGTCTGGAAATCTGGCCAGAATCTCGACGAGAAAAATGGAGATCATGCTGTCTATTTTCTCGTTGAGATTCTTGTCGGCCTGTTTCCCGATGAGAAACCCGAGAGTGTGTATACTTACCTGTCGCCGTGGAAACCCGCGCATGCTCGAAATTACTTTGATGCATGCGCGGTAGCCACGGCATAGGTAGGGTGCAGTAAGATGACGGCATCGAATGTGACGAGCGCATTCTCGTCGTACGCGATGATGTCACCGCGTTCTTGCCTTTCAAGAGAACCACGGTTCTTTTGAAAGGTCTGTGTGTACACTCGGGCGGTAAGAGATTCTTGCCGAGAATCTTGTCAGGGGCCTCAGTCTAAAGTCAAGTGAAATATAATAATATAGTGTAGCGCTAAAATGCGAAACTACATAAATTATGATATTTTTGCACTAGGTAATGCACAAAAATAATATATAGATATACAAAGAATGGTAATCAACCACCTGGTAGGTGAATGCAAATCCACTCAAACACATACAAATAAGTGAATATAAGTGTGTGTGTGTGTGTGTGTGTGTATATGTATGTATATGTATATGTAATATATATGTATATATAATATATACACACATACATACATACACACACACAGTAAAACTCTTGGTTTAAGAGCGTTTTGTATGGTTACATTTAATGAATGTATAACATTTTGAGGAGCCTCTTTTCTCTTTTATACCCTGTAAAAAAAAAAAATTGCTTTGATATACAAGTGCTTTGGATTACAAGCATGTTTCTGGAACGAATTGTGCTTGCAAACCAAGGTTTTACTCTGTGTATATGTAATAAAAAAATATAGGTTATGATTCATTTGGACTCCAGGGATATCGGCGTCCTCTATCCCAGAAGTCCATAGGAATTGCCTAATGAAGAAACTGCACTGTGCAGTATCATTACTGCGCAAGATCGGGAGGTGCATGCTGGGTAGCCAGCTGCACCAATTCCAATAAGTAAACGCAAGCGGGCTTCAGATGCCCACAACCTCGATGGCTCCTTCCTGCTTCTGAGATCTTGTAAGATTTTATTGATTTTAAAAGGAAGCAGGAACACATTTAATAACATTGTGCAAATATTAAAGGCTCCCCCCCTACATCCCTGCTGAGGCCTGTACTGATTCTAGGGTTGGAGGAAGGAACCATTGCACTCAGAGGGGGGCACAGGCAGCCGACCCTCCCAATAGTGTTAAATGGTGAAGAGACCAACAAAGGGATAGGCAACACTGGAGTGAAGGAGACCTACTTTAAGAAAATGCAGAGTGTGGAGGTTGGTAGCGGGCGATGCAGAGTGTGGAGGTTGGTAGCGGGCGATGCAGAGTGTGGAGGTTGGTAGCGGGCGATGCAGAGTGTGGAGGTTGGTAGCGGGCGATGCAGAGTGTGGAGGTTGGTAGCGGGCGATGCAGAGTGTGGAGGTTGGTAGCGGGCGATGCAGAGTGTGGAGGTTGGTAGCGGGCGATGCAGAGTGCGGAGGTCGGTAGTATGTGAAGCAGGAGTCAGAAGTAACAGAGTTCACAAATTCCTGACTTCACCTACTCAGCGATGCCTGGCAGACTATAAGACAGTGATGGCGAGCCTCGGCACCCCAGATGTTTTGGAACTACATTTCCCATGATGCTCATGCACTCTGCAGTGTAGTAGAGCATCGTGGGAAATGTAGTTCCAAAATATCTGGGGTGCCGAGGTTCGCCATCACTGCTATAGGAAATCCTCACCGGTCCCCCCTTGGCTGTGTCATATGATTTGTCTTGAGTAGAAGAGGTGTCTAATGCCCCGTACACACAATCGGATTTTCCGTCGGATGGCTTTTCTGCCGGAATTTCACTCTAGCTTGGCTTGCATTCATACGGTCACACAAGTTTTCTGAACTTTCGCCTGTCAAGAACGCGGCGATGTACAACACTTCCATGAGCCGAGAAAATTAAGTTCAATGCTTCCGAGCATGCGTCAAAATTTTGTGCGTCGAAATTGCTACGGGCGATCAGATTTTCCGATATTTTTTTTTTTTTTTTCGTCGAAAAATTGGAGAACCAACTTTCAATCTTTTGCTGGTGGAAATTCAGACCGCAAAAGTCTGATGGAGCCTACACACGGACGAAATTTCTGTTCAAAAGCTCACGTCAAACTTTTGCTGGTGGAATTTCCAATTGTGTGTAAGCTGGGGCATAAGACTTCACTCTGCAAAGCCCATTGCTGCTGGGGTGTGGGAGGGTCAGGAATTGGCGGCATCACCTCGTTGGGTGAGTAGATTGTGATACGCCGGTTGCTGACCCCGGTCTCATGATAGTAGCCATATATAAGAGACAGATCCATCCAATAAAACTGATACTACTATGGGTGCTTGAGCTGTTGCTTCTCCATGTTATAGTGACCATGTGTCATTTCTTGTGCAGGTGACTATGGTGAGTCTGTGGCAGGCAGGGGGCACCCTGCTGGAGGAGGCCGTAGGAGACAGTTTGGCGTCGAAGGTGCTTCTTCCCTGTGCCTTCCTCCTCATCCTGGCCTATCTGTCCAAGTTGGCCTTCAAGCACCTCAACACGGTGGAAGCTGATAATGTGGTAAGTGTATAGTGTTGGAACCGTCATCTCCAATGTTATTCATGGGAATGAACTGTTTATACTGCATAGAGGGTTGTAGTTGAACTAGCTAAATCTGCCATTGGTGTACCGTATTTATCGGCATATAACACACACAGGCGTATAACACGCACCCTAACTTTAAGAGGGAAGTTTCAGGAAAAAAAACTTTCCACAGCCCCCTGTGTATAACACGCAGGCACAGTTTACCCTCTATTTTCAGGGTAAAAAAATGAGTGTTATACTCCAATAAATGCAGTAATTACTTGGATTTGATAGAGTAGAAATGTTCTCCTGGCACGAAACAGCTACTCATAAATAGGGGTGCAACGGGTCACCCCCTTCGGATCGGCACGCTATGCGATCCGCGGATCGCCACCGCGGGCATAGCATTAGGAAAGGCCGCGGCTTCGGCCTAGCTCCGGAACACCGGCGGCGGCCCTCCTCTGTTTACACCCACAGAGGAGGAGCCCGTGCTCAAGGCACACACACGCCGCTAACAGGGTCACTGTGCAAGTACTACAGGGGGGGGTTGACTGTACTGGGGGGGGTGACTGTGCTGTACTGGGGGGGGTGACTGTGCTGTACTGGGGGGGGGGTGACTGTGCTGTACTGGGGGGGGGGGGGTGACTGTGCTGTACTAGAGGGGGGGGGGGGTGACTGTGCTGTACTAGAGGGGGGGGGGTGACTGTGCTGTACTAGAGGGGGGGGGGTGACTGTGCTGTACTAGAGGGGGGGGGGGTGACTGTGCTGTACTAGAGGGGGGGGGGTGACTGTGCTGTACTAGAGGGGGAGGTGACTGTGCTGTACTAGGGGGGGGGGGGTGACTGTGCTGTACTGGGGTAGGGGGGGGGGGGGTGAGTGACTGTGCTGTACTGGGGGGGGGTGACTGTGCTGTACTGGGGGGGGGGGGGGGGGCGACTGTGCTGTACTAGGGGGGGGGGGGGGGTCACTGTGCCTGTACTACGGGTGGGTCACTGTCTGCCTGTACTACGGGGGGAGAGAGATGTGGATATTACAGTGGGGGAGATTTTTTTATTTTTTTTGCTGATCCGAAAAATGATCCGATCCATGACTCCTGATCTGAGGAACGATCCGAACCGTGAGTTTTTTGATCCGTTGCACCCCTACTCATAAAGGTGGCAACACAGAATAAGGCCCACCTCTGTGCTTACTTATGTGTACAGCCGGTAAGAAGGGTTTAAAGTAAAGAGAACTCGCTGCTCCAGGCGAAGTAGATGAGCCTGATGGAACCGCCACGTGAGTCCTAGCCCCGGCTTGCCTCCATGGATAGTATCAAGGTAAGAAGAAACTGCTGCACATCACGTTGGTTCCAAATGCTATTTATGAAAAAACCCCAAGGTGGCACCACAGGACTACAAAAAACTTGTCTAGGTAAACGCGTTTCACACAAGGTGGTGCTTAATCATTACCTGACTTAATGATTAAAGTGGCGTTCCACCCATATAAAAGTCAGCAGCTACAAAAAGTGTAGCTGCTGACTTTTATTAATTGGACACTCGTCTGTCCTGCGGTCCAGTGATGTGGGCATACAAAGCCCAGCTCCTCTCTCCCCTCCTTTTTGCAGCGCTGGCATTGTCACTGTGGGCACCCGGCTGTGGCTATTGGCCAGGCAATCATCTGGGACCTGTGACTTGTCCCAGTTGACTGAAGAGAGGGAGGGGGGAAAGGTGATCTTCCTTCTGGCGCCACCGTGCCCCGGGAGAAAGTGGGAGCTGAATCCCTCTGAAAAGAGTGTATCCGCCCCCCCCCTTCAAAAAAATTACATGCCATGGGGGTCACCTGCACTTAAAGCAGAAGTTCAATTTTTGGGTGAAACGTCGCTTTAAGCTAGGTGACCAGACATCCCCGGTTTCAGGGGACAGTCCCTGGATTGAGGACACTGTCCCTGGACCAAGTCTGTCCCCAATTTTGTCCCCGGATTGGATTTGAATCCAGTCAGTGCAGAAAAAAAAAAAAAAAATGAGTTACACACCTCTGCTCCGCCACGCCTACTAGCTTAGGGGGGGTGTATTTTTTTTTTTCCATTGTCTGTGCCCCTTTCTGATGTTCATGTGCTGGTCGGCGCAGAGGGAAAATGTCTTCAGTTTCGGGTGCATGCCCATTCAGCTCCGCTTGCATGTTCTTCTGCCTTGGCTCAAGTCTCGACCAGCCGCTTGCCTGCTTATCTCCTTGCCTTCCCTGGCAGAGTGTTCTTCCTTCTGCTCCCCATCCAGTAGTAGCCGGGGCCCAGAGAGTAAGACTCGATAGGATGTGAGGGGGGGGCGGTAACGGGCAAAGAGTCGCTGATTGCCGCCATTACTAGTAAAGAAAAAAAATATGTCCCCTGATTTAATTTAAAAAAATCTGGTCACCTTACTTTAATAAGCACAACCTTATTGTGTGAAACGCGTCCACCTAGACTACTCGTTGGTGCCCTGCGGTGCCACCTTGGTTTTTTTTAATAAATGGCATTTGGAACTAACGTGACGTGCAGCGTTTCTTCTTACCAAGAAGGGTTCAAACATTGCACACAGCCAGTGGGAGGAGTTTAAATGCTGCATAATAATATATTGTAGTCTTCTACCCAGCCAGCAGATGGAGCCCTTGCTCTTCACACGTGAAGAATAGTATCTTAGCTGTGTTGAAAAGAGCCTGCAAGTTTACCAATAAACGACTCCTCCTTTTTAGGTCCGCCACCTTTCCGAGTGAGTCTGATGCCTGGTCCCCCCCCCCCCCCCTGCTCAGTGTTTCCCCTACAAGACACAGTAGTAAAGTTGGGGACAGTAGAAGGAACCATTGCATCATAGGGGGGCCAGGCATTGGACATAAAGCATATTGGATCCAAAGGATTTTTTGGCATCTGATGCAGAGGTGCGTTCTTTTTGGGGGAGGGTCATGCGTTCTTATGTCATTTTCTAAGATTCCCAGGGGTATTTTGCCATAGTTATGGGGCTCCAGAATATGTTTTTTTAAAAGTAATAAACTGTGGCCACTAAATGTATTTTTTATGTCCTGTGTAGAAATATCCGCCATACATCTCATCTTCGATTCCCTTCCTGGGACATGCCATCTCGTTTGGAAAGAGTCCGATTGAATTTCTAGAAAAAGCTTATGAGCAGGTGAGTGGTGATATCTTTATATTGGGGTTGCACCGATACTAGGCACTAGCATGAGTACTCATACTCGTGCAAATGCTCGATACCTAAAACCGATACCCTTTTGCAGTGCGATTTGAGCCCATACAAAATGAATGGGCTCAAATCGCACTGCAAACAATTGCATGGGGTTTCTCACACTGCTCTTGTGTGAATCCTGGATTGTTATAGTGACTTCAGCCTGGGGTCTGTAATGGCAGTTCTACCTACCCACTTATACGCCTAATGCAGTGCCGATCCTGACCTCCCTGGAGCCCCAAGCAAAACGCTGCCGACAGTGACATGTCACATTAAAGATTAAAGTGGAGGTTCACCCTAATTTCTCACTTAATATTAATAAAACTGCCTTCCATTCAACATAACAAATCTGTGGGTTTTTTATTTTTTTTTTGCTTAAGGCTTACCTTTTTTTTCGTTTCATTGCGGCCTGTCAATCATTTTCCAACGCGGGGGAATGGGCATGCCTATCGCTTTTCCCCCGATGGCGCTGTCTCCTGGGAATCAGTCCTGACGTTCCCAGGAGACGCTCTCTGATCAAATCCCGCGATATTTCGGCGGTGCAGAAATCGCATGCGCAGACGCTTTTTCGGTCCGTGAAACTCATAGGCTCGGGTGGGCGGGCGGAGGCGGAGAAGGATTCTAAATTACATCACCGCCAGCACAGCACATGCGCGGGATACAGCGGTGAATGCTGGGACGCCAGCATTCACCGCATCCCGGAAATGAATACTGCTGGGTTTTCACCGCATCCCGGAAATGAATACTGCTGGGTTTCAACGTGCCCAGCGTGCCCTAATTAAAAATGACAACTGCCTGGACCACATTATATAAAATATCTTTTGGAGCTAAAAGATCATGCTGACGGCGAAAACAGTGGGACACACGGGCTGCGAGTTATGGAAGGTAAGAGGGGCACAATAATAATAATAATAAAAAAAAATTATAATCGATGGAACCCCCACTTTAAAGTTGAGAAGCAGGAGGGAGGGGGTGTTCTGCAGTTGGAAATGATACATTACATTAAAGTGAGAGGCGGGGGGTGCTGACTTCTTACCTCTTCTCCCATGCAGCCAACGAGCTGAGAAGCGGGGTGAGGGGCCGAAAATGACCAGGGGGGGCACTAAGCGGCTTGCATAGTGAGCCTATAGGGTGGATTGGCCCTGGCCTAATGATACATAAAATAAGTGATTAAAACCTTATGTCTCCTCAGTTAACACAGGAGTAGTGCGGAAACCCACATCTGATTTGGACAGGAATCCCATTGCATTCCTGTTCGAATTACATGCGATTCTTTGCAGTGCGATTTCAGCCCATTAATTTTGTACATGGTATTGGTACTTGGCTGAAAGTAATGGTACATGTACTTGCCGGTAAAAAAACGGTATCGGTGCAATCCTACTTTGTACTACTACTTTACTCCTTTTTTTTTTTTTCTTCAGTTTTTCTCTGTACATTGCTAAAATGGGCGATCTTATCGATGTATGTGTGGGTCTTAAATGTAGCCAGACACTTGGTTTTGGTATACGCATCTTGATTCTGAACTGGTTTATGATGACGGGTGAGGGGATTGGGCCTCTAATGCTTTAGCCAAAAGTCAGACTTTAATAAATAATAATGTAACCCAAGATCTTTCCCCTTGATGACTAGAGGGGGGTTGGTGGGGGGCAGTAAGAAGCTGCATGATAAATGAAGGAAGCACAGAACACAGAATGGGGTGAAGCAGGGAGATCCTTGCACTGCAGGTGCTCAGGTACAGCTTCCTCTCCAGCAATAGAGAGCAGTGAGCAGAACAGAATATATTCTCATCCAGATTATAAGTATGCTAGTAGAACAATATTTCCATACACAAATTGGACAGATTGACCCTGGGGGGGGGGATTTATTTCTTATCCTGTATGTGAAGTTTAGCTTGCCTTTTTTTTTTTTTCTGGACAAAGACTAAATGAGCTTTGAGAAGCTGGACTTTGTGGACTTCTGTCCAAGCTTATTAAAGCCAAATCCTTCTTTTTGATGCACTATTGCTCAGACTTGTGTGGGCCTCCTGATGTACAAATGTAATTTGTCGTGCCGCTGTGAGCAGAAAGACTTATGTCTTGTTCCACTGGTGCCCAGGAATGGGGTGCCGGTGTTCTGACGAGAAATGCCCCCTGTCGAATAATGCGCAGCACAGAGCTGCCGAAAGCCTCCGAACATCGGAATTTACAATCGGCTCTAGACGGCACCTGCACACAATAGCCGACATTGTGTCACACGCTCCCGATGCTCGTGCAAGTCTGCAAGGGGTGGATTTCCTCATGATGGGCGCGTGTGAGGGGTGGATGCCTACAGAAGGGGGGCGTATTTTGTAATAATGGGCAGTGCTGTTAAGATGGTTTAGCTGGCTAACACAAGCAATAGCACTGGCCATCATTACAAAATACGCCCCCTTCTGTAGGAATCCGCCTCTCAAGCTCGCCCATCATGAAGAAATCCACCCCTTGCAGACTTGCACGAGCATCGGGAGCGTGTGGCACAACATCGGCTATTGTGGGCAGGCGCCGTCTACAGCTGATCGTAAATTCCGATTTTTGGCGGCTCTGTACTGCACAAGCTCTGTGCATGCTTAGTACCGGGTGGGCATTGTTCGACAGGGGGCAATTTTCGACAGGACACCAGCATGAAATATCACCATCAAGTAGTGTTTATCATAAGAGTAAGAACTACTGCTATGCTATCCCAGCCTGAACTGTGTTAGACTATCTATGTGGCAGCCTCAACCTGCACAGCTCCACAAGCCACGGTCTGACGCATTTTACCCAATTCATCAGGGCTTAGTCATAAAGCACCTGATTAAGCCCTGATGGGTGGGGTGAAATGCATCAGAGGGCGTGGCTTGCGGAGGGTTGCAGGCTGAGGCTGCCACATACATATACTAAGACAGATCAGGCCGGGAGAGCAGTGGTTCTTGCTCCTAATGAAAAACTCAGACAAAACCAGAAGTTTTTGTTCAAAAATGCACTCTTGCACTGTCGACAATCCAGAGTTTTCGAGCTCTTTTCGCGCCCACACTTGACGGGTCCTTCGCCCTAGCCCCCCCCCTGTATTAGCTGTTACCTCCGCCAGGTGTGTTTGACTAGATTAATGGAATTATTGTTCAATAATAATTAAAAAATAATTATTGTGCCAATTTATCTGGTTTAATAAAAGTAATGAATGCGGCATGTTCTCTTTCTGCTTTGTAGTATGGGCCCGTCTTCAGTTTCACAATGGTGGGAAAAACCTTCACCTACCTAGTGGGCAGTGATGCCGCTGCACTGCTCTTTAACAGCAGGAACGAAGACTTGAACGCTGAGGATGTGTATTCCCGTCTGACCACCCCCGTGTTCGGCAAAGGAGTCGCCTATGATGTCCCAAACCCGGTAAGATGACATGGATTATATTAATGGACTGCGAGATCTTGTATGGAGGGATCTCGGCTTGTATACAGATGTGATAACTGGATAAAGTTAGATCCATGTATTTCCTGTGTATTCCCCACATTCCCTTCAGGCCACGCCCCTGAGGAGCTTGCAGTTTATTTACACATACATTTTAGAGTTTGCGAGACACAACCTACATAAATAATGTGAAACAATGCAAAAGTTGATGCAGAACTCAGGACTTCAGTGCTGCAAGGCAAGAATAGCAACCGTTGACTGATGTACTCTTACTTTTTTTTTTTTTTGTCTTTGTATGTAGATCTTTTTGGAACAGAAGAAAATGTTTAAAACCGGTCTAAACATTGCTCATTTCAAAACGCACGTGAGAATGATTGAAGAGGAGACTATTGAATACTTCAAGCGTTGGGGAGATAGCGGTGTCAAAAGTAAGGACAATTCTCAGTCCTGGTTGTTGGTTGTTGGTTTCCCCTTATATTCTGTTCTGGTGGGGGGGGGGTTCCCTTACTTTCTCTCCTGGTGACCACTGTTAGGACAGGAAGTGAGGGATGTCTCCATAACAGGGAAGCATGCAAAGGTTCTAACCTTTTCCTCACTCCATCCAATTACTGAACCCAGGACCCTGCATTCACTATATGTGGTCTCTCACTGTACACAGAAATGCAATTATTTTAGTAAATATAAACTGCTAAATACCTTTTATCATCAGCAGTATATAGCAGTCCTGTGACTTCTATCAGTGTCTGGCCCAGCACTGGTTAAAGCTTGTAGGAGGAGTTTTCAGTCTCTGATTGTCCTATGAGGCTTAATGACCCCTGCCCCTCTGTCTGGACAGTGCTGATTGGCCCTGTGCTGATCACACGCACCCTTCCCAAAAAAAATAAAAACAAAATCCTCTAGCTATACACACCAAACGGAGCATGTGCAGAGTGCCCCCTGGGGCTCTGTATTAGCAGATGGATTGGAGACAGTTAAAGAAAGGGAGGATCAGAGAAGACAGGATCAGACAGTGGGTCAGACTTTAACCACTTTGCATCTGGGCCAATTCACTCCTACATGTAAAAAACATTTTTGTTGTTAGAAAATGAATTGGAACCCCCAAACCTTATATATACTTTTAGAAGAGGCCCTATAGAATAAAATGGTGGGTGTGGGTTTGTTTAGTAACACTTTAAAAAAAAGTTTTGGCTGGAGTTCCCATACACCTTGCACACCATTCAGCTTTTGCTTGAGTACAGCTGGAGCTAGAAGAGTTAGGAGGATACTTGCAAATCAGGAAAGAGTTGGATGGGGATGCAGAAGATTTTTTTTTTTTTTTTTGTAGGATGCTTGAGACTGATGGTTCGTAATTCCATTGTTTAGCACCCATTGTCTGCACTAGGTTTAATGAACACTCCATTCTTTATTATTGTCCAGTACTGACCATATGTCTGCTCTCTGTAGACCTGTTTGATGCCCTGTCAGAGCTGATCATCCTGACCGCCAGCCGGTGTCTGCATGGGAAGGAGATTCGCAACTTATTAGATGAGCGGGTGGCCCAGCTGTACGCCGATTTGGATGGAGGCTTCACACCTGCTGCCTGGCTCCTCCCTGGCTGGTCGAATGCACAAACAATTGTAATATGTCAAATGAACATCATATCCTGCCGACTTGTCTGTTTTATGTGCAACCTGCTGGGCTCCATGCCGTCTTCTTTCTTTCTCACAGAGCCGGAAAGTTGTGAAGTTAACAGAAGCAGAGCTGCTAAATTACTGCTGTGAGTGGGAGCAGGGGGAGCTACTAAGGAAATGGTGGGAGGGAAAAGTAGGAGTGGGTGAGATGCTGAGTCACTGTTGGGGAGGGGGGAAGCAGGGGGACTTGAGCTGCTGAGTTGCTCTTGAAGGGAGAAGTAGTAGGGTCTGAGCTTCTTAGTCAATGCTGGGAGGGAGAAGTAGAAGAAGCTGAGCTGCTGAGTCACTGCTGGGAAATGGGGGGGGGGGGGGGGCAGGAGGGCCTGAGGTGCTGAGTCACTCTGGAAGGAGAAGTAGGAGGAGCCGAGCTGCAGAGTAAGGGAAGCCAAGCTGCTGAGTCACTGCTGAGTAAGGGAAGCTGAGCTTCTGAGTCGCTGCTGGGAAAGGGGGGGGGGGGGGAAGCAGGGAGAACGGAGCTGCTGAGTCACTCTGGAGGGAGAAGTAAGAGGAGCTGAGCTTCTGAGTCAATGCTGGGAAGGAGAAGTAGGAGGAGCTGAGTAAGGGAAGCCAAGCTGCTGAGTCACTGCTGGGGAAAGGGGGGGAACGGAGCTGCTGAGTCACTCTGGAGGGAGAAGTAGGAAGAGCTGAGCTGCTGAGTCACTGCTGGGAAAGGGGGGGGGAAGCAGGGGGAACAGAGCTGCTGAGTCACTCTGGAGGGAGAAGTAAGAGGAGCTGAGCTTCTGAGTCAATGCTGGGAAGGAGAAGTAGGAGGAGCTGAGTAAGGGAAGCCAAGCTGCTGAGTCACTGCTGGGGAAAGAGGGGGAACGGAGCTGCTGAGTCACTCTGGAGGGAGAAGTAGGAAGAGCTGAGCTGCTGAGTCACTGCTGGGAAAGGGGGGGGGGAAGCAGGGGGAACAGAGCTGCTGAGTCACTCTGGAGGGAGAAGTGGGAAGAGCTGAGCTGCTGAGTCACTGCTGGGAAAGGGGGGGAAGCAGGGGGAACAGAGCTGCTGAGTCACTCTGGAGGGAGAAGTGGAAAGAGCTGAGCTGCTGAGTCACTGCTGGGAAAGGGGGGGGGGGGAAGCAGGGGGAACGGAGCTGCTGAGTCACTTTGGAGGGAGAAGTAGAAGGAGCTGAGCTGCTGAGTCAATGATGGGAGGGAGAAGTAGGAGGAGCTGATTCAATGCTGGGAGGTAAAAGTAGGAGGAGCTGAGATTCTAAATCAATGCTGGGAGGGAGAAGTAGGGGGAACTGAATTTCTGAGTCACTGCTAGGAGGGGGAATCGCAGGGAGCCGAGCTGCTGAGTCACTCTGGAGGAAGACATAGGAGGAGTTGAGCTGCCGAGTCACTTTTGGGCAAGGAAAGATGAGTTGCTGAAGGAATTCAGTGCTTCTGCTGTAAATGTTTAAGGATTAATCACTCCCAGGTGCCTTCAGCTACAGATGTCAGTGAGGCTGGTTTAGAGCTCTATTACTGTTTTAGTAGTAGGTCAGTACTTGACTGTCCATAGCCTGGTCACAGATCACTGTAATGAGGATGGTGACATGTTTTCTCTGCTCATAATGCTGCACACCTTTGCCTGCTGTATAGACTACAAGGGGACTTCAACAAACTGGTGGAACCCTGCTTCCATCCACTGCCTAACATCTTAAAGACAGACATTCACACTGCAAGCCTGCTTTCAAATTTTCAGTTGTCGTGTGACTTCAGGTGTCATGGAATGACATGACTGGGGACTCTTGTAAACATTCTGTGTCCACCTGGAATTCATTATTGCCACTTTTATCTTCAAAGCCGAAGAACAGAATCGCACCTCTTGTGGTGTTTTGCGTTCTCCATGCAGAAGATGTGACTGTTTTTTTTAATTTTATTTTTTTTACAGACGCCGAGACCGAGCACACCTTGAGATCAAGCAGATCTTCTACCAGGTGATCCAGAAACGCCGCCAGTCTGAAGAAAGGGAGGATGACATGCTGCAGACATTAATAGATGCAACTTACAAGTAAGGCTTTTATTTGGCTTTTTCAAGCCGTGCAAAATAGTTTATGCAGTTTTTTTTTTTAATTTTACACCCTTTATAAAATAACTGCTTCATTGCAACCACATGTTCCTTTTTTATTTACCGACCTTCCCTGGAAAAAGGGACCCATCGATGCTAACTGTTTGCTCCCAGTGTCTGCTACAAACATTGGAAGCTCTCACTGTTAGAGTCGATTCACACTGGGGCGACGCATCAGGCGCCTGACGAGTCGCTTCCCATGCAGTGCAATGGAAGCGTTCTAATCGGAGCGACGCGAAATTTGGTTCCTGTACAACTTTGGGGGCGGCTCAAGACCGCGCAATTGTCAGTTAAAGTAAAGCAGTACCGCATCGCTGAGAAATGGCTTGGTCGTGGGATGGGGGGGTAAATCTTCCGGGGGTCAAGTGGATATTCTGTATGTAGATGATGCTACATGCAGTCTTTACAGTGCTGAAAGCTGCTGCATTGATTAATGAAGGTAATGGCTTGGAACTTGGTCCAAGCAAAGTATTTTAGAGCGGACCTTCATTCATTTATTCATCTTTCCATCTAGTAAATCTTCTGCTCTTGTTTTAACTTTGGATAATAAAATATATTTTTTCTGCCAGTAAATACCTTGTACAGCCCACTTCCTTTTTCTTGTCTGGTTATTAGCCTAGGCTTATGACATTATGCACAGCTCTCTCTCTAACTCTTGTGAGCGTTTGCCAGGAAGGGAGGGGGGATGAGTCACAAGAGGGCCAATAAGTGCTGCAGAGCTGGAGGTGTGCCTCTGTGTAAATCCAGTAAGTGAACAGGCAGCAGCTTCAGCTGCCCACAGTTAAAATGGTTGCAGCCAAACTCAGTGGAGGGAGATTCCTACAGCATATTTGGCAAGTACAGAATCGCAGTGTATATAAAATTATATGCAAAGTGGTTGGAGAGAAGCTTCAGAATGGCAAAGATGTTTTTTATTACAAATGATGTGAGCAGACTGCAGTTCCTCTTTAAAGGAGACTTGTACTTGGAGAAATGTGTAGCCAAGCATTGCTGACCTTTCTTTGAAAATGGGTATCTGGCTATCATGCTGATCCACTGGCTTCAGTACCATGTGACCAATGCAGAATAAGGAAGCAGCCAGTGAAAGGAGGATTCCTGATTGGTAGACGTATGCAGTGACACAGTTAGTATCAAAGCCATTGGCTCAGGATGGAGAAGTGCGCAGAGATTTCCTTTTAAATGTTGCGTGTAGTTTACGTGTCGCATTCTGTGTTGCAGGGATGGCACTTCGCTGACCGATGATGAGATTGCCGGAATGCTCATTGGTCTCTTGCTGGCGGGACAGCACACGTCTTCCACCACCAGCGCCTGGATGGGCTTCTTCCTCGCCAAAAACAAGTCTATCCAGGAACAGTGCTTCGCAGAGCAGAAGGCCGTGTTTGGAGAGAACCTCCCGCCGGTGACATACGAGCAGGTGAAGAACTTTCATCGGTCACATTATTATTGTTATTACAGACCCTTTATATAGCATCAACAATTCTATACATTTTATGCCTTGCATACTATTCATCAGGCCCTGCACCTCAAGGAGCTTACAATCTAAGACAGGGGTCTCAAACTGGCCGCCCTCCAGCTCTTTACAAAACTACAAGTCCCATGATGCCTCTCCCTGTGGGAGTCATGCTTATAACTGTCAGCCTTGCAATGCTTCATGGGACTTCGCAACAGCTGGAGGGCCACCAGTTTGAGACCCCTGGTCTAAGGCAATTCTGCTCCGTCTTTATGATTCACACATTGCCAGACTAGGTAGCCTTGTGAGGCTCCAGTTTCCCACTTTAGGCTTTGCAGCTTCCTTTGTAACCTTCTTGCTCATTGGATAGAAATGATAACCGTTTTTTGTACATTGAGCAGACCGGAGACAGAGGAGGATTCGCAGATGATTTTGGAAATCGGATTATCAACCTGACTGTACAGCAGGCATTTGAATCACAAGTCTGTCTGAAGAGAATTACTGTATTTATCGGCGTATAACGCGCACCCCAATTCTAAGAGGGAAGGAAAAAATGTTTTCACAGCCCCCCATCCATTTATACAGCCCCCCATCCATTATACATCCCCCTCCCCCATTCATTATACATCCACCTATCCAGTACACACACCCCCCCCCCCGTTCATTACACATCCACCTATCCAGTACACAGCCCCCCATCCATTATACATTCACCTATCCAGTACACACCCCCCTATCGGTACACAGCCCCCCCCATCCATTCTACATCCCCACCCCTATCCAGTACACAGCCCCCCCATCCATTCTACATCCCCACCCCTATCCAGTACACAGCCCCCCATCCATTCTACATCCCCACCCCCTATCCAGTATACAGCCCCCCATCCATTCTACATCCCCCACCCCTATCCAGTACACAGCCCCCCATCCATTCTACATCCCCCCCATCCATTCTACATCCCCCCCATCCATTCTACATCCCCCCCATCCATTCTACATCCCCCCCATCCATTCTACACCCCCCCATCCATTCTACACAGCCCCCCCCATCCATTCTACACAGCCCCCCCCATCCATTCTACACCCCCCCCATCCATTATATATTCCCCACCCCTATCCAGTATACACCCCCCCCCCCTATCCAATACACATCCCCCTATACAGTACACAGCCCCCCATCCATTATACATCCACCTATCCAGTACACAGCCCCCCCATCCATTCTACATCCCCACCCCTATCCAGTACACAGCCCCCCATCCATTCTACATCCCCACCCCTATCCAGTACACAGCCCCCCATCCATTCTACATCCCCACCCCTATCCAGTACACAGCCCCCCATCCATTCTACATCCCCACCCCTATCCAGTACACAGCCCCCCATCCATTCTACATCCCCACCCCCTATCCAGTACACAGCCCCCCATCCATTCTACATCCCCACCCCCTATCCAGTACACAGCCCCCCATCCATTCTACATCCCCCACCCCTATCCAGTACACAGCCCCCCATCCATTCTACATCCCCCACCCCTATCCAGTACACACCCCACCCCTATCCAGTACACCCCCCCCCCCATCCATTATATATTCCCCACCCCTATCCAGTATACATCCCCCCCCCTATCCAATACACAGCCCCCTATACAGTACACAGCCCCCCATCCATTATACACCCCCCCCCCCCCCATCCATTATACACCCACTCTACCAGTCTTCTGGGACAGCGCTGCCAGCATTCTCTACAGTTAAAGCGCTCAAAAAAAAATTATTAAAAGCCAACAGCTACAAATACTGCAGCTGCTGACTTTTAATATTGGGACACTTGCCTGTCCTGGATTCCAGCGGCGTCCGCAGCAGAGGACGGGCGATCGCTCGTCACTCTGCTGCTCCCCCCTCCATCCACCGTGAGGGAACCAGGAAGTGAAGCGCTCCGGCTTCACTGCCCGGTTCCCTACGGCGCATGCGCGAGTTGTGCTGCGCCCGCCGATTGGCTTCCGCTATGTGCTGGGAGCCGAGTGTTCCCAGCACACAGCGGGGGGGGGCAACGGGAGGTGACGAGATGCCCGTATTCTGCCCGAGAATGCTGGGCCGGAAGTGGGTGCAAATACCTGTCTTTAGACAGGTATCTTCACCCCCCTCCCCCCTGAAAGGTGTCAAATGTGACACCGGAGGGGGGGGGGGGGGGGGGGGGGGGGGGTTCCAAACAGCGTGAGTTCCACTTTAGGGTGGAGCTCCCGCTTTAAGAGAAAAAAAATCTGTCGGCCCCTTCCATACGGCTCCTCCTGTGTCACTCCCATTGCAAAACAAGGCTTCTATATACCTCAATAGCTCCATTTTTTTTATTTTGTTTTGTTCACTGATCTGGTCACATGACTGCTCTCCTCTGATGTTACATGGATGGTCATGTGACCGCTGTCCTCCCCCAATCAAAGCTACACTCGGAGGAGGAGAGTAGCCCAAAAAAATGAGCTACTTACAAGATTAGTTTTTCAATGAAACTGATACAGGAGGAGTGGTGTAGAAGGGGCTGGCAAGTGAATTTTTTTTTTTTCCCCCTCAACTTCAGACTATGCAGGGCCAGCCAGCCTGACACCCCCCAATGGGTGGCTTCTGGGGGCGGACTGCCCGATCCTGCCCCCTTTTGGTAAAACATGATATCGGCATAGAACACGCAGGCACGGTTTACCCTCTGGTTTCATAAATACGGTACATCATTTGCCAAGCAAGAGATTTGGGATAAAATATATACAGTACACTTCTCCGCACGGTCACATTCAGGGGTTTATTAACATTGACAGGGAAACATCGAAGATGATTCCAAACCACACCTTACACTTTATTTGTGTGTTTCCAGCTTAAAGATTTGCAGGTCCTGGACCGCTGCATCAAAGAAACCCTGAGACTGAGACCTCCTATAATGACTATGATGAGAATGGCCAGGACACCACAGGTCAGTGATCAGGAGGATTCTGGGTAATATTTCTGCTTGTTGAACATAGTGGGTGGGTGTGTCCCCCCCCCCCCCCTTCTTTTTTTGGGAATATGTAACAAACATCTAAAACTTTTGTTCTAGAGTGTGGCTGGGTATGACATCCCACCAGGACACCAGGTCTGCGTATCCCCCACTGTAAACCATCGCCTGAAGGACACCTGGGATAAGAACACAGAATTCAACCCCGAACGCTACCTTCATGAGAATCCTGCTGCCGGAGAGAAGTTTGCATATGTTCCTTTTGGAGCAGGTAATGTCAAATGGCTTTGTATGAATTACTCTGATGCTTTGCACACACGGTCTGACTTTTGACTGTAGCAAAAGTCCGTCGGAAAGATAGAGAAAAGGTTCTCTATCTAAGGTCCGTCAGACTTCCGACAAAGAAAAGTCAGATGGAGGCTACACACACCCAGACTTTCCTAGAGGGAAAAAAAGCCTGGCTGTGTGTAGGGGGCATAAAAGCCTTTGCAGTGGAATGCAAAATTGTAGCAAACATATCACAAAAAACACTTCCCTGGGCACCCCCAGCATTCCTTCCACCCTCTAGGGCAGTGATGGTGAACCTTGGCACCCCAGATGTTTTGGAACTACATTTCCCATGATGCTCCCTACACTGCAGAGTGCATGAGCATCATGGGAAATATAGTTCCAAAACATCTGGAGTGCGAAGGTTCGCCATCATTGCTCTAGGGGCATTTGGTGTATGTAATGCAGATATTCACCCATTTCCCAAACTGTATGTGTTTGTTAAAAAATAACACGTATAAATACCATTTGACACCGCAGCTGTGTGGTCACGTGACCCCCTGTGCTGGCGGGCCTTGATCTGGAGAGAAGTGGGAGGGGCCAAGATTCCCCTGTAACATCAGCCAGCTAGCAGAGGGAAATCTCTACCCCCCCCTGCTTCTCTTAATAGATCGAAGCCAGCCAGCACTGGGGATCATGTGACCACACAGATACAGTATTTATCCTTGTAATTTCTAACAAACACTTAGTTTTGGCAATGGCAGGATATCTGCATTACAAAAATTGAAATGTGCTGCACTATGCAGCGGAATAGAGGGTGGAGGGACGGGAAGGAAATGCTCTCATGCAGAATGGAAGGGACGGACAGGGGCTGCAGATGACAGAGACATGTAAACTGATTACAGTAGTCTGGGCTCAGCAGCCATGATTATTGTGGTCAGCAGGGGAACTCAGGAACTGGCAGGATCAGCTAGGAAGAGAAGAATTGCACAGCACTGTGCTGTTATTCATGCCTTAAAGCAGTGATCATCAGCCCTGTCCTCGGGGCCCACTAACAGGCCAGGTTTGCAAGATAACTGAAATAGATCACAGATGAAATCATTTGCTGCTCAGTGACTGCAGTATTCTAGTCTGCATCTCCCCAAGGTAATACATAAAACCTGGCCTGTTAGTGGGCCCTGAGGTGGATTGATGACCACTGCCTTAAAGCAGGGGTCTCCAAACTGCGACCCTTTGCTTGCATTTATCTGGCCCTTGGGGGGCACTATTCGTCCCACTGATCTGAGACACTATTCTGCCCTGACACCAAAAATGGGGCATAATTCATGCCAATGGCATTATTCCTCCCCTAATATCATAGATGGGGTGCACTGTTTACTCCCAGTGATGCCTGGAAATCTTTCTATTCAGGCTGGCCAAAGTCCAGTCCCCCTAAAGTCTGAAGGATAGTAAACTGGCCCTTTGTTTAGAAAGTTTGTTTTTTTAGGGTTAACAAACACTTTAAGCTGAACTGCTTCCTGCTAGTGTGGACAGTAGGCAGACAACACAAGGACATGATCTGATTTGTTTCCTGGTTGTGCATATTTGCTAAAGCAGCCGTGGTGGGGGGGCATTTAAAAGAAAATGTTAGTTGTCATCTTACTGTAGTACTAGTGAGATTTCTGAATGTGACTTGAGTGGCACAGAATTGCATGACAAGGGAAAACTCAGTCCCTGGAATTCATAAAGACTGACGCAGGCAGATTTTTTTTTCTAAAGTGGTGAATGGTAAGTGTCCTATTATTAAAAGGCAGAAAATGTAGTATGTGTAGCGGATGGCTTTAAATTTTTGCAATGGTGGGCGGGGCCAGGTACAATAAGGCCAAAGAGGAAAAAAATCTAGATGATGCTGATGGACACCTTACAGCCAGCAAATGAGGAGGGCTCAGAGTTGCTGCAGCTTCTGGTGCAGACTGTAAGCAGCTTACAGTGTGCAGTAAAATGAGAGTATGCTACACTGAAGCCAAAGCTTGGGTTCAGCTGTAAACCACTCAAGACCCGGACCATTATGCAGGTTAACCACTTAAGTACCCCTTCACGCTGATATACGTCGGCAGAATGGCACTACCTGTACGTGGCCCTTTAAGCCCAGCCGTGGGGTCGTGCGGGCGCGTGCACGCGACCCGGTCCGAAGAAGCTGCCGGACTCGCGGACCTGATCGCCGCTGGAGTCCCGCGATCGATCCCCGGAGCTGAAGAACGGGGAGAGCTGTGTGTAATTTTCACAGTAAACAATGCATTTTTTTCTGTGAAAATGCCAATGGTCCCAAAAATGTGTCAAAATTGTCCGAAGTGTCCGCCATAATGTCGCAGTCACAAAAAAAACCTCTGATCGCCGCCATTAGTAGTAAAATTTTTTTAATTTTTTTTATAAAAATGCAATAAAACTATCCCCTATTTTGTAAACACTATTAATTTTGCGCAAACCAACCGATAAACGCTTATTGTGTTTTTTTTTTTTTTTTTACCAAAAATAGGTAGAATAATAAGTATCGGCCTAAACTGAGGAAAAAAAATGATTTTTTTTTTTTAGATATTTTTGGGGGATATTTATTATAGCAAAAAGTAAAAAATATTGTTTTTTTTTTTTTTTTCAAAATAGTCGCTCTATTTTTGTTTATAGCGCAAAAAATTAAAACCGCAGAGGTGATCAAATACCACCAAAAGAAAGCTCTATTTGTGGGGAAAAAAGGACGCCACTTTTATTTGGGAGCCACGTCGCACGTGCAATTGTCAGTTAAAGTGACGCAGAGCCGAATCGCAAAACCTGGCTGGGTCCTTTAGCTGCCTAAAGGTCCGGGTCTTAAGTGGTTAAGGACCTGGCCCCTTTTTGCGACACGGCACTGTCGCTTTAACTGACAATTGCGCGGTCGTGCAAACAAAATTGATGTCCTTTTTTTCCCATAAATGGAGCTTTCTTTTGGTGGTATTTGGTGACCTCTGCGGTTTTTATTTTTTGCGCTATAAACAAAAATCTAATGACAATTTAATTTTTTTTATATTTTTTACTTTTTGCTATAATTATCCCCCAAAAAAATCGATAAAAATTTATTTTTTCCTCAGTGTAGGCCGATATGTATTCTACTTATTTTTGGTAAAAAAAAAAAAAAAAATCGCAATAAATGTTTATTGATTGGTTCGCGCAAAAGTTATAGCGTCTACAAAATAGCAGATAGTTTCATGGCATTTTTATTAATATTTTTTTTTTACTAGTAATGGAGGCAATCGGCTTTTTTTTTCGTGACTGCGACATTATAGCGGACACATCAAACAATTTTGACACATTTTTGGGACCATTGTCATTTTTACAGTGAAAAGTGCTATAAAAATGCACTGATTAATGTGAAAATGGCAGTGAAGGGGTTAACCACTAGGGGGGTGCTAAGGGTTTAAGTGTGCCCTAGGGGAGTGATTATTACTGTAGGGGGGCGTGGGTGGATGTGTGACATCACTGATTGTCGTTCCCTATAACAGGGAACGACGATCAGTGACGAGCCACAGAGAACACCTCTCCCCGTTTTTCAGCTCCTGTGACCGATCGCGGGACACCGGCGGCGATCGGGTCCGCGGTCACGGAGCTTCAGACCAGGTCGCGAGCGCCATTACGATCGGCAGAATGGCACGGCTGCGCACAGGCAGGTACGTCGCCTGTACGGATATCGGCGTTAGGCGGTCCTTATGTGGTTAACATGCATCTCTAGCCACTTGCTTACTGGGCACATATACCCCCCTCCTGCCCAGGTGAAATTTTAGCTTCCGGCACTGCGTCGCTTTAACTGACAATTGCGCGGTCGTGCGACGTGGCTCCCAAACTAAATTGACGTCCTTTTTTTTCCCCCACAAATAGAACTTTCTTTTGGTGGTATTTAATCACCTCTGCGTTTTTTTTTTTTTTTTGCGCTATAAACAAAAAAAGCAACAATTTTGAAAAAAAAAACAATATTTTTTACTTGTTGCTATAATAAATAGCCCATTTTTTTTTTTCTTAGTTTAGGTCGATACGTATTTTTCTACATATTTTTGGTAAAAAAAAAAAAAATCGCAATAAGCGCTTACAAAATATGGGACAGAATTATTTTTTTTTTTTTTTTTTTTTTTTTTTTACTAGTAATCGGCTTTTTTTTTTTTGTTTTTAATTGGGACTGCGACATTATGGCAGACACATTTTTGGCGCCATTTACATTTATACAGCGATCAGCGTTTAAATATGCACTAATTACTTTAAAAATGTGACTGGCATTGAAGGGGTTAACACTAGGGGGTGAGGAAGGGTTAAATGTGTATCTGTATTGTGGGGGAGGGGGGTGACCGATTGTGTCCCTATGTACAAGGGACACAGATCGGTCTCCTCTCTCCCCTGACAGGACGTGGAGCTCTGTGTTTACACACAGAGCTCCACGTCCCTGCTCTGTCATTGCCGATTGCATCGCGACCGCCAGGCACGCGCGCCCCCAGTGGCCGAAGGAATCCAGGACGTCATATGACGTCCTGTTGGATTTTCAGAGCCACCGTAAGGGATAGCTCTGGTTGAGCCTGTGTCAGAGGCCAATGTTAATGTAGAAATCATAATCATTATTAACCTCCCTGGCGGTATGATTCTGTCTGGAATTACGTACCAAAAGCGGTACAATTATTTTGCATGGAAATTCTGCGTTTTATACTGTAGGCCTGCAATTTTTAGGAATAACTCGCTTAAATTTGTCCAAACCAGAGTCTAGTAGACATCCTGGGTATGATAAAGTTTGAAACACAAAATCATAAAATTATAATATAATAAATAACTATAAATAATTATAACAAATAATAATGTAATTATAATAAAAATTATTCACTAATGTAATCAAATCAAAATCACTGAAATTTGCTCAGTTGCAGAATTGTCGCTGTCATTACTTTTATTTTTTTTATGACGAATTTCCCCACAAATCGCTATCGCTCAATTCTGCAAGTGATTATCATTTATTATCGCTGTTTTCTAGCTGCTCTAAAATCACTTTTGACATAAAGGGACACTTTTGGTTGCTATGGACAATCTACAGTTTGCAGGCACAAAAAAAATGTTTTTATTATATAAAAGAACATGCAGGGCACTGGGCAGACCACTAGGGACAGGGGGGGTGTGTACTTTTTACATACAGTACTGTAATCTATAAGATTACAGTATTCTGTATGTAATATGTTTGTTTACTTTTTTGAATTTGCCGCCGGTCTCCGCCCCCGTGCGCCGTTACGTCGCAGGGAATGGAGATCGGCGACGCGCGGGCACTGTGTGAGTCGAATGGAGGACGCCACTCGCTCACACAGCGGGGATGCATCGCTGGATCCAGGGACAAGGTAAGTACAGTATACCCAGCCTGGATCAACAGGTAAGCCAGCGCGCTGCAGGCTCTGCATTCACCCCGAGCGCGACTCGGGGATATCGTTATTTACATAAAAAATCCAACCCGAGTCGCGCTCGGGTTTACCTGCAGGGGGGTTAACAAAAGAAATGTTACATCCACATCAAATATTTCCTGTTTTTTTTTGTTCAGGTCGTCATCGGTGTATTGGGGAGAATTTCGCTTACGTCCAGATAAAAACGATTTGGTCTACGATGCTCCGGCTGTATGAATATGAACTGGTGGATGGGTATTTCCCTACAATCAACTACACAACAATGATCCATACACCCAACAACCCCATCATCAGATACAAGAGGAGGACACTGTGAAAACACCGATCTATTCTGCAAGCGGGGATATTGTACATTACAATGTGGGAGTAATTTGTTCTTGTACATGCTATGTATTTTATAAAATGAATGTGAAATATTAATGTATAAAATTGGTTCCAGATTTGTATGTTTAGAAATGCTGTAAATAAGTTGCATTAAATAATGTTTAATTACTATTGTGTTAATGATTTATGTGCCAAACTAAAAAAGAAGATTACTAGAAATTAGCAGGATTCAAGCCTCTGTGGTGTGCAGTACCACATTTTGGCCAGAGGTGTGGGGGTGCCGGAGCCAATTACAGCCAGTATTTCAGAGGCTCTCTGGTGCCCCCCCACCTCTGGCCACATACGCTATTGCATGCCATAGAAGTCAATGCGGAAAAAAAAGGATTTTTAATAAACAGCTTACCTGTAAAATCCTTTTCTTGAAGTACATCACGGGACACAGAGCGCATAGCCATTACACTTGGGTTATATGGGTACCTTCAGGTGTGGACACTGGTGTAATCAATTTCACAGGAAGTTTCCTCCCTATATAACCCCCTCCCACTGGGAGTGCTTCAGTTTTGTAGCAAGCAATTCTCCCGAGGTTACACAATGTTCCCCAAAAGAGGGGTGGGAGCTCTGTGTCCCGTGATGTACTTCAAGAAAAGGATTTTACAGGTAAGCTGTTTATTAAAAATCCTTTTTTCTTTATCGTACATCACGGGACACAGAGCGCATAGCCATTACACTTGGGATGTCCTAAAGCAATGCTCTATGAAGGGAGGGAGACCGTAAGGCCAAGAATAGCCAAATAAAAAACATTGTCAGGAGAAAACATGGCTCCACTAACAGAAAAACAAGGGGGCGTGAACCGGGCCAGAGGATTCTATACTGCTGCCCGTAGGACCGCCTGCCCAAAAGCTGCGTCCGTACCCTTTGCAACGTCCAACTTATAAAATTTAGTAAACGTATGTACGGAAGACCAGGTTGCCGCCCTGCAAACCTGTGCCATAGAGATCTGATGGTGTGCCGCCCAGGAGGCACTCATGGCCCTCGTAGAATGGGCTTTAACTGATAAGGGAGGTGGAACGCGCTTCAGACCATATGCCTGAAAAATCAGCTGCTTAATCCACCTAGCCAAGGAAGACTTGGCAGCCGGCTGACCCTTCTTGGGGCCATCCGGAAGAACAAAAAGCACATCTGTTTTCCGAATCTTCTCTGTAGCCTTGAGATAGACCCTCATGGCTCGAACCACGTCCAAAGTATGAAGCCGTCTTTCCTCTCTGGACTGGGGAGTAGGAAAGAAGGATGGTAGGACTAGGTCCTGATTTAAGTGAAAACTGGATATGACCTTAGGAAGGAAAGAAGGTTGAGGCCGCAGAACCACTCTGTCCTTATGCAGAATAAGGTATGGCTCCCTGCATGACAAGGCTGCCAGCTCGGAAACCCTTCTGGCCGAAGCCATAGCCACAGAGAAAACCAACTTTCGGGTTAGTAGCACAAGATGGATTTCTGTCAGAGGTTCAAACCGCTGCCTTTGTAAAGCTGACAAGACCAGGTTTAAATTCCAGGGGCAGAGGGGAGCTCTAATAGGGGGATTCACATGCAAGACCCCCTGCAAGAAGGTTTTCATAAGCGAATGGGTGGCCAAGGGTCTTTGAAACCATATCGATAAAGCCGACACCTGCCCCTTTAGAGTACTAAGAGCCAACCCTTTGTCAACGCCAACCTGGAGGAATCGCAAGATCCTGTCAATAAAAAACTTTCGAGGATGCCATTTTTGAGACTCGCACCACTCCACATAGGTTCTCCAGACTCTGTAATAAATATTTCTGGAGACCGGTTTCCTAGCCTGAATCAACGTAGATATGACCTGATCTGAGAGGCCTCTGCCCTTAAGAATTAGGGATTCAGCCGCCAAGCTGTCAAATTTAGCAGCTGTGAAGCAGGATGGCAGATTGGGCCCTGAGACAGCAGATCTGGGCGTAGGGGGAGCGGCCACGGCGCCCCGACTGACATCTTCACGATGAGTGCGTACCAAGCCCTCCTGGGCCAGGCTGGGGCCACCAGGATCACAGGCCTGCGCTCCACCCGGATCCTCCGTAGAAGGCGGGGAATCATCTGCAGTGGAGGGAACGCATACAGAAGAGAAAACTGGTGCCAAGGACAAACCAAGGCATCGGTCCCGTAGGCCGAGGGGTCCCTGGCTCGGGATATGAATTTGTCCAACTTTTTGTTGGATCTCGTTGCCATAATGTCCACCTCTGGGACTCCGAATCTTTGGCAAATCTCTTGGAATACCTGGGGGTGAAGAGACCATTCCCCCGGGAGCAACTGTTGACGACTCAAAAAATCTGCTTGAGAATTGTCTATCCCTGGGATGAACACCGCCGAGATGCAGGGTACATGGGCTTCGGCCCATGAGAAAATCAGGTTTACTTCTCTTTGGGCTGCTGGGCTCTTCGTGCCCCCCTGGTGGTTTATGTATGCCACCGCAGTGGCGTTGGACTGTATCCTTACTGGCAGACCCTGAAGGGGGAGAGTCCAGGCGATCAGGGCCAGCCGAGCAGCTCTGATCTCCAAGATATTGATGGGAAGCAGTTTTTCTGCCTCCGACCACTGCCCTTGCTGGGTCTGTTCTTCTAGAACTGCCCCCCAACCTGACAGGCTGGCATCCGTGGATACTATCTTCCACGTGATGGGGCAAAAGGATTTCCCTTTTGACAAATTTTGAGAGACCAGCCACCAAGACAGGCTGCGCCGGACCTTCGGGGAGAGCACTAACGGACGATCTAACGCCTGAATGGACTTGTTCCAAGCAGAGAGAATGGCTGCCTGAAGATATCTGGTATGGATCTGGGCGTAGGGCACAGCCTCGAAGGCGGCCACCATCTTCCCCAGCAGTCGCATACATAGGCGAATAGTCGGCCTCTTCTTGCCTAAGATCACTTGAACTTCTATGGGGAAACTCGCTTTGATATGCGAGTGCTTTGGATTACGAGCTTTCTCCTGGAACGGATTATGCTCGTAATCCAAGGTTCCACTCTAAATGCCTCCCTTGTATAGACACCCAAAAATCCTGAGACTGCTCCTTGGTGCCGCCATGTGATGTCAGCAGCCCCTGCAGATTCAGAGCTCACTCAACTGACATTCTTTAGTATTTCCATTTACTACATAAAAGGCTATATATATGTATATATGGGGGTGGAGGATCTGGGACAGCACTGATCATGTTTAGACACTCCAAGAAGAGGAGAGGGCTATGACCTGCAAGAAGGGAAGGGTTTGTGGTAGAGAATAGACTTTTTCTGTAATAGTAACATTTTTTAAAGTGGTTGTAAACCCTTACAGACCACTTTTACCTACAGGTAAGCTTGGATTAAGGCTTGCCTGTAGGTACAAGAAATATCTCCTAAACCTTCACGGTTTAGGAGATATTTGCAAAAGACAGGCACCAATGTCTGTGATGCATGCACCGTAGACAACGGCGTGCAGGCGCACTGGGTGTGCCTCTTCGAACAGTGAACGTGCCGTTAGTGGCGGCTCCCGCGATACCCGGAAGTCACTCCGAGAGATGGCGGTGACGGAGAAGGTAAAGGAAGACCGCTGCGGGGGCTTCGATCTCGGGTAAGTAATTCATAATGAGCTAGTATACTATGCATACTAGCTCATTATGCCTTTGTCTTTCAGGGTGTATTGTTTTCAGGAGGCTTTACTTCCTCTTTAAACCACTTTGATTAAATTATACCATCCTCTCTGCACCATTATTAGAAGTTCCCCTGTGCCTGTGTTCTGTAAAAAAAAAAAATGCACGATTCTACCTGTATAGTGAGTAATCTCTTCATTTTCAACATGAAAGTGGAAAATCTGATTGTGTATAGGAGGCTTTAGAGTGAGAACCAACCAATCAAACACTGCAGATCGCTCAGTTCTCAGAGCTCCCTGAGCAGAGAGCTGCTGACTGTTAGTGTCACCGCTGTCTTCTCTGCCCCCCTCCCTCACTGGAGCGCTGCGTTGCGGTTTGCTGAGAGGCTGAGCCGGGTGTCGCTCCAGGCAAGTGGGCAGATCCAGACTTCATGGTCACGATCTTGCACAAGCCTGGACCAGCTTTGTTATGTCAGCTGACAGCGGGGTTCAGAACGAGCTGCACGTCTTTTAACCGCTTAACGCCCGCCGCACGACATAGAATGGCACGTACAGGCAGATGGGCGTACATGTACGTCCCTGCCTTCTAGCAGGTCGGGGGTCTGATCGGGACCCCCTCCGCTGCGTGCGGCGGGCGTCTTACCTGCGGGAGCGATCCGGGACGAGGGGGCGGCTGTTCGTTTTTGTCCACCCCCTCGTGATCGCTCCCAGCCAATCCCCTGAGCCTCCGCCATGTCACTTCCTCTGCCTGTATAATGTAAACACAGGCAGAGGAAGTGATGTCACCTCTCGGCGGTATTTTCAATCCGGCGAGAGGAGAGAAGACATCACAGTAAGTCGCACCAACACTACACACATAGGCACATTAAACCCTTCCAATCACCCCCCCACCCCCCTGTCACAGTGTCACTGATTGCAGTGATCATATTTACTGATCACTGCATTTAGTGTCAGTGTGACAGGCAGTGTGACAGGCAGTTAGTGTTAGGTCCAGGGTAGCCCCGTACCCCCCCCTAATAAAGTTTTAACCCCTTGATCACCGCCCTAGTTAACCATTTCACCCCCTATTACCAGCGTCACTAAGCGATCGTTTTTCTGATCGCTGTATTAGTGTCACTGTTGCCGCTAGGTAGCTAATTTTTTATTGCAATTTTTTTTTTTTACTAAAGACATGTGGCTGAATACATTTTGGCCTAAATGTTTTACTAAAATGTAGTTTATTCGATTTTCCTTATAACAAAAAGTAAAAAATATTGATTTTTTTTTTTAAAATGTCGCTCTATTTTTGTTTATAGTGCAAAAAATTAAAATTGCAGAGGCAATCAAATGAAAGCTCTATTTGTGGGAAGAAAAGGACACAAATTTTGTTTTGGGAGCCACGTCGCAATTGTCTGTTAAAGCGACGCAGTGCCGAATTGTAAAAACGCCTCTGGGCATTTAGCAGCATATTGGTCCAGGGCTTAAGTGGTTAAAGTACAATTCAGTCCAGCTTGTAAATGTTCAGCACAGATCTGCAAATGCTTTGTCAAAGCTTGCTGTTCACACTTCTCTTGTACAAGTTGAAGCCTATGTGAAACAGGCCTATGAATTTCCTGACCTGCATCTTTTTTCTGAGTTGGGATGACTCTAATTACTAAAGCCAAAGGCTCAGCAGTCAAGAAGTCCAGCAATAGCAGTATGATAGGGGTGCTTTGAATTCATTGGTGGGGAGCTAATGAAGACCATACAGAAAAATCAGCATGCGACTGACGGCAGATGTAACACCTGGCAGGTCGCTTTGCCTCACCCCCCCTAGTGGTCAGGAGTGACATTTCTCCACTATAAAACATGCTCAGACCAGGTCTTATTTGTGCACCTGCATGCAGAGGAATAAAATACTAACTACTACTAATACTAATAAATACTAACAAAAATACATATTGTTCACAAATGTAAGCAAAAATAGTGCAGACATAGAGGTACAAGATTCAGAGTATCTGATTGGAAAAAAATAAAGCAAATTCCTTTATAATCTTCTACAACAAGACACAAGTCTTCTGCTGTTGATGAGTAAAAATTAATGGCACAACTATCAGCCCATCCCCACATACCAAGGTCCTAGGTGTAGTCCTGGACTCTGAACTCTCCTTTAAGCCTCACGTCCAATCACTGTCCAAATCTTGCCGCCTCCACCCCCGCAACAACTCCAAAATACACCCCTTTTTTACCAATGACACCACATAACTATTAATTCTCTCCCTGGTCATCTCTCGCCTCGATTACTGCAACTCCCTCCTCATTGGATTACCTCTGCATACTCTATCCCCCCTCCAGTCCATCATGAATGCTGTTGCCAGACTCATGCACCTTACCAACCGCTCTGTCTCTGCTACTCCCCTCTGTCAATCCCTCCACTGGCTTCCGCTCACCCAACAAATTAAATTCGAAATACTAACAATTACCTACAAAGCCATCCACAACCCTGCCCCACAGCTACATAACTGACCTAGTCTCTAAATACCAACCTAATCGTTCTCTTCGTTCTTCTCAAGACCTCCTCCTCTCTAGCTCTCTCATCACTTGCTCCCATGCTCGTATCCAGGACTTTTCCAGAGCCTCTCCAAGCCTATGGAACTCCTTACCCCAATCTGTCCGTCTATCTCCTTCTCTATTGGCTTTTAGAGGGTCCCTGAAAACCCTCCTCTTCAGAGAACCCTACCCACCCCTAACAACTGTATTTTCATTTTTGTCCATCTGATCATCCGCCACAGCTACTACCCTTCCACTTGACCCTCCCTTCTAGATTGTAAGCTCTAACGAGCAGGGCCCTCTGATCCCTCCTCTATTGAATTGTATTGTGACTGTACTGTCTTCCCTGATGTAAAGAGCTGTGCAAACTGTTGGCGCTATATAAATCCTGTATAATAATAAGAATAAGAATAATAATAAATATTTGTGGCACGTTTGTAAATTTAGTCTTCCATACAATCAGAATTTGGGGACACCAGGTGGTGTCCCGAATATAATAATAAGTCTTCATCTGTGAAATTGTTAAAATGATGAAATTTATTTCAGTACTTTGACAAAATACCCATAAAATTCAAAACTTCTACCATTACAAAAATAGGTCTCTACATATGATATGTCCAGTCTGCGATATCGCAGCAAACGGTAGGACGAGACAGTCGCTTCAGCCTCTGGCCTCCCAGTCCATAATACAAACAATTGCCTTTCACCCTCTTGATAAATACATATAAGTTAATCAATTAAATTAGAAATCCACATAATGTACATGTCATCGACAGCTGATTTAAAAAAAAAAAAAGAAAGAACAGGAGCTGATATACAGAAAATCTAGACGGCTTGATGTGGCTTCTTCATGTCAGATTGTTGTCGGGCGGATGTTGGTCCCACAATAAACACAATACGGGGTAACGGAAGCAGCACAATATTACAGAAGGCAAGTCAGTTATTGCAAGGGTATTATCTTCTTATGCTGTAGTGTGTTGTGTTTGCACTTGACCCTGAAAGGAAGGAAAAAAAAAAATAGGTTAAAAAAAAAAAAACGTACAGTAATTTCGACCAAAGGACAAACATTAAAGAGGCCCTTCACTCTAAGAGGAAAAATAAAAAACAGCTACAAATCCTGTAGCTGCTGACTTTTAACCACTTAAGACCCGGACCATTATGCAGGTAAAGGACCCTGCCCCTTTTTGCGATTTGGCACTGCATCATTTTAACTGACAATTGCGCGGTTGTGCGACGTGGCTCCCAAACAAAATGGACGTCCTTTTTCCCCCACAAATAGAGCGTTCTTTTGGTGGGATTTGATCACCTCTGCGGTTTTTATTTTTTGCACTATAAACAAAAATAGAGCGACAATTTTGAAAAAAGTTCAATATTTTTTACTTTTTGCTATTTTTTTCCTTAGTTTAGGCCGATACGTATTCTTCTACCTATTTTTGGTAAAAAAAAAAAAAAAAAAAAAAGATCGCAATAAGCGTTTATCGATTGGTTTGCGCAAAATTTATAGCGTTTACAAAATAGGGGATAGTTTTATTGCATTTTTATTAATATATATTTTTTTTGTTACTACTAATGGCGGCGATCAGCGATTTGTTTCGTGACTGTGACATTATGGCGGACACATTGGACAATTTTGACACATTTTTGGGACCATTTTAATTTTCACAGCAAAAAGTGATTACTGTAAAAATGACAATTGCAGATTAGGAGTTAACCACTAGGGGGGCGCTGTAGGGGTTAAGTGTGCCCTCATATGTGTTTCTAACTGTAGGGGGCGGGGCTGGATGTGTGACTTCATTGATCGTCTTTCCCTATATCAGGGAACAGATGATCAAGGACACTGCCACAACAAAGAACAGGGAAGGAGTGTTTACACTCACCTCCGGTGACCGATTGTGGGACGGCGCACTCGCGAACCCACGGCTGGGCTTAAAGAGACACGTACAGGTACGTGATTGTGCCCAGCCATGCCATTCTGCTGATGTATATCGGTGTGAAGGGGTCCTTAAGTGGTTAATAAAAGGACACTTGCCTGTCCAGGGATCAACGCCGTCCTCACCCAGGCTAGTCCATCACTAGGCTTTGGGTTCCCGACACCGGCATCTTAACTAAAGGCACCCGGCTGCCCACCGTGATGCACTTTGTGAATGGTCCCGCAGTCTAATGGGACCTGTGACGTGTCCCAGAGGACTGTGGGGAGGGATGGGGACTGGAGGACCTTTGATCAGATTGCCTAAGCAATCCAAACAGAAGTGGGAGAGGGTACCTGTCAAAACTAGGTACCCGCTTATCCCCTCAAAAAATGACATGCCAAATGTGGCAGAAAAGTGGATGTAAAGCCACTCTCATCCTTTCTAAACTACTGCCATAGTGCTGATCTATAAGGATAAAGATGCCTCCTGCATGTATCCTCACCTGTCAAATGCATTTTTTCCTGTGTATTCCTTACACTAAATTCTGCTACGATTCCTAACATCCAGTCAAAATCCAGAAAAGTCACCACATGACTTCAGAAAAAGAGTGGGGGTGGGAATTTAAAAATAATGCCCATCTCCAGGCTAGTGCATGAGATATGTAAATAACCTGTCACTCACAGCAAGGGGGCGGAACAGAGTAAGGTTTTTCTCTGTAAGTCCGTTTTATCTCACTGAACAATATAAGAGGATTGCTCAGAGCTGGATTAACTCTGTGTGGCAAGACTGGGCACAGATGATAGGAAATCTTATACTTATACTGGCGTCAGCGCCAGTATGCTGTTTTTTTTTTTTTTTTTATTGCTTGACTTACCGTTTAATGAATCATTTTCTTCTTTGTCCACCGTGGGTGAATGGCGCAGCTATGCGTGTCACTCCTTCCGAAAATAGACGATTTAGGACTCGGCTATTCCCGGCGCCATACGGCGCCTGCGCACAGACCTAGGAGCTGACTGCGCAAGCGCCGTATATAGCCGAGTCCTATTTCGGCTTTTTTCGGAGGGCGTGACGCGCCATAGCCATAGGACTCAGATATATACGGCGCCTGCGCAGTCAGCTCCTAGGTCTGTTACACAGATTCAGGCATGGGCCCTCTGGAGCAGAGAACCGGGGGGGGGGGGGGGTGCTGCCGCATGAAATTGAGAAGCGGGGGGGGGGGGGGGGGCTGCTGCTGCCGCGAATTGAGGAGCAGGGAGGCCCTTTACAAAAAGAAGAAATAAAGAAAAATATATATAAAAAAGGGGGGTAGCCATCCGGGGCCCTGGGGACCTCTGTGCCCTTTATTAAAAAGAAAAAAAAAGAGAGAAAAAAAAATATTATATATATATATATATATATATATATATATTTTAAAAAGGGTGGTTGCCATCTGGGACCCTAGGGACCTCATTTTTTTTTTTTATAAAAGGAAATTACAAAAAAAAGGGGTCTTTCCAGGCTTTCCACCCGGGACCTCTGGGCCCTTTAATAAAAAAGAAATAAAATAAAAATATATATATAAAGAAATAAACATTTATAAAAAATAAAAAAAAAACAAGGGAGTTGCCTTCCAGGGCCCTTTAATAAAAAAAATATATAAACAAAAAAAATAAATAAATACATTTTTGAAAAAAGGGGGTTTGACACATGGGGTCCTGGGGACCTCTGAGCCCTTTAATATTTTTTTTTATATAATATATATATATAAAATAATAATATAAAAAAAAAAGTAAAACATTTTTATAAAAAAAGGAGGGTTGTCATCCGAGGGCCCTGGGGACCTCTGGGCCCTTTAATAATAATAATAATATATATATATATATATATATATATATATATTATATATATATATATATATATATATATATATATATATATATATATATATATATATATATATATAATATAAAAATAAAATAAATAAAAAGATATTTTTTTTTATAAAAAAAAGGGGGGGTTGTCATCTGGGGCCCTGGGGATCTCTGGGCCCCTGGTGACCTCCAGACCCCTAAAAAAAATGGCCCTTTAATAAAAAAAATATATATATTTTTATAAAAAATCATTTAAAAAAGGGGGGTTTCCATCCAGGGCCCTGGGGGCCTCTGTGCCCCTGTGGACCTCCAGACCTCTAAAAAAAAATAAAAGCAAAAAAATTGTCCCTTTAATAAAAAAATAATATAAAATAAAAATATATAAAAAATATATATTTTTATAAAAAATAATAATAAAAAAAGAGGGGGTTGCCATCTGGGGCCTTTTTTTTTTTTAAGGGGGGGTTCCCATCCGGGCCCCTGGGGACCCCCGGGCCCCTTACAGGTGTACTGCCTGTACCCCCCTGATGGCAGCCCTGCCACCGCTTTAACATTGTGACATCAAAAAAGAAATAAAACATTTCGGGTTTACATCCACTTCAAGAAAGCAAAAATCTAAAAATCAAACAGTCCAATTTGCTTTAGCAGGATAAACTGTTCCTTTCTAATTCACAACCCCCCTGGATCCCTGAACTCTTTTTTCTATGTGAAAGTTAAATCTCGTTTCCTCCAGGTACAAAGATGCACTCCTTGTCTTTTGCAATTACCTTACAAAAATAAATATATAAGATATTGCAGTTTACCAGTCCTTAGCTGTGGTGGCTGCATTTGTTTTCTTTTTATCACCTGGTAATAAAAAGCAGGGCTCTCTGCATTCTACTGTATTAAATTGTATTGTAAATGTACCATTTGCTGCTATGCATAAAAGCTTGGCGCTATATAAATCCTGTATAAGAATAACAAATTCTAAAAAAGTGCACCAAGAGGAATCTGTTAAAGGGATTGTAAAGGAATTTTTTTTTTCATAATAAGCATCCTTTACCTGCAGACATTCCTCTTTTCACTTCCTCATTGTTCGTTTTTGCTTAGAAGTTGCTCTATTTCTTCTCTGTTCTGTTCACTTCCTGCTTGTCTGACTGTTACTGACCACCGTGAAGGGAGATTTTACTGCGGTGGTCAGTGACGTGCTCGCCCCCTCCTGGGAACTACATCTGTGCGGCAGGACGCTCTCTACCT
Source organism: Rana kukunoris (assembly GCA_029574335.1). Lineage (NCBI taxonomy): Eukaryota > Metazoa > Chordata > Amphibia > Anura > Ranidae > Rana > Rana kukunoris. The sequence continues at coordinate 34,553,306 of CM056053.1, forward strand.
GTTAGAGACTTCAAGGAGGTGTGAATTACTGGGCGTGCCGCAATTCATACTGGGAAATGTAGTTCTTATATGAACGAGCGCCGCAAACCAGGAAGTGAATGAGAGAACAGAAACTTGAACACCGGAGGTGATAGAGATGAAAGAATTTAATAGGGATTTACTTGTTTGTTAACAGAATCATTACACTATTCTGTCTGTCTACCTTGCAGACATTAATTTTAGGCAACATTTTTTTTTTCCTTTACAACTCCTTTAATGTGTAATCCTCACGTGGGCAGCAGCACAACCCCAAGTGTTACTCCCTGTGTACCTCAATGGACAGGAACAAAAAGAAAACTAATGCAGCCATCACATCTAAGGACTTGTGAACTGTAATTAAATAGATTTTTTGTTCTTTGGTTTACAAATCCTTTAAGGATGGGGAACTTATCCAGCTTTGGGTGCGGAGAATATGAGCCAATCCAGAAACTCCACAACCAAAGCAGGAACTATCCCTTTTAAAGGCTCATTCCTTTTGTATAAAGTCTGTGCTTTTACATTACCTGACTGCACACTGCCCAGTCTCTTCTGCAAGGCCTCGAGCCGAGTTATATAATCTGTCAGTGCTCTATCTGGATCGTAGTGCTGGAGATGAAAGCAGGGACTTACATCAGAAGCAGAGGTGTACCTGGAAGGGTGGAAAATAAAGTGTCAGTATTAGAAGCACAGTCACAGAATCCATAAACATCAGTTCTGCATTGCACTCTAGCCAATTAAGGACGGCCCCACGTACATATAATGCGTTAGGGCAACCCTTAAGCGCAATATCACGTAAATGTACGTGATTCTTTTCTTCAACTCCACTCCCGCTGTGATTGGACACAGCAGGAGCCAATCAATGGGTCCGCCGGAAACCTGGCGATCGTTCCGAAAAAAAGCATTACGGTGGTCCGCCTAGGTAAACAAGGCAGATCACCGTTCTGCTAGTAAGGAAGACAGAGATCTTGTGTTTCTGTTGAGCAGGAACACGGATCTCTGTCATCCTACAGTTAAACCATCCCTCACACAGTAAGAAAACACTCCCAGGGAACACATTTAACCCTTTGATCTACCCTGATGTTAACCCCTTTGACGCTGTACCCAAATAAAATTGTTTGTCCGGGAGACAGTAAGCTGGAGAATCCTGTTGAGGCCAGGAGTGGGCCAGATTTAGCACGTACTGCGAGGCTAAGTAAGCCTAGAAGCCAGGAGGCTTGGTATTTTTGAGTTCTATGAACGTTACTGGAGAAGAACCCCTGCGTGGGAATCCTGTATGTGAACTGTTGTTTTGTTTCCTTTCAATAAAAATGGGTTGCCATACCCTCAAACCTAACATCTGACTGCTGTGGACTCGCTAAAAACGCATTTACCATTGAGTTAACAACCCCCAATGTTTACAATATATATATATATTACTTTCTGCTGTAAAACAAATGAAAAAAAAAATCAAATTTTTTCATCAATTTCGGCCAATATGTATTCTGCTACATATTTTTGGTAAAAAAAATAAAAATCCCAATAAGCGTATATATAGATTGGGTTGCATAAAAGTTGTAGCATCTACAAACTATGGGATAGATTTATGAACTTTTTTTTTACTAGTAATGGCGGCGATCAGCGTTTTATTTGCGGGACTGCGACATTGCGGTGGACAAATTTGACACTAAGACACCTTTCACACTTGTACGACTTGAAAGTCGCACGATTTTACCGCGATTTAGCGGCCGCAATTTTACCGCAATTCGCGCCCGCGATTTCAATGAATGCCTGTGTAAGTGGCATTAAATCGGACCAAAGTAGTGCAAGGACTACTTTGAAGTCGGCACGACTTAAAATCGTGCCAGTATGAATGGTAGTCATTGAAAATAATGGAATATTACTTGTCATACGATTTTGCAGTCCAAAATCGTGAGACAAGTCGTATAAGTGTGAAAGGGGACTAACTGACACTTTTTGAGAACCAGTGACACCAATACAGTGAGCAGTGCTTTAAGAAAAAAAATAAAAAAAAAGAATCCACCAGCGGTTGGAAATTTCCCTGATCACAGGTATAAACGTATTGTATTGCACCAGCTTGGGACACACTAATAAGGGACTAAAGAACAATCCATAGATCACCTATGCTGGGAATTCACAGTGGACTGCGGAGAATTGAAGCCGGACTGGGAGCGACATGTTGAGATTCTCTCTAGGCTTCTGGCGGGGTGACAGGCTGAGTCCGTACTCACCTCGTTACCTAAAAAACAAGTCCTTATTATTACTCATTCAAAATGCTGCAAGCACACGTTCATATGTGTTTTAGAAGCTCCATTTACATATCAGCATTTGAAAATGAATGCGTTTTTATTCATGTTTGCTAAATTTAAAGTCTATTTGTGTGTTGCATTTAAAGTTTGAAGCGTGTCTCAGCTGTAGGCACTTTCCACAGAAAAGCAGCAGCAAGAGGAATGCAGGGGGGGGGGGGGTGTAAGGCTCTGCATTTTTCTTGCCGCTGCCTGTCAGTGGAAAGCGTTCACAGCTCAGACAAGCTGCACTTATGAATCGGCAAATCGCCTTCTAAGCTGTTGTCAGGCCGGCCACACCAGGACAGGTTGGAACTCATAAATAGAGCAAGAATAAACTGTGCAACATGGGGCAAAGTACTAAATGTATTTAGTCCCATAGGAGGAAATACAACCTTGTGCTCCATTGCACACTAGACATTCCAAATCTGCCAAAAAAAAAAAAAAAAAACGCTGAAAAACAAAAAACAAAAAAAAATATGTTTTTTTCTTGCCAGTGTTTTTGCAGTGTTTAGGAGCATTTACAAGTGTTTAGGAGCAGTAGCATTTTTGTTAAGGAGCAGGCGTCCTTAACAACCAGTGAATAGCTGGTTGTTAAGGAGCTGGCCAGGAAGCCGGCTGCCGCATTCCTTAAGGATGGTTGATACATCAGCTGTCAGTGGGGTTCTCCACAGACAACTGAATGTCAACTAAACAATTGGCAGCAATAAAAAAAAATACACAGCATGGGGCATCCATACCAGGCCCTTCTGGGCCTGGTACAGATATTAAGGGGAACACTGTGCCAAAAAAAAAAAAAAGCATGGGGGTCCCCTCGAAAATCCGTATCAGACAGGGAAAAGGGGGGGGGGGGGGCGGCGGAATGGGCGAGTCATACCAGGCCACGTGTCCTCAACATGGGGTGGTGCTTAGCAACGGTTAACAGGAGAGTGCAGCGGTTTTTTTTTCTGCTGGGAAAATGCTCCAAAAAAAAAAAAAAAAAAAATCTGCTCCTATATGGAAAGCTATAAATAAAAGAAAATTCCAATAGCCTAAAATACATAGGATAACAATATTTAGCTTCTATGAGTAGAATCAAAATGCTATGAAACAGCTTCTAGGAGCTTAAAAAAAATTAAACAAGATCGCATGTACCTCTCCTGATATGTTGGGGTATTTTTTTTTTTTTACAGGATGGACACAAATACAGCATCAGCTGTCTATACAAACATGAACCTGATGTTTTTGCAGCCATGAGGCTAAAACAGATGTAGGAGACACTGATGTGCTTTTCCTCTAAAGAATTATTGTTCTCTATTCAAACTTGCAGCGATAGATACAGTTGATCTAAGCACCCACAGCACTCTTGGCACATGCCCTACATCTCCCTCTCTATAGAGCTCAACCTTTTAGCAGGCTTGTCTCACCCGCACCTTGCCCACAGCTGTTTCGGTCTGACCCACTCGTGGTGGAAATTGTGGCTCGATGCCACCGCCGTACCAGAAATTTCATCCTGCAAAAAACAAATGTGGTTAAACCCTCAATTGGCTACACATTACATTTACATTATATAATGGCCCAACATCGTCTTATGCTCTGAAATTCTTCTAAGGTAGCAAAAGTGCTAAAATTGCATCTCAATCCCTGCTGTCTATGTGATACCTACATTAGGCCTATATAGGTCTATATCTATCCAAGATAAAATGAAAGGGTCACTAAAGGATTTTTTTTTTTTTTTTTTACCTTACTGCAGTGCTGTTTTCATGTCCTCATTGTTCGTTTTTGCTTTGATGTTGCTGTAATTCTGCTCTGTTCTGGACACTTCCTGATTGTCTGTTTCCTTATAACCACAGTACTGGGAGCTTTATCACTGTGGTCAATAATCAAGGAGGTGTGATTACTGTGTGTAAACTGAAACTAGATTGGGCTGAGGGGTTTTAGACAAACCATCACTGTCCTCTATTGGCTCTCTGGCTCTGTACATCAGAGAGACAGGAAACAACAGCAAAAACGAAACTAGAACTGTAGGTTGATTATATGATTGATTTTTATCTATGTTTAATCATTTTTAAAAGGAATCAGTTAACTATTATGTCTCTATATCCTGTAAACAGTAATTTCAGCCCAATTTTTTTTTCCTTTAGTGACCCTTTAAGTTCTGCCCCTCCAAGAGCTAAGTCTCACCCTTGTCATTCAACTATGAAAAGCAGAACTTCAATGGGCAGTAGAGGCTCCGGCATTTGATAGTTGAATGTCAGGAGTGGGTTTAATAGCAGGGATGGGGCATAGTAGAATTCAAAGCCCCCTTGGAACAAAGGGCACTCCCCACAGGAAAGCAGGGTCTAATCAGAACACAGGTACTTGTAGGCCCCAGGTGGTGTAGCATTTTAGCACTGTTGATACCTTAGAACCATTTTACGCAAGCTCAGGTTCAATTTAGAAAAAAATTACAATGAAATAAATAGATTCAGATTTTATTTTGGCTTTAGATGGGAGTGAAGAAGGGTTAGAACCTCTAAAATGTTTGCTGTTGCCTGTCCCCATAGGTTATAGAGATGACTGGGGGGTTGGTCCACAAGGGAGAACACAGGCAAGGGCTGACGACTTGGCTTGATAAATATCATTGCAGCAAACATGAGATTTCTGGCAGATCAACAGGTATTATTCTGTACATGCAACTTTCTTTTAAAATGGTAAAACATGGGGAAATGTGCATGTATTGCATATTTTTATTTTGCCCCAACGTTCGCTTTAAAACAATAATATAATATACGAAAAAGGCTTAAAGCCCAACTCCAGGTTTTAGTGAACTGTAAATCGTTATTTTGGATGGTCCAAACAAACAAATTCCTTCACTAATCGATGCAGTGGCTGTGTGGCCTATAAAACCAGTATGTAGCATCAGCTATAGAGAGTATACAGCGCTGTGTTCCAGCAGGGATGTTCCCGTCCAACTCTTGGAATAAAAATCGATTGGGAGTGAGCCCTGCTCAACCATTCACAGGAAGGTCAATATTTTATGAACGAATACAAGGCTTCCTCTGATTGGCGCAGGTGGAGCACTAGATGTAATCTTGCCCTGGACGACATCACTCTTTGACGAAACGCGCACGGCGGAGCAATGTGCTGACGTTACCGCGATCCTCGAATCCCGAAAGGACAGGTTGCTGCTAATTTGGCCTGCTGGCTTATTTTGTTTTAAGACACATATACATTTCTTTTGATGTAAGTGCAATACTTTGAATATTTTTAATCAAGCTTTAAGGATTTTATGTTATGGCGAGCCTTTTGTATTGTGGGGATTTCCTACGATAACATCTCCTGGATGGGTGGCCCACATGCCTGTAAGAGGTTCTTCGGATGATGTAAACATCCTGGCTGGGTTTGAAGCCACAAATGTCACTGACCTTCCGTTATAGAAGGTCTGTATAAGCTGGTATGTGAACAGTTTGCCTAGGGTGGTGTCGTCAGCTGAAGGATCACATACAATATGGATGGTGCAGATACTGTTAAAGAATTTTTGCATCACATCTGGGATGCGCTATTTACAGCGCAACTCTATATATGTAATTATTATATTTTGGGACTGTACTTTATGTCACAGAAGAGTTGCTGCTTTGATGTTTTGTATACAATTAAGGTCTTTAGCGCAGCTTTTATCTTGTTTTGATATACGTGATGTCATCTGCCTGCCTCTCCACCTCAGCCAATAAGACAAAGCCTTGTATCCATGCAGAAACTACAAGGCTTCCTGTGAATGGCTGATCAGCGCTTAGTGCAGGGATCTTCAAACTACGGCCCTCCAGCTGTAATACTCATTGTAAGGCATTGTAATACTCTGACATTCACAGACATGACTAGGCATGATGGGAACTGTAGTTCCTGAACAACTGGAGGGCCATTGAGGACCTCTGATTTAGTTATTTATTGAAGGGAGTAGTTTGTTTGGGTCAGCTTTGTCCAAGCGAACCATTTAAAGTTCAATACATTTTTCCCGGAGAACCTTTTTAAAGTGAAATTGTTACTTCTCCCTGAATGGAGAAAGAACCAATTCACTAAAAGCTCTGCATACAAAAAAAACATCCCCAGAGGTCTTCTGCGGTTTCAATGATCTGTACCTGAAAATGGCGATGGTTACCCTGGCAGCAGAACGGAAACGAGTGAACGCTCTAGAATGATTGGTGATCACTTCTAGGTCAGTGTAGGTCGGGTGTCCGCCCATCCTGGCTATCAGAGCTAGCGTGGCCTCCTCGCACTCCTGGAACCCTCCAAGTAAAAGCAGCAGGTACTTCTTCTGGTAGATCAGGGCTTTCCGAAAGCTCTCCGATCTCAGGTATTTTCCATAAACCCTCTGGGAGAAAACAGAAAAAAAATACTTTTAATGAGAATCATTCCAGTTATTACTTAGGCCCCTTTCACATGTACGGATCCCGTGAGGATCTGTACATGTGTATCCGCTTGCTCAGCGGGGATCGCTCCGTTGATCCCCGCTGAGCCGGCAGATGACAGGGCGGTACCGCCCTGTCTTTTCTCCACTCTCCCCTATGGGGTGATCGGATGAACGCGCTCTGCAGACGGATGGAAAAATAGGGTTTTCCTCCATCTGCAGAATTGGAGGATTACAGACACTGATGAGATTGGGTGTCAGAGGATGTTCATCCACTGACACCCGCTATCTACCTAGCTAACCGCTAAACGGATGGATGAAAAAGTGGACATACGGTCTGCAGGTGTGAAAGGGGCCTTATGGTATCTAGAGACAATAGATGGTGCACAGCAATGGAGGGAGGAAGGGGTACTCTGCAGACCTCCCAGCACCAGACTATCTTGTGTAAAACAATATCAGTCAGCCATGAAAATTCCAACTAAGCTTCACATATAAAATTGTGTTGTAATCCAACAGATCAAGTAAAGTGAACTTTGCCCATGCCAGTCAAAGTAACAGGTTCACTTGAAAAGGTTTGTTAACCCACATGATTTACTTTATATAATCTGCTCTGTCTTTCAAGGATATGTTCCCCTGTGTATGTGCCGTCTAAAAAAAAAAAAAAAAAAAAGAAAAAAAAAAAGCAATATATACCTTATCTGTGAGCGCTGATCAGCAGTCACGTGACGTGTCACATCTCTCCTCTCCCCGTCTCACTGATGCAGCAGGAGTGGCCAAGACTCCACCGCTGCCGTCAGTCTGGAGGGAAGGAGGTGAAAGCCAGAGAGATGTGGCACTGATCAGCGCTCACAGATAAGGTATATAAACAGCACACAGGGGGACATATCCCTATAAAAACAGATTTGATTATATACAGTAAATCATGTTATTACAGCAGCAGCAGGGGTGGACCCTGACACAGAAGTTGGCAGGGAGGGAAGGGGGGAGGAAGACACAAGAGCAGAGAGGAGAGACAGCAGGCCTGTGGCTGACGAAGCATGCAAACTGACTACAGTGTCAGGGCTGAGCAGCCATGATTACCATGGTCAGTTTACATAGGGGTGGGGAGAAACTGGCAGGATCAGACAGTTTTTTTTAGGAGTTATAGGGGTCCAAATGACACAGGACAAGCACTGTGTCATATAACATGCTTTAAAGAAGCAGGATCCATTTTATGTTTGGGTACATGCACTGGAGCACAGATTTACATTTCAATTACTCCTCCACCAATCTGTTTGGCAAAGAGTGGCAGGAGAAACCACCATGTGTAAATAATGAGTTGCTCAAGTTGTAGCTTACACAGGGCTATGGATTCCTACCATGTGACAGTGCCGAATGCTGGGTGATTGGTCCAACACTGTCAAATGGAGTTAGTCACATGCTCCCCTATATCTTCAAGTATTGTAAATTTATTTTTGTCCCTGATAGCTAAACAGAGCAATGACAGAGGGAAAAGTGGTATGTATGTTGCAAAGGGAAGGAAGAAAAAGGATTAAAGGAAGGAAGCTAAAGGCCTTACACACTGCAGTCTGAATGTAAAATCTTCTTTAGGTCTACGACAAACTACGTAACACAAGAGCTTACCTGATTGGACACAAATTGAATTATTGTTTAGGTGAGGCTTAGATTACTTAGTTTTGCTAGGTCTAAAGGAGATTGTACAGAGCTTGTAGCCTATGGACAGCTTTAGGGCCTGTGCACACACTATTTAATGCAGAATCCACACACAGCACACTCCCCCATCCCAATACAGACTTGTTGAAGAATAGTTGCTCACTTTCAGTGTCGTGTTCTCAGTCCCCCGACCAAAGTCCCTCTGCATGACTTCATTCCTCAGCTCTGATTTTACTTTGGACAATTCCGCCTCTGTCTGCTTCAGAGACTTGTGCAGGCTGAGCTTCTCTCTGCTCCACGCTTCTCTCTCCGTTACTAAAAGTGTATCTTCTGTGTTCAGGAAGTTATCCACCGGAGACTGAAGAAGGCAAAATAAGACGGTGTAATCAGAATGACAACAGGCAAAAAGATCACCTATGAGTGTCACAGAATACGGTTTTGGTAAGTTCATGCAACCATATAAAATCTCCCTTTAACCCTCGTTCACACGGATCACGGCTTTGAAATCGTGCGCGTTCAGATGAACTTCAAAGCAACATTTCAGTCCGACTTCGGGGGGCGACTTGAAAGACATCTGTGAGGGTTCATGCATAGATTTTATTTTTTATTTTTTTGAAAAGCCTATGGCGTGTGAAACACACTCAAAAAACTCCACCCGGTGCAGAAAAAATGTGCACACACATAAAGAGTGTTCACAAAAACGTGCAGACGGGTGCAACGTCAAGTGGTCCTCCTGTGCAGAAGGGACCCAAACCCTGATCCCCCAGGGCGTTAGGCTCCAGACGGGGACTGAGGTACTGTGGTCCGAGCAACCGAAGCCGACACGGACCCAACTTCCTTGGAGGGACTGCCGAAACAGAACCCTCCAAGTACTAGGTGGGACTCCCCCGAAGGGAGACCCCATGAGAGCAGGTGAACTAAGCCAAAAGGCCATGTCCACCCACTCCCAAGACGTTCAGGGCTGGCCCGAGGACCGGCACCCTACTAATCACACTGTGTACAAAACATGCACAAACAAAAAAAGACAAAAACGTGACAAACATAGGCAATAAATTAAATAAAGTGGGGGAAAGGGATAGTGGAGAGGAGAGTGAAAGAAGTGGTCATTGTGTTCAACAATGACCAGGCCCTCCGGCCAGGAATAAAAAATTCCTCCGGTCCTGGCCAAAAGGCCCGGCCCAGGAGGCAGGTGCTAAAAAAGAGTGTAGCTGGTGCAGTGACCGTGGTGTCTTTAAATCAAAGTGACCCTCACTCACAGTGATTCTCAGACACCCCTGGACTGCCACTCCAGGGGCACATGCACCATAGGCTTTTCCGTTCCAGATCCAACCCCCCGACCGGCCAATGCAGCCCTCCACCCCTGCCAGATAGAGAGCCCTTCAAGGTTTTTCTTGGGGAAAGCCGCCCCCATCTAGCAGCCTCCGCCAATTCCAACCCTTCCAGACTCCCTGTCAACCAGGCAGGATTTGCATGGTCCTACCCCGTCTCATCCCAGGGCAGTTCCAGCTCCTCCTACCAGATCTCTTTTTTTTATCCAGAAAAAAGTTTATTGAGACACAGGTAAAAAAGAGACATACATCGAGATTTCAAATATATAGATAAGATCCAAAACAATCAGTCACATATTCTATTAGAGAAATACCTGCCCACTGCACCATCCATATACATATTATTCACATAGCCCAACCATGCTCTCCTCCACCTCCCATTGTATGCATCTCCCCACTCTCCTTAAAGGGGTCCTGTCTCGGTGTACTCCCCAGGGTTAATTGACCAGGCCCAGGAGCCTGCCCATAACCAGATCCACCGGGGCCAGTCCCGGTACATCCAGCCAAGCACCCCACAGCTTCTCAAATTTCTGAGGGCATCCCCTGTGCTGGTATATTACCTTCTCCTTCCTGAGCATTTCCCCCACTACATTGATCCATTCTTTCAAACTAGGGGCTTCCTCCGATATCCAATGAGACATTATTAGCTTACGGGCTGTGAATAGAGACCTAATTACCGCCACTCTAGTACCCTCTTCCCATTCCAATTCTTCCAGTATGAGCAGCAGACAATGTTTTGGGTCAGTGGGCAGCGAGACCTGGAACACCCTATTCACGGTGTCCACCACTCCCTTCCAGTATGTGTGGAGCTTCGGGCATCTCCACAGTAGGTGAATCAGGTCCCCATGATCTCTCTTACACCTAGTGCATAGTGGGGTGGGTCGTAGCCCCATGGTAAACAATCTGTGAGGGGTGTAGTACACCCTCAGTAGTAAATACAGTTGCGACACCTTGTGGGAAACATTCAGAGAGCAAATTGGTACAACCCGGAGTGCCTCCTCCCACTGCTCGCCGTCCATCGGGCCCACTTCCCCCTCCCACTTGGCCCTCACTTTCAGCGGGTGTTTGGTCAAGAAGCTATGTAGCAGCATAATATAGCATTGAGATATAAACCCCTTGGTATTAGCTGCCCTTGCAATCAAGTTAAACAAAGGGGTAGGGGAGGGGGTCCACTCTGAGGCTCTACTCTGGGCCTTCACTGCATGTCTGAGTTGCATATAGTAGAACCTCATCGACTGAGGAAGCCCAAAAAGGCCCTGCAAGGTCTCGAAGGAGAGCAGTTCCCCGTTTCTAAATATCTGCCCCAGATAGACCACTCCATACCTCCTCCAAAGTGCCCCATGCTGCAGTCTAGCGAGTTCCGGGTATGAGTCATTGGACCAAATGGGACTGTAGTCTGTGAATCCTGTCACCCCCTGTAGATACCTAGCCTTGTTCCAAACTTTTTGAATAAGGTTATATGTCGGGTATTGTTTATTCGGTTTCCCAAACGCTAGTGATTCCAGAGCAGACGTCACCGACTCACCCCCAACTGTGTGAAGCATCACCAGTTCTGAGGAGCCGGGTCCCTCCCCCTCCCTCTCCTGCCCAGTATGGACTGTACCTATCAAATGCTGCATCTGAGCGGCTATGTAGTACAGCCATGGGTTGGGCAGGGCGAGCCCTCCTTCATCCTTTGGGCACTGGAGATGCTCCAATTTAATCCTAGGTGTGCGGTTTTTCCATATGAGCGAGCGAAACAGTGAGTTAACAATTCTAAATACTTTTAAGGTTATCACTATGGGGGCGTTATGCAGCACATAAAGCAACTGGGGCATGAGGATCATTTTGATCAGGTTCACCCTACCTGCAACTGACAGGCAGAGCGAATTCCACGTCTTAATGCGGTCACGGAATTTTAGCAGCAGCGGGGACACATTCAGTCTTCCATACTCACATATCCTGGGCGTCACCTGGATACCCAGGTATTTGAATGAGGCAGACAAAGGCACCGTAAGAGAGGCCGGTGGGGCCCCCCCTTTATCGATAAGCATCAGTGAGGATTTTGTCCAGTTTATCTGTAGCCCCGAAAATCTACCAAACTCTCCTATTAGGGCCATGGCCCCTCTCAGCGAGCCCTCTACGTCTCCAAGCAGAATCATAGTGTCGTCCGCATATAGCATAATTTTCTCTTGTTTGTCTCCGTATCTAAACCCTACTACCTCCGGGCTGGCTCTAATCTTAATTGCTAGGGGTTCTATCGCCAGGGCAAAAAGTAGAGGCGATAATGGGCATCCCTGCCGCGTGCCCCGTCCCAGGGAAAAAGTCTGCGACACCGCCCCAGACGACCGGATGGCAGCCTGTGGATTATAATATAACAACCGGACCCAGGAAATGTAAGCGTCTCCAAACCCGAACCTCCCGAGGACCTCCCATAAGTATTCCCACTCGACGCTATCGAAGGCCTTCATAGCGTCCAGTGAGAGCAAAGCCCTTTGTCCCATATTATCAGCCGGGGACTGCATATTAAGAAACAGTCTACGCAAGTTGACAGCCGTCGACTTGTTAGGCATGAAGCCCGCTTGGTCCGGGTGGACCAGGCTAGTGATGACCCCGTTCAGCCTAATCGCTAGCATTTTAGCTAATAGCTTGATATCGCTCTGTAGCAGCGATATCGGTCTGTAGGAGCCCGGGTCTAAAGGGTCCTTGTCGGGTTTCAGTATTAACACGATGTTTGCCGTAGCCATAGAGGCAGGCAAAATCTGTCGCTCCCTTGCTGCGTTAAAGACCGTTAAAAGTTTTGGGAGGAGGATGTCCGCATAGTGTTTGTATATCTCCATGGGCAAGCCATCTGCCCCCGGAGCTTTACAGTTGGGGAACTCGGCTAACGCCGCCTGCAGCTCCTCCAAGGTAAAGGGGGCGTCCAGGGCCCTCCGCTGTGCAAGTCCCAGTCGGGGGAAGTCAATGTCATGTAAGTAGGTCAGTAGGTCTGTCCGGGTAAACTGCTCCGTGGGGAGGTACAACGTCTCATAGAATCGTGCTAGCTCTGCCAAAACCAGGTCTGGGGAGTTCACTATCTTGCCCTCCCTAGTTTTGATTGCCCCAATACTGGGAGATCTTTGTTGGGAGTTGGCTATCCTAGCCAGCATGCGCCCTGTACTTTCGCCCTCTTCAAAGAAAGCCAGTCTGGAGAAAAATAGTTTCCGTTCTGCCTTGGAGGACAGCAGCCGCTCATATGCTGATTGAGCGGACTGCCATGCCTCCCTGGCAGCCTCCGTCGGGGTTTGCACAAAAGTCTCCTCCAGGGCCGCAACCTGTTTTTCAAGGTCCTCTCTGAGCCCGGAAGAGTCCCTTTTCACCCTGGTAATTTCACGGATAAGTAACCCCCTCACATACGCCTTAAATGCGTCCCACCGCTCAGCTGGGGATTCGGCAAACTCTCTATTATCAAGAAACTCCCGCATGCTCCGCTCCACCTCCTCGTGTGACAGGAATAATTTCAGCCAAAAGGCGTTAAACTTCCATGGGGCCCTAGGAAGTGTAGATGGAGGGGAGATAATTAGTCTAGTCACTAAGTGTGAGTGGTCTGAGACACTACGGGGCTTATAAACCACATCTGAGATGGATGGGAGCATTGCAGAGTTACTCACTGCCAGGTCTATCCTGGACAGAGTCCCGTGCGTTTTGGAGAAGCAGGAAAACTGCCTCTCTAGCGGGTACCTTAACCTCCACACATCAACCCACCCCACCTCATTGAGCAGTCTTAGCAACGGAGATTCCCTCGAAGTGGCAGAGACCCCAGAACCGGGGTGTCTGTCCGCGGAGGGACTCAGCCAACAGTTAAAATCCCCCACTATCAGTAGCGGCAGGTCCGGCCCGCTCTCCAAATAGGCGAGCAACAGCCGGAGCACCGCCACCGTAAACGGCGGGGGTATATAAATACAAGCCAATATACAGTGCAGTTTACCCACCCGGCAATGCAGGAATACAAACCGACCTTCATCATCTACCCGCACATCTAGTTCCTGAAAGTCAATTGAGGCATGTATCATTACACTCACACCCCTAGAGTACGAGGTGTGAGTAGAATGGTAGGCCCTGCCCACCCAAGCATATTTAAGGCAACATTGTGTTTCAGTGGTTAAATGCGTTTCTTGCATACACAGGATCATGGGATGATACTTCTTCAAACAAGTAAACACCATCATACGTTTCAGTGGGGAGCCTAGGCCCCTCACATTCCAAGAGATTATGGGCAGTTCAGCCATTGGAGAAAAAAAAACATGGGTTAACTGGCAAAGACATTCTGAGTGGGGGCGGCTCCCCCCCAAGGGATGGCAATTTCAAGCAGGTACTGGGAGTCCCGGGCATGATTAGGAATATACAGTCATAGTTCCATGGTGCAGTAGCAGTCAAACAGTGTTCTCGATGAAGAAGGTAAATTTGCAAAGAACTAAAGGCCCGGGCCGACAACGGTTCAGACCCGTACTTCCGGCCTACAATCTGTAAACAACACATTAGTCTGAAAAAAGAAAAGAAACGAGTCCAGGCCGCCAACCGGGCAGACCCCGCGGCTCCAACAGGGAGCGGACCCCCAAAAGGCACATTTCCTCCACGTTTCATGTGGAGAGATCGCATTTTCCTTGCAACTTCACAAGATGACTCAGAGTTCACATCCTAATATAACTTCTCCCAGCAGAACATTGCAGATACACAGGTGACATGAAAAAGATAGAAACTCACTTTTGTGTGGAACTGTAAGAGTGTAGGCAACAGAGTGAGTACCTCCATCAGGGGGGGGGGGGGGCATCCATCAATCCCCCCATACGTGGGTGCGCAAACAGTGCACTAAAGAGGCATGGCAAAGGAGCCCACCACAGCCTCCGCAGGATCATTCTCCCTCCTCTTCTCTGTCTCGGTGGCGCAGGGCCTGTTCATTGCGATCCAGCCATACCGCAGCATCCTGGGCCGATTCAAAAAAGTGGGTCTGCCGGTCAGCGGTGACCCTCAACTTAGCGGGGTAGAGCATAGCGTAAGGTAGTTGTAGTGCACGTAAACGCCTTTTCACGTCAGAGAATTTGGCTCGCCGACGCTGTACCTCTGCTGAGAAGTCCGGGTAGAAGGACACCCGTACTCCGTTCACCCGGACGTTGGCCTTCTCCCTGGCATGTCTCAGCACCGCCTCCCTGTCCCTATAGTGCAGTAAACGGGCCAGGATGGGTCTGGGGGGTGCGCCAGGCTGCGGTGGGCGACCAGGTGTGCGGTGCGCCCGTTCAACTGTAAAAAATGGGGAGAAGGCCTCCTTTCCAAATACTTCCACCAGCCAACTTTCAATAAAGGTGGTGGGGTCCCGGCCCTCCGTTTTCTCCGGCAACCCCACTATGCGTACATTATTCCGGCGTAATCTGTTCTCGATGTCATCTGCTCTAGCATTAGTGTCTCTGGCTAGCTGATGTGCTGCATGTGCCTCACGAGCAACTGGGGGCAGCTTGTCCTCCACCTCACTCACCCTGCTCTCCACAGCCGTTGTGCGTTCCCGGATCTTTTGTAGATCTTGTCTCAGCAGGGACACGTCTTCTCTGAGGCCCCCAAACTGTTCCTTAAGAGTATTCACTGACGCGGTGCAGACATGAACCGCTCTTAGTATCTCAGCTAGGGTCGGTTGCTCTTGCTCAGGGTCCCCAGTCTCCACACTAGCAGCAGCCGGGAATGCCATAGATTGATCCCCTGTATCAGCCCGATCAACACTTCCCCAGGCCCCCCCATCCAGGTGTCCCTGAGAGGCCTGCGGCTCCGCACCCCCCCCTTCATCCTGATCCGGGTGGCCCCCCAGCTTTTGGGTATAATAGGTCATGTCCCTCGGGTACTCCTTACCCTGTAACTTTGCAGCCTTTTTGCTGGTCCCTTCCTTGGGCTTGTCGGCGCCTCGTGGTGTGCGGAGAGCCTGGGCCGCGCCGGCGCCATCTTGGATTTCTAGCGCCGGCCAATCTTCCTTTTTTTTGGTCATTCCGCGGGTGCAGAGAGCCGGTGGGTGGACCGGGAGGGTGACCGGGTCGGTAGCCAGCGGGAGAGCCGTTTAGATCCGTCGGATCGCTGCTGGGAGAGGATCAATAGCAGGTGCTGCGGAGGAGCTGTGAGACACACGTCTTCTCACATGCCGGTCTTGGCCACGCCCCCCCTCCTACCAGATCTCTGACAGGGACAGCACTTGCACTAGCCAGCCAGAAGGCCAGACTAGAACCCGGCAAAAAGACCAGACCAGGCACAGCCACCCATCCTCGCCAGAAGCACCCTTCCAGGTGGCTCAGACGCAACCATTGGCCGGCCCCCAGTATCTGTCGGGCAGCACGGCGTAGTCCCTGCTGAAACCACCCTTCCAGGTGCAATGACGCTATTGGATTGCATCCACCCTCCACATATAGGAGGTGCTTCAGCGCTCCTCTAGCAACTGATGAGAACGGATACCACACCTGATCTTAGCCAAAAGGCCGAGCAGTGGCAGGGAAGGCACCACGATCAGCCCAGCCGGAGTGCAATGGCCGAGCCTCGCCCTGGGAGAACCACCTTCATGATCATGGTGTCTCCCCTGCCAGGTAAGTACAGATGTCTATTGAAATCACCCCTAAAGTCACCAAAAGGAGTGTAGGAACTACTTTTGGAAATCTGTGCGGTGCTGCAAAGCCGGCTTTGCACCATTTGGGACGCTCCAATTCCCAGCAATAGGCTCAGATTTGACCTGTAAAATTGCGCCGATGTGAACAGGGGGCTTAGACTGCAACTCCACACCTGGCCTCAATCAGCAGTGTTCATACTGAGGTCAGAGCTTTCAGCCAACACCTGATCAAAGATTTTGGTTACTACCTCACATGTCTGGATTGCTTTTTGCTTATGAGCCAGACTGCCTTTAAGTACTTTCTATCTGCCACTTGAGCTGACCACTTGAAAAACAGAAAACTGCGCTAAACCAAAAATTAAATTAAAATGTACAAACTAGAAAGCAGCGGCAATCGTGTGAAAACACAAAGTAATACAAAATGGCAAAGCCGCGCTCATCAAAACAAAAAAATATATAAAATAGAATTATGAATGAAGACTGCTAAGCAGTGATCTCCTGTGTTAAAACCAATGATATAACCTAGAACATCAACCAATGGCATAAAGTAATGTACACAAGCTCTCCTAGAAATGAAACCACAAAAAAGTGCACATAAAATGATTTGTATCCCAATGATGGAATAACACAAACGTTCATATAGTCCTTGTAATTGAATTTAGAATTGAAGAACACAGTGTCAGGAGGCAAAAACAGCAATAAATCATAATGGTTCACTCCACCACAGTGACGAGATGTTAACATCAAAGTGATCCCTTCACCAGAATAAGGGGGGGCTGCTTACCAGAGGGCAAGCTCAATGAAGCAATTGGCTATAACCCAGCCGCGGCCTTTAAAATCTTGAATGGTTCCTGGATACAGCTTCCAGCAGATATCAAGGTTAGCGGTGCTCACGGATGGCAAAATATAGGTGGAGAGAGAAGGATGGACCAATAGTGTGATTCCGTTTAACAAAAAGGATTTATTAAAACATAAAATGATACTCACAATTTAACAAAGCATCACAGGCATATACAACAAATCGCCGGCCGGCAAACAAAGCGGAGCCCTTCCTCCGTGCGTGGTGACGTCACTGCGTGTCTTCACCACGCACGGAGGAAGGGCTCCGCTTTGTTTGCCGGCCGGCGATTTGTTGTATATGCCTGTGATGCTTTGTTAAATTGTGAGTATCATTTTATGTTTTAATAAATCCTTTTTGTTAAACGGAATCACACTATTGGTCCATCCTTCTCTCTCCACCTATATTTTGCCATCCGTGAGCACCGCTAACCTTGATATCTGCTGGAAGCTGTATCCAGGAACCATTCAAGATTTTAAAGGCCGCGGCTGGGTTATAGCCAATTGCTTCATTGAGCTTGCCCTCTGGTAAGCAGCCCCCCCTTATTCTGGTGAAGGGATCACTTTGATGTTAACATCTCGTCACTGTGGTGAAGTGAACCATTATGATTTATTGCTGTTTTTGCCTCCTGACACTGTGTTCTTCAATTCTAAATTCAATTACAAGGACTATATGAATGTTTGTGTTATTCCATCATTGGGATACAAATCATTTTATGTGCACTTTTTTGTGGTTTCATTTCTAGGAGAGCTTGTGTACATTACTTTATGCCATTGGTTGATGTTCTAGGTTATATCATTGGTTTTAACACAGGAGATCACTGCTTAGCAGTCTTCATTCATAATTCTATTTTATATATTTTTTTGTTTTGATGAGCGCGGCTTTGCCATTGAGCTGACCACTTGACCTCTGGAATATTTACCCCCCCCCCCCCCCCCCTCTTGATGACCAGGCCCATTTTTGCTATACAGCACTGTGTTATTTTAACTGACAACTGTGCGGTCGTGCAACGCTGTACACAAATTAAATTTATATATGTTTTTCCCACAAATAGATATTTCTGTTGGTGCCATTTGATCACCTCTAGGGTTTAACATTTTTTTGCGCTATAAATGAAAAAAGACTGAAAATTTAGAAAAATATATAAATATATATTTTACTTTCTGCTATAAAACATATCCAATAAAAAAAATATACAAAAAAATAAATACATTTCTTCATAAAATTTAGGCCAATATGTATTCTGCTATATATTTTTGTTAAACAAAAATCCCAATAAGCATAAATTGATTGGTTTGTGCAAAAGTTATAGTGTCTACAAACTATGGGATAAATACTGGAATTTAAATTTTAGATTTTTTTCCCCGCAGTAATCGCAGTTATCAGTTGGACTGTGATAGTATAGTGGGCAATCTGCCACTTACTGACACTTTGATGGAACCAGTGATGCTAATACAGTGATAAGTGCTAAACATATGCACTGTCACTGTACTAATGACACTGATGCCGCGTACACACGATCATTTTTCAACATGACGTATTTTGGCATGTAGAAAAAAACCAAGTTTTTCCAACTTCATCATTAAAAACGACGTTGCACACCATCGTTTTAAAAAAATTATCTAGCAAAGCACGGTGACGTACAACACATACGGCGGCACTATAATGGTGACGTTCTATTCGCCTTTGGGCTCCTTTAGCTGTTTTCCTGTTAGTAAAAGACGATTTGCGCTTTTCTGTCTGTTACAGCGTGATGAATGTGCTTACTCCATTACGAATGGTAGTTTTACCAGAACGAGCGCTCCTGTCTCATAGCTTCTGAGCATGCGCGGGTTTAAAACGTCGTTATAGCCCACGCACGATCATTTTTTACAACCCGAAACACAACATTGTTTAAAGCGATGTTAAAAAAGGCAGCATGTTCGATTTTTCAGAACCCGAAAAATGATGTGAAGCCCACACGATCATTTTAAATGAAGTTTTTTAAAAACAACGTTTTTTTCATGCCGAAAAATGATCGTGTGTACGCGGCATAACTGGGAAAAGGGTTAAACATCTAGGGCGATCAAAGGATTCAAGAAAAAAAAAAAAATAACAGCACATGTCCGCTGACAGGACAGAGCTCTGCATTGTTTACATAGACAGAGCTCTGTCCTGCCTTCCTCCTCGCTGATCAGCAGGTGCCGGTGGTCATCCATTGACTGACACTGCTGATTGGCTTGTGCTATGACTAATCACAGCACAGCACTGATGGTGCACGCGCCCCCTACCCAGAAGAGCAGAATCATACCCCAGAAAATGCCTATTTAAGACAAAATGTCGTGACGGGCTCTGCGGATGCCACTGCGTCATTAGGCGGCGTACACACGGCAGGGAATCTCGACGGGCAGAACACATCGTTCCGCCCGTCGAGGTTCCCTGCCGGCCGTCGAAATCGGCGACCCGCCCGTCGGGAATGGCAACCAGCCATTCTTCCGGGCGGGCCGTCGAGGAAATAGAGAGCGTGCTCTCTATTTCTGCTCGACGGGCTTCCCGACGGGAAGCTCGCCGAGACCGTACACACGGCCGAGGTCCTCGCTGGAATGTGCATTCCAGCGAGGTTCTCGCTGGTTTTCAGCGAGAACCTCGGCCGTGTGTACGCCGCCTTAGATTTTATCTACATGCATTTAATATCTTCTCAAATGTGAGTGTCCATTTTTTACTTATACAATAAATGTTTTTTGTTGAAATTATTTCACACTATGTTGCCTATTATCTCTCCTTCTACCGATTTATTATTTGGATGAATTGCCTTTGAGTTTGTGTCACTGCATCCTTGGTTGAACCTTACAGGCAACAATATTGCGAAGGTCTTCCGCCTCATATATCTACTGTGTATGCCGATATACTTTCCTCCCCTGTGTGTGATACACCACAAGCCCCATTGACTCATTGGGCATATGCCTAGTTGGGTTCAACATATCTGGTAAGCCCCTCTTTTTTTTTTTAATTGGTGGTGGAATACCTACAGACAACCGTTTTATTTTTACTCACCTTGGAGAGTCACTTCATCCACTGGAAACACTTTATGGACTATATAAAAACTATGCACTAGCACTTTTCGTCATATGTACTGTATTTATCGGCGTATACCGTACACTTTTTTGTGGGTGCGTGATATACGCCGATACCCGCTTCCCGCGCTTAGTTTGAACGCCGCCGCCAACATATACCGAGCGCAGTACACTCGGGTACATTCGGCCAGGCTCGACTTCACTCGCGGTCACGCTCCTAGCCTTTATGCGTGAGAAGCCGAGCGTGGCCGAGTGTACTGCGCTCGGTATATGTCGGCGGCGGCGGCGTTCAAACGAAGCGCGGGAATTCGACTCGGAGACCGTGCGGGAGAAGCGGGGTGGACACCGAGGCCACAGACGGACAAGGCCGCATAGCAAGACACCGACGAGGGGCATCCAAACTAAGTATTTTCTTTTTTTTTCAGGATTTTCCCTTTTAGGTTGGGGTGCGCGCTATACGCAGGTGCGCGAAATACCCCGAGAAATACGGTAAATGTGTCACTGTTCACTATATATTTTATTAAATGACAATATTTGATTTATATTGTATATTTGTTGTTTGCTCCACAGTGACTCTCTGCTATCAATACATGTTTGAGTAGCAGGTGTTCACGTTTATCATATTTAGCGCTGCACTTTACCACTTCATTTATTCACACAAAGGTAAGTGAACCAACAATGCACTAGCATAAGAGTCGGTTCACACTGCAGCGGCACGACTTCGGGGGCGACTCTGCAACTCGTCCTGAGGACGACATCAGAGGCGATTTGCAAAACAACTTCTGTATAGAAGTCAATGCAGGTCGCCCCGAAGTCGTACAGGAATCTTTTTCTAAGTTGGAGCGACTTGCGTCGCTCCTATTAGAACGGTTCCATTGCATTGCATGGGACGCGACTCGTCAGGCAGCTGAGCCGCCTGACGTGTCGCCCCAGTGTGAACCGGGTCTCAAGGAACCTATTTAAAAAATAAAAAACAAACCTTTACAACCCCTTTAACTTTGAATGGTTCCTTCCCTGTCATCTACTCACATGGTCTCTGGATGGCCCTCTTGCTCTGTAGTGAGATACTTCTCCCTCCAGCCTTAACAGAGAATTCTGCAGGTCCTTTTTTTCTTCGGTTAACCTGCTGACATACCCGGTCAGCTCAGCATTCTGGGTAAGAAGCTTCTCTGTCAGAGTGTTGGCGGATATTCCTGATGGTAACACCAGCTTCTGAAGGGAAGAGGAGGGATACATACATTTGAAGTTATACATGTTCCCGAAATTTGTGGCCACTATAAAATTTTATATAAACCAAAACTTGACCGATTACATTCTCCACTGTCCTATCAATCCTATTCACAATATCTCATTTACCCACACTATAACTCCCAGCAGACCTTGTGTCTCCTGCTGGAAAAGGGAGTGATAAAAGAGCAGGGATTAGCTTTCATGCTTGTCACTGGAACATTCTCAGATCTTCATTACAGTTCTGTCCACAACGTAAGAGTGTCTAAGCGGTACGCACTGCACCAGATCCACCCGTGGATCCACCAGATCCACAGGTGGATGCACTTTCCTTTCAAGTGGGACAGGATACATTAGCCACACATAACTCTGCTGTCCTGCATGTCTATCAGGGAAACATTAAAAGAGAAGGATTATAATTTTTTTAAATCGTACTTACCTAGGTGGATGCAGCTTTTTTCCTCTGCCAGCTCCAAGGCTGAGAACTGAGCGATCAATCTCCCTGAGCAGACTTGTCAGTCACTGGCTCTTTGCACTGCCCCTCCCGCGCTCACTGGAGCCGGGTGCCAGTGTTCAAATTTGTCAAAATCTACAATTGTTTCACTTTTGGTGATTCTCCAGTAAAAGGAATTGCAGATTTCAATGACTTGGCGGTTTTCACAGAACAGATACACTACAGTACACGATATAATGAGTGGTCATTGTTAGTCCACCCGCTAGTAACCAACAACATGGCCACTGCCAAGGCGTCAGCAACTTCTTTACTCTTTAGATCAGGGGTGCCCAACCTTTTGAAGAGCGAGGGCCACTTATGCGACTTGGTAACCGGTCGCAGGCCACAATGAGCGGAGCGGGTGGATGGCATGTCCGTGTCTGCGCTGCAGAGCGCACACGGACACAGCCCACTATACTCTTTTTTTGGGGGGGATAATGGAGAGTCCAACTGGTCAGACTATGGGACCGACCGTGTGAAAGGGGCCCAAAGCTGCTTTCACACTGATGCACTGTGGTTTACCCACACCGCGGGTGCAGTGTACCTTTGGCTTTCCTGCACTTTGCAATAGACTTCTATTATATTCTGCAGGTTTGGTGCACTTTCAGAAAGCTCACCAAACTCGAAGGTAGTATCAGAAGTATATGGCTCAGTGCAGGTAACCCGCAGGTAAACTGCTCTGCACCTGTAGATCAGTTTGAAAGCAGCCCAGTAACCACTGCAGAACAGATATGCCCATATATATACACTGTGATTTTAACAATAAACTGACTTTTAATAATGGTATTCTATTCCATCCCAGAGCAGGAGGTCACGGGTCACATCAGAGGGCTCCGCTGGCCACATGTGGCCCCCTGGGCACTGGTTGGGCACCCCTGCCTTAGATGGTGCTCTCTCAAAACAGCCAACTGGTCGTGGTGGGGACCGTAGTGACCGTAGTGTATACGCTGCAGGTGTTCTGTTAAAAAAGCCAAGTCGTCTAAATCTGCACTTACTGCTGCTTGAGAATAACCTGAAGTGACGTAATTGGAGATTTTGATGAGTTGGCTCTTTTGACAGAACACCAGTCCGGGCATGTAGGCAGATAGCGACCATATGGTCACGATCTTTCCTGATCCTGGACCAGCTCTTTGACATCAGCTGCTGAAAATAGGTCACTGGTGTGCAGAACAATCTGTACTCCTATGATCCAAACAAACTTTGGCTGTAGTTCTCCTTTAAGGGATTGTCAAGAAATATATTAAGGTATTTACACCTATAAGAACACTTCTGGTATGACAAATGTGTATATAGAAAAACAAGAATAGCTACAGATCTACTTTGGAGCCTCTGTAGACAGGTGTATGTTTAATTTGGAACTACATTTCCCTCCATATAAAAGTCAGTGGCAATGCAAAAGCAGCTTGTAGGAGGTCCGCTGCAGGCCCAATGCATTTGTGAAGGAACTTGGATGGAACCTAGAAGTCTCTCAAACAGATTTAAATGCCAAACACACTCTGCATTTGCCGAGTAATTTGCCTTACAGTGAACTGTTTTCCCCATGCAATGTACAGCAACACGTTTCATTAACTGCTTGCCACGCCACCTGCTAATATTTATCTTCTATTCATTTCCCTGCAGCATTGTTCAAACCTGAGAGTGAGGAGAGGAAGACCTGTGTAAGCTTTATGCTGCTCTAGTTAGAGATTCTTTTGCTCCCAACACAGATAAGCAAACCTTTTGGTTAGCATGGGAAAAGCACCCATCCACTTTAAAGTGGTTGTATACCTCTCATTTTCACTTTATCTTCTAGGTAAACCTATAACGAGGCTTACCTATAGGTAATGTCAGTGGCGGCTGGTGCTTAACATTTTTGGGGGGCGCAAACAAACGAAAAAAAAAAAACAATTGCAGCCTCACTGTGCCCATTAAACGCAGCTACTGTGCCATGCCAAACACAGTCACTGTTCCACCAATTGTCACCACTGTGCCATCAAAAGCAGCCACTGTGCCATCAATTGTCACCACTGTGCCGTGCCATGCCATCAAATACAGCCACTGTGCCCATCAATTGTCACCACTGTGCTCATCAATTGTCACCACTGTGCCATGTCAAACGCAGCCATTGTGCCCATCAATTGTCACCACTGTGCCCATCAATTGTCGCCACTGTGCCATGCCATCAAATACAGCCACTGTGCCATGTCAAACGCAGCCATTGTGCCCATCAATTGTCACCACTGTGCCCATCAATTGTCGCCACTGTGCCATGCCGAAGGCAGTCAATGTGCCACCAATTGTCACCACTGTGCCATCAATTGTCACCACTGTGCCATGCCATCAAACACAGCCACTGTGCCCATCAATTGTCACCACTGTGCTCATCAATTGTCACCACTGTGCCATGTCAAACGCAGCCATTGTGCCCATCAATTGTCGCCACTGTGCCATGCCGAAGGCAGTCACTGTGCCACCAATTGTCACCACTGTGCCATCAAAAGCAGCCACTGTGCCATCAATTGTCACCACTGTGCCATGCCATCAAACACAGCCACTGTGCCCATCAATTGTCACCACTGTGCTCATCAATTGTCACCACTGTGCCATGCCATCAAACACAGCCACTGTGCCCATCAATTGTCACCACTGTGCTCATCAATTGTCACCACTGTGCCATGCCAAACGCAGCCACTGTGCCCATCAATTGTCGCCACTGTGCCCATCAATTGTCGCCACGGTGCCATGCCAAACGCAGTCACTGTGCCACCAATTGTCACCACTGTGCCATGCCATCCAACAGAGCCACTGTGCTCATCAATTGTCACCACTGTGCTCATCAATTGTCACCACTGTGCCATGCCAAATGCAGCCACTGTGCCCATCAATTGTCGCCACTGTGCCCTGTAAAATGCTGCCAGATTGCCCCCTCCCCCCGCCACTTACCTTTATGGGGTCAGCCATCCTCCTTCCACTGTCCTTCGATGTCTTCTCCCTCCCTCGATGACGCTTCAGCCAATCGGGTTACTGGTAACCAGACCCGGTGAACCTGATTGGCTGAGACATGCATCAGTGTTAACCAGGGAATGCACACCCCCTGCGTCCCCTGGTTAACTATTTGGAAATCGATTAAACCTCACAGGCTGTAATCCAAAACCAAACCAACTGCTGATATTCAGATGGCCGGCACTCACCAGGGGGCCGGCCAACTGAATAGTGGGCAGCGGAGCCATAGATTCATGCAATGGATGAATCTATGTATTGTTTCAGTGACGGTGCAGGAGAGAGGGGGGCTGCGCTCCTGTGCCCACTATCGATGCACCGCCACTGGGTACTGTAAATATCTCCTAAACGTGTGCCGTTTAGGAGATATTTACTTTGTAGTGCGCTGATGATGACATCGGCGCATGCGCTGTGAAGAAACGGCCCTCTGAGCACTAGGAAGTGCTGTGACCGACAGCTCCCGAACACATGTATGGGAGTGACGTCACAGTCACAGAGCCGGAGTCCGCGGCCCCAAAAGGAAGAGGGGCAAAGATGGATGTGGCCTCCAGCAGGGACAGTGCAGAATTTGTTTGCAGGAAAGTGCCATATAATGATCTAGTATGCGATGCATACTAGCCCATTATGCTTTTATTTTGCAGAGGGGAAAAAAGGAAGTAAAACCCATCAAGTAAAATCCAACATAAACAGTAAATGGCGGATATAAAAGCTTGGTTAGAAAATACATATCACCAAGTAAAAGCCGAATCAAGCAACTTGGATATAAAATGTAAGAAAGCAGAAACTAGCGTCATAAGAATGTAGATGTATCATCTCACCTGTCCTTGTAGTGATAGAATGGCCACATGCTCCATCTGAGACAGAATTTCCTGAATGCTGTTTTGTGACCAGGCCAAGTCCTCATCATCAGCTCTCTCAAAGAGTACCCTGTAACACACATGCACCACAAAGGATGTCATTAGTTTCATTGTAAGCCAGTGATCACCCCAACAAGACCCCGTCACCAACATAAAAAGAACTGCAAATAAAGAGCACAAAGAAATCAGGTATTTTACATGCTTTCTTGCAGTTTTCCTTTCCATAGGCAACTTTTTATTCATTTGTGGCTTTGAAATTGCTAGGGATTTTGTCAATTTCCTAAGCAGCTACAGTTTTCCCTTCTTCCTTGCACATCATAGTCCCTCCTCTTCTAATGGCCAATTACTCTCTGTGCTGACCCAGCTCCTCTGCCTCTCTCCTTACCTTCCTACATAACCTTTTATGTATGGGGAGGAGCAGAGAGGAATACTGTAGCGTGTTACTAAGCTCTGAGACTGTTGGGGATCCCGACATCGCATCCAGGATGGTGAATCCCAGTAGCACTCTAGGAGCTTTTGGATGTCTACACAAGGCTTTTACAGTTAAAGAATATGCTTACAATACATTAAAAGAGTTCCCCCCCCCCCCACAATCATACTTACCTAGGTGGATGCTGTATCTGTCCCCCAGCGCCTCTGCACTGGGAACCTAGCGATCGAACATCGCTGATGGCTCGGTTCCCACAGCTCCCCAAGAAGAGCGCTACTGACTGTCAATCAGCAGCTCTCCTCTCTGCTCCTCCATGCTCATTGGAGCGCTAAGGTGGGGGCAGGGAGCGGCCATCTCAGGCTCTTGGCAGCTCGCTGAGAGGCTGAGACAAGTGTCAGTCTAGGCACCTGGCGGATGCCGACTTTTATAGTCAGGAGGACGCGGTGCCTGGATTGATTCCTGTGACATCAGCAGAGAGCGGACTTCAGTCTGCTCTTTGCTGAAAACGGGTCACAGGAGTGCAAAACAAATTGAAAACTGCGACGCATAGGAAAAGCCCGGCCTAACAAGCCTTCCCTACTGACAGAATGGCAATCTTCCTTGTTTACACAGGCAGATCGCTTTTCTGGCTCTCTGCCTAATGATCAGTGGGTGCTGGAAAACAGAGTCCACGGTACCTGCAGACCTGGAAGTGCAGGATCACGTACTGAGTACATGATCCTGTGCAGTAGAGCCACCTTGCCGCCGTATATGAAAGTTATACAGTCAGCAAGCCGTTAATAAATGTAAAAATTGATAACGTTTTTCCTCACCTCTGGCTGGATTTGGTTGCCAGCTGTCTCAGTTTAGCTGCCACTTGCTGCAACCTTCGCTTGATGTAGTCTATGCTGAAAGAAGCCCCTTCTATTCCAGGGTCTCCACTGACAACACTCAGAGGATCAGGGCACAGGAGATTCGGGGGGCTTCCAGTCTGAGGCTGTACCGTACTCCTCCCCAGGGCCGGAGAACTCCTCACTGCAACCTAGAAAGAAAAAACGATCCTATAAATGTGTTTCAATTGAATTGTTTTAAGAGTGATAAATACCATGTAGAGAGAGAACCATAAACCAAGAAGCATATCTGCCACAATCTACCACTTGTAGAAGACACCATTGTCCAAAACATATCTGGGTGCTGTGCTGTGCCTGTCTGTAGCGGCCCTCTCATATCTCCCTGCAGGACAGAGGCAGCAGTGGGAACCATTGGCTCCGGCTGCTGTCAATCAAATTCTGTGAGGAAGGAGTGGAGGACACGTTAGGCTAGGGAGTGAGACGGCACATGTGCCCCCATAGGAAGTGGTTTCCCTATGGTGGCACACAGAAAAGAGGAGGAGCCCAGAGCTCCTGCTGGGAACCCCAGAAGAGGAGGATCAGAGCTGCTTTGTGCAAAACCATTACATAAAATAAGTATGGCATGTTTATTATAAAAAAAAAAAAGTTAACCTTTACAACTGCTTTAACATCTTTTGAGATATCAGGCACATATATGTCATGTAAATTTGCAAATAATGTGTGTGTGTGTTTGTGTATTTTTTCAGGTATTTACCAAAATATATAGTTATATAATAGATAAGTGCACACTCTCAGGTTTAATTTGAGGGTATGTACATTCAAAATCAGTTTAGGAATTACAGCTCTTAAAGCGGAGGTCCACACAAAAATGTCACATCTGGCACCTTTCAGGGGGAGGGGGGGCTTTGTAGCCGAAACCCGTTGTGTGTGCAACGACATGTAACCTACTAGGGTTGTCCCGATACCACTTTTTTAGGACCGAGTACAAGTACCGATACTTTTTCCCACGTACTCGCCGATACAGAATACCGATACTTTTTTTAAATGTGTCCCCAAATGCAGCCATGTCCCCCACATATGCAGCCATGTCCCCCCAGCCATGTCCCCCACATATGCAGCCATGTCCCCCCAGCCATGTCCCCCACATATGCAGCCATGTCCCCCACATATGCAGCCATGTGCCTCCAGCCATGTCCTCCACATATGCAGCCATTTCCCCCCCATACCTAGCCGCGGCCGCAACGAGAGCTGCCGCCGCTGCATGGTTAACCACTTAAGACCCGGACCAATACGCTGGTAAATGACCCAAGGTGTTTTTGCGATTCGGCACTGCGTCGCTTTAACAGACAATTGCGCGGTCGTGCGACGTGGCTCCCAAACAAAATTTGCGTCCTTTTCTTCCCACAAATAGAGCTTTCTTTTGGTGATATTTGATCACCTCTGCGATTTTAATTTTTTGCGCTATATACAAAAATAGAGCGACATTTTTGAAAAAAAAACACTATTTTTTACTTTTTGTTAAAAAAAAATCAAATAAACTAAATTTTAGTCAAACATTTAGGCCAAAATTTATTTAGCCACAGGTCTTTAGTAAAAAAAAAAAATCGCAATCAAAAAAAATAGCTACCTAGCGGGAACAGCGACACTAATACAGCGATCAGAAAAATGATCGCTTAGTGACGCTGGCAATAGGGAGTGAAAGGGTCAACTATGGCGGTGATCAGGGGGTTAAAACTTTATTAGGGGGGGTGGGGGGGCTATCCTGAACCTAACACTAACTGATTTTACACTGCCTGTCACACTGACACTAAATACAGTGATTAGATCACTGCATTCAGTGACACTGTGACAGGGGGGGTGGGGGGGCAGATCGCAAGGGGTTAAGTATGCCTATGTGAGTGTGTGTCAGTGTAATGTTGGTGCACACTTACTGTGAGGTGTTTCTCCCATCGCAGCGGTTGGAAATACCGCTGCGATGGGAGATTACATCACTTCCCCCTTCCTGTGTTTACACAGGAGGAGGAAGTGACAGGAGACTGGGAGCGCGCGCATTGGCTGGGAGCGATCGCGGGGGGGCGGGTAAATGCCGACATCCGCCCGCTCGTCCCGGATCGCTCCCGAAGCCAGGGGGACCCCCGCACGCCGCGGAGGGGGTCCCGATGGGACCCCCGAACCGCACTTAGGCGGGGACGTAAATTTACGCCCTTGTGCCTGTACGAGCCATTCTGTGGCCGTATATGTGCGTGCGGGGGTCCTTAAGTGGTTAAACAGCGTGCGGGGAACATCACAGCTTTCATTTGAATAGCTATTTTTCCCGCCGCGCATAGACACTCCCCCTTGCTCGGGATTGGACAGATCACGATCACCCATCCAATCCCGAGCAAGGGGGAGTGTCTATGCGCGGCGGGGAAAACAGCTATTCAAATGAAAGCTGTGATGTTCCCCGCACGCTGTTTAACCATGCAGCGGCGGCTTTCATTGCGGCGGCGGGGCAAGTACTCCCGCAAATACTCGGTATCGGTCCCGATACTGGTATCGGGACAACCCTATAACCTACCGTATATACTCGAGTATAAGCCAAGTTTTTCAGCACATTTTTTTTGTGCTGAAAATGCCCCCCTCGGCTTATACTCAAGTCACCTTTTTGCGCCTGATCTCCCGGACTTTGGGAACCTCTACAAGTGTGCAATGTTTGTTGTCCAGGGGACCTACGGCCGGGGAGCACCGTTTTTTCAAAGCCGGGCACCCCCTTCCATAGACTCCCATGTTAAACGTTAATTTCTCCGGTGACTTTGGGGACCTGGTACCGGCCGGCCGTAGGTTCCCTGGGCCCCATATAGCCCCACTTCTCCTCTACAAGTGTGCAAAGTTTGTTGTCTGGGGGACCTACGGCTGTGGAGAACCGATTTTTCAAAGCCGGCACTCCTTCTATAGACTCCCATGTTAAACGTCAGTCGAGGCATGGGCATAGTGAGACATTGGCACAGTCAAGCATGGGCACAGTCAGGCATGCACATGGACACAGTCAGGCAAAGTGAGGCACAGTGAGGCACGCAGGTGGACATCCTAGGCTTATACTCGAGTCAATACGTTTTCCCAGTTTTTTGTGGTAAAATAAGGTGCCTCGGCTTATATTCGGGTCGGCTTATACTCGAGTATATACAGTATTTATATTTCAATACATTGAAGTGCAGCAATCCCTGGATTTATACCTATCTATATCAATATACATCTCAAATTTTTCATTTACAAAATCCCTTTCATTAAAGTTCCCATGATGGGAAAAACTTACAGAACTTTGAGCAGGTTCCTTAGTCTCGCATGCGCTGTCCTTGTGATCCTGTGCGTTGTTCTGTAACCTCTGGATCGTCTCCCTCAGTTGTCTCTCCTCTGCCTGGTGTCTCCTGATCTCAGTCGTTCTCTCCTGGACCTGTTGCTGGAGTCCTTCCACGGCACCTGTCAGTTCCTCCACTTGTTTTACAGCCAGCCTGGAGGCCTCCTGCTCAGCTTCCAGCTCCTTCTTTAGACTGTGCCTCTCCTCCTCGAGGTTCTGCCTCAGTTGTACACACTTCAGCTTATAACCCTCCACTTCATTCACCAGTTCAACTATACGGCCATGTTTATTGTCCAGCTGACCCTGCAGTTCCTTCAGCACGTCATCGGCTGGTTTTTGGCCTCCTGACTGTCCATCTGTCTCGGTATTTTGTACATGAGCCTGTAGGTCTTGTCTGCACTCCAAAGTACTACTTAGCTCCGCTGAGCGCGCCTTCTCAGCGTCCAGGAAAACCTGCAGTTCTAACACTCGGCTCCTTTCCTGAGACATCACTGCATCGTGCGCTCGTTCTGTGGACTCCATCTGTTCCTGGAGATCTTTCACCAACTTCCTTTCCTCTTCCAGTTGCTTGGAGATCTCCAGATTCTTCAAT
Source organism: Rana kukunoris (assembly GCA_029574335.1). NCBI lineage: Eukaryota > Metazoa > Chordata > Amphibia > Anura > Ranidae > Rana > Rana kukunoris. The sequence continues at coordinate 34,584,178 of CM056053.1, forward strand.
TTCTGCTCATCTAGAAGTATTTGAAAGTCCTGTTAAGAAAAAAAAAAAAATGGATGTAATAAAAAGCTGACCATACACTCATAGATTTTTGTTTTGTTTTGTCTGTGGGCTTAAAGAGTTACTAAACCCACAACAGTAAAACCAGTTTGTATATGCAGGAACCTAATCTTCTGCATTGTGTAAAAAGGCTGTTTGATCCTATCTTCTCTGATCCTTCCCTTCTTCCACTGTCCCCAATTCATCTGCTGATAGAACAGAGCCTTGAGGGCTAGTTGCACATGCTCAGTTTGGTGTGTATTGCTAGAGAGCTTTTTTTCTTGAGTGCGTGCATGTGATCAGCACTGTCCAGACAGAGGGTCAGGGGTCCTGCTGCCTCATAAGACAATCATGGGAAAATGAAAACTCATCCTACAAGCTTTAACCAGACACCGATAGAAGTCACAAGACTGCTATATACTGCTGGTGAGAAAAGGTATTTAGCAGTTTATATTTACTAAAATAATTGCATTTCCATGTTCTGTGTACTGTGGGAGACCAGATATTATCAATGGGTTTAGTAACATGGTGTCGGTGTGTTTTTTATTTTAGTTTTTATTATTTTTACAATTTAACCTTTTCAATATTTTTTCTTTAATGATTCTTTTTTTTTATATTTTTTATTAGCCCTGTTGGGAGGCGGCTTTGGTGAGATATCAGGAATCTTAGGCCGCGTACACACGATCAAATTTATCTGCTGAAAACGGTCCGACGGACCGTTTCAGCAGACAAATACGATCGTGTGTACGGGCGGACAGACAGGTTTTTCCAGCAGACAAATTTTAAAGCATGCTTTAAAATCTGTCTGCTGGGAACCCGTCCGATATGTCTGCTGGTTAGTACACTAACCAGCGGACATATCTGTCCGCACATGCGTCGAATGGATTCGACCCATGCGTGGAAGTATTTTACTTCCTGGTTCAGTGACGTGGCGGCGTCAACGTCACCGCTACGTCACCGCGCTGTCTGCCGGCGGGGATTTTGGTTTGATCGTGTGTACACGATCAAACCAATATATCCCAGCAGACAAATCCGATCAAAACGGTCTGTCAGACCGATTTGATCGGATTTATTTAGTGGTGTGCACGCGGCCTTAGACTACTGACATCTCTCTTTTGATACAGGGAAAGGGACTGAGGACAGAGATTCCCCAGTCCCTTTCTCAGCTGCACTGAAGATGAAGGAACACAGGAGACAGACTCCTCTCCATTCATAAACAACGTTTACGATGCTCAGTAACAGTTATGAATGGACAGTCAGTGATCACAGACTCTGTGCTTTCGGAAAAGGAAGGAGTCTGTAAATGACAGATTTACCAGATCCTTCCTCTGCTCTCAATGCTGATAGATCGAAGACAGAGAGGGCGGAGGAGAACGGAGGGGGACCGAGGAGGACCAAGGATGACAGAGGGGGACCGAGGAGGACCAGGGACGACGGAGGGGGACCGAGGAGGACCAGGGACGACAGAGGGGGATTGAGGAGGACCAGGGACGACAGAGGGGGATTGAGGACGACGGAGGGGGACCAGAGGAGGATACAGGTGACAGTTGTGGATGATCGGTGAGACACTGGGGAGGAGTTACAATTACCGATCTCCCTGTATAGATTTCAATAAAGCAGCTGAAAGCCGCGGGAGGGAGAGGAGGAGCAGCGGCTGTCAGCTGCTTTATTGAAATCTATACAGGGAGATCAGCGATTGTAACTCCCCCCCAGAGCCGCACCAATCGTCCCTAACTGTCCAGGTATCAGATTAAGCATCGGAGCATTTGCCCGAGGTAAGGTACACAGGCAAATTCTCGGTATCGGCACTGATACTAGTGATGGTATCCGGACAAACCTAATGATAAGGTTAGGCCATGTAATACGCCATGTCTCACCTCTACATCCTCTTTTTCCTGCAGCTCTTTCAGTTTCCCCTTAGTCTGCTCCTTTTCCAAGACAAATTGTAACTCTCGACACTTTTTCTGCTCATTTGCAAGTGCTTCATTCAGGCTATCCAGTTCCTCTCTCTTTTTCTTTAGTTCCATCCTGTTTAAAAAACAAAGTGTATAACAGTCTGTATTCATCACCATGATCTACCAATGTCAGAGTTCTATTCAGAGTACATCACCAAATTACTTTACCAATTAAACTTAAATGGCGATTATCTCATGAACAAACCATCTGTTAAACAACATGTAAACCCAACATTTCATATTCCTGATATGTGACTGCTGTACCATGTACTTGTATGAGAAAGTCTCCTTTTCTCTTAGAATGTCTTCCCTTGTGTGAAATCCTTGGTGTTTCTGCCAGTCCCTCTGCTTTTATATTAAAAACTGACCACAATAAGCATGAGAGCACATCATGGTCAGTTCTTTAGCTGTGCTGGGAACTCAGCCTGCTCTCCTCCAATCATCAGACTTGTGCCGATACCCCCACCCTCCCACACAGCAATTCACCGGGAAGATCAGTGTGCTGCTCTCTCTCCCCGCAGCTCTTAAAAATGGGTTGTAAAAGACAAAAATATTTTCCTCTTAAATTAAAGTCTGACAGTAGCTGATTAAGTAAAAAGTAATGTTTTGCATTATAACTAGTTTGATACCTGTTGAAATCGAGCTGTTTTATTCACCTCCGTCACTCCTGAATCATTATTCACACTGACTTCCTGGTTTGCGGAGTGCATTCATTCTTGCTACATCACGGCCTAATGGGAACTACAGTTCCCATTAGGCTTAGCCTCCATGCCTGTGAGGGATAAGTGAGCATCTTCACGCAGGGCTGTAGTCATAGGGAGGGGGTAAGCACATTCTGCTTTCCACCATGCAAAACAGCTCAGGTGCTGGTGGAAAGCAAGAAAAGGAGAGACAGGAAATGGCATTTTCAAACCTGGATTACTGTATTTTGGAGGTCAAAAGGAAAAACGAGGTAAGTGATATTTAAATGCTCTAGCTTACAACAATCAATTGATCTAATAAAAACGAACCTTTAGTGTTTCTTTAAGGGTAGGTTAACCTCTTAAAAAAAAAGAAGGGGGGGGGGGGGTAGGGACGGCGACAAAGTATTTATATGTATAGATGTTTTGTATTTTTATTTCTATTTTAGTGCTGGTTCACACCAGTGCGACTTTGAAGCTGTCATCCCTGCATGACCTCATATTGGCTTGCATATGACTTCTCTAATAGAAATCTATGCGAGTAGCACCTGAAACTGCCAAAAGTAGTGCAGGAACTACTTTTTCAAATCGATGCGGCACTGCAAAGTAGGGGTTGCACCGATTTGAACAGTGCAATAGATTGCAACCTGTCATTTGACCTGTCAAATAGCATGACAAGTCCTTCCAATGTGAACGAGGGCTAAAGCCGAATGGGTTGTTTTACAAGGTGAGGGTTTACTTCATAAGGATACAATGTTAACTCAAAATATTTAAAGCATATCTAAAGATTGTCCGATTTTCCTCGGTTCACAGCAAGTCTGAACCGAGGAAGGCGATAGGATGAAGGCTTTTTATGTTGTTTTTAATCATGTGTGGTCTTTCTTCTCTAATTTTACTCATACAAAAAATTGTACGGAATCAGTACACATTAAAACAAAAATCGTTTGTTCTGTTCCTGTACGAGAACATTTTTGGAGTTTGTCCCTTTCGAAATTATCGTTCGGAATCGGCTGTCGAAAGCCAGAAAACGGTACGATCGTTCCTCAGATGAAAATGTTCGCCCGATTTTCTTATATTGTGAATCAGCCTTAAGCCTCAGAACAAAAATGCAATCTACTGCAGCTTACTGGTGGTTACATTAATCTGCCTTTTAGGGCTTTTTTTTCACATGGCGATCCTGCCAGTAACACACTTTCCTTATGATGGAGCAGCAGAATTACTTTGGGCTGCTCTCCTGATTTGGACTACAAACACCTCTCCCTCTTTCTGTATAACATCCCATGGAGGTGTTCATAAAATAGAACTGGCCAGTGGCGGTACGTCCATAAAGGGCGCAGGAGTGCCGCCCCCCTCTACTGCTCTCTCACATAGATTCATGCATTTCATGAATCTATCTACGGTCGCCTTGTCGGGCACTGGGCATATGAATTACAGTGGCGGGTGCGTTTTGGAAGCACCTGATTAGAGCCATAGGCCCTAATAGGCTTCCTGATTAGAGCCTGCGGGCTCTAATAGGCTTTCAAAAGGTTAAACAGCGGGTGCACTGCTGTGCGTTCGCTGATTACTCAGTCTTGTGTTGGGGAACCAAATACATCGCTTCCCTAATACTGACCCACCTCTCAGTCAATCAGGTGCACTGGGTCTGGTTACCCGGTCACCTGATTGGCTGAAACAACAGGTGCCACTATTGAACACCTGACGAGACATAAGGACAGTGTGGAGAAGTGCCAGGCCCCGCAGGAGACATGAAGGACCCCGCTCATCGCCGTCACCCACTGCCTCACCAAGACAGGGTAAGGGCCGGGCACATGGTGGGCACACTGGCTGCGTTTGATGGACACACTGGCTGCGTTTGATGGGCACACTGGCTGCGTTTGATGGGCACACTGGCTGCGTTTGATGTGTTTTTTTCAAAACAAATTACTTTTGTTTACGCCCCCCAAAAATTTGGAGCACCAGCCGCCACTGAAACTAGCAAGAGCTGATAATGGTGCTTGAGATCTCAGTTTAATGCACAGAAAGTTACAAGCATATTGGATTTCTGCCAGGATCAGCCTATCCCTCCCACACCTAACAAATGTATTTTCATTTTCTCCATCTAATTATCCCTCCACCACTGTTACCTTTTGTTCCACTTGACCCTCCCTTATAGATTGTAAGCTCTAACGAGCAGGGCTCTCTGATCCCTCCCGTATTAAATTGTATTGTAACTGTACTGTTTGCCTCATGTTATAAAGCGCTGCACAAACTGTTGGCGCTTTTTAAATCCTGTATAATAATCATCAACAAGTATTTTATGTACTTGCATAAAAAGGAAAACCAATGCAGCCACTACAGCTAAAACCTGGTAAGTTTCAATACATGTTTTTGCTTTTGGAAGAGCATATTTACAGGCTATCCTCTTTCCCCAGAGCCCCCCAAATCCAGAGAGACTTCAGAAATACACAGACATTAACAAAACCCAGACTTGGGTCGTATGACTGCCAACATCAGTGCAGTTTGCTGAACTGGTCTATAAACAATTGGATTGTGGAGCATACCAGGTGTTTGGTAGGTTGGGTACTCCAGAATGATCAGCAATAAATAGTGGAACTTCAGTAATTTTTTTCATCTTTCCATCTATTAAAGGAACACTAAAGGTTTGTTTTTATTAGATCAATTGATTGCTGTAAGCTAGAGCATTTAAATATCACTTACCTCGTTTTTCCTTTTGACCTCCAAAGCACAGTATTCCAGGTTTGAAAATGCCATTTCCTGTCTCTCCTCTTCTTGCTTTCCACCAGCATCTGAGCAGTTTTGCATGGTGGAAAGCAGATTGTGCTCACCCCCTCCCTATGACTCCAGCCCTGCGTGAAGATGCTCTCTTATCCCTCACAGGCATGGAGGCCAAGCCTAATGGGAACTGTAGTTCCCATTAGGCCGTGATGTAGCAAGAATGAATGCGCACCGCAAACCAGGTCAGTGAGAAAAACGATTCAGGAGTGACGGAGGTGAATAAAACAGTTCGATTTCAACAGGTATCAAACTAGTTATAATGCAAAACATTACTTTTTACTTTATCAGCTACTGTCAGACTTTAATTTAAGAGGAAAATATTTTTGTCTTTACAACCCCTTTAAATCTTCTGCCCTTGTTGTTTTAACTTTGGATAGTAAAACATTTTTTGTTCTGCCAGTAAATACCTTATACAGCCCACTTCATGTTTGTCTGGTCATTGGCCTAGGCTTATGACATCATGCACAGCTCTCACTCTCTTGAGTTATTTTTTTTTTTCTTTTTTTTTTTTTTTAAAGTGTATTTTTGTGCGTGAACTCGAGAGAGAGGAGCCGGACTGCAGGAGTTGGGAGTAGGCAGACCCTCCCCCCGGAGGCAATCGCCATCCTTCTCCATGCCCCTGGTGGCAATGGCGGGTGTGAAGGGGGGCCTCCCACTCACCCCGCCCTACCTGCTCCTCTTGGGAGCCCAACTGGGGCCCAACGGGACCCCAATGGGGCAGAGGGACTCCCCCTATGAGGGAGTGAGGGGGCCTAGCCCACCCAGCCAGCCCCGTAGGTCCTTCGCCTCTCTTTATTTTTTTTTAAGAGACCGCATGGCCAAAGTGCATGTGTTTAAACCAATTTCGTGTGCGTGCAAGTGTGGTGGTTTTTTTTGTGGGGGGGGGGGTGGGCGTACTAAGCACAGGCGTACCTTGCATAGCACACCCACCGGGAGCCGGGCTGAGACCACCAAACTCAATTCACATGTAGCCGAGACCGGGATCCGAACCCTTGGCTGCAGAGGTGAATGGCTTGTCAGCGCAGTGCCAATCACGTTGAGCCACCACAGCTCCCTTGAGTTTTTTTCCAAGAAGGGAGGTGGATGAGTCATAAGAGATGAAAGCTGCAGAGCTGGAGGTGTGCCTTTGTGTGTCTGTGTAAATCCAGGAAGTGAACGGGCAGCAGCTTTAGTGGAGATGGCTGCAGCCAGACTCAGTGGAGAGAGATTTCTGCAGCATATTTGGCAAGTACAGAATCCCAGTATACATAAAATAATATGCAAAGTGGTTGGAGGGAAGCTTCAGAATGGCAAAGATGTTTTTATTACAAATTATGTGAGCAGACTGCAGTTCCTCTTTAACCAAAAATCAAAGTATAGAGACCAAAACTAGTGCATGGCATCTCCCTAACCCATGGAACGAATAAAGGATTGACAAAATATAGGCAAAGTGAGACAACAGATGAAAAATTTGGGCAATTCAGTATCTCCACCTCTCCAGGTAAACATTTGTTGGCCTAAATTTTGATACCACCAAAAGGTATAAACCAAGAGAGGTTGTACATTTTTATTTCCCAGTCCCAAATACTAGAATTCAACTGCAAAAGCATGCTATAGATAGGTGGGAATATTTGAAGACTGGGCATTGTTTGCTAAATTTATATTTGTAATATTAAAATCTCTCACTAAAAAAAATGATTGAGAAGACAGTAAGGCTCCTTTCACACTGAAGCTGGATGTGCGGTGGCGGTATAGCGCCGCTATTTTTAGCGGCACTATACCGTCAGAATTGCGGTGGTATTCGACCGCTTGCGGTGCGGTATTAACCCCCGCTAGTGGCCGAAAAAGGGTTCATACCGCCCGTAATGCGCCTCTGCTGAGGCGCATTGCCGGTGGCATTACAGCGGTGTCCAATTGTTTTCAATGGGAAGGAGCGGTGAAGGATTGGTATACATACTGCTCCTCTCACCGCTCCAAAGATGCTGCTTGCAGGAGAATTATTTTCCTCCTGCCAGCGCATCACCTTAGTGTGAAAGCCCGGGAATGCAGGAGTATTTCAGGTGTTATTTATGCGCTATTTTTAGCGCTAAACCGCCTGAAATACACCTCAGTGTCAAAGGGGCCTAAGAGTGTCACTTGAAGAACAGAAGATTACCTGAGAGCCTCCAGCTCCTTAAAGTGCTTGTGCTGCAGCTTAAGATTTGATTCGAGTTCCATCTTGGTTAGTGCAAGTTCGTTCTTTATTTCGGCTGCTAAGACTCTCTCGGACCCCAGCTGCTCCTGCAACTCTCCAGCTTTCACCTCCATGCTCATGAGCTGCATGTGGAGTTCCTGGGAATGCGCGGCCTGCTCCTGATGAATGTAAAGTGCTCCTGCTGGAGAAAAAAAAACAATCATTACTAACACAGTCTTTCCACAAGGAATGGCCATTAGGCCGTTAACAGAGGGAAAAAAGTTTGTGCTAAAGGTTATATTTTTTTTTACAGAATAAAGATATTCTCCCACGAGAGGTCCAACCTCTTATAAGCAGGACATACACCCGCTGGCCACTTTATTGGGTACACCTTGCTAGTACCGGGTTGGACCCCCTTTTGCCTTCAGAACTGCCTTCATTCTTCATGGCGTAGATTCAATCTATCATCTCGAACCAGTCTGCCTATTCTCCTTTGACATCAATAAGGCATTTTCCTCCACACAACAGCCGCTCACTGGAGATTTTCTCTTTTTCTCACCATTCTCTGTAAACCCGAGAGGTGGCTGTGTGTAAAAATCCCAATAGATCAGCAGTTTTTGAGAATACTCAGACCAGCCCGTCTGCCACCAACAACCATGCCACGTTCAAAGTCACTTAAATCCCCTTTTTTCTCAATTGTGATTCTCGGTTTGAACTTCAGAAAGTCATCTTCAACATGCCTAAATGCATTGAGTTGCTGCCATGTGATTGGCCGATCAGCAATTTGTGTTACTAAGCAATTGAAAGGGTTTACCTAATAAAGTGGCCAGTAAGTGTATAAACCCCCAAGAGAGGTCCAAACTCTTTCAGGCAGGACATACTCCATTGGTCCATTACTATACCTGAATAAGTAAAATCATACATTTAACATTTTAAAGCAGGAAAAATGTATATACAGAGACTCCATGCAGGGGATCCCAGGAAATGCATGCTAAAAATAAATAAATATATTTTCATACATATCAGAACCAATACATTGTACTCAAGTCACTTTTACCGAGGCGGCTCTTGGTTTTGTGAGGCCTAAGGCAAAACTTGACATGAGGCCCCACTCATGCCCATGATGGGAAAAACAATTCAAGGACAAGAGCCTCTTCCACACAACCCTGGCTGGTGGTTGTGGGGGTCTGTGGGCAGGGGGCTTATCGGAATCTGGAAGCCCTCTTTAACAAGGCGGCCTCCAGATCCTGCTCTTTAATATCTAAGGGGTGGGGCCACCCCGTGATGTAATCTGGTGAACCCACACCTTGTGAAGACATTGACTAAGGGCATGCTGGTCATTGACATCACAAGGTGTGGTGTCACCGATATTCACTGGTTGTTAGGGACGCTCGCGGCCCCGCTCTTGAGTCAGGGTGCTTAACACTGCCTAAGCATAGCAGCGTTGAGGTCACCTGTCCCTCAAAACTGGGGTAATGCTTTGAACAATTAAGCGACCGCGAGGCCCCTGTGAGTGCAAGGACACCTAATTTGCCCAATTAAAGAGCCGCCTCTGCAATTGTAGAACTTACAAAGACAATCTGAGGCTGAAAAAAAAGGATTTTTAATAAACAGCTTACCTGTAAAATCCTTTTCTTGAAGTACATCACGGGACACAGAGCGCATAGCCATTACACATGGGTTATATGGGTACCTTCAGGTGTGGACACTGGTGTAATCAATTTCACAGGAGGTTTCCTCCCTATATAACCCCCTCCCACTGGGAGTGCTTCAGTTTTGTAGCAAGCAATTCTCCCGAGGTTACACAATGTTCCCCAAAAGAGGGGTGGGAGCTCTGTGTCCCGTGATGTACTTCAAGAAAAGGATTTTACAGGTAAGCTGTTTATTAAAAATCCTTTTTTCTTTATCGTACATCACGGGACACAGAGCGCATAGCCATTACACTTGGGATGTCCTAAAGCAATGCTCTATGAAGGGAGGGAGACCGTAAGGCCAAGAATAGCCAAATAAAAACATTGTCAGGAGAAAACATGGCTCCACCAACAGAAAAACAAGGGGGCGTGAACCGGGCCAGAGGATTCTATACTGCTGCCCGTAGGACCGCCTGCCCAAAAGCTGCGTCCGTACCCTTTGCAACGTCCAACTTATAAAATTTAGTAAACGTATGTACGGAAGACCAGGTTGCCGCCTTGCAAACCTGTGCCATAGAGATCTGATGGTGTGCCGCCCAGGAGGCACTCATGGCCCTCGTAGAATGGGCTTTAACTGATAAGGGAGGTGGAACGCGCTTCAGACCATATGCCTGAAAAATCAGCTGCTTAATCCACCTAGCCAAGGAAGACTTGGCAGCCGGCTGACCCTTCTTGGGGCCATCCGGAAGAACAAAAAGCACATCTGTTTTCCGAATCTTCTCTGTAGCCTTGAGATAGACCCTCATGGCTCGAACCACGTCCAAAGTATGAAGCCGTCTTTCCTCTCTGGACTGGGGAGTAGGAAAGAAGGATGGTAGGACTAGGTCCTGATTCAAGTGAAAACTGGATATGACCTTAGGAAGGAAAGAAGGTTGAGGCCGCAGAACCACTCTGTCCTTATGCAGAATAAGGTATGGCTCCCTGCATGACAAGGCTGCCAGCTCGGAAACCCTTCTGGCTGAAGCCATAGCCACCAAGAAAACCAACTTTCGGGTTAGTAGCACAAGAGGGATTTCTGTCAGAGGTTCAAACGGCTGCCTTTGTAAAGCTGACAAGACCAGATTTAAATTCCAGGGGCAGAGGGGAGCTCTAATAGGGGGATTCACATGCAAGACCCCCTGCAAGAAGGTTTTCATAAGCGAATGGGTGGTCAAGGGTCTTTGAAACCATATTGATAAAGCCGACACCTGCCCCTTTAGAGTACTAAGAGCCAACCCTTTGTCAACGCCAACCTGGAGGAATCGCAAGATCCTGTCAATAAAAAACTTTCGAGGATGCCATTTTTGAGACTCGCACCACTCCACATAGGTTCTCCAGACTCTGTAATAAATATTTCTGGAGACCGGTTTCCTAGCCTGAATCAACGTAGATATGACCTGATCTGAGAGGCCTCTGCCCTTAAGAATTAGGGATTCAGCCGCCAGGCCGTCAAATTTAGCTGCTGTGAAGCAGGATGGCAGATTGGGCCCTGACACAGCAGATCTGGGCGTTAGGGGGAGCGGCCACGGCGCCCCGACTGACATCTTCACGATGAGTGCGTACCAAGCCCTCCTGGGCCAGGCTGGGGCCACCAGGATCACAGGCCTGCGCTCCACCCGGATCCTCCGTAGAAGGCGGGGAATCATCTGCAGTGGAGGGAACGCATACAGAAGAGAAAACTGGTGCCAAGGACAAACCAAGGCATCGGTCCCGTAGGCCGAGGGATCCCTGGCTCGGGATATGAATTTGTCCAACTTTTTGTTGGATCTCGTTGCCATAATGTCCACCTCTGGGACTCCGAATCTTTGGCAAATCTCTTGGAATACCTGGGGGAGCAACTGTTGACGACTCAAAAAATCTGCTTGAGAATTGTCTATCCCTGGGATGAACACCGCCGAGATGCAGGGTACATGGGCTTCGGCCCATGAGAAAATCAGGTTTACTTCTCTTTGGGCTGCTGGGCTCTTCGTGCCCCCTTGGTGGTTTATGTATGCCACCGCAGTGGCGTTGTCGGACTGTATCCTTACTGGCAGACCCTGAAGGGGGAGAGTCCAGGCGATCAGGGCCAGCCGAGCAGCTCTGATCTCCAAGATATTGATGGGAAGCAGTTTTTCTGCCTCCGACCACTGCCCTTGCTGGGTCTGTTCTTCTAGAACTGCCCCCCCCCAACCTGAAAGGCTGGCATCCATGGATACTATCTTCCACGTGATGGGGCAAAAGGATTTCCCTTTTGACAAATTTTGAGAGACCAGCCACCAAGACAGGCTGCGCCGGACCTTCGGGGAGAGCACTAACGGACGATCTAACGCCTGAATGGACTTGTTCCAAGCAGAGAGAATGGCTGCCTGAAGATATCTGGTATGGATCTGGGCGTAGGGCACAGCCTCGAAGGCGGCCACCATCTTCCCCAGCAGTCGCATACATAGGCGAATAGTCGGCCTCTTCTTGCCTAAGATCACTTGAACTGCTTGAGCTATTGATCTGATCTTTGCTTGAGGTAAAATTATCCTCTGGCAGTCTGTATCTAGCCGAAGGCCTAGATATTCCAACTGCTTTGTGGGTTTTAATACCGATTTTTCTAGGTTTACAATCCACCCAAATTCCTCTAGATGCTGAACTGTGCGACCTACTGCCTGATTGAGGTTGGAAGCTGAGCTGTCGATAACCAGAAGATCGTCCAAGTAAGCCAAGACTAAAATGCCTTCTGTCCTTAGGACGGCTAGCACCGGGGCTAACACCTTTGTGAATACCCGCGGAGCTGTTGCCAACCCGAAAGGGAGGGCTACGAACTGGTAATGGCGGTGATCTATCATAAAACGAAGAAACCTGTGATGTGCCGGGTAGATCGGCACGTGCAGATACGCATCTTTTATGTCTATAGATGCTAGCAAGTCGTCTTGATGTAGGCTGGCTGCCACCGAACGTATGGACTCCATACGAAAGGTCTGAATGTTTAGAAAGCGATTTAGGCGTTTAAGGTCCAAGATAGGCCTGACGTCGCCATTGGGCTTTGGTATTATGAAAAGGTTGGAGTAGAATCCCAGACCCCATTCCTGGGTTGGTACTTCTACAATTACCCCTTGGAGCAAGAGACGATCCAATGCTTTTACAAGAGAGGCCCTCTTTAATGGGTCGCTTGGAAGACTTGACCCCTGAAAATGAGGAGGGGGGACTTCCCGAAACTCTAGCTTGTAGCCCGTGGTTACCACGGATCTTACCCAAGAGTCGGGAATTCTGGCCTTCCACACTTCGGAGAAAAACCGAAGCCTTCCCCCCACCCAAGAGAGTGGGGGCGCCCCTTCATGAATCTGACTTGAGGACTGGTTTAACCGGCTTGCGAGACCATGGCCTCTTGCCTGTCGTAGCTTGTCCTTGTGGGCGGCTATTAAATGCTGAACGCCCGGGAGGCCGTCGATACTGACGGGAAGTTGAAGGGGCCGAGCCTACGAAGGCCTGTCGCTTAAATGCGGGCCCACGCGATCTTTTCTTGACAGGCAAGAAAGAACTTTTACCACTTGATATGGTCTGGATATATTTATCTAGGTCTTCACCGAATAGTCTCCCACCATGAAAGGGAAATCCTGCTAAAAGCTTTTTGCAGGGTGCCTCTGCTGACCAGTTTTTTAGCCACAAAAGGCGACGCATATGAACCAACAGCAGAGATAAACGGGACGCCTGTTGAACGGAGTCCTTAATAGCATCTACTGCAAAGCAGAGAGCTCTTGGGAGGTCAGCCAATTCACGAGCTTGCTGAGCCGGTATGTCCCTTAATATCTGTTTAGTCTGATCCTTTAAAGCCTGACAAACGCCAATGGCTGCCACTGCTGGCTGAACCACGGCACCTACTGTGGTAAAAGAAGCCTTCAGTAGGGTCTCCAATTTTTTGTCGACTGGATCTTTAAACACCTGGACATTTTCCACCGGACAGGTCAGGGATTTATTTACGCAGGAAATGGCTGCGTCCACGGTAGGGAGTGACCATTTCTTTGCAAATTCTTCTTCCATAGGATAGAGAATGGTGAACCTTTTAGGAGGGATAAAAATCCTATCAGGTCGAGCCCAATCCTGAAAAATCACGCTCTCCAGAAGGGGGTGAACCGGGAAAGACGCACCACTCAATGGTGCCTTCAAGGAACCTAAAGAGGATACCGCGGGGGCCAATTGTTCTGACACTGGAAGTTTAAAAGCAGTGCGAACCATATCCGTCAGAGACTGGATCCACAGACTCTCTGCTTGAGAAGCCGAAAAAATTTCATCTATAGTGGAATCTTCAATGTCTGACCCGTCAGGACTCAGGTCCGCTTGATCCCCCTGTGGGTCCAATTCCTCCGAAGAGAGGACCTCTGCATCCGAACACACCGTTCTAGGTGACGGGGATCTAGCCCGTTTGCCACCCGGCAAAGAGCGGGCAATTAAAGCAGTTAACCTTTTCTCTAGCCCACCCAGGGTGGATTCTAGCATTTCTTCCGTAACATAAACGGGAATGGGTTGATTGGGGGCCGCCTCTGCCCCTAGCACCCTCAATGGCTCCTGCACGATGCTGTTCGGTGGTCTATCTGGTGAGGGTGGGACCACTGGAGCCTGGCCCAAATCCTCTGACCCCGTTGGAGACCCCTTTACTTTTTTGGCACCTTTTGCAGCCTTAGCTGGTCCTGATCCCTTGGGAGCCATTGCACAACCTTGAGACACCCCTACAGCCAACACCCAACTGTTGTAGCTAGAAGTGAAACATTAATAATGACAGGCTATGGTAAAAATGTTTCTAAATTTTCATACGCCTGAGAAGGCGGCAATACCGAGGAAAGTCCTGCGAGTATTGCCACACCAATACCCGTTAGCTGGAGTCCAAGGTTGCACCGACTCAGATACTGCCAGATCTAAGGCTGAGTCCCTTTAAGAAAAAAATCTTTTTTTTTTTTTTTTCTGGTCAGTGTGGACTTAAGTCCAGACCTGAAGATCCACAAACCACCACTGGGTGTCACTGTTAGCCAGAACTGGCTCAGCTCCTCACTCTCCACTGCTCTCAGGAGGGAATGACCAGCCAGGAAATGCTTTTTTGCTTTATCTGAGACCTGACGCTGCTGGCCCGCCCCCCCCACGCACGCTGACGCTGTAAAAGGCGGCGCGCACGCGCGCGCCCCCGCCCCCCCCACGCTGAAACCAACATGGAGGAAGCAGAGAGCAGAGGAGAAGCCTGGCCCAGCGCTAGTAACACAGACACCCGGTAAGCCACTAATCTTTGTAGTGCACACATAGAGGAAGCTGTCCCCCTAGGCTTCCTAGGAAACAGGAGTTTTGTCAGCACTTCCTCTCTATACACGTGGGGCTGCAGTATCATGCTAACAGGCAAATCTGGGGGGAGTAGCAAAATGCATATCTTTAAAAGCATATATATATCTACATGTTATCTGGGTAAACATTAGTACATCCCATCCTGCCTCAAAAGACATAGTGGAGATAGTGGCTGATGCACAAGCATACCATTAGCCAACCCAGAACCCCCAGGGGGATACCTACTGTCGAACCAAGTCCCGCAGGTTCCCTCTTACCTGCTCCACGCCGCAGGGTATTGCAAAATGCAAGAGGCCCAGCCTTCCCCCATCTCCGTGGGTATTGTCTTGGACTTTCAGGGGGGGTCCTGTGTTAAGGAACCCACACCCCTGGACCTATATAGCATCCTGGCATCAGTAGCGTTTAGTTCTTGGAAGAGACTAAGGCACTGGAGCCCAGAATCCAGCCCTCCAAGGAGAGGCATTATAGGCAAAACCCCACTCCAGCAGGGCCCGGGTACCGTACACCTTGGCTTTGAAGCACTTCGGACGGATCCGGCTAGCTATCCTGGGTCCCGAGACCTCCGAGGGACAGCTAGACGTGACCAACACCTAAGACACTGGCGAAAAAACTGAAGCACTCCCAGTGGGAGGGGGTTATATAGGGAGGAAACTTCCTGTGAAATTGATTACACCAGTGTCCACACCTGAAGGTACCCATATAACCCAAGTGTAATGGCTATGCGCTCTGTGTCCCGTGATGTACGATAAAGAAAAATACCATACATGAGTCTGTAATTTGGGTCAGCTAAGGTCCCTTTTCACACTGGTACGACTTGTCCCACGACTTGGGACTGCAAAGTAGTAGCCCATGATTTCCAATGACAACCATTCATATTAGTACGACTTCAAAATAGTCCCTGCACTACTTTGGTCCAATTTTGATGGCAATTACACAGGCATTTATTGAAATCACGGCAAAATCGCTGCCGCAAATGGCGGCAAAATCGTGGCTGCGAAATCGTGGTAAAATTGCGCGACTTTGAACTCACACAAGTATGAAAGGCCTAAGGCAGTGCGATAAATCACACACACCTGCTCATTACAAATGGCACCATCCAAGTCTTTTTGAAGAACCTCATTTTCATATTTCACAATTGAAACACATACAAAGTATATACCTTCTCTGTTTGGATGAAACAGTGACTGGATGCCGGGATCATTGTGCAGACTCGACAGCTGGGCCCGGAGATCTTGAATC
The DNA here is from genome assembly GCA_029574335.1 of Rana kukunoris. Classification (NCBI taxonomy): domain Eukaryota; kingdom Metazoa; phylum Chordata; class Amphibia; order Anura; family Ranidae; genus Rana; species Rana kukunoris. The sequence goes on from CM056053.1 coordinate 34,599,977, forward strand.
TCAAGTAACAAACTCCGCCTATCTGCATTTTGTATACAGTCCATGGCATTGATCTGCTCCATCCCCTGTAAAAAAAAAAATTGCAGAGAGCCAAGTAACCAGGCACAATTGTAATTGCCTTTAAAAAGTAAAACGCAAGCTGTGAAGGTAACAAATAATCATGTGATGTAAACAGAGAGCCGGTTGCTAGGCAATCGCCTCTCCTCTCTTCACACAGAAGTTGTCGGCGAAGAGAAGAGAGCGGATCGCTGCAGCCGGCTGGTGTTAAACGTGTATGAGCTGTTTTTTACAGCTTTTTCCACATTGATCACCAGCCTAGTGTCCCCAAACATGTAAACACACAAAGTCCCCACACAATTTCCCCAAAACACATGTCCCCACACAGTAAAAACACCTGTCCTACACATATGTCCCAGTAAAATCACATGTTCCAATGATTATCTGCACACATATGTCCGTGATCACCTGTGCACATCTGTACATGATTATCGGCATAAAACAGGATTTTTTTTTACCAAAGACATGTAGCAGAATACATTATGGCATAAATGTATGACAAAATTCGATTTTATTGGATTTCTTTTAAAACTGAAAGAAAATATATATTTTTCCCCCCCAAATTTCCGCAATTTTTTCACTTATATTGCAAAAAATAAAAAACAGAGTTGTAAATAAATACCACCAAAAGAAAGCGCTACTTGTGCGAACAAAATGATAAAATCGTAATTTGGGTACAGCATTGCATGACCACGCAATTGCCATTGAAAGTGCGAGAGCGCTGAAAGCCGAAAATTGGTCTGGGAAGAAAGGAGGCAAAAGTGCCCAGTATTTATGTGGTTAATAAATTAATATATCTCTAAATATTTAAATTAAAAATATTAAAGATTTTGAATTTTTTCTGTATTCCTGTAGGTCACCTGCTCCTGAAGCCTGTGTTGCATTTGGTTAAGTAGTGCATTTGCATCACATTTGCCCAGTGAAGCCAGCTGAGAGTGGAAAGCAGACACAAGGACATCTTGCTCTCTCTGGAAGACTTCCTGAATCGCTCTCAGCATCTCCCCTCTCCAGTCTGGCCTGAGGTCATGGAAGCCTGGCCTTGTATGAGCCTAAGATATAAAGCAGTATTAATAAAAGCCGATACTTCGTTTGAGAACAAAACGTGAAATAAGACACAGCCTGCTGGGCTCCCACATACTGCACACCAACCTCGGAGTCCTTGTGAATCTGCATCTTAGCAATTAGATCTTTCAGAGATGCAATGGTTTCAAGCATAGATTTCCTCTCCTCGTGCCAGGGCTGAGTCTTCACAGTGAAAGTCGGCTCCTTTTCAGGGCTGGTGGCCTCTGTCAATGACAGCACCTGCATGCCCTCCTGATGGACGGCTCGTAACAAGTCCTGCAACAAGAGAGGACTGTATAACTATCAGGAGCATGCTAGGAACATATATAATGCATGCCTTTTTTTTTTTTTTTACAAATATTTTTTGTAGGATTTTCAGTTTACAGATATAAAGGGTATAAACAACCCCAGAACAGTTGTAGATATGCAGTATACTAGAGCAGTATGACATAAACAAACAAAAGTGATATAATGCATGCCTCTTTATTGGGAGTACCTTGATCTTGCTGGGAATTAACTCTGAATGGAAATCATCCTCATCACCCTTCAATGCTTCTGGTATCTGGTCAAAGCTCTGTGCATCATACGTCCCCTGGCTCCAGTCACATTCTGTGCCAACATCTAACAAATAAATAAAAAAAATAATGTTTACACTTATTGCCATATAGAATACTGGGGAACTGAAGGCTCCATGCACACTGAAGCTGATAAAAGCTATAAAAAAAAACGCCTGTAGCTTTGCAAGGAGCCTTGCAACATTTTTTGCAATAGCCTTAATCAGCGTTTTTCAGTGTAGCTTTTATCAGGTTTTTTTTTTTGTTTACTTTTTTTTTTTAATGGATAAAAAAAAACGCTAAAAAACGCTGGCGCCGGCGTTTTTGAGCATTTTTTTGCTTTTTTTTTTACTGCCAAAAAAGGGGCACTTTGAATGCAAATTTTGGGCGTTCAGAAAAAAGCCAATAAACTCCAAAGCTCATTAACACTGAAAAACGCACAGGTGTGCATGGGCACATAGGCTAAAATAGAGTTCAGTTTATGGGCTTTAAAAAAAAAACGCCAGTTTATCAGCTTCAATGTGCATGGAGCCTAAGAAGGGAAGGATCAGTTCCTGTGTAGGAGAGATCTGAAAAAACGCACACAAAAGTAGGCAGCCAAATTATTAAAGGTTAAAACCCAAGAATCCAGCTGCTTTCCTAAATGTGCTGGGTTACTACGGGTTAAGTCCAATGAGCTGTATTCCACCATGGACTCATCTTTTTAATTTACAATTGACAGTTTTACCGGGCGCTGGGAGTGCAGCGATCACTATACTCCCAGTGCTCTGATAGGAGCGATGCTGCTTTCTCACACAGTGGAATGCTCTACCTGGCCCTTCCCTCTGCTGTCAATTCACAGAAGGCTTTGTATTTTTTTTTTTTTATGGATTCACATAATACAAAGCTCTTCTTGATTGAGCCAGAGGAAGGTAGCATAGCGGCTGCACATGACTCTGCAGCTGCAGAAGCTGACACCAGAAAATTCAGCACTGGGAGTATACCGATAGCGGTAATCCGAGCACTCAGTAAGAATGTAAATTGTAAATTAAAGAGCTAAATCCAGGAGGTGGCATGCACCTCGTTGGACTTAACCCATAGTAAGGCAGTACATTTAAGAAAGTGGCTGAATTCCTGGAGTACAGTTTTTAACTAAGGGCAGAAGTTTAGAAAAGAAGGCACCCCTGAACTACTACTGGTCCATAACTATGCCGGGCAGTCTCAATGACAAACAAAGAGACAGGAAGGGTGGGTTCTTATTCAAAGGGACTGATAGAGACTTACATACTAGAGTGCAATTGGTTTTGAGGTTCTTGAGGAACTCTGCATGGTATGTGACTGCTCTGGGAAGTACCTGTGGCTGCCTGCTTTCTACATCTGGTGAACATAATGTATACATGAAACCAAAACTTTTGCTTTTCATTTTAGATAAAGAATGGTACAACTATCATCGGGCCTTTTCACAATCGGGAATCCATTCAAAGGATTTCCCTTTTCTTCTTGTCCTGTAGACCAGTGGTTCTCAACCCCTGTATTCAAGTACCCCCAACAGGCCATGTTTGCAGCTTTTCCTTTACCTTGCACAGGTGCTTTAAATCAGAGTCAATGTCTTGGTATTTTGGACATCTATTTTATGTTATGCGACCATTATTCATGACATGCAAAAAAAAAAGGGATTTTTAAATACAGCTTACCTGTAAAATCCTTTTCTTGGAGTACATCACGGGACACAGAGCGGCATATTCATTAAGATATGGGTTATATGGAGTACCTTCAGGTGTGGACACTGGCAATCTCAAACAGGAAGTCCCCTCCCTATATAACCCCCTCCCCTAGAGGGAGTCCCTCAGTTTTGTAGCAAGCAGTATGCCTCCCAAAAATGTTCCCCAAAAGAGGGGTGGGAGCTCTGTGTCCCGTGATGTACTCCAAGAAAAGGATTTTACAGGTAAGCTGTATTTAAAAATTCCTTTTTCTTTCTCGTACATCACTGGACACAGAGCGGCATATTCATTACTATATGGGATGTCCGAAAGCAATGCTTTAATGAGGGGAGGGATACATCTTCTCAAAAGAGATTTAATTTAGAGGTATACTCAAATAATAATAATAAATCCAACTTAGTCAAGAAAAAACTTTTTTTTTTTTATTTTATTTTTTTTTACAACCAAGGGTGCCCCTGATCCCGAGGATCTTAAACCGCAGCCTGTAGTACTGCCTGCCCAAAGGCTGAATCCGCATTCCTTCTCACGTCTAGTTGATAAAACCTTGTAAACGTGTGGACTGATGACCACGTCGCCGCCTTGCATATCTGAGCCATAGAGATCTGCCCAGGAGGCGCCCATGGCCCTGGTAGAATGGGCCTTCACCGACAAAGGAGGAGGTAACCTCTTCAAACCGTAGGCCTGAATGATTAATTGTCTAATCCATCTCGAGATGGTGGATGTTGCAGCTGCCTGCCCCTTCTTGGGGCCATCTGGTAGAACGAACAACACATCTGTTTTCCGGATCTTTTCTGTAGCTTTAAGATAGGCCTTCATGGCCCGGACAATATCCAAGGTATGCAGCAACCCCTCCTTTCTAGATGTGGGTTTCGGAAAGAAGGATGGAAGTACCAAATCCTGGTTCAAGTGAAAATTGGATATAACCTTTGGTAGAAAGGCAGGATGGGGCCGGAGAACTGCCCTGTCCTTATACGATAAGGCTGCCAACTCTGACACTCTCCTGGCCGAAACTATGGCGACCAAGAATACCAACTTTCTTGTCAGTAAAACTAAAGGAATCTCAGCCAACGGCTCAAAGGGTTGTTTCTGTAGAGTGGACAGGACAAGATTTAAGTCCCATGAACAAATTGGTGACTTGACAGGAGGATTAATACGCAAGACCCCCTGTATGAAGGTCTTTACCAGCGAGTGGGTGGCCAGCGGCCTCTGAAACCACACTGACAGAGCTGAAATCTGTCCCTTGATTGTGCTTAATGCCAGGCCTTTATCCACTCCTAGCTGGAGAAAACTTAACACCCTATCAATGGTATATTTGCGGGAATTCCATCTTTTGGATTCACACCAGCCTACGTAGTTCCTCCACACCCTGTAATAAATCACCCTGGAGGCCGGCTTTCTAGCCCTAATCAGGGTAGGAATTACCTGCCTAGACAGACCTCTACCCCTGAGAATCAGGGATTCAGCCTCCAGGCCGTCAAATTTAGACGCTGTAATGTAGGGTGGAGGATCGGGCCTTGTGAGAGTAGGTCTGGTCGTAGAGGAAGAGTCCAAGGGTCTCCCACTGCCATCTTCAGGACTAGTGAGTACCATGTCCTCCGGGGCCAAGCTGGAGCTACTAGAATGACTGGCTTGTGCTCCACTCTGATCCTGCGCAACAGGCGAGGAAGTAACTGTAGCGGAGGGAATGCATATAGAAGTTTGAATTGATGCCAAGGGCAAACCAACGCATCGGTTCCGCAGGCCATAGGGTCCCTCGCTCGAGACACGAACCTGTCTAGTTTCTTGTTGAACCTGGATGCCATTATATCTACGTCTGGCATTCCCCACTTCTGGCAGATTGTCTGAAAGACCTGGGGATGCAGAGACCACTCCCCCGGCGACAGAATCTGGCGACTTAAGAAGTCTGCCTGCAGGTTGTCCACTCCGGGAATGAATATCGCCGAAATGCAGGGTACATGAACCTCTGCCCACTGAAAAATCAAGCTCACCTCCCTCTGAGCGGCCTGACTCCTGGTTCCCCTTTGGTGGTTTATGTATGCCACCGCTGTGGCATTGTCTGACTGGATTCTCACCGGGGACCCCTGTAATCTGGAAGTCCATGCCAGGAGGGCTAGGCGAGCAGCTCTGATCTCCAACACATTGATGGGTAGCTGCCTCTCTGCTTCCACCCAAGTTCCCTGGCGAGAGAACCCCTCCAAGACCGCTCCCCAGCCTGCCAGGCTGGCGTCTGTGGTAACTACCTTCCAGACAACGGGGCTGAAGGACCTTCCCTTTAGAAGATTCTGAGGGTTCAACCACCAGGCCAGGCTTTGTCGGACCCTTGATGATAGCGTCAAAGGGGACTCCAAGGCATGTGCTCTCTTGCCCCAGGCTGCTAGAATGGCTGCCTGTAGGACGCGAGTGTGGATCTGAGCGTATGGTACTGCCTCGAACGTGGCCACTAGCTTGCCTAGTAATCGCATACACAGGCGAATAGTTGGTTTTTTCTTGCTTAGAACCAACTGAACCAACCCCTTGATAGCCTCGATCTTTACAAGGGGCAGGAACACCCTTTGCTGTTCTGTGTCTAACCTCATGCCGAGGTATTCCAACTGCTTTGTAGGCTGGAACGCTGACTTTTCCCGGTTTAGGACCCAGCCGAACCTTTCGAGGTACTGAACCGTGAGGTTTACTGCCTGTTGCAGACACGGCCGTGAGTGATCTATGATTAAAAGGTCGTCCAAGTATGCTAGGACTGTGACCCCTTGGATCCTTAGATTGGCCAGAACTGGGGCTAGGATCTTCGTGAATACCCGGGGGGCCGTGGCTAGCCCGAAGGGGAGCGCCCTGAATTGGAAGTGTCGCTGCCCCACTGCGAAGCGTAAAAATCTTTGATGCGACTGAAAGATTGGTACATGAAGGTAAGCATCCTTTATGTCTATGGAAGCCAGAAAATCGTCCCTCTGGAGCGTGGCGACTGCTGACCGGATGGATTCCATCCGGAAGGAACGAACCCTTAGGTAAACGTTTAAACTCTTTAGGTCCAAGATTGGCCTGACATCGCCATTGGGCTTTGGTATAAAAAAGAGATTGGAATAGAAACCTAGCCCCTGCTCTTGGGCTGGCACCTCTATTATCACGCCCTGGCAAAGCAGGTGATCCAAAGCTGCCAGCATCGAGGCCTTCTTTGCTGGATCCTTTGGTAGCCTTGACTCTTGAAAATGAGGCGGAGGAAACTTTAGAAACTCCAGTCTGTAGCCTGTGGTTACAGACGCCCGGACCCATTTGTCGGGGATCTTGGCTTCCCAAACTTCTGAGAAGAAACGAAGCCTTCCCCCCACCCGCGAGAGTGGGGGCGCCCCTTCATAAGGCAGACTTAGGGGCTGGTTCTGTCGGCTTGCGATACCATGGTCTCTTACCCCCAGGGGCCTGTCCCTGCGATCTACTGTTAAAGTTGGATCGCGCAGGCGGCCGTCGATACTGCCTGGAATTTGAGGGCCCTGAGACAGGAAAGAGCTGCCTTTTAAATGTAGGACCCCGGAATGTCTTTTTGACTGGTAAAAGGGTACTTTTGCCACTTGAAATAGTCTGAATGTATTTATCCAGATCCTCTCCGAAGAGTCGTCCTCCATGGAAGGGAAACCCTGCCAGAAGCTTTTTGCATGGGGGCTCCGCCGCCCAGTTCTTCAACCATAAGAGCCTTCTCATGTGCACCAAAAATAGTGATAAACGAGAGGCCTGCTGGATGGAATCCTTTATAGCATCTACCGCAAAACACAGAGCTCTGGGAATGTCAGAAAACTCTTCTGTCTGTTGGGTAGGCATGTCTTTTAGCATTTCTTAGACAGGGGAACCTAGTGATGGGGGAATGAGATCATCCTGTCTTCTCAGACATAGTGAGCAAGGTTGCCAATGCAGAGCATACTTAGGCTACCCCCCTTTTAGGTTACCCCGGAGAGCCTGCTGTCGAACCAAGTCCCGCAGGCTCCCCTCTTACCTGCTCCATGCTGCAGGATGTTTGTCTAGCAAAACGATCCAATCTTCTCCCATCTCCGTGGGTAGCGTAATAGACCTTCAGGCCCTGGGGTCCTATGAAGGTACCCACTGTCCTGGACCTATATAGCACCCTGGCAAACAGGAACTTATGGTCTTTACGAACTCCAAGTCCTGGGCCCAGGGTCCAGCCCTCCAAAGAGGAGCATTATAGGCAAAACCCCACGGTTTGGGGCCCGGGTACTGTCCACTTTGGCACTGAGGCTCCTTGGACAGATCCGGTTAGCCCGCCCTTAATCCCAAGGATGTGGAGCAAAGCTATTCCGTGACCAACACCTAAGACACTGGCGAAAAAACTGAGGGACTCCCTCTAGGGGAGGGGGTTATATAGGAAGGGGACTTCCTGTTTGAGATTGCCAGTGTCCACACCTGAAGGTACTCCATATAACCCATATAGTAATGAATATGCCGCTCTGTGTCCCGTGATGTACGAGAAAGAAACAACGTTTTTCTCTAAGTGATTTGTCATGATTCATGATTCCTTGATTCCTCTCAAGCCTGCCTTGCATACAGACGTTTGTGAAAAAAAAAAATGCTTGAGCAAAGCGCGGTGACGTACAACGCGTACGACGGCACTATAAAGGGTAAGATCCATTCGAATGGCGCCACCCTTTGGGCTCCTTTTGCCAAGTTCCCCGTTTTATAACTTGCTTCTGAGCATGCACGTTTTTTTCCCCCTCGTAAATGCGTACACACAAGAAAAAATAGAGCAGGTTCTAAAAAATTTTAGCCCAATGTTCTCGTCAAAAAAAAATGCTCTGGAGCATACACACAATCGTTTTTCATAACCAATTAAAAAAAAAATCATTTTTCTCATCATGAAAAACGGTCGTGTGTGTACGCGGCGTAAGAGAAATTCTCAAAACATGGCCTGTTGTGGGTACTTGAGAACAGGGTTGAGAACCACTGCTGTATACTCACCCAGAAACATGTGGGCCGTGCCTGCTTGCACTACAATGGTAACAAAAATATGTTACAGGGTATGTGGCTATCAGCATTACAACTGCAGATTCACAAACCTGTAGCAATGTCAATCAGCATCTGGCCACATCTAGCCCTACTCACTTTTTACTAGATCAACAGCACTTCCTCTGTTGCTAAAGTCTATCCATTGTGAGCTGCAGTGTCTGGGAGGGGAAACATGTGAGACACAAATGAAGGCAGATTTGGCTCAGTCAGGGAAAAATCTAGAGTTGTTTTTTGTTTACCTCATGAGGCTTGTGCATCTTATTGTAACTGTATTAGGTACTGTACTCGTTAAAAATAAATACCATAAAAGGGAGCCTCTGGCTGAACTTTAAAGCAAAAAAAAAGGATTTTTAATAAACAGCTTACCTGTAAAATCCTTTTCTTGAAGTACATCACGGGACACAGAGCGCATAGCCATTACACTTGGGTTATATGGGTACCTTCAGGTGTGGACACTGGTGTAATCAATTTCACAGGAAGTTTCCTCCCTATATAACCCCCTCCCACTGGGAGTGCTTCAGTTTTGTAGCAAGCAATTCCTCCGAGGTTACACAATGTTCCCCAAAAGAGGGGTGGGAGCTCTGTGTCCCGTGATGTACTTCAAGAAAAGGATTTTACAGGTAAGCTGTTTATTAAAAATCCTTTTTTCTTTATCGTACATCACGGGACACAGAGCGCATAGCCATTACACTTGGGATGTCCTAAAGCAATGCTCTATGAAGGGAGGGAGACCGTAAGGCCAAGAATAGCCAAATAAAAACATTATCAGGAGAAAAAATAGCTCCACCAACAGAAAAACAAGGGGGCGTGAACCGGGCCAGAGGATTCTATACTGCTGCCCGTAGGACCGCCTGCCCAAATGCTGCGTCCGTAGCTTTTGCGACGTCCAACTTATACAATTTAATAAACGTATGTACAGAAGACCAGGTTGCCGCTTTGCAAACCTGTGCCATAGAGATCTGATGGTGTGCCGCCCAAGAGGCACTCATGGCCCTCGTAGAATGGGCTTTAACTGATAAGGGAGGTGGAATGCGTTTCAGACCATAGGCCTGAAAAATCAGCTGCTTAATCCACCTAGCCAAGGAAGACTTGGCAGCCGGCTGACCCTTTTTGGGGCCATCCGGAAGAAGAAAAAGCACATCTGTTTTCCGAATCTTCTCTGTAGCCCTGAGATAAACCCTCATGGCTCGGACCACGTCCAAAGTATGAAGCAGTCTTTCCTCTCTGGACTGGGGAGTAGGAAAGAAGGATGGTAGGACTAGGTCCTGATTCAAGTGAAAACTGGATATGACCTTAGGAAGGAAAGAAGGTTGAGGCCGCAGAACCACTCTGACCTTATGCCGAATCAGGTACAGTTCCCTGCAAGACAAGGCTGCCAGCTCGGAGACACTTCTGGCCGAAGCCATAGCCACCAAGAAAACCGACTTTCGGGTTAGCAGCACAAGAGGGATTTCTATCAGAGGTTCAAACGGTTGTCCTTGTAAAGCTGACAAGTTTTAAATTCCAGGGGCAGAGGGGAGCTCTAATAGGGGGATTTACATGCAAGACCCCCTGCAAGAAGGTTTTCACAAGCGAATGCGCGGCCAAAGGCCTTTGAAACCATATCGATAAGGCAGACACCTGGCCCTTTTAGAGTACTAAGAGCTAATCCCTTATCAACGCCAACCTGGAGGAATCGCAAGATCCTGTCGATAAAACTTACAAGGATGCCCTCTTTGAGACTCGCATCACTCCCCATAGGTCCTCCAGACTCTGTAATAGATATTTCTAGAGACTGGTTTCCTAGCCAGAATCAACGTAGATATAATCTGGGCTGAGAGGCCTCTGCCCTTAAGAATTAGGGATTCAGCCGCCAAGCCATCGAATCTAGCTGCTGTGAAGCAGGGTGGCATATCGTGCCCTGAGATAACAGGTCTGGGCGCAGGGGGAGTGGCCCCGGTGCCCCCACTGACATCCTCACGATGGGCGCGTACCAAGCCCTCCTGGACCCGGCTGGGGCCACCAGGATCACAGGCCTGCGCTCCACCCTGATCCTTCGTAGAAGGCGAGGAATCATCTGCAGTGGAGGGAACGCATACAGGAGAGACAACTGGTGCCAGGGGCAAACCAACGCATTGGTCCCGTAGGCCGAGGGATCCCTGGCTCAGGATACGAATTTGTCCAATTCCTTGTTGACTCTCGTTGCCATGATGTCTACATCGGGAACTCCGAATCCTTGGCAAATGTCTTGGAATACCTGGGGGTGAAGAGACCAATCCCCCGGGAGCAACTGTTGAAGATTCAAAACTCTGCTTGAGAATTGTCTATCCCTGGGATGAACACTGCCGAGATGCAGGGTACATGGGCTTCGGCCCATGAGAAAATCAGGTTTACTTCCCTTTGAGCCACTAGGCTCCTTGTGCCCCCTTGGTGGTTTATGTATGCCACCGCCGTGGCATTGTCGGACTGTACCCTTACTGGTAGACCCTGAAGGGGGAGAGTCCAGACGACCAGGGCCAACCGAGCAGCTCTGATCTGTAGGATATTAATGGGAAGCAGTCTTTCTGCCTCCTATCCCTGTCCCTGCTGGGTCAGTCTTCCTAAAATTTTCCATGTGATGGGGCAAAAGGATTTCCCCTTTGACAAATATTGAGGGACCAGCCACCAGAACAGGCTGCGCCGGACCCCTGAGAGAATTAACGGACTAGTGCCTGCATGGACTTGTTTCAAGCAGAGAGAATG